>CM035116.1:2325216-3525216 GCA_020205555.1 Panax stipuleanatus
CGCGGCCGCGCGCCAGTTACCCTTGGGACCAGCGCGGCCGCGCGGCAACGCAGACCCAGATTTCCAGTTCGCGAATGACACACAGAGCAACCCAAATAAATCCAAATTAAACTAACGAAATGAATTTAAGGCTACCCATGAGATATAGAATTTACAGAAACATCATACCATGTTCTAAGCATGCTTTTAACACTTTAAATCACGGAATTACACAAATCACAACATTTAATTTCACTATTTTCAATATTTTATAAAGTTTTGAAAGAAAACAAGAATTCAACGTTACGGATTCGTTATAACACCGAATCCGTTCGTTTAACTTCCATTTTGTTCGTTTAAATGTACACAATCACATTCAAGTGTTAATTTAAGTTAAATAAACGCATAAGGTGTGTAAATTTTGTACGTAAGGGCCATATGGGCCATATGTACAATTTTTACACTCTGTAACTTTTGAAAACCCAATTATCAACAAAATTCCATGGTGTGATCACTGAAAGTTATGCATATATGGCATATAATATGTTATGGACATCAATTAATATATATATAGCCATATCATGAACAAGTCATCAATTTAGTCTTTTACAGAAAACTTCAAAGTACGTTAATGGAAGTTTTGAAAACTTAATTAAGACGTAATTACATAAAATTGATCACTGTGATTTATGTATACATGGTATAAAACATGTTATAAACATAATTTAACCCATATAAAACCATATAACCAACAATGATTCAAAATTGACGATTACAGAGAACTTCAAAGTACGTAAAAATAGAAAGCTTAAAACTTAATATAACTGAATTTACCCTTGCTAGTTGGTGAAGATGATTCAAGGATGATGATATAAATTTCTCAATTTCTTCTTCCTCAATCTTTTCTCTCAAAATTCTCTCTGATATGAATATATGAATTGATATAGTATATATGTATATAAGTATAATACGTATAATATATAATGGGTGAGTGGTTGTCAGTTGGTCCCTTAGTGGGTTAACTGACCAACTCCCCTTAAGGCCTTGTTTGGCTAGCTTAAGGAATCCTTTCTCATTTATTTTAATTAATTTATTATAATATAGTTAATTAATGTCACACCCAATTAAATCAAATAATGCTATTTAAATCAATTAAATAAAATAGCATAAATCTACATTAAATCACATAGTCACATAATTAAAATTCTTATTTATTAATTATGTCTAATCATAAATCTCTAATTAATTAATAAATTAATTAGAATAACATTATGCTTATTAATTAATATATTAATCAAATAAGCTCAATTAAATACATACTTTGAATATAAAAATTTCACCACATTAATTTAACTAATGTGACACATATAATTAAATTACTCTACCACAAATTCATCAATTAATTATTTAACTCAATAATTAAATCATCGAAAATATTTATTTAATTCAATAAATATTCAAAATAAATTACAAAAATCTTGTTTGTCACATCTTTCCCCCCTTAAAAGGATTCTGTCCCCAGAATCACGGTTCAATTAAATTTCGTCCCGTTACAGCGCAGCATGCCAAGGTTGAACCGGCGCAGCTGCGCCACCACTGGTTCTGGCCGGACTGCAATCTGCTTCGGCAGTTAACAGCCCAATTCACAAAATTACTTCACCGATTCAATTTTTAATCATGCTACATTATATACTAACATGTTACTAAGTCTATATAACAACTAGTAACCATCCTATAATCCAATTAACATGCCTTACAACCAAAATCAAGAATCCAAGAATTTCAGAATTGCATAAATGGAAAAATGAAGAACATGTAATGTATTATTATACCTTTGCTATACGTTAATTGGACTTGCTGCTAAATCTAGAATGCTCACACTGATATATGTATATGCTCTCCCTCTCAACACTTAGCAAAATCTCAGCAAAAGGAATTAGGAGGTGGGAGCTCAATTTATAGAGCTTTCATTACACAGACCATGAATTACTCCATTGAATTAAACTAATGAATTGAAGGTTTGTATGTTGGCTAATAGATGGTTGGTAGATAGTTGTTGAAGGTCATCATCATGCCCACTCCCCATTGCATGATTGCTATGAAGGTTTGCTGAGTTTTAAGGTTATAGGGTAATAGGATAGCCTTATGATGTATTCACGTGAAGAGAATGGAACAAGGAATGTATCTCAGCAATCTAGCAATGTTAATATACACCACTTATGCTACTTTGCACATATTTTATACCTAAGTTGTATTCATATACTACGTGCTTAGATTGTAATTTCAATGTCACAATGTAAGTCATATAATGTAATAAGTGTAATTTACGTACATATAATCCATGTACATTTTATCATACCGGTATAATTCAAATCAAATATTACCACATTACATTATCTCATTCATTATTAAATTCTATTAATTCAATAATTGTTTATAATATATATATATATATCTACACATGATGTATTCATAACACATAGCTTTAATATGTACAATCATATAGTATATTTTAATTATACTTGCACATAGCAATTAATATAATCTTATTATATTAATAACTTTACTTATTTGTTTCATTATTCATAATGTCAAATAAATAAATTATTCATCTCATTGATTAATTAATAATAATATTAATTAATCCATTCCTCATTGATTATTAATTTTCATAATAATCGATTAACACTTATATGATTAAATATCACATTAAATGAATATAAATTTTATTATATTATAGACACGTTGCTCATTATTAATATTATATTTCGTGCAATAATAATAATCACGTATTATTAATTAATCACAGTTAATATTCCATAACCATTAATTAATATTCTACAATAGCAATTAACAATTAATATAGATTAATTATTTACTTAATAATTCATTCGTTAATTAATATAATCATTAATAATCCTCATCACTGTGCCACACAAGGCTAACAACGAGTTTATCGCAAACTCCATAAATTTCTCAATTATTATAATTATTCAATTTTATATAATTGAATTAATTCATCTCATAACACAAAATCATTTATATATGAATAAATATTCATTTCCATTAATATATTCATTTATTAATATATGGAAATTCTAGGGTATTACAGTCCCTCTCCACAAATGCAGCATCACTGGCAATCAAAGTCTCCTCAATCTCGATAAAAGCAGCATCTCGAGATGATCGAGCCTCATCCCTCTCGACCAATGCCGTATCCCAAGTGGCTCGAGCCTCATCTCTATCAGCAAAAGCTATATCTCTGCCAGATAGGGCAGTCAACATCAGAGCCCTAGTCTGATCTTGCTTAAAAGTCATCCTAGCTAATGAATCTGCCAAAGCTGGATCTGTCCCGGCAATAATGATCGGCGGGTCACTAACTAAGGCTGCTGTCAGATCCATGAACAAATCATTCTCCGTAGGAGAATCAGGATCCTCCATAGGCTCCTCCTCATCTGAATCCACAACCAGAGCTGACTTGATGAATACAGCTGATGCTATATCGGTCTCTAACCATGCCGAATACTCTGAAGTACGATCTGGATGGCTAGTAAAGAAATCAGCCCTCTCCCTATGAGTCCAACACTCATAAATCCTGATTAGGTCGGCTGACGACATAGAAGAAGCTGACATCTGTTGATCAATGGCCCCCCCAAACTGGTGCAAGCTCTGAAACTGATCAAACTGACCCATAACTGCCAACGGATGGTAATTGGTCACCCCTCTCAATCCCTCTAGGGGCAAATAGTCCATGCCCGATGCATGGGTGATGAAGCTATAAGGGGAGACTGTAATACCCTAGAATTTCCATATATTATTAAATAAATATATTAATGGAAATGAGAATATAAATGATTTTGTGTTGTGAGAAGGATTGATTCAATTATATAAAATTGAATAATTATAATAATAATTGAGAAATTTATAGAGTTTGCAATAAACTCGTTGATAGCCTTGTGTGGCACAGTGATGAGGATTATTAATGATTATATTAATTAACGAATGAATTATTAAGTAAACAATTAATCTATATTAATTGTTAATTGCTATTGTAGAATATTAATTAATGGTTATGGAATATTAACTATGATTGATTAATAATACGTGATTATTATTATTGCAAAAAATATAGTAATAATAAGCAATGTGTTTATAAATATAATAAGATTTATATTCATTTAATGTGATATTTAATCACATAAGTGTTAATCGATTATT
Source organism: Panax stipuleanatus (assembly GCA_020205555.1). NCBI lineage: Eukaryota > Viridiplantae > Streptophyta > Magnoliopsida > Apiales > Araliaceae > Panax > Panax stipuleanatus. The sequence continues at coordinate 2,329,414 of CM035116.1, forward strand.
ATGGAAATTAATAATCAATGAGGAATGAATTAATTAATATTATCAATGAGATGAATAATTTATTTATTTGACATTATGAATAATAAAATAAATAAGTAAGTTATTAATATAATGAGATTATATTGATTGCTATGTGCAAATGTGCAAGAATTAAATATAAAGTATATGGAATACGACTATATTATATAGTGTAGAGAAACACTTAGGTGTGACCATGCATGTATACATAAACTATGTTATATAGTGCAATGTGAATATATTACACATAGAGACCATGTATTAAGATTGATTGAAATATATAAGCTACATGATAATGCCAATGTGATAATGTGAGTGAGTATACAAAAAAAATATCATGGATATATTGTAAATAATTGTTGATTAATAGAATTTAAATTAAATAATACAGGATATAATGTAATGTGGTAGTATCCGATTGAATTATATCGGTAAGATAAAATGTACATGGACTATATATGTACAAATTACATTTGCTACATTGCAATGTTATCTATTCATTGAGTTATATTGGGACATTTCATGATGACTTAAAGTACATATAATATAAGTATATGATATGTGTATTGTAATACAAGTGTAACATGTAGTTCATTTGCAAATGCGGAGCTTAGTGTGCTTTGTCCCATATTGATAGACACAAACCTTGTACACGTGAATAGCATTATGAAGTCTGAGGCCTATATCCCATAAACTTAGCAAACATTTCATAGCTTTCATAGCAAATGATGAACTTGGATGTGGGGATCATAATTGATTTCAACAACCATTTACCAACTCCTTCTTAACCACCATGTAATCTAACATTCTCATTGGTTTAAATTGAAGGACAATCACATTGTCTGTATATTTGAAGCTCTATAAATATAGCCTCATCCCTTTGCATTATTCTTTGCTGAGATTGTGTTTAAGGATTGAATTGAGAGTATATTGATAATTGATAGCAAGATAGTTTTCAGAGAGTTGGGAATTCAATTTGAGCTAGCTTAATTCATAGCAGAGGTATAAAACTCTTCATTCATGATTTTCATTTTCAGTTAATTTCCAATTCTTGATTTTGATTACAATTCATGCTAGATTGGATTAGGACATGTTCTTAGTTGTTATATAGACTTATTAACATGTTTAAACCATAATGTGATTGCTTATAACTATTTTTGTGAAGTAATTTTGTGATTGGGCTGGAATCCTGCCGAAGCAGGTTGTTCTAGGCTTGAACCAGGCATGACACAGCTGCGTCGGTAATACACTGGGGCGCAGCACAGCTGCGCCGGCCCCTGAACCCAGTTCCTGCAATCTTCTTAAATCCTGTTGTGTGTTCGATAATTGATATGGCTTAAACCAGCATGCTAGCTTGTGTAACATATATATATAAACATATTGAGATAATGTGAGCATGTTTACTAAAAGTTGCATGCACACTTATAGTTTTGAGATAAAGTTAGCGTTTTATAAAAAAACTTTGATGGTTGGAAACGAACTCGATATGTATACTTGTTATGTTAACATTCTGACTTTTGATGCTTGTTAGTATGGCCTAGAAACACATGAAATGAATGTTGACTTGTGTATACATGTTTTATAGTATGATGTGAGCATGCTAAACCTTGATTAGTAAACATTTCGAACGAAAATGGAAGTTTTAAAAAAAAAAAACTTTGACATGTGTGTGACACAGTGAGGTACTGATTTTGCAAACATGTTTACATAACCTAGAATCACATGTAATACATGTTAACTTGCATATATAGGGTTCATAAGGAAACATGGACACACTATGCCTTATTAGTAAACCTTACTAGTAAAAGTGTAAGTTTGAAACGTAAACCTTGAACATGTTTTCAAAAAGATAGTTACATCACGTGAGTATCTAGATTCTAAAGGGTTAAGATGGCATGTTCGGGTTTGATATGCCTCTAAACATGATTCGTATGTGGTAGACATAATGATAACATGAGTTTAAAGCATGCTCCCAAGTACTAAACAATACTAGTTATAAATAAATAATGTGAACACTATAAGCATATGTATTAATAGATTATGTGACATCTATGTAAACATATAGCCGAGTTATAAAGCATGATAACCACATGGTTTTTCTATCCCTTAATACCATGTAAAATGTAAGTTAAAATTTGTGACAATGAACTCAAGAATGATTATATGCTACGATGTTACTTGAACCCGATTTTGACGGTTAACTTATGGGAATGCCATAACTTGCTAAAATAAAATATATTTAATATTGATTGTGGTCTTATGTGATATTAATAATATGCGAGTATGTTTGCTAATTGTGGTAGTCTCACATGATAGTAATGATGTATGAATATGATCAACTTGAGAAAAGAGGAAGTTAAGGAGGATAGAAATTAGATACTAAATAACTGCGTAGCTAGGTTAAAACTTAGCTTGTGTGTTGATCGTATATTCAAAGATAAAATGTGAAGTTAAATTATATGACTAATGAATATCATATATATACGTAACTATATTACGATAGAAATTTGAAAGTGTTGGCTAGCTTTACGTGAGTAAACTACGCATAAGGCAAGTTTTCTAACTTACACTCTTTTAAAGTGCAAGTTTCCTAACTAACACTCTTTTACGGTGCAAGTATTCTATCCTTGTATATTGCGAGCTAGTTTCTTTACTTACTCGTTTGAATTGAATTAGCATACTTGAACTCTTATTTCATTAAAGCTATTATTCATGTTGAACTTGATATTTTTCTTGAATATTGTGAAAGTGTCTATGCCATTTGATTCGGCTAGACTTATATTATTGAAAAACAACCCAAATCAATTGATTGGTGCGGGATCTCGTATTTGACTGAGAAGAACAACCTTCTTTGAAGGGAAAATATAATTATCGGAGAATCGACGTGTGCACTTGAGTATGATTGATTGTTATGCATAACGTATGGTAGTTTAGGCTGATCACCTGTTGTACCTATTTTTATTGGATTTTTAGTTTAATATTGTTAATTCTAGTAGAAGTTCATAGTCCTTAGTGACTGCTCAGTATTAAGTTATCTTGAAATCTTGAATTGATTTATTATTGAATCACATTGATATTATTCTGTCCCTAGCGACTGTTATTGAGAACTGTTGATATTCTTGTTATCCTTGAAATATCAAACCTTGCTATACCCTTTCGAGAATTGAGAATTATATTACTCACACTTATTGTATATTACTTGATGGGCAATTTGTGCTCATTCTTGCTTTCCCTAAAAATATTTCAGTTAAGGCTGAGCAGTGCGGACCCTAGAGTACCGACAAGGGCAAGGGAAAGGCTACTGAGTAGCTTTGTTTATGTAGGACTTTATGATTGTAATAAAGAACTTATAATATTATGTACTAGTTAAGGTTATTTATGCTTAAGATATGTCTAAGCTATGTAATCACTGTTTAAGTTATGAGACCTTGGGACGTGAATAAATTATATTATTTAAATGTAATCTATTCGGTATTAGTTGTGTATTATTCCGCTGTGCGATGCAATATTTAGTCGTATTATTATTGTGATGTATTACCATGAGCACGTGACGAACCGAATTCGAGCCACCTCGTGACGGTCATGGAATTCGGGGGCGTCACAGGTTGGTAAAGCTATAGTTATAAACCTTAGGAACGAGTGTCCTTAGACTATAACTTAGGCGAACTTAGAAGTTGGAAAGGAGATAAAACTCACATAGAGTTTTCCCTAGAGCGAGACTTAGCGTGTTATGAAATGTAACTTCATTCTATACAATGAACTTATGTTTTATTTAACATTCTAATGAAGTTGTTGTTTGTTTGTCTTGTGTTTGTGATTGTAGGATGACAGACACAGGTTTACCTAGTAGTGTGGCAGAGGAGGAGCCCAGGGATATACATGTAGTATACGAGGCACCTCTAGAGGCTACACCAGTGCAGGCTGTTGCATCGTTCGAGTCTGACGACGAGGATGAGATTGAGATAGAGTCTGATCCAGAGGAGGAGCCGATGGAGGACGAGCTGATGGAGGATGAGCCAGTAGAGGACTCTGATGAGGTTACTGTAGAGGAGCAGATGTTAGGCGAGTATGAGGAGCGGATCCTAGAGTTAGACTGCAGAGTACAAGAGCTAGAGGCCAAGGCCCATGAGAGAGAGTCTGAGTCCCAGAAGGTGAGGGACGAGGACCACCAGAGGAAGCTGGCCATGCAGGAGTTAGAGGTAGAGATTGCTTATCGTAGGGAGGCAGGGATCCAGATGGGAACCTTATTCCACAGGTCGGTGGCGAGAAATGTAGATATAGCAGGGAAGCTTGAAGAAGTAGAACAGAGAGAATTAAGTGAAAAGACTGAGAAAGAGGCACTCCTTACTCAACTAGAGTTGGAGGTGATGGATAGGATACACTTCGAGGAGAAGTGGGAAGTGGCCAATGAGAGAGCTGATGACCTAGAGGATGAGGTCAGGTACAAGAAGAGGAAGATGAACAAGATGGGGTATGTGTTCCATTCAGCTTTTGAGAGGGTGATTGATGGTGTGTACCACTACCCGGCAGAGCAGGGACAGACTCTACATACCTTGAGTCGAGAGATGGTTGCGTATATAGCGCAGATGGAGTACAAGAGCGCAGTGGAGGGCGGGATGATGTGATGAAATTTCCTTAGATAGTCAGTGGTAGTTTAGTAGAATTTATCTTTATGTGTTGTACATACTATGTTGTAATCCCTATCTTTTGTGTAAGATGTGGGATAGTGATGTAAACCCCGAATTAGCTTTTGTTAGAGGGGTAGTATGGTAGTAGGTTGGTATATTCCCCATCTTTTGTGATATTAGGGGATATATGTGATAACATTTATATCAGTATGCTAGGATAATCATGTAATGAAATGAAATGGCATATGAATATAAATGAAGCTTATTTCAAAAACGTGTTATAAATTTATTCTTTTAGTATTAAAAGAAATACTTAAGTAATATACTTGAATAATAATAAAATAAAAATTTGTGATGCAGATAATGCCGCCCAGACGTAGATTGACTGCACCCGAAGAATCTGTTATTAACGAGAGGGAACAAGTTGACCCGATCCAAAAACTGATAGGCCTGTTAGGAGAGGCATTAAGGGGAAGGAACAATGAACCCGTTCGCCCAAACCCTCAGACTGTGCCAGTAACAATCTTTAAAGACTGTAAGAGTGTAGGACCCCCGGAGTTCGAGGGAACTACTGACCCAATCATCTCACAAACGTGGATCAAGGAGATCGAAAAAGCTTTCACTATAGCTCGCGTAGGCGAAGATCAGAAGACGGTATTTGCCACGTACATGATAAGGGGAGAAGCGAACTACTGGTGGGAGGCTAATCAACAAAGAGCTGGAGAAGGGATAATAGCTTGGGATAAGTTTAAGACGCTGTTTTTCAAGAATTACTTTCCGGAAAGCATAAAGAATCGGATGGAGGTGAAATTCTTAGAGTTAAAACAAGGTGAGATGACGGTGGAGCAATACGCAGCTAAGTTTAACGAACTAGCGCAATTTGCGGAGCACCAAGTTGGTGATGAAGAGAGGAAGGCTAGACGCTTTGAACAAGGGTTGAAGCCGTGGCTGTTCAATAAGGTATCAGTTCTTCAAATTGATTCCTTTACAAAATTACCAGAGAGGGCAATCATTGCGGAAGGTGGCAGTGAGGCCTTAAGTCTGTATAACAAGGAGAAGAAAGGAAAGAATACTGGAGGAGAAAACCATACGGGAGGAAGTAGTAGCAGAGGAAGCAACTTGGGAAAGAGAAAATGGGAGAATAACAACAACAACAACAAAAACAACAATAATCAATCAGGGAATTTTCCTGGAGGTTTCAAGAAGAGGGCTGAAGGATGCCCAATGTGTGGGAAGAATCACCAGGGCGAGTGCTGGAAGGGACGTGGCACTTGCTACAACTGTGAACAGGAAGGGCACATCTCGCCCAATTATCCGAAACCAAAGAAGATACAAGGATGCTTTGCGTGTGGCTCAACGGAGCACCGAATTAAGGACTGCCCAAAGAAGGGAAATGGCGGGGTAGTAATCAGCCAGGAGGCAACAAGCTGATGATCAGCGGGCCGACATAATCCAACCGCCCAACCGCCAGAACTTTTAACATGACCGTCCAGGACGCCATGGCTGCGAAGGACGTGGTGTCAGGTATAATCCCAATCAATGATATAAATGCTTATGTATTATTTGATTCGGGTGCCACCTGCTCTTTTATATCTGAAGAATTTTCTAGTAAACTTAGTACACCCCGAGAACTATTAGAAAATTCTTTGATCATAGAAGTTGCCAATAAGGAAGTGATCCCTATAGAATACGTTTATCGTAATTATCGCGCAAACATTAGAGAACATGAACTGAGCATAGACTTGATTCTTATTAGACTGGGAGAATTTGATGTGATACTGGGAATGGATTGGTTATATAACCATGCAGCAATAATTGACTGTCAGAACAAGTGTGTGAACCTTCAGACTCCGAGTAAGTCTAAGGTAGTGTTTTATGGTAGCTCATCGCTTAAGCAATCGTGTTGCGTTACGATGATGCAGGCCAAGAAATTGTTAAGGAAAGGATGTGTAGGTTAATTAACTTACATCGTAGATACTCAGAAAAATGGAGTAGAAATTAAGGATATATCCGTAGTTAATAAATTTCAAGATGTCTTTCCGGACGATCTGCCTGGTCTTCCGCCAGACAGAGAAATCGAATTCGTAATAGACTTAGCACCGGGAACGGCACCGATTTTGAAAGCTCCATATCGTATGACGCCAGTAGAAATGAAGGAATTGATGATACAATTGCAAGGGTTATTGGATAAGGGTTACATTCGACCAAGTGTTTCTCCTTGGGGAGCACCAGTGCTATTCGTTAAGAAGAAGGACGGATCGATGAGGCTCTGTATCGATTATCAAGAATTGAACAGAGTAACAATCAAGAACCGATATCCACTACCGAGGATAGATGACCTGTTTGATCAACTGAAGGGAGCAAAGTGTTTCTAAAAAATCGACCTGCGAACAGGATATCCTCAACTAAAAGTGAGGAATGAGGACATACCAAAGACTGTGTTTCGAACCAGTTATGGACACTACGAGTTTTTGGTAATGTCATTTGGATTGACTAATGCTCCGGCAACATTTATGGACTTGATGAACCAAGTTTTCAAGCCATACTTGGGATAAATTTGTAGTGGTTTTTATCGACGACATTTTGATCTACTCAAAGACGGAGGAAGAACACGCCGAACATCTGAAGATTTTTTTGGAGGCACTAAGGAAGGAGAAGATGTATGCGAAATTTTCAAAGTGCTAATTTTGGACAGAGAAGGTTCAATTCTTAGGCCACGTGGTGGATAAGAATGGAATCGCTGTAGACCCTGCAAAGGTTGAAGTAGTAAGTAATTGGGAACAACCGAGAACGCCGACGAAGGTGAGAAGCTTTTTAGGGTTAGTTGGGTACTATCGAAGATTCATCCAAGATTTTTCTAAGATAGCAACCCCGTTGACCAATTTGACTAGAAAGACAGTGAAATTTGTATGGACCGATAAATGCGAAGAGAGTTTTCAGGAGTTGAAGAAGAGATTAAGCGAAGCGCCTGTGTTATCACTACCAGATGATCTGGGAAATTTTGTGGTGTATAGTGATGCATCGCACAATGGGCTTGGCTGTGTGCTCATGCAACACAGCAAGGTCATTGCATATGCGTCACGACAATTGAAGGATTACAAAAAATGATACCCTACTCACGACTTAGAGTTAGCGGCAGTAGTTTTTGCGTTAAAAATATGGAGGCATTATTTATACGGAGAGAAATGTGAGATATACACGGACCACAAGAGTCTGAAATATATCTTCACACAGAAGGAGTTGAATATGCGACAGAGAAGGTGGTTAGAATTAATTAAAGACTATGACTGCGATATTCTTTATCACCCGGGAAAGGCAAACGTGGTTGCCGACGCTCTGAGCAGAAAAGGAAGGGAAAAGTTATTTAATTTAACGACTCAGGAAGAATTGATAAGAGAGATGGAGAAATTGGAGATAGAAGTGAAAGGACCAGAAAAGTCTGGTGAGAAGTTAATTGTAATGGAAGCTCATCCGACATTGTTGGATAGAGTAAAGGAAGCCCAGGAAAAAGATGAAGAGTGTGAGAAAATCCGAAAGAGGATCATGTTGAACTTGATATTTTTCTTGAATATTGTGAAAGTGTCTAAGCCATTTGATTCGGCTAGACTTATATTATTGAAAAGCAACCCAAACCAATTGATTGGTGCGGGATCTCGTATTTGACTGAGAAGAACAACCTTCTTTGAAAGGAAAATATAATTGTCGGAGAACCGACGTGCGCACTTGAGTATGATTGATTGTTATGCATAACGTATGGTACTTTAGGCTGATCACCTGTTGTACCTGTTTTTGTTGGATTTTCAGTTTAATACTGTTAATTCTAGTAGAAGTTCATAGTCCTTAGTGACTGCTCAGTATTCAGTTATCTTGAAATCTTGAATTGATTTATTATTGAATCACATTGATATTATTCTGTCCCTAATGACTGTTATTGAGAACTGTTGATATTCTTGTTAACCTTGAAATATCAAACCTTGTTATACCCTTTCGAGAATTGAGAATTATATTACTCACCCTTATTATATATTACTTGCTGGGCAATTTGTGCTCATTCTTACTTTCCCTAAAAATATTTTAGTTAAGGCTGAGCAGTGCGGACCTTCGAGTACCGACAAGGGAAAGGGAAAGGCTACTGAGTAGCTTTGTTTATGTAGGACTTTATGATTGTAATAAAGAACTTATGATATTATATACTAGTTAAGGTTATTTATGCTTAAGATATGTCTAAGCTATGTAATCACTGTTTAAGTTACGAGACCTTGGGACGTGAATAAATTATATTATTTAAATGTAATCTATTCGGTATTAGTTGTGTATTATTCCGCTGTGCGATGCGATATTTAGTCGTATTATTATTGTGATGTATTACCATGAGCACGTGACGAACCGAATTCGAGCAACCTCGTGACGGTCTTGGAATTTGGGGGCGTCACAGAGACTAGCCTTGAGCATGGCAGAATCAAAAAAAGATGCTTAATATCTGACAGAAAAGTTCACTATGTCTCTACATCCGAACACTCTGCTGGCTGAAATGAGTAGGACGTAGCTATCTCGTGGGAGAAGCAATACCCCTGATGTCTGAAGAAGCTGATCGGACGCTAATGGGTCATGAGCCATACATACAGAAGGACAAAGCTATCTTTAAAAACCCCCTCTAAATGGGTACTACAATAGATAGCTGTCCTCAACATCTCAGCCAGTATCATCGGCAGGATGGTGCTACCCTGTCTAACCACGACCATCAAGCCCAAGTCCAATTGGTCCAAATACAGTGGCATGTATAGATAGGCCACGATGCACATCAGCAAAACATCTATCCTGGCTGAATGACACGCCTCTGCTGAGATAATGAAATCAGCAGCATGTCGATCGTAACTATCCAGTCTGCCAAAACGATCGATCAAGAAGTCAATCGAGATTACCCGTCTGAAAATGATCTCATCCGTGACTACACTCTGACGTAGACCCGACATCCACAGGAATGGTTTCCTTAAATCACTAATAGTAGTGCTAGCACAAGGCAAGTCCAAATCCAAACCTATAAGCCGCTCGTAGTCCTCTAAAGTCGTAGTCAGCTCATGCCGCCCGAAGCGGAAAACCTGCCTCTTAGGTATCCAACAGGATAAAAGTCCATCTAGGAATCCATATAGAACTTGGAAGTCCACGAGGGCTAATGAATGCCCTAACATCCGATCCACTATCCCTCTGGCTGGGAAGGACATGCTATCATACCACGTGCTCAAGGAAGATGCTACTACGGATGGTGGTAAATGCTTGACGCGGCTGACTGTCGAGGACGACATCTATATCACCATATCACAAGACCATCCAGGGGTCAAATCTGAACTCATTTGTCTAAGTGCATATCCATGACATAATACATGTATAATAACAATGATAACATGATGCAATAAATAGGAAATATCATGCATATCTATAATAAAATATGTACTACAAACATCATCTCTATCTAATAATACAATCCAAAATAAAAAGTACAGGGATATGGGGCACAACTGCCCAACTACTAACAGTGGCCTATCAAAATGGGGCATAACCGTCCAATCGCCAAAACAGAGGCCTATCAAAAGATATAGCGAGGGAAGCTATCAAAAGAGATCCAGAATATCTGTCTTTAGGCTCTCAATCTGCTCCAACTCCTCCTGAGAAACAGAATCTTGGCCAGTGGGAATGTCCGATCGATATAAAGGAGAATCAGCACAGGCAAAATTGCTGGAAAATGGACCTGATAAGGGACCCGCTCTAGAGCCAGAAGGATCAAAAGAAGATGCCTCTGATGGATCTCTACCAAGATGTCTGATAAACAAATGAGCTCTCTCCAACTGCTGGGTCAGTCTTGTAATCTGGTCCAAGTGAGTAGGCTCCCTAAGGCAAGCTATCCAGTCTGTCATCATCATAGACCCTGACACCATATCTTCCATGAACTGAGTAGCATGAGTCTGAGCCCCAATAGTACGAGGACTCCACCAGCTGCTAAACGCCTCCTGGCTATAAGGACCCTCTGACAGGATAAAGCCATCTATGCCTTCCATAGGGATGCCTGTGAGCAGCTGAACTAGTGGCCAATGATGCCAAGCAGGAGGAACAAAGGGAATGCAGATCTGCCCCAAGATGCTCTTGATAGCACGCTCTCCTAAATAAAGCTCCCAACTTCCCTCTGTCAAAAATGGGTCTCTGCGGGTGGACAATGCAATCTCCCGGCCAATAGGGAAACCGCCCTCAAACCCGAATGCCAAAAAGTCTGAGGTATACAGTACCCATGAGATCGATCTTCCTGTCAAAAGCTCAAGCTGCAGGCGGGAATGGGTGAATCCCTCAGCCACTGGGACCTCCGTTAGAGTTGAGTGGTGCCAACGCCGTCCACGAGGATAAGTCTTCAGTCCCAAAGTAGTGGCAGGGCGTAGGCAAGGAAGCCTCTCATATGCCCAGAACTGGCCATACAAATATCAAAAGTCCTCAGTGACCAAGACTGACAAATATAAATGCAAAAATCAAAAAGGTACAAGAAAGATGTACTAACCAGCAGGAATGGGTAAAACCCTAACCAAGCCTCTGTCACACCCTCCGAGCGCATGCGCATACCTCAAAGAAAATAGGCAAAGGTATAGGTACCTCAATCAAAGTCACTGAGGTGCTCCATATATCGAGTGGCATTGACCAAGGCAAAGGACACCGTCGTAGAGTTGTCCGCAAGGAAACAACCCCTGATGACCACCAGAAATAATCGCCGCAGAATGCGATCTCTAACCCTCTGATCATCAGGCAAAGGCTCAAGAAAAGCCCCACTCTGGGCATCTATGCTTAAGGGACCAGATAGGATCGTCCGACCCTTGATCGCTGTCGCAGGAACTCCCAACAGTGACCGAACGGCAGTGGGTTTAATGTCAGCCACAATAGGCACTGGCTCACCCTCAAACTCTATCCCGGTGATGAACTTCCAATCCATAGGCATCATCATCACCTTGCAATCCAGTAAGTGGAGAGACTGAGTCTGGTGGAACCAGCGCTCGGACAAAGCCCTCATAAAACCCCAGGGGCAACGGAGGGGAAGGATAGAAAAGAACGCCTGAAACCCCCAAGTGTCAATAATATCCTTGTAATCCTGGTGTAGAGTGTGATAAAGAGAATGCACATTAAACCAGTTCCCTCGAGGCTGCGTGAAGCCAGGAACCTGCATCAAAAGCCAACCTATATCAAACCTGTGCCCCGAAAATGGCAAAAGAAGGAAAGAACATCCAAAAGAAGGAAACTTCAGTCACCTCGTTGGCGTAAAGGAACCTCGATGGATGGTGACTCAAATCTCCCAGCAGATCTTGGACTGGCACAATAATACTTGGGAGCTCCGCACGTGAAGCTTGAGCTAGGGCAGGAGCAGCAAATGGAGCCTCTTCATCATCTATGTCAACCGGTGGCTCAGCTCGAATTGGACGGATCACTGACTCAGCTAATCTACGAGGCCGTCGGGCTGCCCGTGGGTGAGGGACATCGGAGGCTCTCCTTCGTCTAACTCTTGAAATGACCTTTCTAGCACTCCCGGGTCTATCTCGGTCCATCACCTGGACAAAGTCTCCAAATCGCCTCAGAAAGGGTGAGGTAAGCCTAAAACCTATGACTTATTAATTTAAATCAATATTGTTATGCATTTTTAAAATCCTAAAACATGCATGGGTCAGTCAAAATCCCCAATAGAGTCAAAACTACATGTTTATTAAATGCTCAGGTTTTTGAATTTTTTTGCCAGAGTCTCCTTTGTAAAATGGACTGTCCGCATGCACACAGGTATGTCTAGGTGGCCATTCAGTAGCACGCCTTCCTAAAAATAGAAATAGTTCATATTTATGAAAAAAATCAAAAATAAACTTCACATGGTAGCCAAATTACCATGGACATTTTCTAGTTGAAAATCCAGGCCCAATAGGCCTAAAAAAGGATGAGTAAACTGATCAAAAAAGAGCTGAAACTGACTGTCTCAGAATTTAAATTTTCTTACATCAAAACGTGCATCGCAATAAAATATGCATACTTATGAAAGCAGAAATTTTTTAGCAAGTCATCTAAGCATACATTTTTGATACATTACGTTCAAAAGCACCCTGCGTGGTTTACATAATTCTACCAGTTAAACTGGAAAAGAAGGGATGAAAACGTCACTTGAGACGTGTAAAATGTGTGGCCGCTGATGGAATCTAAAAACAATTGCCCGAACTCCGTAGATCTGAAAAAGAAAATCAAATTTATATTTGGATTCGAATTTGAAAATGAAAATATGAGCTTGCTGCTGCCCATTTTAAAACAGCAGGAAGGAGCGGGGCCACCTGCGGCTGCCACACCCCTACATGTGGCTCCCCAGGGTAGGCCCCGCTCCCTCTGGCTCAGTCTAGTTAGAGTTGAAATGGAGTTTACATGAGCTGAAAAGTTAAATCAAAGAAAAAACTGCTACGCGATTGAGCGGTTTATCCTGAAATCCTATGTTTAAGCAGCGGATTTCTGACAGAGGGTGGAACTTCATAAAAGCCATTGGTAGTCATCCCGAAGTAATATCCAAGGACCAATGATGAAAATTGCAGAAAAACTACACAAAACTGCCAAAAGTTGCCACTTTCAAACCGTCGGATACAGACCGATGACAGTTCAGTCGTTGGCTCAACCCCAGCGAATCGTCGGGTCCTAATCGATGACAGTTCAGCCGTTGGCACAACCCCAACGAAGCGTCGGATACAAACCGATGACAGTTTAGTCGTTGGCACAACCCTAGCGAAGCGTCGGGTACTGACCGGTGACAGTTCAGCCGTTGGCACAACCCCAGCGAAGCGTCGAGTACTGATCGATGACAGTTTAGCCGTTAGCACAACCCCAATGAAGCGCCGGATACAACCGATAATAGTTCAGCTGTTGGCTCAACCACAGCGAAGCGTCGGGTCCTGACCGATGACAGTTCAACCGTTAGCACAACCCTAATGAGGCGTCGGATACAAACCGATGACAGTTCAGCCGTTAGCACAACCCCAGCGAAGCGCGGGTACTAACCGATGAAAGTTCAGTTGTTGGCACAACCCCAGCGAAGGGTTGGGTCCTGACCAATGACAGTTCAGCCGTTGGCATAACCCTAGTAAAGCATTGGGTACTGACAGTTGATAGTTCAGCCGTTGGCATAAACCCAGCGAAGCGTTGGGTACAGACCGATGATAGTTCAGCCGCTGGCTCAACCCCAACAAAGCATCGGGTCCTGACCGATGACTGTTCAGTCGTTGGCTAAACCCCAACGAAGCGTCGGGTACAGACCGATAACAGTTCAGCCGTTGGCACAACCCCAGTGAAGCGTTGGGTACTGACCGATGACAGTTCAGCCGTTGGCTCAACTCCAGCGAAGCGTCGGGAATGATCTGATGGTGAAAATAGTAAATCAATCTATCCCCACAAAGGACAGATTATAGAATCTGTTATACACATCCTCAGAGGGAGCACCAAGAAGGATTGGGGATTCAACCCCCTGTTGCAAACTATAGATGTAAATTATCGTCAGGATAGGCATTGGAAGCATCTATTAAGGTAACTCGGTAACCGAGATATATCCCCAACAGAGGAGCCTTAGAAATGTACAACGGCATTAGCCGAAGGGAAATATGCCTTATGCAGAGTATTCACAGACGTGGGAAACCATTGGTCTCAAACCAAGGTAGCATCAATAATGTTATCCCTATCAGAGTTGACAAAGCTATTATGAATGACGTCATCCCCAGCAGAAAATGACGAAGACAATTGAAGATAGCTTATCAGTGATATCCTACCAGTAACCGCCTGACAATGTTTCCCCAAGGGCTATCATGAATAACGTTATCCCCAACAGAAAATAACATAAATATTCAAAGATAACCCTAACCCCTCAAAGGCATCTAACATTCATCACATATCATGCCATGCATTGCATTGCCTTTGTATTTGCATTTCTAGTGTCTAGCAATCTTTATCCTATTCAGTCCACTACATTACATGAACATGATAAACAGGGGCATCTATAGACACTCAAAATTTTCTTCAGTCCTGTCGTAGACACTCAAATTTTGCATTCCTATTACTAACCATACAGGAGGGCAAAATCGTCTATTATAACTCAACCCCGGTCTCAACCCGGGAAATACAGGTCAACCCCGGTAACCAAGGCGGTATAGATCAGCCTCGGTCTCAACCCAGGAAGTAAAGGTCAGCACCGGTCACAACCCGCGAAGTACAGGTCAGCCCCAGTCTCAACCTGGGAGGTACAGATCAGCCTTGGTCTCAAACTGGGAAGTACAGGTCAACCCCGATCTCAACCCGGGAGGTACAGATCAACCCTGGTCTCAACCCGGGAGGTACAGATCTGTCCCAATTTCAACCCGGGAGGTACAGGTCAGCCCAGGTCTAAACCCGGGAAGTACAGGTCAACCCCAGCCTCAACCTAGGAGGTACAGGTCAGCCCTGGTCTCAACCCGAGAGGTACAGGTCCACCCCGGTCTCAACCCGGGAGGTACAGGTCAGCCCCGATCATAATTCGGGAGGTACAGGTCAGCCCCGTTCTCAACCCAAGTGGTACAGGTCAGCCCTGGTCTTAACCCGAGAGGTACAGTCAGCCCCGGTCTCAACCAGGGAGGTACAGATCAGCCCTGATCTCAACCCAGGAGGTACAGGTCAGCCCTGATCTCAACCCGAGAAGTACAGGTCAGCCTCGGTCTCAACTAGGGAAGTACAGGTCAGCCCCGATATTAACTGGGGAGGTACAGGTCAGCCCCGGTCTCAACTCGGGAGGTTTAGTTCAGCCCCAGTCTCAACCCGGGAAGTACAGGTCAACCCCGGTCTCAACCCGGGAAGTACAGGTCTGCCCCAATCTCAACCAGGGAGGTCAACTCAACTTCGGAGACAACCCCAAAGCCTGACATCATCTCCATGGACAAGCTTGGAAGAACCAAATCAGCCTCAGAGACAATCCTGAGGACAAACAGAATCGGCTGGGATCCAAACCTCGGAGACAACCCCGGGAAGTCAGCCGAAGGCCATGCCAGCACTGAAGGCAACCCCGGGTGGGGCAAAATGGTTATTTTACCAACTTAAAGCTGATTCGGTCAAACTTGAGCTGAATTGATGCCACCAAGGTCTGAAAGAACCATAACAATAATCCCGAGTGGAAATAGTGCAAGACAACTCAATAGATAAACTGTGAGGAATCAAAGACCTGGTTATGAACCCGTCTTTTTGGACTCAGAAAAGGTTTACTCCCATGTCTTTGTGACACTCTCGGTGAGGGATTTCTGAAAAGGTATAGCACGCCTCGAACGGACGCTACGATCAAAAGTTAGAATGTTTCGAATCTGACCTCGTATTGCTCGGAGTGCACGTACTTCAATGTAACATAACCTGCCACGTGGGCCCTGCCACATGGAGCCGCACCTTTACCTGCGGCTATCGCAGGTAGAGCCACTTCCACCGGGTCTATATATATAAGTGAACCCTAGCTCATTTTATATGAAAAAAATGCTCTGAACCTCTGCCCGTTTGGTTTCTCAACCCCACTCTTGTACTCCAACCCAAATTTTATTACTTTAACATGTAGGTATACTCATTAACTACCACATACCAAAAATTAACAGATGGATATAGACGTTTGAAGTCTACCAAGTGGCAAAAAGCTTGTGTAGCAGTCCATTATGAGTATTTTTACGATTAGAAAGTTCATACTACTTCTTTGCGCATTTATACACTTGCACGTTAAATTTTGTTTTCTGATTATGCATAGAACTCAGTTCCGTGGTCGTTTTTGTTTACGTTTTCATACATTTTAGTACATAAACGTATTTTCTGGCACTTCCACAACTCGAATCGTTGATTCGTCGCTTTTAACAGCTTCTGTATGTATATATACATATCTATATTTATAGCAACTTCGTCGGACTGGGTTATCTTCCCAGTCCGGATTTGGCTTTTTAATGTATATATTTAACCATATATATATACTAACTTTTCAATTCTGTCAAGTCCGGATGTCAAATATGTGGTAGTTACTGCTTTTATATATATAACAATATATATATATATAAATTTTTCTGACTTATTTGGGCCTGGATTTCTACTTCGTGGCATTTTTATTGCTTTAATATATATATACTAACTGTATATATTAACTTTTATATTTCAGTTTGGCCTGGATCATTCTGTGGCCTTTTTACTGCTTTTATAAATATATATATATATACATATATATATATATATATATTTATATTGCAGTTCGGGCATCGGAGTTAACACCCATCGCCCTTTATCGCTTTTGTATATATATAACTATATATATATATATCTTTTATTCATTGTGATTAAATTGCTACTTTAAATATTCATTTGATATGAATCGAGGCAGACATCTCTTCGGGCGAACTAGATTTCTTTAAATTTTGCCAACTCTACCTTTCAAACTGTTCAAAATAGGTCCAGACGGAATCGAAAAACTAGAATGGCTGAGAGTTACTTAAATCTGGCATTTTTCTAGTTTATTCATTTATAAAGCAATCTCGCGGCCCTTAGATCACTATCTAGTGGGAACGAGATGCTTTGGCTACGAGAAGGCCAGGATTTACTGATGAATACTTGGTTCTTGTGACGGATAGATGTAAATATACATTTCTGTGCATATTTTGAGTTGTGCAGGTTTTATTGGCTTCCCTTTGTGAGCCTAGGAATCATGGGATTCATGATCAAACTTATTAGAATCTGATTTTCACGACGGACAAACTCCACTTTACAAATGTACCTTGCCAGTTTTTCTGTAAAATGTACATCCAAAAGACCATAAAACGGTTATCCAGGTTTAAGGTCTCAACATAATGCGAATATGGTTTATTGTGTCAGAGTCACTCCGATGGCTGTCATGCACATGAGAAGACCGACACTTGTATATATCCTGTGGTCGCAGCCTGACAATAACCATTCAAAGTGAGCCAAAAGGCTGAAAAGATAAAAATGAAAGTATCGACATGCTTCAATTCCTATGTTAGCGTAAGGGTTTGGAAAATAACCTTTCAAAATATCATTTTCATATCTTGACTTAAAAAAGACTTTTGCAAATCAAATCAAACCCTTCGCATATAGGTTCAACGATGCATAAACATACTTTCAATCAATCAAGCGTAGGCCCAATTTCTTCTAGCATTCACACACACATTGCAGATTTAAAAGGGAGATATTAAAAAGATGTGGTACCGTGTTTACACGGGAGTTGTGGGGTGCCTAACAGCTTCCCCACACTTAACCAAGCCACCGAACTTAGAACTTCGATTTCAAAGATCAAGTTTCGACAGTGTCCAGCAACTGGGCCTCCTTTCAAACAAAACTTTGTTGAGTTGGTACAACCATTCCAAATCTACCAACTGGTGACTATGTAAAGCGTTCAAATCGTCGACGTGATATATGTTGGCCTTTTCCTAAAAAAAACCCTTCAAAACCTTTTTCACAAGTAAAAATAATAAGGGTATACAAAACTTAGGAAATGAGAAAGATTCGGGTCCAACTCGACTCTTAATTTTTTCCCAACGTCGATACACATCTCATATGGGGTCTTTAGGGCGGATTTGGTAGGCACTTTGTAAGTAGGTATGCAGCCGTTTCTAAGGAATAACCCCAGAAGGAAATTGGAAGATCGGTAAAACTCATCATGGAATGAACCATGTCCAACAATGTTCGATTTCTCCTTTCAGATACTCCATTTAACTGTGGTGTACCTGGTGGAGTCCATTGTGAGATAATACCATTATCTTTGAGACAATTGAAAAACTCATTGCTTAAGTATTCTCCACCTCAATCCGATCGAAGAATCTTAATACTTTTGCCAGTTTGTTTCTCTACTTCTCTTCTGAACTCTTTGAACTTTTCAAATGATTCAGATTTGTATTTCATTAAATACACATATCCAAATCTTGAGTGATCATCAGTGAAAGTAAAAAAATAAGAATACCTTCCCCGTGAATTCGTTGTCATAGGTCCACAAACGTCTATGTGAACCAATGCTAACAACTTTGTAACTCTATCCTTTTTCACTAAAAGGAGATTTAGTTATTTTACGCATGAGACAAGATTCACAAGTTGGATATGATTCATAATCTGATAGCTCTAAGAGTCCATTATTATGCAACTTGGATAATCTTGTTTCATTGATATGACCGAGTCTACAGTGCCACATATAGGTATACTTAACATCATCTCTTTTTTTTCTTAGTTTGTTCAATTTAAAATATATTTTCATGCAATTCAAGTATGTAAAGTCCATTTCGCAAATTATCAACACTATATAAACATTGTTACTATAAATAGAACAACTGTTGTTCTTTATTATAATGTCATATCCATCCATATCTAATACAGAAATTGAAATAATATTTCTAATAATATTCAGAACAAAATAACAATTATTCAAATTAATGGACTTGCCCGTAGGCAGTGCTAAACAATAAGTGCCAACAAGCTAATGCAGCAACCTTTGCTCCATTTCTCACTCGTAGGACAACCTCATCCTTATTTAGCTTTCTACTTCTGACCAGTCCCCGCATAGTCTTACATATGTGAAAACCACAATCGGTATCCAATACCCAAGTAGAATTTTGACTTTTTGAAAAAATAATTTCAATCATAAACAAACCTTGATTAGGATTTGAAGCTTCTCCAAGCTTCTTCTGCTTTTGTTCTGCAAGGAAATCCTTGAAGTTCCTCTTCTAGTGACCCGACTTGTTGCAATGGAAGCACATTCCTTTGCTATCTGGATCAGGTTTCTTTTGTTCTTTCTTATTCACCTTGCCCTTAGCCTTCTTAGATTTCTTGTTTTCAGAAGATACCTTGGGCCTCTTCCTTTCTTGGAGGAATCATCCACCATTAAGACTTGGTTCTTCTTGGATGGGAAATGACTTTCTGCAGTTTTCAACATGTTAAGTAATTCAGGCAAGCTGACTTCCAACTTATTCATGTGAAAATTCACAACAAATTGTGAGAAGGTGTCAGGGAGTGACTGCATGACTAAATCTTGACTCAACTCCCCATTCATGACGAACCCAAGCTATCCAAGGCGTTCAATCAGATTGATCACCCTTAAGACACAAGCATCAATGGCAGTGCCCTTCGTCATCCGAGATCGGAAGAGCTCCTTAGATATCTCATATCTAGCAGTCCTACTTTAATCACCATACAACTCCTTGAGGTGAAGTAACATAGTAGGAGCATCCATGTTTTCATGCTGACGCTGAAGCTCGTTATTCATGGATGCGAGCATGATGCATTGAGCCACAGATACATCTTCTTACCACTTTACAATAGTGGCAATCTTTTCCTTAGAGGCTGTTTCTGGAACAGTTCCAGGGATAGACGAATTTACGACATAAGAAATCTTTTTAGTAGTGAGAGCTATTCTAAGATTCCTTAACCAGTCCGTGTAATTCGGTCAAGTTAGTTTGTTAGCATCAAGTATGCTACGCAGTGAAATTAGTGATTTTGACATTTTTAAATTTCTTCATGTGAAAAGGCAACATTTTAGTAACCATTCATTTAATTAATTATTTACATACCAAGATAAAGTAGGTCTTATTTTAAATTGGTATCTCCCACTATTTTTTTCAAACTATATTACCCTCACTTATATAGTTCGGCAAAATCTAATTAAAGATTTTCTAGTGAGAATAAGGACCCTATTTCAAATGTATATAGCCTTGTGGAAAACACAACAAACCATATATAAATAAATAGGTAGACAACTCTTTGTTAATTACATCAACATGTAACTCCTTTTATTTTGCCTCTCAGATTATTTTGATCAAGTGGTAACACATCCGAATCAAAATTATCTTAGTTAAGTCCAACCTAGCACTTCCATATATTCAAAAAGAAAAAATATTGTCCTTGTGAAAAACACAACAAAACAATATTGTTCAATTTTTTTTATAAGCATCAAATGTGATAAATTAACATCTTAAATACTTAATACTTGCCTTGTGGAAAACACAACAAACTCATATTAAATATTTAATGCTCTATTAATTTTATCATGCTAGAAGGCGACGTTCGATATTCCAAATATCTTTGAACGCTTTAGACTTAAAATAATTTATTTGAGGGGTTTGTTATTATTAGTCTCATCTTGTTTAGCGCGTATGCACACACACACACACACACACACACACACACACACACACATATATATATATATATATATATATAATACTAGCATGCACATATAGAATACTATATTCAACCTGGATTGATTATGGACTTTTATTCTAGTTTGGTTCACAAGAGCCACCAAGTGAAACAAAAGGTCAAACTTACGAGTGCAAGAATTAAATTTAAACATAACTATTACATTTAAACCCGGGCTCTATTACAAACGGGTCTTCACGCGCTCCTTGCTCCTTGGTCTTAAATTATTCAAGATAATTCTAACTAGTCCTATTACAGAAACTATTTAATTTAAATAGAAACCTTGATCAACAGTTAATGGGAAGTACATAGGAGAGAGATAGAATTTTACATCAAGAAAAATTAGAGAAGACGAGGTACGCAGACTTCATATAATAAAACCCATACATTCAAGCATTCAATTAAAATAAAATCCAACCACATTGGTCAACAGTCTATAATCAACTCCATTTATTATCATACATATCATCATATGCATCAATAAATAAATTTCATCTCATGAATAATAAATCCATTCCACATATGCATCAATATCATTTAATGGGCAATTAAAATTTGTATGTAATCAAATAAAATAAACTCCTTTATTTTATATTTGGAAAACTTGCACAAAATTAAAATCAGAATTTTTTCTGCAACTCCGGCGCGCCCCGCGCCACCACTAGTTCGCCCCGCGCTGAACTTATAGAAAAATTATGGATTTCTGCATACCCGGCGCGTCGTGCGCTGCGGCAAAATCTGGAATTTCTTATTCGCAGTTTTTGACCTTTTCATCAAAAAAATTAATATTTCATACAACAAATTATGCCCAATAAATTGTTCCAAACACATACCCGTACATATATAGAATCAAAACAATTAATAACTCACATAAAAGTTTGGCTCTAATGCCATTGTTAGGTTTGTAGGAAATTATGGTGCAATCAAATTGCAAAAATTAGCAAAAGCATGGTAATATCAGAGTTTAAAATTTTTCTACAAACCAATTACCCGGATCATCCTTTATGCAATTTACTAATTTAAAACGATAAATACGAAGTTATGGAATCATACCCTTGTAGAACTAAGATTCCACATGTATGAGTTCAACTCCTTTTTCTTCGCTATCCTCTTTAATCTCGGGGATTGATTCCTTCCTTTGATCAATGTTAGCCACCCAAGTGTTTGGCCTCTAGAGGTGATCCACCAAGGAAGAGGAATTGTTCAAGACGGAGGGTGGTTGGCTAAACCCTAGTTTTCTATTCTCTATAGAAAAGGAGTACTCTCTCCAACAATTGAAATTACCTCAACTGATATCTAGCATAAGACTCCTTTTATATAGATATTGGTCAACATTTCTAATCCAATTAGAAATATGGTTTCATTTAATTAATTAAACTTCTTTAATTAATTAGGCTTCCCAGCCCATTGGGAATAATTAATTAAACTCTTTTAATTAATTTTCCTCCTAATCTTTTTAGGAATAAATGAGAGTACTAATATTAAATTAATTCCTAAAATCCTTTAGAAATTAAAATAATAATAATTGCAATAATATTAATAAAACTCCTCTTATTAATTTATATTTAATATTTTTAAAATATTAAATAATAAACATTAAGCTATTTAATTTATTCTATCACTATAAATTAAATTAATTACACTTAACATATTATTACGATTATGTCATTACCTTCTTAAATAATTATTCTTCCTTTTATGGTGTGACCATTTAGGTTCTCCATATTAAATCGGTTGTGAAAAACTCAATTAGAACAATTCTAATCTTATTTAAATAAATAAATTAAACTAATAATCTATTTAAATAAATAATATTATTCTACAATAGGGATAAGCCTTCCTAGCGATCAACGACTTTTCAGATAATATAGATTTCAATATTAATCATAACAGAACCCTTGAGTTAATAGTTACCGTACCATTCAATCTTTCCACCAAACAATGTCCTAATTAAATAAAAGACATAGAATTACTATCAAGTCTTAGTTTATTTAATTATATGTGTCTCGATCAGAAAATGCATAACTCCAAATAATACAAATTAGAAACTCCTTTATAATTTCATTCCACCTTGGCCAAGGATTCCTGGGTTGTCATTTATTGAATCACACATGACATATCTCTTCTTTTACTAGAACCAGTAGATTCTTTATTAATCATTCATTATCTTCATATATAACTTATTACACCTAAGCATACCGTCTGATATACCCTAAGGGTCTTAAGGAATAAGTCAAAGTATAATTCATTATACACAAGATACTATGATGATCTCAAGTCTGAGGATCACTTGTACTACTATCACATTAGGAATTTCTATTAACAGGCGAGTAAAACTCCATTAGGTATTCCTTAGCGAGTCACGTTTAGTGTACTTATTCTCCAATAAGCATATACATACTTGCTTTAGTGTCTCCACACAAATGATCATGAGATCAATCATCCTCATCCAATGAGCAAGCAACATATGTACCAATCTATCTAGATTTACTATTCCCCTTTTTAGTAATCCATCAATTGGGAACTATTTTAGTTTTAAGCTATCTAATGCTTTAGATCGCATTAGCATGATCAACATCATGATTCTAAAAGCATTGCTTAAAACTATGGGTTATTTACATATTATAAAAACAGCATCATGTAGATAATTAAATGCCTTTAATAAATGAATATTTTATTAATAAATAAATAAGATTATTTCCAAAGAATATGTTTTATTATCATACATGATTGACTTGTATGCATACTACTTTCATCGTAATCTTGCTTTTAATCTATTAATAAGCAATTTATGGACTAGGCCACTGCCCTAGCTATATCGGCTCAAAGAAAGCAGCTGAACTGTATATTGTATGTATATATATAATATTAATATTGCAAGTGGACAACAACTCACCAAGACTATTTTCCTCTGGGCTTAACAAGACAAGCCTGATGGTTTAAATATTTGGGTTTTAAGGCTTGTTGGGCCATCAAAGATCAGTTGGACACTAACAGCCCAATATAAGACATAAGATGTTTGGGCCCTACCGTGGGTTGTCTTACCATTATTCCTCCTATAAGACTTATCCCTCTAATTACACATAATTACCATAATCATGATTAATGCTAAATAGTCATTTCTTTTAGAAGTTAACCCTCTTTCATACATCTTCTATTGATTCATCGTGCATCGATATACCATGTAAGGCCCATTTCTGTCAAGCTTAGTTAATTCAGAACTTAGGCTTATAACACATTTTAGTTTTATCTAAGCTTCTTCTCATAATTCATTCATGAAGCAATTTCATTACATTAATTAACTCCACAATTATACAATACACATCATTACACATAAATACATAGAAAAGAAATCGTTATTTCATTAATAATAATCTCTTAAATTTCTCGGGTATTATACTTTCCAAAGTCAAAGCCCAAAGTCTTGAAAATAGACTTTATTTGACTTTGGCTTCCTGTATTCCTACTATATAATTTTCGTATTATATTTCTTTAACTTCCCGTAATTCATTACACAGTCAAAAAATTATGTTTGTTGTTTTCAAATTTTATTGGACATTTCGTCTTTCCTCGACATAATAACGTTAGCACGTTCTTCGAAAAATCAAAAAATTGAAAAAGCTTTTTTTGGGTGAATAGTGTTTTTACGTCTTTTTCTCAAAAATTTTTTATTTTCTCTTAAGATTTGAAATTCGTAAATCCTAACACGTAAACACATTCTAGCTCACAGAATCGACATTTTAACACATAACACATAATAACATTCATAAACTCTCATTTTATTCAATAATATTAAATAAAACTTAATTACAATCTAAAAATGATTTCTCAATCATTACAGAACGCGCCTTATAGTTTACGCTAAACTGCACTTCAAACGGCCTACAAAATATATTGGAGGTGAATATACCAATTAGCAACCAAAACAAAAAGTTGTCCCTTGGCATCATAATGTTCAGGAACGTCATGACCTATAAAACCTTCCCCCATGATAAATTGCATTTATTTAATCCTTAATATCTTCATTTCATTTGAAATACAACTTTAAACTACGCCTTACAAGACTTAGCACGACATCATAACACATGCACAACATACGTCTAATAAGTCTATGCGATCGCCGAACACCAGAGCACTTAAAAGCTCTTTACTGGGCTTGGTGCAGAACCAGCACTACGGTGTCTAATCCAAGTTTAATATAGGCGATACGGCGCTCAAGGACAGTAGCTCAACCCCGGAGCGGCGCTGTTGTGACGCCCCCAAAATAGGTCCACACATCCCATTCATAGTCGAAATAAACACTACAAATATAAATTTTCTTATTTACAACTATTAAACTGTCGTGCAAAATATGACAACACACATACTGTGAGTGTTTAATACTAATATTGTACCGTATATAGTACGACAGTATTCACACCCAAATTATTACAATGCTATATAAAATACAATAATAAATATTTCAAGTCTTTAAAGTAACACAAAAAGAATTTTGTCCTCATTCTAATGCAGTGCATTTTTTACGCTTCCAAATTCGGGTTCGCATCACTCTATTTGGTTCACCAAAATCAATTATTAAATGACGAATAAAATGTGATACACGCATTTTAAGTCCTCAGTACAATTATTGCCACATTATTTTATAATGTATTGAGAAACCTCAACAGTCTTGGACAATCACTCTATTCTTCTGTTATCCCCACCCGACCCAATTACACTCTTGCTACCTGAAAGGAGTTGTGAAGCAAAAAGATGAGCACAAATAGCCTAGTAAAGAATATCATGACTTAGGATAATTAAATTATCAATAGCTTTCATCAGTAATAAATCAAATATTTAGAACATATGGTAGATGATAAAAGTTTTTAACCATAATTACAGGAGAATCAACAATCCATTAGAAGAGTCAAGTAGAATATAATGTCTACTATCTTCTCCAAATTAAAAGTCCATCATCAATATTTTATTCCTGTAACACCAATCAACAGTTCTTCGTTGTACCGAAGACAAAGAGAACTTTCACCACATGTCTTTACCTTAAACACCAAAGATCATGGTTATACAAATTCACAGTTCCTGTTCATAATCATACTAATAAATTTATCTTTGCACCCAGGCCAAAGATATTCATTTGTAACACCAATGGTCATGATCATACTATTCTACAGCCTTTAGTCATAATCATACCAGTCAATTTATTTTTGCACTACAGGCCAAAAATATTCATTTGTATCACCAGTGGTCATAATCATGCCAAGAAACAATCCATCTTTGTACTACGGACCAAAGATATTTAACAGTAATATCAATAGTCATGATCACACCAATCAACATTTCATCTTTGCACCCTTGACCAAAGAGAACTGATGGTTATGATCATGTCAAGCAATAGTCCATCTTTGCACTACGGGCCAAAGACATATAACTGTAACACCAATGGTCATGATTATACCAATACACAATTCCTGATCATAATCATACTAATCAACAGCTCATCTTTGCACTACGGGCCAAAGATAACTTTCCAACACAAATTTAAGTATGGGGATGATTACAATGATATATATAATGAATGGACAGAAATAATCAGAATAATAAGATAAAATAGATCTTATTGATTTTCAACTTAATTATCCAGAGTCCAAATTGCAAACATGATATCTAGAAAATTGATTTAAATTCTTGATAGAATATAAAGTTCAAGTAAATGTAAAGTTCCCGGCTCAAATATAATAACTTAAAACTGAATAGAAAGATTCAGGTCAAGATATTAGATAAAGCACAAACTATTAAGGATATTCTAATCATTTCAGGACTTTTCACCATTTAATGATAAGCTAAAGAAATAAATAATAATATCTTACCATAATATGAAGTATGAAAGAAAATGATATCCCTTTATCATAAAAAAATGATACCCCTTATTTTAGCACGTGACTAGATAATGTTTTCTATGAAATTGATCAACCTGAACAATGCTTCCACTCTTTATCAACACTTGGAGTAACCTTACACTCAAAAGAAATACTCACAATATTGTAGTAAAAGAATTTTATATTTTTGGTGTAGTCATGGTGTGTATTTAGTTGCTCAATCGGACAACGTATTTATACTGAAAATTTAGAAAACAATTAGCACACACGCTTTCATAAAATAATCAAATGAGCTATATAAAATAATGGTAGTGGAATTTGTGGTCCCACGGAGGAAATTAAACTGACTTGTACACGTTTTAACAAAATTTATTTTAATAATAGAGTCGTGGTCCATACTACTTTAGGAAAAGTAGAGTGTCGGCAAGTCCTGCCAAACTTACTTTTGTAAAAAGAAAATAATTGAACATACATCCGCATATCATACTTATCTTTTATCAACACCTTTTATTCATCAATTACTTACACCTTTTTAATCTTTCAACAATTATTCACAATTAATAACATAGACTCACAGTACTACAAACTAGTCTAATTATATCATATCAAATAATATGAGTTACTGTGTCGTGACAATTATTAATTTAATAATGTGACATATTGTTCAGTTGTTACTGTGACAAATATTGAATCAATAATATGAAATACTATGCTATTTCTACTATAGCAATTATTGAATGAAATACTGAGTGACTTCAATGATTGGTTATTTCGGCGCCGTCGTACGAATATTTTTGACGCCCCCAAATCCGAGTACTTTTTATCCACGGATATGGTACTACACGGTGCTACTATCTACTCATACATTCTATTGAAGACTTCAGTGAAAAACATAAGTTTAATAACTATTACATCATATTAATCATTTCCCAAGTTCTTTATAACCATTACATTCGTTCTGTATCATAATATCATTCATTACAAAAATAATACTATACTATTACAAGGATGAACTATTTATCCATCTTTGTCTTGCCCTTGTCCTTACCGGATCCTTCGGTCCGTTCGCTCTTAGCTGAAGTCATATATTTTTAGCAAGAATGAGCATAACTAGCTCATCAAATTTTAACATTATAAACTGCAACCACAAAATCAAGAATCATATGATTTAATCTTCATTAACTGCATAATAGTTAAGAAGTATTACGAATAATAAAAATAGTCTTGAAGGGCGTTCCAGAAACTGTTCAATGACAAGTACTTTTCAAAAAGTATTCGTCACATGAAAGAGGTAGAGTTTATCAGAATGGAACAGAACAACATGACTGTGTCCTAGTACGAGGCTAAGTTTGCGGAGTTATACCGGTTTGCACCTCATTTGGTGGAGAATGAGGAACGTATAACGCAGATGTTTCTGAGAGGTTTGAAACCCGAGATTCATCAATACCTCATTTCTCACAAATTTTCTCTATATTCGGATGTAGTGAACAGGGCCCAGTTATTAGAATGAGATAATGATTATGTTCAACCAAGGGACAACAACCAGGGTCGTACTGGTGGTAGCAGTCATCGGAACAATGACAACCAGCAGGGAGGAAAGTATCATGCCAGAAGCGGTAACCACTCCGGTGGTAATCGTGGCCATGATAATAGAAGAAGTGAGTCAGGGGGAGATTTCAAGAAGAGAAGGTATAATAATGAGAACGTGAAAGCATCGACAGCAGCACCAACATCAACTGTTTCTAGGGGAGGAGAACGACTGCCGGTCGTATGCTATAAATGCGGGCAAGAGTGACACACTAGCAAGAATGAGCATAACTAGCTCATCAAATTTTAACATTATAAACTGCAACCACAAAATCAAGAATCATATGATTTAATCTTCATTAACTGCACAATAGTTATAAAGTATTACGAATAATAAAAATAGTGTTTTGATTCCTTTAAAACCATTCCCAAGGACTTATAGTCACTTAAGAATCTGAGTTGGTCAAAGACCATGAACATTCTCTTTAGTTTCATTAATGAAAAGAACAACCCGCACTAAGACTGTATGTCCGATATAGCTTACGAGCACATCTAGGTGATCAGCCTATAGTACTTTATGTTGATCAACATTCATTTATTAAACGTATTTACGTTTAAGTTTTTGCAACCTCATGTGCCCGTCAATTTAACTTCGTTAAAACCTTTGTGTAATCATACTCAGGCTTACCTTTGAATCCCTACCAAAGCAATTGGCATAGGATAGCAACATTATGAATATTTTAAAAGATTTGCTAAAAAATCAACCAAAATAATTTAAATCTTAGTCTAGCCGAATCAAATGGCATTGACTATTCAATAACAAATCATGCATAGAAAATTATGTATATTGACAGCTTGTCCAAATTAAACTTTAGACAAGAGTTTAGAAAACTTGCCTCAAGCGTCTGCAATCTTAAAGTTTACTTTACTTGAGGTCTGTACAGATTCACATGATATAAACACATAGTATACTAATTAGGTTAGCACAATTGATGCACATTGTGTAAACTAGCTTCTCCTTCTTGCATAGCTTAGTGTCGAATTTTTAATCTAATAACATCCGTTTAAGTTATTTAACGATTGTTATAGCTTATTAACATTCCTATGTCACAAACCAACACTAGTCGATCATCGCTTAAGCACAACGATAGACGAAACCCTAATCGGTTCGTTAACTCAAACACATTTCACCCGGATTACCGTTATCAGATTCCGTATAGAAATTACATAAGTTTTATCTTCATTTCTTATCATTCTCGTACTTTTCACCTCTATTACATATCATATAACCTCAAGGCGCGCATCAAACTCGTCTACGATTCACGGTTTATGTTTTCGGATTTCGAGTTTTAAATTTAAATACTTTTAATCAACGTTTAATTCATAAAAACATCATTAAATATGTTTTTTAGGAATTGTCTCTTCATTTATATTAAGTATATAGATGCCCCATAATTACCACGCAAAAATTTGGGTTAAAAAATGTCCGCGTCAGAAATTTTTTGGTTAAGGGCGATGCGGCGCCAGTCTTAGCTATAAAAGCCACGCTGTGGCGCCGGCTTGCAGTGAATGAAGCCCCAGCCAGGCGCTGCAGTGCTGGAAATCAAGGCATGGGCGGAGCTGCAACGCTTGCCCTGAGCCTTTGATTTTTTTAAAAGTTTTCCAAATTGTGAAATTGCTGAGCTCATAACGCGATCGTTATAACTCGGAATTAGCTCATTCCAAAGCCATTAGCTCACATATCTCATATTCTCTGATTTTATATGGATAGAATTAGTTTCTGAATCCGTTGGAGATAAATTCACCATTTCATTCCTTATTATACGTTCGATAAACATTCGTGAAAGTTCGTTGCTCCTTTCTTCATTTTAAGTCAAAATTCAACAATTCTTGATTCCGCAACTCTTAAATACATAATTCTACGATACGCCAATGAAAACCAAGGTTTTTGAGTTAAACAGCGACTTTTGACTATCATTCTAGGAATTCTACGATTTCGAAGATTAACGTCTAATCGCGTAAAATTCACCATAACTTCGTTACTCGAAATTTTTACGCCAAACCAAATGGAATCAATCCATTGGTTATTCATCTGCAATTCTAACCAATAATAAACATTAAAGTTTTGATGGTTTTACTTCATTAAATGCTTAACTATTCAATTATGGTTTCACTTGTTCTTGGTTATTAATGTTTTAAAGTCCACTAATATCCACCTTATCACTTTGTACAATACATGCTCCACCAATTATCACTTCTCTATCAATTAAGTATTGAAGGAAAAATGAAGATTAGCTTATAAAAGAGTATACCTCTTAGTGTTCTTACTTGTTTTTGAGTTTGTTCTTAACAAAAGTCTTAAATTGGTTAACATTTCTCTCTCTCTCAATATACTAGTTGTTCAAAGTTTGTAAAATAACAAATGATCAACTAATCTTCTCTTTTATAGATTTTCAAGACCATGGGTATTTTGGTCTTTAAGCAAACCTCCTCAACCTTTCTTTCTCACCAAGTTCTGCCCATGTGCCTCCCATGTCTCTCCTATGTGCTATTATGTCTCTCCCAAGTGTTACCATGTGCCCCCATGGGGCCCCATATGGGTTTACCCATTCGTTGACCCATCGGTTCGACCCACGGGTTCGGTTCTTATAATTAATTCAATTAGGCCTATTATTGGGCTTGATTTAAATCATCGTATTCTCTTCGTATATACTATATATAATATTTTATTATATGTCGTATTACTTTTTGTATTATACTCATATTCATCACATATAATAGTCATTGTTTTACACTTAAGCTTTTCCTCCTCGGTTTCACTTTTCCTAACCCTTAAGGTTTTAAGTCCTTAGGCAAAAAATTCGTCTGCCATAACTGAAATATTATTAGATATTCTATCTCGTCTTCGAAACCTATCATTACCCGTT
This sequence comes from Panax stipuleanatus, assembly GCA_020205555.1. Classification (NCBI taxonomy): domain Eukaryota; kingdom Viridiplantae; phylum Streptophyta; class Magnoliopsida; order Apiales; family Araliaceae; genus Panax; species Panax stipuleanatus. Next base: position 2,360,608 of record CM035116.1, read on the forward strand.
TCTCGGAATATCAAAATAAATCCCGAGCAAAATCGGATGAATAGTGATTTTCAAAAATTTCTCTGAAAACCTTTATTTTCGTCTTGGAAATTCAAATAATTTAATTCTAGCACATAGCCAGAATTCTAACCACATTCGCATCTTCTAGGTCATAAAACGAAGTTTAAACTTCTTACTTAGTTTAATAAACATATATTCAAATTTTATTCAATAAACTCAAATAAAATTTATTTATATAAAAGTTCGATTTTCTCGGTCGTTACAATATTCCCCGACAAAAGAATATTCCTCGACCAAACGAATATTCCCCGACAAAACAAATATTTTTTGACAACTATTTATTTTGTATAATTTACACATATCACCTATGTAGACACTCGAAATTTTGCATTCTTGTTACTAACCCTGTAGAAGGGCAAAACTATTTTTTACCTTCCAGATACAACCCTGGAAGTCCCAAATCATCAAACTTCACCCCGGCGACAACACCGGGAGATCAAGTCCAACCCCGGCGATAACACCAGGACACCAAAGCCAACCCCAGCGACAACACCGGGAGATCAAGTTCAACCCCGACTACAACACCGGGAGATCAAAGCATAACCCCGGCAACAACACCGGGATATCAAGTCCAACCCCAACGACAACACCGGGAGACCAAGACCAACCTCAGTGACAACACTGGTAGATCAAGTCCAACCCCGACGACAACACCAAGACACCAAAGCCAACCCCGACGACAACACCGGGAGATCAAGTCCAACCTCGGAGACAACACCGGGAGACCAAAGTCAACCCCAGCGACAACACCGAGAGATTAAGTCCAACCCCGATGACAACACCGGGAGAGCAAAGCCAACCCCGACGACAACACCGGGAGATTAAGCCCAACCCCGGCGACAACACCGGGAGACCAAAGCCAACCCTGAAGACAACACCGGGAGATCAAGTCCAACCCCGTTGACAACCCCGGGAGGTACAGCAATCCCGACAACAACACCGGGGGACTAAATTCAACCTTGGTGACAACACTGGGATATCAAGTCAAACCCCAACGATAACCCCGGGAGGTTCAGTAGCCCCGATAACAACCCCGGGAGACCAAATCAACCTTCGGAGACAGCCCCGAAGCATCAAATCATTCCCAGAGACAACCCTGGGAGACCAAGTCAACCTCAGAGATAACCTTGAGGAAGAACAGAGTTGGCTAGGATCAAACGTCGGAGACAATCCCGAGAAAATAGTTGAAAACCTTGTTAATCCCGGAGACAGCCCCTGGAAGGGCAAAATAGTCATTTTATCGGCTTGACATCAAATCAAGTCAAAATTAATCCAAATCGATGCAATGAGGATCAGAAAGGACCATAACATCAATTCCTAGTGAAAATATCACAAGACAGCTCAACGGACGGACTACGAAGATTCAAAGATCTGGTCATGGACCCATCTTCTTTAATTTAGAAAAGTTTAAATCTCATGTCATTGTGTAGCTGCAGAAAGGGCTTTTCAAAAAGGTATAGCACGCCTCAATCGGACTTCCGGATTGAAAGTTATGAAGGTTCGAAGCAGACATCTCGTTGGTCGGAGTACACGTGCTTCGAGATAACAGGACCCGCGAGAGCAGGGCTCACTATGGGAGCCGCACCTTTACCCGCGGCTGCCGCGAGTAGACTCGCGACCATCTGGTCTATAAATAAGACCCCCACCTTAGCAAAAAAGGGAAGAAAGAACTAGAAAAGAGCAAAGAAACTCCACCTATTTCGACTCTTAGCCCTACTTCTAGTACTCCAAACCACAATTTTATTCTTCCAATACATTTACATATGTATATATTATAACATATCAAGTTTTAAACCGATGGAAACAGAGATTTGAAGCCCTCCAAGTTGTTTAAAGCCCGTGGCGCCACATCTTGTAAGAATTTTTACAATCAAAAATTTCCTACCGCTTTATTATATGTATATATATATTTATAGCTTCTGGTTTCGCCTGGATTTCAAATTCGCGGCCTTTCTAACTTACTTTTATGTATATATTAGTATATATAAGTTTTTAATTGCTTGCACAACCTGAATTGCTAATCCATAGCTTTTTATCGCTTTTCTATATATATAACTATATATATATATTTATACTAATTCGTTAGGCCTGAATTGCTAATCTGTGGCCTTTTCAGCTTTATTATATATATAACTAACTATATATATACTAACATTTCATTCAGTCAAGCCGGGATTGCTAATCCGTGGCTTTTTATCGCTTTCCTATATATATAACAATATATATATATATATATATATATATATATACTTATACTAATTCGTTTAGCCTAGATTGCTAATTCGTGGCCTTTTCAGCTTTATTATATATATAACTGACTATATATATACTAACATTTCATTCAGTCAAGCCTAGATTGCTAATCCGTGGCTTTTTATCGCTTTCATATATATATATATATATATATATTTATACTAACTTGCTTGGCCTGGATTGCTAATTTGTGGCCTTTTCAGCTTTAATATATATATATTAACATTTCATACAGTCAGGACTGGATTGGAAATCCGTGGCCTTTTTCAGCTTTTATATATATATATTTACATTTCTCAGTCGAGCCTGGATTGGAAATCTGTGGCTCTTTATAGCTTTCATATATATATATATATATATATATATATTCTTTATTCAATGTGATTAAATATTTGTTTTAATTATTCATTTGATATGAATTTGTTCTAATGTAGATTTTATGAACTAAATTCATCTAAATCTAACCATTTCTAACTTTTAATCGGTTCAAAATCGGCCAAACTAGAACCGGGAAAATAGAATGGCTAAGATTTATTTAAATCTAGCTTTCTTTCTAATTTTGTAAATATTAAAGCAACTACGCGACCCTAGATCCATATCTAGAGGGAACGCGAAGCTTCGGCTACGCGTATGCAAGGATTTAACTGATGAATCCTTCGTCTTGCGACGGCTAGATGTAAATTCGCATTTTATGTCAATATCTTTGTTGTGCAGGCTTTTTGATATTATTCGTTGAGCCTAAGAATCATGGGATCTAAGATCAACCACACTGATCTAAATTCGATTCCCACGATGGACAACTTTGCATTGTAAATACATCCTGCCAGTTTTTTCTTGTAAATGTAAATCAGGGGGACCTTAAAACGGTTATCCGGATTTAAGGTCTCAACATAGTAAAAAATATGGTTTGTAGTTCTCGGGTCACTTTGATGGCTTTCATGCCCATAAGGAGCCCAACACTTGTATATACATTTTTTATTGAAAGATGCTTCGCATCCCGACAATAAAATCAAAATAAGTCGAAGGCAGAATAAAATGGAAGTATCAAAAGGCTTCAATTCTTATGTGAGCGAAAGAGTTTGAAAACCATCTTTTAAAACTTCATTTCCATATCTTGTATAAAATTAGACTTTTCATGAAATCAAACCCTTCGTATATAGGTCCAACGAAGCACGACACTACTTCCAAATCAAGCGCGTAGGCTCAATTACTTCAAACACATACATACACACACATTGCAAATAAAAAGGGAAAATTGAAAATATGCGGTAACCGTGTTTCACGGAAGTCAGGGGGTGCCTAACACCTTCCCCCCGCTTAACCAAGAACTTTATGAATCTCGGTTTCCAAGGACAAGTTTTGACAACGTCTAGTAACTGGGCCTACTTGCAAACTTTTCAAACAAAACTCGGTTGAGTTGGTACAACCATTTCAAAATATACCAACTGGCGACTCTGTAAACCTTTCAAATTGTCGACATGATACATGTTGGCCTTTTCCTAAAAATTCACCCTTAATAAAACAGATAAGATAAACAAGGGTAGAAAACATCAATTAGGGAAAGGAAGATCTGTCCAAAGATTTTTCCCGACGTCGACATTAAATTAATGTAAATAAATGCTTTAATGCACTTTCTATTAGTGCTTTGCACAATGTAATCATTTTATACGGTGAGATACGATGTATGTGAATCCATATTGTGTGATTCCTCCACCAAGAGGCGAACCCGTTAGTGATTGATTACTGGACTCAAAGGAGATTAATCCTGCGAGGCTTAGGAAAGACGCCACTCAGATCCGCTAAAATTGAAAGAACGGATTAATTTTCCCTCTAGTAGATTGCGATGATCTGGGGACCTTCATGCCGAAAAGCCGCGAGAGTATTAGAAGATAGGTCAGCCTCTGATAAACCAAATCCGAAGGGAAATCTCTTCATGCTTTCCCCTTTCAAATCAATGTAAATTTCCAATTCAATATAAATTTTAAGATTCCATGAAAATATACATTGTAAATCCTGTCATGTTATCCTGTCATCAAAACAACTGACCTTGGTTTTATAGGAAAATATTAAAAAACTTCAAAAAAATCATAACACATTGCATAGCATGCATCCTGTTGATATATACATCAAAATTAACACACCTGCTTTTATTGTAGGAAAAAATTGGTCCCGTTACCATATCAAAATCTAAAAAGGCTATAAGCCCATCTCCAGTCTTGGCTTCAAGTGCTTAACCTGAATCCACCCCTGTCTCTCGGGAAGAGTTGGAAGGATTAGAGAACCAGATAGCTGAATTGGCTATTTTTCTAAAGGAGTAAAGAAAAAGTCTTCAGGGTAAACAAATACCTGGTCAAACAGAATCATCCACACCCGGTGGCAGTCAGGATACCGGCAAGAAAGATACTCAAACACCTGAACCTCAAAACAAAGATCTGACCAACAAAACCCCTAAAATCACCAATCTCAACAAAGATCAGGAAATTGGTGATATTATGAAAAAGGTCCAACAAATGGAAGAAACAATTTGGTCCATCAAAGGAACTGGGGCATTTGGAAGTGTAAACTACTCACATATGTGTATATTTGCAGGGGCTCGATATCCAAATAAATTTCAAGTCCCTGATTTTGAAAAGTATGATGGGCTAGGAGATCCTTACACTCATTTAAAGGTGTTCATTGGAGAACTCGGATCCTATGCTAAAGATGAGAAACTCAGAATGCAGTTATTCCAAAAGAGTTTACTGGGAAGCTCGAGCTTGGTATGCCCGACTCGATAATTCCAAGATCCACAGCTGGGAAGAGCTAGCACATGCCTTCCTAAATCAATACAACTTCCAGTCTCAGATGGCTCCGGATCGATATCAGGTGACCAAGGTAAAAAAGCAAAGCAATGAGTCTTTCTGTGAGTATGCCCAACGATGGAGACGAATGGCTGAGCAGGTCACCCCACCTATGATAGAGACTGAGATAGTCATGACTTTCATAGACATCCAGGAAGCTCCATATTACAAGAGGATCCTAGCAGGTATAGGAAAACCATTCTCGAAAATGATTAAACATAGAGAAATGGTCAAAATGGGACTAAAGTCGGGGAAGATAAAAGACCTTACCGCTTTGGAGGCCGTGGCCGAGCATATTCAATCTTAAAGCTATGGGAGTAATCCTCAGAGAGTACATAAGAAGAAGGAAGAGGAGGTGTCCTTGATACTTCAGAGACAGAGTTAGAAAGGCAATCCAAGCTTGCCGTTCAAAGGAGAAATTATTTCCCTTTCCAAGCTCCTGCACAACCTTCTAATCCTCCCTTTCAAAAAGCTGGAGAAGTTAAACATCGAAGAACGTTCACACCCATAGGGGACTCACTGGAAAATGTGTTAAAACTTCTGACAGCACAGAAGAAGATTGTCCAGCTCCTTCCGCAGGCCAGTTCAAGCGGACAAAATTTTGACCCAAGTAAGAAGTGTGCTTATCATTCTGGAGCACTGGGCCACGACACACAAGATTGTTGGTCCCTCAAGCACAAAATCCAAAACTTGATAGATAATGGGGAGATTATGGTGACAACACAACAACAACCACATGTTCAAGATAATCCTCTGCCTAAACACATGAGGAAAGCGTCAATATGATCAGCATGGGAAATGGAGAAGGATCCAAATACCTCCAGTATATTGGAGAGTCAACTTAAGAAAGTACCACTAGCCCGGACAATTGGGAATTCTCATAAAGGTAGTTTCGGAAAGAACAAAAAATCATGTCTATCAAGGAACAGTTTGGTCAATTTGCAGAATTGGTGGTTTATCAACATCAGATAATGAGACAATTGATAAATCAGTCCAACCAACAAGAAGAAAATCTTCCTACTCCTGAAATTAGCACCATTACTATGAGGGATCATTACCGATTTCATGAGCGTGAACCCTGGGCCGACAAGGTTGCCAAGGAAGAGAAGTTACAAGCTAATAGGGAATTTGCCTTCAAGTGGAATTTCACTAATTTGAATCAGCCTATGAAAGAAATCCTCTAAATGTTGATCAACGAAGGGATGGTCACAGAATTGTTACCCCCGGTGGACCCTCGATCTAGAAAGTTCAAGCCTGATAGGATCTGTTAATATCATTCCAACACACCTGGTCATGACACGAAGGATTGTTCGGGACTTTGTCATCTGATTCAAAACCTAATTGAAAGTGGTGTGCTGATGAAGGAAAACCAAGATTATAACTATCCTGATGAGGAAGAAATCTTTATTCCCATAGCATGGAATCTAAAGGAAGTAGTGGCTGTCATTTTCTATGAGAAAGATCCAGCCATAACGCCCTTGATACTGCAGGGAAAATGTGGCCCAAGAAGGAAAGAATCCTGTGAAAGTGGTTGCGCCCGAGCCTCTAATATTTCCATTCAGACCGCAATATCCTGTAGTCAGCTTAAAGAAAGTCCTATAGAATTATGGGAAAGATGAAGGATCAACATCAAACCACATTGTTATTGTACCAAAGGAAACCCCGCGGAACCTGCCTCAACGGGTAATCAACTCAATCATTAAAGCTAAGGGAAGAGTGTCTGGGGAGAAAACTGAAGAATTCTTCAGCAAAATGGGGCATAGTGAGATCAAAGTGGTACATAGCTTGAAAGAAGCACCCTGACAGATATCCGTCCAGGATTTGGTCTTATCTTCGGAAGATCATCGCAAGATTTTAGTGCAAGTACTGGAAGAAGCACATCTACCAAAGACGGTAGATACTGAGAAGTTTCATCACGTGATAGAGCACATTTTCAACAGTAATGTGATATCTTTCACTGACGATGATACACCCGCAGAAAGGACAGATCATTAAAAGTCATTGCACATAGCAGTGATGTCATCAAGATATGTGATTGAAGATGTGCTGATAGATGGAGGATCATCCCTGAACATCTGCCCCTACGACACCTTGAAAAGAATGAAGATCAATCCAAACCGAATCCGGACTAGTCATGTAGTTATCCGGGCTTTTGATGGATCTCGCCGAGAGGCTATGGGGGAAATTGTGCTTCCACTGGAGATTGGTCCCCATACCTTCTATATATCTTTTCATGTACTAAACATTACCACTGGATATAATTTTTTATTGGGAAGACTGTGGATGCACATGGCAGGAGCAGTTTCGTCCACCCTTCATCAACAACTTAAGTACATCATTGATGGTAATCTGATCACTGTAAATGCCAAGCCAGAATATCATATCTGCATACAGAGCGATATGTCGATAATCAGCCTTGATGAGGGGGTTGAACCTGCCAGTTTTTAAGCTTTGGTGGTGAGCAACATTCAATACTTATCTATTGGGGCACCAGCCTTAAAACCAAAAGTTTCCCCCGAAGTGATGACGGTCGGTCAGGAAATGGTATCCTTGGGTTTCTGCCCTAAAAAAGGGTTAGGGAAAAATTAGCAAGGAATCAGAAGTCCAGTGTAAATCCCTAGCTAGACAGGGAAAGTCGAATTGGGCTATTTATCCGTATCAAACTACCAGAACCAGCACAAGCACCCAACGGTTCCTGTCTCCACCATCCTGCTGCCAAGCCTCACTGATGCAGGGTTTGTGAAACCAATGAGGAAGATTCATGATGCTGTGTCAGTTATGTTATTTCCTCAGGTCAAGCCGGACGATGAGAGAAAAGTCCCAAAGCCTGATGGGGAAGGCAAAAAGGGCAAAGAAAAGTTCCTGCATGAAGGACGAGACCCGTTTGCAAACATATATTTTCTGGTGCACACTGAGGGTATGAACGATGATATCCTAGACGATGACTATTCAGAAGATCAAATCTTGATCCCTCGCATCAAAAGTGATAAGAAAAGCAAATCAAAGAGAAGCACTGGCCCTGATATGAATGTTGTCTCAGTCGTCATCTAAGAGGACACTGATGACCAAAACTACTTTATCCTCCCTGTTCATGAGGACTTGACTCTAGACAATTAGAGCAGCACTCCATGCCTCAGTCGCAAAAGGTAAAAGGGTAGAAAGTCCATCTGCCATGAAGCATGGTTTTATTTACTGTTTATTTTGTTGCACAGCGATATCAGTTACTTTTGTCATGCTTTTGCTAAATGCCTTGTATGATTAAACAATTTCATATATTAAAGTGAAAGCATTTTATTTTCAGAACTCCAGAATTGGATTTGTTTGTCCCTGCTGATGAGATGTCAAATTTTCACAGTGACTACAACTTTGATGTAGAACTGGACTTCGACTTGATGGAGATTGATCAAGAGGAGATAGGTAACTATGAGGTGCCCAAGGAGATCAAAGAATCGGTTGAAGACAAACCCAAACCAAACCTCGATCAAACCACCACTGTCAATATCGGAACCTCAGAAAACCTTATAGATATCTAGATAGGCATGGACCTTACCCAAAACCAAAGAGCAGACCTGATTGAACTCTTAACTCAGTTCCAGAATATATTTGCATGGTCACATGAAGACATGATTGGTTTGTCTATTGACATTGTCATTCATCGACTGCTTATTAAAGATGGATTCAAGCCAGTCAAATAGAAGCTCAGGCGATTAAAACCTGAATGGAGTCTGAAAGTCAAAGAAGAGATTGTCAAGCAATTCAAAGCTGGTATCATAATGGTATCAACATACTCGGAGTGGCTTTCCAACATAGTTCTCGTGCCTAAGCCCGGAGGAAAGCTACGAGTATGTGTGGATTATCGAGATTTGAACAAGACTTGTCTCAAGGATAACTTCCCAGTACCTTTTATCCACATACTGATAGACAACACGGCGTAGTATGACATGTATTCTTTTGTGGACTGTTTTGCTAGATACCATCAAATCATGGTTGCTGAAGAAGATAGGGAGAAAACAACCTTTATCACTCCCTTGGGAACCTTCTGCTATAGACGTTTGTCTTTCGGCCTTATCAATGCTGGTGCCACATATCAGCGAGCCATGATGGCCCTTTTTCATGACATGATGCATAAAAAATAGAGGTCTATGAGGATGACATCATTGTCAAATCCGAAAAGAAGGATGAACACATCAGCCATCTCAAAAAACTTTTTAACAGGTTACGCAAGTACAACCTAAAGCTGAATTCGGCCAAATGTGCTTTTGGTGTCAAATCAAGCAAGTTGTTGGGATTTTTAGTGAGCAACCGAGGCATTGAGCTGGATCCCGCTAAAATTAAAGCCATCACTAAGATGCCGGTGCCCCGAATAGAAAAGGAAATACAGGGATTCCTGGAGAGAACTAATTTCATAAGCAGGTTCATATCTCAACTCACGACAACTTGTGAACCCATCTTTAAGCTGCTAAGGAAGAATTCCTCCATGAAATGGAATGAAGATTGTCAAAAAGCCTTCCTTTCCATCAAGAAGCAGTTGATCGAATCAGCTGTCTTGGTAACCCCAAGGGATGAGGTTCCGCTATTTACATACTTGTCAGTCAATACAAATGCAATAGGCTGTATGCTGGAACAGAAGGATGATAGAAGCAAGGAGAAAGCTATCTATTACCTCTGCAAAAGATTCAGTAGCGGCGAGCAGAAGTACACTCTGATTGAAAAGACCTGTTGTGCGTTAGCATGGGCCGCCATGAGATTACATCATTATTTGCATGGGCAAACGACCTACCTCATATCCCGCATGGATCCACTGAAGTACGTATTCATCAAACCCATATTGAATTGCTGGCTCTCCAAATGGTAGTTGATCCTCCAACAATTCGATATTGTCTACGTGACTCAGAAGTCTATCAAAGGTCAGGGAATTGCGGATCAATTGGCCAAGGCACCGTCAGGGGATTTTGAACCCTTGGATAATTTTTTCCCGGATGATGGGATAATGACAATTCAAAAAATCCCCCAAGAAAATACAGTCCAGTATTGGAAAATATATTTTGATGGAGCCGTAAACATGGAAGGTGCTGGGGCTGGGGCAGTTCTTGTCTCTTTTACAGGAGAACAATATCCTGTAGCCATCAAGTTGCAGTTTGTCAACACCAACAACATAACTAAGTATGAAGGATGTATAATGGGGTTGAAACTAGCTCAATCCATGGGTATCAAACTTTTAGTAGTCTTTGGGGATTCTGAGTTGGTTATCAGACAAACCACTAGGGCATATCATACTAAAGAATTGCATTTGCTGCCGTATCATCGGCAAGTTATCAAGATATCCATAGAGTTTGAAGAGATAATCTTCATCCACATCCATCGAGGTAGGAATGACTTTGCTGATGGATTGGCAACTTTGGCTTCCTTGATCCACATATCTGATAGGATGGGAATTCCAGACATCAAATTTGCAAGCTAAAAGGCCCCAACATATGGGAATTACATTGGAGAAATAACATATGAACTACCTCCTATCACACAGCCTTGGTACCAAGATATAAAAGAATATCTCCGAGATGGATCTACTCCTACTAGGGCGAGTCAAGCTGAATGAAAGCAGATTCATAAGATGGCTATGAAATTATATCTTAGCGGAGACGCACTATATAAAAGGGATGCTGGAATATGCCTTTTGAGATGCCTGGATAAGGATCAAGCCCAAAGACTGATGGATGAAGTCCACGGTGGAGTCTGCGGTTCACACATGAGCGGTCATTTACTTGCTAGGAAGATATTGAGAATATGGCATTACTGGATCTCTCTCAAAGCTGATTGTGATGACCACGTCAGGAGATGCTACCAATGCCAATCCATAAAAATGCTATCCACGCTCCTCCGAACGAACTATACAACATGAGTTCGCCATGGCCTTTTTCCATGTGGGGAATGGACGTAATTGGGCCAATAGAACCCAAAGCTAGCAATGGTCATCGATTCATCTTCACCGTGATCGATTACTTCACCAAATGGGTGAATCTGCCTCTTTTCCCAAAGTTGCCAAAGAGGTAATCATTGGTTTCATCAGAAACAATGTAATCTGTCGATATGGACAACCGGAGGCGATCATATCAGACAATGCCAAGAATTTAAACAACCAGATGATGTGAGAATTATGCAACAAGTTTTATATCAAACATCTCAACTCCGTCATCTATCGTCCTAAGATGAATGGTGTTGTCGAAGCGGCCAACAAAAATATCAAGAAGATCATGCAGAAAATATCAGCCAATCACAAAGGATGGCCTTACCTAGTGCCTCTGACTCTACTAGCCTATAGAACATCAATGCGTACTTTTACTAGGGCTACCCCCTACTCATTAGTCTATGGCATAGAAGCAGTACTCCTCATAGAAGTAGAAATGGAGTTATTGAGGGTGTTAATAGATGCTCAGATGGAAGAAGAGCATTGGTTGCAAGAGTGGTACCACCAGTTGTCCTTGATAGATGAAAAAATGGCTACAGTCATCTTTCACGGGCAATTATATCAGATGATGCCAATCCAGATGTCATCACTCCGATAATTCAAAAAAAATGTCTTGGTATTAAAAAAAAGTCCTTGCCAATCAAGATGAAACCAATGAAAAGTTTGCCCCGAATTGGGAAGGCCCTTTCATTGTCAAAGAAGTGTTGATAGGAGGAGCCATCAGATTATGAGAAATGGATGGGAAAGAATTTCCCCAGCTCATCAATTCAAACACCGTGAAGAGGTACTATGTCTGAAACACCTACAAGCCATCATCCTGGTCCTGTGAAAAAATCAAATCAATTCTGGTTTTCACTAAAAGCCTAAACTACGAATGACTGATCTCCCTCAACCCGGGAGTACGTAGGCACCATTCACGGTGCGGCAAACCAAACAAAAAAAAAACCTCAAACTAAGCTCAATCCCAAAAGAAACACTTCTCAAACCTTTCAGGCCAAGCCTAAACTACGAATGACCTGATCTCCATCAACTCGGGAGTACGCAGGTAGCCACTCCTAGTGCGGTCTGACCTTCAAAGAAAAAATAAAACCTTATTAAAAACTAGTCCCAAGACACCGAAATCCATATAAAACCCAAATACTATCAAGCCTCTTTGATCAACAGGCCCTGCTGAGGTACTCTCCAACATCTCAATGTCAATCCATCAAGGAAAAGCTCATGATATATATCCAACATGGAAGTGAATCAAAATATATTTTTCTGCTGTATAATATTGTTTGATATATACAATATATCCTATATATGACAAAAATGGCTGATCTAGTATGTGCAGGAAAATGAAAGCTAGTCTATAAATCCATGAATAAAAGGGATAACAAGTCCAACATGGCGTCCCTCTCAGAAGATGGAGGAGCATCTGTAAGTTCATGTCTCACGGTCTCGATGCGAGCTAAAAGATCCACAACCATCTGCATGGTGCTACTGTGACCATCTATGAAGGCACTCATATCTGCAATGATGCTATATGTATAGGACTTGAGTGCAGTGCTATTAGCAATATAAACATCCCGGGTAGCTAGGGTCTCATCCCTCTCAATAAAAGCAACATCCCGGGCGACTAGAGCCTCCTCAATCTCAATAAAAGCGGTGTCCTGAGTGGCTCGAGCATCGTCTCTATCAACAAAAAGCTGCATCCCTGCCAGAAAGGGCTGTTAACATCAATGCTCTCACCTGATCCCTCTCAAAGGTTATTCGAGCTAACAAATCAATAAGTGTTAGATCCGTTCAAGTAGGAATGCTCGGGGGGTCATTGACCAGAGCTGTTGTCAAACCAGCGAATAACTCGTCATCAATGGGAGAATCAAGGTCCTCCATAGGCTCCTCCTCATCAGAATCAAAACTCAAAGCTGAGTGAACAACCGCAGCCAGTGCAATGTCTGCCTCCAACCATGTAGAATACTCTGGAGAACGATTTAGATGGCTAGTTGAAAAATTAGCCCTCTCACGACGAGTCCAACAATCATAAATCCTGGTCAGGTTAGCTGACGACAAAAATGAAACTGATAGCCGTTGATCCATAGCCCCCTCAAAGTGATGGATGTCCTAAAACTGATCAAACTGTCCCATGACAGCCAATAGATGATTTGTCGTCACCCCTCTCAAACCCGCCATAGGCTAATAATCCATGCCAACTGCATAAGTAATGAACCTGTAAGGGGGACTAAGCCCTGAGCAGGCAAGATCAAAAAGGGATGGTAGAGCGCCATCAAAAAGGCCAACCATGATGTCGCATCTGTACACTCCGTAGGCTGAAAGGAGTAAGACATGGCAATCTCATGAGTAAAGCAGTACCCGCGATGTCTGAAAGTGCCAATGGGTCTCAAGTGTGTCATAAACCACACGTACAGCAAAACGATGCTACCCCTAAAAAAACCCACTGGATGGGTATGGTAGAATGTAGCCGACCTCAAAGTCTCAACTAATATCATGGGCAGGATGCTACAATCTTGTTTGAGAGCAAAAACCACTACAATCAAGCCAATGTCCAAGTGGTCCATATACAATGGCATGCACAGATAAGCTGTGACGCACATCTACATAACATCCATACGTTCAAACTGCCACTCATCTGCAAGGATGATAAAGTCTCCTGAATATCACGCGTAGCTGTCCAGCAGGCCAAAGCGATTGATCAGGAAGTCCATAGACACCACATGCCCGCAGTAATCTCATCTGTGACAACCCTGCGCCTCAGACCAGTCATGGTCATGAACTATCGTCTCATATCACTAAGGGTCGTCCTAGCACAAGGCAGATCCAATGCCTAACCCATGATGCGCTCATACTCCTCCAAAGTAAGAGTCAGCTCATGGATGCCAAATCTAAAAATCGGGCGCTCAAGTATCCAACAAGATAACATGTTATCCACAAAGCGCAGTGGGACCTAAAAAGTTAAGATGACCAAAGAATGCCCCAACAACTGATCAACTGTCACCTTGTCTGTGGGAGGCAAACTGTCATGCCAGGATCTCAAAGAAGATGTTATCAATGAAGGTGGCAGGTGTTCAATACGGCTGAAGGTAGATGAAGACATCTGTAGAACCGTATCATGAGACCATCCAGGGTCAAAGCTAAACTCGCCTGTCTAAGTGCATATCCATGACATAATGCATGCATAGTGATAGATGATAATGATAAATGATAATAGGATGCAATAGATACAAAATATCATACATTTCTAAATATACTATCTACTAAAAACATCATCTCTGTCTGCTCATAAAATGTAAAATAAAAAGTACAGGGAAATGGGGCACAACTGCCCAATGACTAACAGAGGCCTATCAAAAGAGATAACGAGAAATGGTGCACAACCGCCCAATATCTAACAGAGGCCTATTAAAGATACAGCGAGAGAGCTATCAAAAGAAGTCTATGATATCTGCATCTAGACTATCAACCTGCTAAAACTCCTCCTGAGTCACTGAATCTTTGCCAGTAGGAATGTTTGGTCGATAAATAGGAGGATTAGCACCTGCATAACTGCCAGAATATGGACCTGCTGAGGGGCCAGCTTTAGAGATGGAAGGATCAAACAAATCTGCCTCTGAAGGATCCCTGCCAAGGTGCATGATGAAAAACTGGGCCCTCTCCAAACATTGGGTCAATCTTAAAATCTTCTCGAAATGAGTAGGTTTTCTGAGGCAAGCTATCCAGTCTGTCCATCATAACAACCCCAGGCACCATGTCTGCTATAAACTGGTGGCACGAGTCTGAGCCCTAATAGTGCAAGGACTCCACCAGCAATGAAAAGCCTCCTGACTGTGAGGACCCTCTGACAGGGTAAAGCCATCTATGCCCATCAGGGGAATATCTGTGACTGGCTGAGCTAATGGCCAATGATGTAAAGTAAGAGGAACAAAGGGAATGCGGATCTCTCCCGTGATGCTCCTGATAGCACGCTTTCCTAAATAGAGCTCCCATCCACCATCGGTCAAAAAGTGGAATCTGACGAGTGGCTAATGTAAACTCTAGTCCGGTCAGAAAGCCATCCTTGAAACCAACTGTCAGATATTTTGGGGTGTAAGGAACCCATGTGTTAGAGTCGGCAGTCGACAGCTCTAGCAGCAAGCGGGAATGGGTAAACCCCTATGATACAGGGACCTCCGTCAAAGTGGAATGATGCCAACGGCGTCCCCGCGGATGTCTCCAAGCCCAAAGTAGTGGCAGGGCGTAGGCAAGGGAGCCTCTCATATGCCCAAAACTGGCAGTGCAAAGATTAAATAACCTCAGTGATAAAGATTAACAAATACAAAATGAGGAAATTGAAAGGTGAAAGAGAAATTACTCACCAGTAGGAAGGGATAAAAACCCAGCCAAGCCTCCGTCACGCCCTCAGATCATTGGTGCAATCCACGAAGAAAATAGGCGAAGGTGAAGGTGCCCCAGTCAAAATCCCTGATGCGCTCCACGTATCGAGTAGCGCTAACTAGAGCGAAAGAGACCGTCGAGGAGTTGTCTGCAATGAAATAACCCCTGATGATAACCAAGAAAAATTATCGAAGAATGCGATCTCTAACCCTCTGATCATCAGGCAGAGGCTCAGTTAAAGCCCCGCTCTGGGCATCAACACTCAAGGGACCTTAACGGACAGTCCGACCCTTGATGGCCATTGCAAGAACTCCCAAAAGGGATCTAACGACAGTAGGTGAAATATCAGCCACCAACGGCACTAGGTCACATGTAAACTTTAAACCTGTGATGAACCGCCAGTCCATCGGTATCATCATCACCTCACAGTCCAACAGATGGAGAGACTGCGTCTAGTGGAACCAACGCTCAAATAATGCCTGCAGATAACCCCAAGAGCAACGATGGGGAGGAATAGAAAAGAAGACCTCAAAACCATAAGTGTTGATGTGACGCCCCCAAATTCCAGGACCGCCACTTGGTCTCTCGAATTCGGTTCATCACGTGCTCATGGTAATACATCACAATAATAATAATTAAATATCACACGATCACAGCGGAAAATCTATTCTAGAATAATTTCCAATGATTTATTATAATTATTCCCCAAGTCTCGCAACCTACAGTACTTAATAGATTACATAATAATATCAGTTAACGACTTATTACATAATCTATCTTAAGCTTAAACATAATCAAATCCAGTCTTACTACATCATCTTCATACCATATTAATATATTTAAAATATAACAGACATAAGCTAGTTGGTAGCTTTGCCCTTGCCCTTATCAACCGCCCGAAGGTTCACCATGCTCTGCCTTAACTGAAATGTTTTAGGGAAAGGCAAGAATGAGCACAAATTGCCCAGCAAGTAATATACAATAAGGGTGAGTAATAAGATTCTCAATTCTCGAAAGGGTATAACAAGATTTGATAGTTCAAGAATAACAAGAATATCAACAGTTCTCAATATCAGTCGCTAAGGACAGGATAATATCAATATGATTCAATAATACGTCAATTCAAGATTTTAAATAATTGAATACTGAGCAGTCACTAAGGACTATGAACTTCTACTAGAATTGACAGTGATAAACTGAAAATCCAACAAAAACAGATACAGCAGGTGATCAGCCTAAAGTACCCTCGTTATGCATAACAATCAACCATACTCAAGTGTGCACGTCGGTTCTCCGACAATTATATATTCCCTTCAAAGAAGGTTGTTCTTCTCAGTCAAATACAAGATCCCGCACCAATCAATTAGTTTGGGTTGCTTTTCAATAACATAAGTCTAGCCGAATCAAATGGCATAGACACTTTCACAATATTCAAGAACAATACTAAGTTCAACATGAATAATAGCTTTAATGAAATAAGAGTTCAAGTATGCTAATTCGATTCAACCGATTAAATAGGAAACTAGTTCGCAATACACAAGATAGGATACTTGCACTTTAAAAGAGTATAAGTAAGAGAACTTGCCTTTAGCGTAGTTTATCCACGAAAAGCAATTCAACACTTTCGAATTCCTATCGTAATACAGTTACGTATATATATGATATTCATTAGTCATATAATTTAACTTCACATTTTCTCTTTGAATATACGATCAACACATAAGCTAAGTTTTACCTAGCTACACAGTATATAGAATATAATTTCTATCCTTAACGTTCCTTCTTTAGAGTTTAAACGCATTCTCATATTATATAAGATCTCAACAATTTGCAAACATGCTTGCATATTATTAATATCACATAAGACCACAATCAATACTAAATATATTTCATTTTAGCAAGTTACGTCATCTCCTTAAGTTAACCGTCAAAATCGGGTTCAAGTAACATCATATAATATCACGTAGCATGTATTCATATTTAAAGGATACTTTCATGCTTGTATAACTTTTCCAAATCCAATCGTACATGGTATAGGTTCTTAAGTTAATACTTAAAGCCATTCAAGGACACGAACTCATATGGTCTAACATGGTCGCTTTTAAACACATAAGATATTCATATAACTTGTATTAGTCATGCTCATGAGTACTCGTATTGCATATATGTAGCTAGCATTGTTATATCTTGAAAACATGCTTTGTTCATGCTAAACTTTAATCATGGCAACTAATCATGGTATATATATATGCATGACACATGAATGAGTCTAAGAGTACTATCACATGTGTCCATAAATGTTAAATTCTAATTCTCGTCATAACATACCAACGTTCACGTTCAAAGCTTATACTTTGTTAGTATAGTTCATTACTAAGGTCTATCATGTTCATGCTTCCTTATGAAACCTATATATGTAAGTTAACATGCTTTTCATGTATTCAAGGCTATCTAAACATGCTCATAACATCAAAATGACTATATAGCATTTACATGATCATATCCACCTTCAAACTTCTATTCTTGTTAGGAATGAGCACTAGTTAGGTTCACATGTTCATATTTTATTACGGAACCAATATAGATAAGCTAACATGCACTTCATGTGTCTCTAGGTGGTACTAACGTGCTTGCAAGGTCAGTATGTAAACATGCTTCATATATGTTAACGTCGTTTATGAAACTTTAAATTCGTTTCCAAACTATATGTCGTTTGGTTAATCATGCATGCTAATATACTAAAACATGCTCACATTGCCTCATTAGGTTATATATAAGTATTAATCATGCTTTCATGCTTGTTTAAACAAAAATCAAACAATTAGTTCATAACAGTTTTGTTGCAGAATACAAAAAACTGAACACAGAGGCTGGCGCTGCGGCGCGGCACAGTAGCTCACTACTGGCGCTGCGGCGCGAGTGGCGCTGCGTGCGGCGCTGCGGCGCGGGCTGCGGCGCTGCGGCGTCGAGGCAGTTTTCTGCGGTTCAGACGGCAGCGAAAACAGACCCAAAACCTCCCATTTCATCGATTTCAACATACTCAGATGCTATTAGACTTGTTTAACTTACTAACACATACATATATGCTTATATAACAGTCAATAGCAATTATCAATTCCCAATTTCATGAACACCAACTAATTTCACGATATTTGATGTTTTTACAGAAATCTCAGAAATGGAAACACCAAAAATGAAATTGAAGAGCAATGAAGCATATATAGTAATTCTAATCACATATATAAGTCCTTTAAACAACTAATTATTATTCTCAATTCACAAAACCATAACTTCCAACTGAAATCAAGAATTCACGAATAGAAATTTTGACAGAAAATGACAATGAAGACACGAAGAGGATTTATACCTCTGTAAATGATTTAAGCTTGCTGCTATCTCATAACACTGATATATATATATATATGCTTTCTAGTCTCACTTAGCCAAAATGCTCAGCAAAAGAACTGAAGAATGAGGAGAGCTTATTTATAGAGAATCCATTATTCAGTCCATAGCTTTGCTCATCATTTTGAACTAACGGAAGAGAGGATTGCATGGTGGTTATGGGAGAGTTGGTATTTAGCAGTTGGCTTACACTATTGAGGCCACTCCCCTTGCAATGATCATTGCTATTTTGCTGAGTTTGAGAAGGTAGGAGTAGGCTAGCTTCATGATGCATTTCACGTGTGAAGAGATAGTGACTATCATATTGGGACAAGCCAAGCAAATCTCAGCATTCTTACAAATGGACTATATGCTACACTTATGTTATATATTATATGTACTCTTAGGTTATAATTACAATGTTCTCCCCATAATGTAATAAATGCAATTTGAATACATATAATCTATGTACATTTTATCTTACCAATATAATACAATCGGATACTACCACATTACATTATATCATATATTATTAAATTGTATTACTCAACAATTATTTATAATAGATCCATGATACATTATTTTAATGTATATCCACACATCATTTGTCACCTACACATATCATAACATATAGTTACTATACATTTAATTCGCATGCTTGCACATATAATTTCTCATCTTATAAATTGAATATTAATTAATAATATACACATATCCTACATCAATCAATATAATTGTTAACCTCCATAACAATTTAATTAACCTTTATATGATTAACTATCACTTTGAGATAAATCTTATTATATTAATAAACATGTTGCTCATTATTATTATGTTTCTTGCAATAATAACAATCACATATTATTAATCAATCCTCATTAGTATTTTATAACAGTTAATTAATATTCTTCGATTAACAATTAATATAGATTAATTGTTTGCTTAAATTAATATAATCATTCTTATATTACGTCATTGTGCCACACAAGGCAATCAACGAGTTTATCACAAACTCCACCAATTTCTCAATTATTATAATTATTCAATTATATATAATTGAATTAATTCATCTCATAACACAAAATCATGTATATTCAAATAAATTCTCATTTCCATTAATATATTTATTTAATAATATATGGAAATTCTCGGGTATTACATCCTCCCCCCCTTATAAAAATTCCGTCCCGGAATTGCTACAAGGTTACACAAATAGATGGGGATAGTCCCTCATCATCCTATCTTCTAACTCCCACGTTGCCTCCTCGACATCGTGATTACGCCAAAGTACTTTTACAGATGAAATAACTTTATTTCTCAAAGTTTGTTCTTTCCTATCTAATATTTGGACAGGAATTTCTTCATACGCCAAGTTCTTCTCCACTTGAATGGGCTCGTAAGAAATCACGTGCTTGTAGTCGGCCTTATACGGTCACAACACGGAAATGTGAAACACGTTGTGGATGTGCTCCAGTTCGGGTGGTAACGCAACTTTGTATGCCACTTCGCCCACTCGCTTCAGTATCTCAAATGGTCCTATAAATCTTGGACTCAATTTTCCTTTCTTGCCGAAACGGATTTTTTCCTTCCATGGAGATACCTTCAAGAATACGAAACTGCCGACTTTGAAGTCTCGGTCCAGCCGATGCAAATCTGCGTATTTCTTCTGGCGATCTTGAGCTGCTACAAGTCTGGCTCTTATCACTGTCACCACGTCTGCGGTTTGTTGAACTAACTCTGGATCGAGTATTCGTCGTTCTCCGACTTCGTCCCAATATAACAGCGTTCTGCACTTTCTCCCGTAAAGAGCTTCGTACGGTGGCATGCCAATACTCGCATGGTAGCTATTATTATATGCGAATTCTACTAAGGGTAGGTGGTCGTCCCAATTTCCCTTAAAATCCATTACGCAAGTCCTAAGCATGTCTTCTAGCGTTTGTATTGTTCGCTCACTTTGTCCTTCTGTTTGAGGATGATAAGCTGTACTCAACCTCAACTGCGTTCCCATTCTTTCCTGCAAACTCTTCCAAAAATTGGACGTGAAGCGCGGATCTCGATCAGAGACAATTGACACCGGCACTCCATGTCGTGAAATAATTTCTTTTACATATAGGCTTGCTAATTGGTTCAAACTGTAGCGGATCTTGATTGGTAGAAAGTGTGCGGTCTTCGTTAGTCGATCCACGATAACCCAAATAGTATCATAACCTTTCTGTGTAACTGGAAGTCCTACCACGAAGTCCATGGTAATATGCTCCCATTTCCACTCTGGTATTTCTAACGGTTGTAGTAAACCACTTGGCCGCTGATGCTCTGCTTTAACGCGTTGGCAAGTCAAGCATTTACTGACGCACTCTGCGACTTCCCGTTTCAAATTAGGCCACCAAAAATGTTGCCTTAGATCTCGGTACATCTTTGTGCCTCCCGGATGAACGGAATATGTCGTATTGTGTGCCTCGTGCAAAATCTCTTCCCACAACTCGGTTACCGCTGGTACCCACACTCTTCCTTCAAATCTCAAAATACCATCTTTATCCATTCGAAATTTTTCTTTCTCATTTTTCGTGATCCTCTTTCGAATTTTCTCAAACTCTTCATCCTTTTCTTGGGCTTCCTTTACTTTATCCAACAATATCGGATGAGCTTCCATTACAAACAACTTCTCACCAGACTTTTCTGGTCCTTTCACTTCTATCTCCAATTTCTCCATCTCTCTTATCAACTCTTCCTGAGTCGTCAAATTAAACAACTTCTCCCTTCCTTTCCTGCTCAGAGCGTCGGCAACCACATTTGCCTTTCCCGGGTGATAAAGAATATCGCAGTCATAGTCTTTGATTAATTCTAACCACCTTCTCTGCCGCATGTTTAACTCCTTCTGTGTGAAGATATATTTCAGACTTTTGTGGTCCGTGTATATCTCACATTTTTCTCCGTATAGATAATGCCTCCATATCTTTAACGCAAAAACTACTGCCGCTAACTCTAAGTCGTGAGTAGGGTATCGTTTTTCGTAATCCTTTAATTGTCGTGATGCATATGCAATGACCTTGCCGTGCTGCATAAGCACACAGCCAAGTCCCTTGTGCGATGCATCACTATACACCACAAAATTTCCCGCATCATCCGGTAATGATAACACAGGTGTTTCGCTCAATCTCCTTTTCAGTTCTTGAAAACTTTCTTCGCATTTGTCGGTCCATACAAATTTCACCGTCTTTCTAGTCAAATTGGTCAACGGGGTTGCTATCTTAGAAAAATCTTGGATGAATCTTCGATACTACCCAGCTAACCCTAAAAAGCTTCTCACCTCCGTCGGTGTTTTTGGTTGTTCCCAATTACTTACTGCTTCATCCTTCGCAGGGTCTACAGAGATTCCATTCTTATCCACCACGTGGCCTAAGAATTGAACCTTCTCCATCCAAAATTTGCACTTAGAAAATTTTGCATACATCTTCTCCTTCCTTAGTGCCTCCAAAATAATCTTTAGATGTTTGGCGTGTTCTTCCTCTGTCTTCGAGTAGATCAAAATGTCGTCGATAAAGACCACTACAAATTTATCCAAGTATGGCTTGAAAACTAGGTTCATCAAGTCCATAAATGCTGCCGGAGCATTAGTCAATCCAAATGACATTACCAAAAACTCGTAGTGTCCATAACGGGTTCAAAACGCAGTCTTTGGTATGTCCTCATCCCGTACCTTCAGTTGATGATATCCTGTTCGTAGGTCGATCTTTGAGAAACACTTTGCTCCCTTCAGTTGATCAAATAAGTCGTCTATCCTCGGTAGCGGATACCGATTCTTGATCGTTACTCTATTCAATTCTCGATAATCGATACAGAGCCTCATTGATCCGTCCTTCTTCTTAACGAATAGTACTGGTGCTCCCCAAGGAGAAACACTCGGTCAAATGTAACCTTTATCCAACAACTCTTGCAATTGTATCATCAATTCCTTCATTTCTACTAGCGCCATACGATATGGAGCTTTCGAAATCGGTGCCGTTCCCGGTGCTAAGTCTATTACGAATTTGATTTCTCTGTCTGGCGGAAGACCAGGCAGATCGTCCGGAAACACGTCTTGAAATTCATTAACTACGTATATATCCTTAATTTCTACTCCCTTTTTCCGAGTATCAACGATGTAAGCTAAATATCCTACACATCCTTTCCTTAACAATTTCTTGGCCTGCATCATCGTAACGCAACACGATTGCTTAAGCGATGAGCTACCATAAAACACTACCTTAGACTTACTCTGAGTCTGAAGGTTCACACATTTATTCTGACAGTCAATTATCGCAGCATGGTTATACAACCAATCCATTCCCAGTATTACGTCAAATTCTCCCAGTCTAATAGGAATCAAGTCTACGCTCAGTTCATGTTTACTAATACTTGCGCGACAATTTCGATAAACGTATTCTACAGGGATCACTTCCTTATTAGCAACTTCTATGATCAAAGGATTTTCTAATCGTTCTCGGGGTGTATTAAGTCTACTAGCAAATTCTTCAGATACAAAAGAACAGGTGGCACCCGAATCAAATAATACATAAGCATTTATATCATTGATTGGGATTATACCTGACACCACATCCTTCGCAGCCACTGCGTCTTGGACGGTCATGTTAAAGGTTCTGGCGGTTGGGCGGTTGGATTGTGCCGGTCCACCGATCATCAGCTTGTTGCCTCCTTGCTGATTACTACCCCCGCCACTTCCCTTCTTTGGGCAGTCCTTAATTCGGTGCTCCGTCGAGCCACACGCAAAGCATCCTTGTATCTTTTTCGGTTTCAAACAGTTGGGCGAGATGTGCCCTTCCTGTCCGCAGTTGTAGCAAGTGCCACGTCCCTTCCAGCACTCGCCCTGGTGATTCTTCCCACACTTCGGGCATCCTTCAGCCCTCTTCTTGAAACCTCCACGAAAATTCCCTGATTGATTATTATTGTTGTTTTTGTTGTTGTTGTTGTTGTTGTTCTCCCACTTTCTCTTTCCCAAGTTGCTTCCTCCGCTACTGCTTCCTCCCGTACGATTCTCTCCTCCAGTATTCTTTCCTTTCTTTTCTTTGTTATACAGACTTAAGGCCTCACTGCCTCCTTCCGCAATGATTGCCTTCTCCAGTAATGTTGCAAAGGAATCAATTTGAAGAACTGATACCTTATTGAACAGCCACGGCTTCAACCCTTGTTCGAAGCGTCTAGCCTTTCTTTCTTCATCACCAACTTGGTGCTCCGCAAATCGCGCTAGTTCGTTAAACCTAGCCGCGTATTGCGCCACCGTCATCTCACCTTGTTTTAACTCTAGGAATTTCACCTCCATCCTATTCTTCATACTCTTCGGGAAGTAATTCTCGAAGAACAGCGTCTTAAACTTGTCCCAAGCTATTATCCCTTCTCCAGCTCTTTGTTGATTAGCCTCCCACCAGTAGTTCGCTTCTCCCCTCATCATGTATGTGGCAAACACCGTCTTCTGATCTTCGCCTACGCTAGCTATAGTGAAAGCTTTTTCGATCTCTTTGATCCACGTTTGTGCGACGATTGGGTCGGTAGTTCCCTCGAACTCCGGGGGTCCTACACTCTTAAAGTCTTTAAAGGTTGTTACTGGCACAGTTTGAGGGTTCGGGCGAACGGGTTCATTGTTCCTTCCCCTTAAGGCTTCTCCTAACAAGTCTACCAGTTTCTGGATCGGGTCTACTTGTTCCCTCTCGTTGTTAACAGATTCTTCGGGTGCAGTCAATCTACGTCTGGGCGGCATTATCTGCATCACAATTTTTCATTTTATTATTATTCAAGTATATCACTTAAGTATTTCTTTTAATACTAAAAGAATAAATTTATAACACGTTTCTAAAATCAACTCCATTTATATTCATATGCCATATCGTTTCATTACATGATTTCCCTAGCATACTGCTATAAATGTTATCACATATATCCCCTAATATCACAAAAGACGGGGAATATACCAAGCTACTACCATACTACCCCTCTAACAAAAGCTAACTCGGGGTTTACATCATCATCCCACATCTTACACAAAAGATCGGGATTACAACATAGTATATACAATACATAAAGACACAACTAGTACTACCACTAGACTGACTAAGGAAATCTCATCCCATCATCCCGCGCTCCACTGCGCTCTTGTACTCCAACTGTGCTATATACGCAACCAGCTCTCGGCTCAAGGTATGTAGAGTCTGTCCCTGTTCTGCCGGGTAGTGGTACACACCATCAATCACCCTTTCAAAAGCTGAACGGAACACATACCCCATCTTGTTCATCTTTCTCTTCTTGCACCTGACCTCGTCCTCAAGGTCGTCAGCTCTCTCATTGGACGCTTCCCACTTCTCCTCGAAGTGTAACCTATCCATCACCTCCAACTCTAGCTGAGTACGGAGTGCATCTTTCTCAGTCTTCTCACTCAGCTCCATCTGCTCAACCTCTTCTAGCTTCTCTGCCAAATCTGCATTCCTAGCCACTGACCTGTGAAATAGAGTCCCCATCTGGATCCCTGCCTCCCTACGGTAGGCAATCTCCACCTCTAACTCTTGCATAGCCAGCTTCCTCTGGTGGTCCTCGTCCCTCAGCTTCTGGAACTCAGACTCTCTCTCGTGGGCCTCTGCCTCCAGCTCCTGAACTCTACAGTCTAACTCTAGGATCCGCTCCTCATACTCTCCTAGCATCTGCTCCTCTATAGTAGCCTCATCAGAGTCCTCTACTGGCTCATCCTCCATCGGCTCCTCCTCTGGATCAGTCTCTATCTCAATCTCGTCCTCGTCGTCGGACTCGATCGGTGCAACAGCCTGCACTGGTGTAGCCTCTAGAGGTGCCTCGTATACTACATGTATATCTCTGGGCTCCTCCTCTGCTACTCTACTAGTTACACCTGTGTCTGTCATCCTACAATCACAAACACAAGGCAAACAAACAGCAACTCCATTAGAATGTTAAATAAAACATAAGTTCATTGTATAGAATGAAGTTACATTTCATAACAGACTAAGTCTCTCAAGGAAAACTCTACATGAGTTTTATCCCTTCCTAACTTCTAAGTTCACCTAAGCTATAGTCCAAGGACACTCGTTCCTAAGGTTTATAACTACAGCTTTGATACCAACCTGTGACGCCCCCAAATTCCAGGACCGCCACTTGGTCTCTCGAATTCGGTTCATCACGTGCTCATGGTAATACATCACAATAATAATAATTAAATATCACACGATCACAGCGGAAAATCTATTCTAGAATAATTTACAATGATTTATTATAATTATTCCCCCAAGTCTCGCAACCTACAGTACTTAATAGATTACATAATAATATCAGTTAACGACTTATTACATAATCTATCTTAAGCTTAAACATAATCAAATCCAGTCTTACTACATCATCTTCATACCATATTAATATATTTAAAACATAACAGACATAAGCTAGTTAGTAGCTTTGCCCTTGCCCTTATCAACGCCCGAAGGTTCACCATGCTCTGCCTTAACTGAAATGTTTTAGGGAAAGCAAGAATGAGCACAAATTGCCCAGCAAGTAATATACAATAAGGGTGAGTAATAAGATTCTCAATTCTCGAAAGGGTATAACAAGATTTGATAGTTCAAGAATAACAAGAATATCAACAGTTCTCAATATCAGTCGCTAAGGACATGATAATATCAATATGATTCAATAATACGTCAATTCAAGATTTTAAATAATTGAATATTGAGCAGTCACTAAGGATTATGAACTTCTACTAGAATTGACAGTGATAAACTGAAAATCCAACAAAAACAAATACAGCAGGTGATCAGCCTAAAGTACCCTCGTTATGCATAACAATCAACCATACTCAAGTGTGCACGTCGGTTCTCCGACAATTATATATTCCCTTCAAAGAAGGTTGTTCTTCTCAGTCAAATACAAGATCCCGCACCAATCAATTAGTTTGGGTTACTTTTCAATAACATAAGTCCAGCCGAATCAAATGGCATAGACACTTTCACAATATTCAAGAACAATACTAAGTTCAACATGAATAATAGCTTTAATGAAATAAGAGTTCAAGTATGCTAATTCGATTCAACCGATTAAATAGGAAACTAGTTCGCAATACACAAGATAGGATACTTGCACTTTAAAAGAGTATAAGTAAGAGAACTTGCCTTTAGCGTAGTTTATCCACGAAAAGCAATTCAACACTTTCGAATTCCTATCGTAATACAGTTACGTATATATGATATTCATTAGTCATATAATTTAACTTCACATTTTCTCTTTGAATATACGATCAACACATAAGCTAAGTTTTACCTAGCTACACAGTTATATAGAATATAATTTCTATCCTTAACGTTCCTTCTTTAGAGTTTAAACGCATTCTCATATTATATAAGATCTCAACAATTTGCAAACATGCTTGCATATTATTAATATCACATAAGACCACAATCAATACTAAATATATTTCATTTTAGTAAGTTACGTCATCTCCTTAAGTTAACCGTCAAAATCGGGTTCAAGTAACATCATATAATATCACGTAGCATGTATTCATATTTAAAGGATACTTTCATGCTTGTATAACTTTTCCAAATCCAATCGTACATGGTATAGGTTCTTAAGTTAATACTTAAAGCCATTCAAGGACACGAACTCATATGGTCTAACATGGTCGCTTTTAAACACATAAGATATTCATATAACTTGTATTAGTCATGCTCATGAGTACTCGTATTGCATATATGTAGCTAGCATTGTTATTATCTTGAAAACATGCTTTGTTCATGCTAAACTTTAATCATGGCAACTAATCATGGTATATATATATGCATGACACATGAATGAGTCTAAGAGTACTATCACATGTGTCCATAAATGTCAAATTCTAATTCTCGTCATAACATACCAACGTTCACGTTCAAAGCTTATACTTTGTTAGTATAGTTCATTACTAAGGTCTATCATGTTCATGCTTCCTTATGAAACCTATATATGTAAGTTAACATGCTTTTCATGTATTTCAAGGCTATCTAAACATGCTCATAACATCAAAATGACTATATAGCATTTACATGATCATATCCACCTTCAAACTTCTATTCTTGTTAGGAATGAGCACTAGTTAGGTTCACATGTTCATATTTTATTACGGAACCAATATAGATAAGCTAACATGCACTTCATGTGTCTCTAGGTGGTACTAACGTGCTTGCAAGGTCAGTATGTAAACATGCTTCATATATGTTAACGTCGTTTATGAAACTTTAAATTCGTTTCCAAACTATATGTCGTTTGGTTAATCATGCATGCTAATATACTAAAACATGCTCACATTGCCTCATTAGGTTTATATATAAGTATTAATCATGCTTTCATGCTTGTTTAAACAAAAATCAAACAATTAGTTCATAACAGTTTTGTTGCAGAATACAAAAAACTGAACACAGAGGCTGGCGCTGCGGCGCGGCACAGTAGCTCACTACTGGCGCTGCGGCGCGAGTGGCGCTGCGTGCGGCGCTGCGGCGCGGGCTGCGGCGCTGCGGCGTCGAGGCAGTTTTTTGCGGTTCAGACGGCAGCGAAAACCGACCCAAAACCTCCCATTTCATCGATTTCAACATACCCAGATGCTATTAGACTTGTTTAACTTACTAACACATACATATATGCTTATATAACAGTCAATAGCAATTATCAATTCCCAATTTCATGAACACCAACTAATTTCACGATATTTGATGTTTTTACAGATATCTCAGAAATGGAAACACCAAAAATGAAATTGAAGAGCAATGAAGCATATATAGTAATTCTAATCACATATATAAGTCCTTTAAACAACTAATTATTATTCTCAATTCACAAAACCATAACTTCCAACTGAAATTAAGAATTCACGAATAGAAATTTTGACAGAAAATGACAATGAAGACACGAAGAGGATTTATACCTCTGTAAATGATTTAAGCTTGCTGCTATCTCAATAACACTGATATATATATATATATGCTTTCTAGTCTCACTTAGCCAAAATGCTCAGCAAAAGAACTGAAGAATGAGGAGAGCTTATTTATAGAGAATCCATTATTCAGTCCATAGCTTTGCTCATCATTTTGAACTAACGGAAGAGAGGATTGCATGGTGGTTATGGGAGAGTTGGTATTTAGCAGTTGGCTTACACTATTGAGGCCACTCCCCTTGCAATGATCATTGCTATTTTGCTGAGTTTGAGAAGGTAGGAGTAGGCTAGCTTCATGATGCATTTCACGTGTGAAGAGATAGTGACTATCATATTGGGACAAGCCAAGCAAATCTCAGCATTCTTACAAATGGACTATATGCTACACTTATGTTATATATTATATGTACTCTTAGGTTATAATTACAATGTTCTCCCCATAATGTAATAAATGCAATTTGAATACATATAATCTATGTACATTTTATCTTACCAATATAATACAATCGGATACTACCACATTACATTATATCATATATTATTAAATTGTATTACTCAACAATTATTTATAATAGATCAATGATACATTATTTTAATGTATATCCACACATCATTTGTCACCTACACATATCATAACATATAGTTACTATACATTTAATTCGCATGCTTGCACATATAATTTCTCATCTTATAAATTGAATATTAATTAATAATATACACATATCCTACATCAATCAATATAATTGTTAACCTCCATAACAATTTAATTAACCTTTATATGATTAACTATCACTTTGAGATAAATCTTATTATATTTATAAACACGTTGCTCATTATTATTATGTTTCTTGCAATAATAACAATCACATATTATTAATCAATCCTCATTAGTATTTTATAACAGTTAATTAATATTCTTCGATTAACAATTAATATAGATTAATTGTTTGCTTAAATTAATATAATCATTCTTATATTACGTCATTGTGCCACACAAGGCAATCAACGAGTTTATCACAAACTCCACCAATTTCTCAATTATTATAATTATTCAATTATATATAATTGAATTAATTCATCTCATAACACAAAATCATGTATATTCAAATAAATTCTCATTTCCATTAATATATTTATTTAATAATATATGGAAATTCTCGGGTATTACAGTTGACGATGGCCTGATACTCCGGATGCAGAGTATGATATAAAGAATGGATGCTGAACCAGTTCCCCTGGGCTACATAAAGCCGAGAACCTGCATCAAATAGAAAATCCAGATTAAACCTGTGCCCTGAAATGGCAACAGAAAGAAAAGTCTAGAATAAAAACTCCAGTCACCTCATTGGCATAAAGGTATATCAAAGGATGGCGTCTCCAATAGCCCAAAAGCTTCGAAAATGGCACAACGATGGCTAAAAGCTCCCTACGCGGACCATGACCTAGAATAGGATCCACAAATGGGACATCCTCATCATCCACATCACCTGACCTCTCAGCCTGAATCGGACGAATCACGGACTCAGCCAAACAGCGAAGCAGCCGGGCTGGACGAAGCTGGGGAACATCAGAAGCTCTTTTACGCCTCACACCTGCAGATATCGTGCTTGCACTTCCTGGTCTATCTGTCTCTATAACCTGGACAAAATCTCCAAATCACCTCAGAAAGGGTGAGGTAAGCCATTAACTTACGGCCTATTAAAATTAAATCATTGCTTCATGCATAATATAAGTCCTAAAGCATGCATGAGTTAACATACATCCCCCGTAGAGTTAAAATAGCATGTTTATTAAATACTCAGGCTTTTGAAAAAATTTCGCCAGAGTCTCCTTTGTAAAATGGACTATCTGCATGCACATAGGCATGACTAGATGACCATTCAGTAGCACACTTACCCAAAATCATGAACAGTTCATATATATGAAAAAATCAAAATCAAACTCCCCATGGCAGCTAAATTACCATGTGTATTTTTAGTTGAAAATCTAGGCTCATTTGTCCTCAAATGGGATGAGTAAACTGGCCAAAAAGGGCGCCAAATGGTTGTCTCAGAAATTAATTTTTTTCACATCAAAACGTTCAGCGTAGTAAAACATACATATTTACTAAGTCTGGAAATTTTTATCAAGTCATATAAGCATGCATATTCGCTATATTGTGTTTAAAAGCATTCTATATGAAATCTAACGTTCTAACGGTCAAAACTTGAAAAGAAATGATTTAAACGTTACCAGAGATGAGCAGAACGATTGTACGGTGATGGAATTTGAAAAAATTAGCCTGAACTCAGTAGATCTGAAGAGGAAATCTCGGATTTTTATTATAGTTCAAACTTGAAAATGACTTACGAAAGCCATGGGGGGCCAAGTTATATTCGTAGGGAGTAGCAACCCTACTTGCGGCAGCCACAGGTGGACCTGCAGCACCCTAGTGTGGGTCCCACCCCCTCTGTTTCAATCCAATTAAAGTTAAAACGGATTTCCCAAAAGCTGAAAAGTTAAATCAGGGAAAAAACTGCTACGCGATTGAGCAGAATGGCCTGAAACCCTGATTCTAAACGTCAAGCTCCTGACGAAGGAAGAAACTTCATGTAAGCCATTGGTAGAAATCCTGATGTAATATTCAGAACGTTGATGATGAAAATTGCTAAAAACTACCTCTGTCAGAGCATCGGGAAGGTTCGGCGTTGTGAACAGTGGGTTTTGAATGCGTCAAAGTATCCAGATTGGTCCGAGGGTATGACCAATCAGAAAGATACCCCCACATCGAGATTAGATAGGTCTGACATTGCAAAAAGTTGGCAACAACTCCAACGTGGCATCGGGAACGAGTTGGTGATGAAAGACGTTGATAACTGCTTCAACGAGGGTAAGAGTATTTGACATTGCAAACCGTTGGCGATAACTCCATCGTAGCATCAGGAACGAGTCGGTGATGAAAGTCGTTGATAATTGCTTCAGCGAGGGTCAGAGTATCTAACATTACAAACCAGTGGCAATGACTTTAGTGTGGCATCGGGAATGACCCAGTGATGAAAGTCATTGATAACTGCTTCAACGAAGGTCAGAGTATCTGACATGGAAAACTATTGGCGACAACTCTAGCGTAGCATCGGGATAGATTCGATGATGAGAATCATGGAGAAATTTTTCCCCAGAGAGGGTAGATGATGTAATCTGTTATGCATATCCCCAGCTGGAACACTGAGAAGGTTCGGTGGATCAATCGACCGTTGTAAACTACCATTCAAGTAGGCACCGAGAAGGTTTGGTGATGGTCAAACTTTTCAAACTACTATTTGAGTAGGAGTCAAGAGAGTTCAGTGAGAGCTATCATGGACGACGTCATCCCCAACAGGAGTGGCAGGAATAGTCAGTGATAGAATACCGTGGCCGTTAACACCACAAGAGCATATAGCATTATAACATAGAAAACCGTGCCTTGCATTACATTTGCATGTGTCATATTTCCAGTGTCTAGCAGTCTTTATCTTGTTCATTCCATTGCATTGCATATACATGATAAAGAGGGGCACCTGTAGACACTCAAAAGTTTGCATTCCTGTTACTAACCATGCAGGAGGGTAAAACCATCTTTTACCTTCAAGAGACAACCCTGGAAGTCCCATATCATCAAACTTCACCCCAGCAACAACACCGGGAGATCAAGTCCAACCCTGGCGATAACACCAAAGACCAAAGCCAACCCCGACGACAACACCGGGAGATCAAATCCAACCTCGGCGACAACACCGGGAGACCAAAGTCAACCCCGGCGACAACACCGGGAGATAAAGTCCAACCCTGATGACAACATTGGGAGACCAAAATTTAACCCCGGCGACAACACCGGGAGATCAAGTCTAACCCTAGCGATAACACCGGGAGACCAAAGCCAACCCCAACGATAACACCAGGAGATCAAATCTAACCCCGGTGAAAACTGTTGGGTTTATACGTAACGAAATCATGCAATCAAATCACATAAATAGGGCGGAAGCGCAAAAACTAGGTTTTCAAAAATTTATACAAACCCATAACCATGATCATGCTTTGTGCTAGTTATCAATAACAAAAAAGAGAGAACATGGAATTATACCTTTGAAGATCCAAGCTTCCTCAGGTACAAGTTCTACTCCTTTGATTCCTTTGATTCCTTTGTAGTGGCTCCTTCCCTTGATCAATGTCAGCCACCCAATTGGTTGGCCTCTAACGGTGATCCACCAAGGAAGATGAAGAACTCAAGAAGATGGGTTATTGGCTTAACCCTTGTTTCTATCTCTATAGAATATGTGTACTCCCAACTCTTGGAAAAATTCACGTACCTTATTTCTGATATAAGACTCTCTTATATAGATATTAGGTTAACCCTCCTAATCCAATTAGAATAGGGTTTTATTTAATTAATTAAATACTTTTAATTAATTTATATCCTAATCTTTATTAGGATTGAGAGAGAGTACTAATATTATATTAATTCCTAAACTCCTTTAGAATTAAAATAATAATAATAATAATAATAATAATAATAAGACTCCTCTTATTAATTTATATTTAATATTTCTAAAATATTAAATAATAAACATTAAGCTATTTAATTTATTCTATCACCATAGATTAAATTAATTATACTTAATGCATTATTACTATCATGCCATTTTCTTCTTAAATAATTATTCTTCCTTTTATGGTGTGACCCTTTAGGTTCTCCATATTAAACCGGTTATGAATAAATCAATTAGAACATATCTAATCTTATTTAAATAAATAAATTAAACTAATAATCTATTTAAATAAATAACATTTATTCTACAATAGGGATAAGCCTCCCTAGCGATCAACGACTTTCTAGATAATATAGATTTCAACATTAATCATAAAAGAACCTGTGAGTTAATAGTTACCGTACAATTCAATCCTTCCACCATATAATGTCCCAATTAAATATAAGACATTGATTTACTGTCAAGTCTTAATTTATTTAATCATATGTATTTCGATTAGAAAATGCACAACTCCAAATAATGCAAATTAGAAACCTCTTTCTAATTTCATTCTACCTTGGCCAAGGATTCCTGGGTTGTCATTTAACGAATCACATAGGACATATCTCCTCTTTTACTAGAGGTGGTAGATTCTTTATTGATCATTTATTATCTCCATATGTAACTCATTATACCCAAGCATACCCTATATATGCCTTAAAAGGCCTTAAGGAATTAGTCAAAGTATAATTTGTTACATACAAGATACTATTATGATCCCAAGTCCAAGGATCACTTGTACTACTATCACATTAGGAATTCCTATTGACAGGTGAGTAAAACTCCATTAGGTATTCCATAGCGAGTCATGTTCAATGAACTTATTCTCCAATAAGCACCTACATACTTGCTTTAGTGTCTCCACACAAATGACCATGAGATCAATCATCCTCATCCAATGACCAAGCAACATATGTACCAATCTATCCGGATTTACTAATCCCCATTTTAGTAATCTCACAATTGGGAACTATTTTAGTTTTTAAGCTTTCTAAAAATTTAGATCTCATTATCATGATCTTATCATGATTCTAAAAGCATTGCTTAAAACTATGAGTTATTTACATATTATAAAAACAGCACCATGTAGATAATTATATGCCTTAAATAAATATTTTATTAATAAATAAATAAGATTGTTTACAAAGTATGTGCTTTATCATCATACATGATTGGCTTGTATGCACACTACTATCAATCTCCTACTTGCACTAAAGCCAATCGCCATGGTATCTCATACCCATCTTCTTTAAGTGACGATCAAACTGCTGTTGTGTTAGAGCTTTAGTAAATGGATCTGCAATGTTGTCTTGAGAGTCCACACGCTCCAAGGTGACGTCTCCTCTTTTAATGATCTCCCTGATCAAGTGAAATCGCCGCAACACGTGTTTAGATTTCTGATGAGACCTGGGTTCCTTAGCCTGTGCAACCGCTCCGGTGTTGTCACAGTATACGGGAACTACTTCTCCGATGCTAGGAACCACACCAAGTTCAGTTATGAACTTCTTCAACCAAACAGCTTCCTTTGCAGCTTCACTTGCAGCTATATACTCTGCCTTTGTCACTGAATCAGCAACTGTTTGCTGCTTGGAACTCTTCCAACTCACTGCACCTCCATTCAAGGTAAACACATACCCTGAAACAGATTTACTGTCATCTTGGTCTGTTTGAAAACTTGAGTCCGTGAATCCCTCGAGTTTTAATTCAGACCCACCGTAGACAAGAAAAATATCTTTAGTCCTTCTCAAGTACTTTAGGATATTTTTCACTGCCTTCCAGTGCTCTTCTCCTGGATTCGACTGGTATCTACTTGTTACACTAAGTGCGTGAGTAACATCCGGTCTAGTACATGTCATACCGTACATGATAGATCCTATTGCAGAAGCATAAGGGATCTTACTCATACGGTCACTCTCCTCAGGTGTCTTTGGGGCCTATTTCTTGGAGAGATTTATTCCATGGCTCATCGGCATGACATCTCTTTTGGAATCTTCCATGCTAAACCTCTTTAGCATCGTATCAATGTACGTTCCTTGGGATAAGCCGAGCATCCTTTTAGATCTATCTCTATAAATCTTTATCCCCAAAATATAGGATGCCTCACCCAAGTCCTTCATGGAGAAGTTTTTAGATAACCAGATTTTAATGGATTGTAACATAGGAATGTCATTCCCTATCAGTAATATATCATCAACATATAATACAAGGAATGATACTGCGCTCCCACTAACCTTCTTGTATACACAAGGTTCATCCTCGTTTTTGATAAAATCAAACTCTTTGATTGTCTCATCAAAACGAATGTTCCATCTACGAGAAGCTTGCTTCAACCCATAAATGGATCGTTGTAGCTTGTAGACTTGATTTGTTCCAACTTTTGAGATAAATCCCTCTGGATGTGTTATATACACATCCTCCTCAAGTTTCCCATTGAGGAAGGCCGTTTTCACGTCCATTTGCCAGACCTCATAGTCGTTGTAAGCTGCAATCGCAAGCAAAATCTGAATGGACTTGAGCATGGCTACTGGTGAGAAGGTTTCATCATAGTCAACTCCTTGTCTTTGTTTGAAACCTTTTGCAACCAGTCGGGCCTTATAGGTCTCTACCTTTCCGTCTGCTCCGGTCTTTTTCTTAAAAACCCATTTACACCCAATAGGTTTAATACCTTCAGGTGGTGAAACCAAAGTCCATACTTTGTTTTCATACATGGAGTCCATTTCAGATTTCATGGCTTCAAGCCATTTACCTGAGTGTTTATTACTCATAGCCTGTTCGTAATTCAATGGATCATCATTTATGATGTGTACCTCATCGTCATCCTCTATAACGAATCCATACCTCTCAGGTATCTGCGGTACTCTTCCAGATTTACGAACAGGGTGTGGTATAGTAGGTTCTTCTACTTGGTTAGGTACTTGACTTTGGTCCGTGGTAACATGTGGTTCTTGAACTTCTTCAAGATATATCTTACTCCCACTGACCCCTTCATGGATAAACTCTTTCTCCAAGAAGGTAGCATGTTTCACAACAAACACCTTTTGATCAGTTGGATGATAGAAATAATACCCTACGGTTTCTTTAGGGTATCCCACAAATCTACACTTATCGGATTTAGTCTGTAGCTTATCATTTTCAAACTTTTTGACATAAGCTGGACAACCCCAAGTCTTAACATGCTTAAGATTTGGTTTTCTCCCTTTCCACATCTCATATGGAGTCTTTGGGGTGGATTTGGTAGGTACCTTGTTAAGTAGGTATGCAGCCGTTTCTAGGCCATATCCCCAAAAGGAAATTGGAAGGTCGATAAAACTCATCATGGATCGAACCATGTCCAACAGTGTTCGATTTCTCCTTTCAGATACTCCATTTAACTGTGGTGTACCTAGAGGAGTCCATTGTGAGATTATACCATTTTCTCTGAGACAATTGAGAAACTCACTGCTTAAGTATTCTCCACCTCGATCTGATCGAAGTATCTTAATACTCTTGCCCGTTTGTTTCTCTACTTCACTTCTGAACTCTTTGAACTTTTCAAATGATTCTGATTTGTATTTCATTAAATACACATATCCAAATCTTGAGTGATCATCAGTGAAAGTAATAAAATAAGAATACCCACCCCGTGCACTTGTTGTCATAGGTCCACAAACGTCTGTGTGAATTAATGCCAACAATTCTGTAACTCTCTCTCCTTTTCCACTAAAAGGAGATTTAGTCATTTTACCCATGAGACAAGATTCACAAGTTGGATATGATTCATAATCAGATAGCTCGAGGAGCCCATCTTTATGCAACTTGGATAATCTTGTTTCATTGATATGACCGAGTCTACAGTGCCACATATAGGTATAATTAATATCATCTCTTTTTCTTTTCTTAATTTGTTCAATTTGAAATATATTTTCTTGTAAGTCAAGTGTATAAAGTCCATTTCGCAAATTTCCAATACCATAAAAAACATCGTCTTTATAAATAGAACAACCATTGTTCTTTATAATAACGTCAAAACCTTCCATATCCAATACAGAAATTGAAATAATGTTTTTAATAATATTCGAAACATAATAACAGTTATTAAGATAAATGGATTTGCCCGAAGGCATTGCTAAACAATAAGTTCCTACAGCTAATGAAGCAACTTTTGCTCCATTTCCCACTCGTAGGATCACCTCATCTTTGTTCAGCTTTCTACTTCTGACTAGTCCCTACACAGTATTACATATGTGAGAACCACAGCCGGTATCCAATACCCAAGTAGAATTATGACTTTCAGAAAAATTAATTTCAATCATAAACAAACCTTGATTGGAAGTCGAAGCTTCTCCAAGCTTCTTCTCTGCTAGAAACTTCTTACAGTTCCTCTTCTAATGTCCCGGCTCATTGCAATGAAAGCACATTCCTTTAGCTGGTTCAGGTTTCTTTTGCTCCTTTTCTTTCCCTTTTCCCTTAGCCTTCTTAGATTTCTTCTTTTCAGAAGACACCTTGGGCCTCTTCCTTTTATTGGAAGAATCCACCATCAAGACATGGTTCTTCTTGGATGAGAAGTGACCTTCTGCAGTTTTCAGCATGTTAAGCAGCTCAGGCAAGTTGACATCTAGCTTATTCATGTGAAAATTAACCACAAACTGCGAGAAGGTCTCAAGGAGTGACTGCAAGACCAAGTCTTGACTCAACTCCCCATCCATGACGAACCCAAGCTGTCCAAGGCGTTCAATCAAATTGATTACCTTCAGAACATGAGTCTCGACGGCAGCGCCCTCGGTCATCCGAGATCGGAAAAGCTCCTTAGATATCTCATATCTAGCAGTCCTACTCTGTTCACCATACAACTCCTTGAGGTGAAGCAGCATAGCAGGAGCATCCATTTTTTCGTGCTGACGCTGAAGCTCATTATTCATGGATGCGAGCATGATGCATTGAGCCACAGATGCATCATCTTGCCACTTATTAAAAGTGGCAATCTCTTCCTCAGAGGCTGTTTCTGAAATAGATTCAGGGATAGTGGAATTTAGGACATAAAAAATCTTTTCAGCAGTGAGAACAATTCTCAGATTTCTTAGCCAGTCCTCATAATTCGGGTCGGTAAGCTTATTTGCATCAAGAATGCTTCGTAGTGAGATTAGTGATTTTGACATTTTTAAAATTTTGCATGTGAAAAGACAACATTTTAGCAAACATTCATTTTATTAACTTTGCATACCAAAATAAATTTAGGTCTTTATTTTAAATTGGTATATCCCACTATTTTCATCAAACTATATTACCCTCACTTATATAGTTCGACAACATCTAATTAAAGATTTGCTAGTGAGATTAAGGATCCCATTTTAAATGTATATAACCTTGTGGATAGCACAACAAGCGATATACAAATAAATAGGTAGACAACTCTTGTCAATTACATCACCATGTAACTCCTTTTATTTTGACTCTTAAATCATTATGGTCATGTGTGTGCACATCCGAACTAAAATGATTTAAGTTAAGTTCAGCC
Source organism: Panax stipuleanatus (assembly GCA_020205555.1). Taxonomy (NCBI): domain Eukaryota; kingdom Viridiplantae; phylum Streptophyta; class Magnoliopsida; order Apiales; family Araliaceae; genus Panax; species Panax stipuleanatus. Next base: position 2,399,471 of record CM035116.1, read on the forward strand.
TAGCACTTCCATAAATTCAAAAAGAAAAATTTTCGTCCTTGTGGATAGCACAACAAGACTAGATCGTTCAATTTTCTTGATAAGCATCAAATGTGATTAATTAACATCTTAAATATTCAATACTCGCCTTGTGGATAGCACAACAAACTCATATTAAATATTTAATACTCTATTAATTAATCATGCTAGAAGGCGACGTTCGATATTCCAAATATCATTTGAACGCTTCAGACTTAATATTATTTCTTTGAGGGGTTTGTTATTATTTGTCTCATCTTGTTAAGCGCGCATGCACATATATATATATAAAATACGCATCATTTTATTAAACATGCGAAGCATGTTTGCATAAAATATAATATATATAATATTTAGCATGCAATATAGAATACTATATTCTACCCGGATTGATTATGGGCTTTTATTCTAGATTGGTTCACTAGAGCCACCAAGTGAACCAAAAGGTCAAACCTAGGAGTGCAAGAATTTAAATTTAAATATAACTATTACATTTAAACCCTGGCTCCATACAAATGGGTCTTCACGCGTTCCTTGCTCCTTGGTCTCCAGTTTCTTCAAGATAATTCTAACTATCTCTATTACATAAACTATTTTTAATTAAATAGAAACCTTGATCAGCAGTCAAGGGGAGTACATAAAAGGGAGATAGAATTTTACACCGAGAATAAAACCAGAGAAGACGAGGTACGCAGACCCTATTTTATAAAACTCATACATTCAAGCATTCATCCAAAATAAAAAATAATCACATTGGTCATAGTCAACCCCATTTATTATCATACACATCAACATATGCATCAATAAATATCCATTCATCTCATGAATAACAATGCTATTCCATATATGGATCGATGTTATTTAATGGACAAAAGTTTTGCTAAATTTTATTTTTGAAACAAAATAAACTCTTTTATTTTAATCAAAAATAAATCCAAATTAAACTCCTTTAATTTTAGCATTCTGAAATCATATTTCAGATAAAATAAACTTCTTTATTTTAAAACTTTATCAATTAAATAAACAGTTTACTTAATTAATTAAAATCAATTTTCAGGGTCTGTTCAGGTACCGGCGCAGCTGCGCCAGTAATGAACTGGGCAGCTGCACAGCTGCGCGGGTAGCCTGAAGCAGCAGTTTTTGCAGACCGGCGCAGCTGCGCCAGTAATGAACTGGGCAGCTGCGCAGCTGCGCCGTTCGTCGCAAAAACTTGCAGAAAACGATTTTTGTCCAGAAAAACGATCCAATTCTCACATCAATTCATACATGGAATTATAAAATTGATAATTAGCATAAAGTTAGGCTCTGATACCACTGTTGGGTTTGTACGTAACGCAATCATGCAATCAAATCACATAAATAGGGTGGAAGCGCAAAAACTAAGTTTTCAAAAATTTATACAAACCCATAACCATGATCATGCTTTGTGCTAGTTATCAATAACAGAAAAGAGAGAACATGGAATTATACCTTTAAAGATCCAAGCTTCCTCAGGTACAAGTTCTACTCCTTTGATTCCTTTGATTCCCTTGTAGTGGCTCCTTCCCTTGATCAATGTCAGCCACCCAATTGTTTGGCCTCTAACGGTGATTCACCAAGGAAGATGAAGAACTCAAGAAGATGGATTATTGGCTTAACCCTTGTTTCTATCTCTATAGAATATGTGTACTCCCAACTCTTGAAAAATTCACGTACCTTATTTCTGATATAAGACTCTCTTATATAGATATTAGGTTAACCCTCCTAATCCAATTAAAATAGGGTTTTATTTAATTAATTAAATACTTTTAATTAATTTATATCCTAATCTTTATTAGGATTGAGAGGGAGTACTGATATTATATTAATTCCTAAAATCCTTTAGAATTAAAATAATAATAATATTAATAAGACACCTCTTATTAATTTATATTTAATATTTCTAAAATATTAAATAATAAATATTAAGCTATTTAATTTATTTTATCACCATAGATTAAATTAATTATACTTAATGCATTATTACTATCATGCCATTTTCTTCTTAAATAATTCTTCTTCCTTTTATGGTGTGACTCTTTAGGTTCTCCATATTAAACCGGTTATGAATAAATCAATTAGAACAATTCTAATCTTATTTAAATAAATAAATTAAACTAATAATCTATTTAAATAAATAACATTTATTCTACAATAGGGATAAGCCTCCCTAGCGATCAACGACTTTCTAGATAATATAGATTTCAACATTAATCATAAAAGAACCTGTGAGTTAATAGTTACCGTACAATTCAATCCTTCCACCATACAATGTCCCAATTAAATATAAGACATGGATTTACTGTCAAGTCTTAATTTATTTAATTATATGTATTTCGATTAGAAAATGCACAACTCCAAATAATGCAAATTAGAAACCTCTTTCTAATTTCATTCTACCTTGGCCAAGGATTCCTGGGTTGTCATTTAACGAATCACATAGGACATATCTTTTCTTTTACTAGAGGTGGTAGATTCTTTATTGATCATTCATTATCTCCGTATGTAACTCAATATACCCAAGCATACCCTATATATGCCTTAAAAGGCCTTAAGGAATTAGTCAAAGTATAATTTGTTACATACAAGATACTATGATGATCTCATGTCCAAGGATCACTTGTACTACTATCACATTAGGAATTCCTATTGACAGGCGAGTAAAACTCCATTAGGTATTCCATAGCGAGTCACGTTCAGTGAACTTATTCTCCAATAAGCACCTACATACTTGCTTTAGTGTCTCCACACAAATGACCATGAGATCAGTCATCCTCATCCAATGAGCAAGCAACATATGTACCAATCTATCCGGATTTACTAATCCCCATTTTAGTAATCCCACAATTGGGAACTATTTTAGTTTTTAAGCTTTCTAAGAATTTAGATCTCATTATCATGATCTCATCATGATTCTAAAAGCATTGCTTAAAACTATGGGTTATTTACATATTATAAAAACAGCACCATGTAGATAATTATATGCCTTAAATGAATATTTTATTAATAAATAAATAAGATTATTTACAAAGTATGTGCTTTATCATCATACATGATTGGCTTGTATGCACACGACTATCAAAAACACCGGGAGACCAAAGCCAACCCCGGGGACAACACTGGGAGATCAAGTCCAACCCCGACGACAACTCCGGGAGACCAAAGCCAACCTCGGTGACAACACCGGGAGATCAAGTCTAACCCCGACGACAACATCGGGAGACCAAAGCCAACCCCGGCGATAAAATCGAGAGATCAAGTCCAACCCAGGCAATAACACCGGGAGACCAAAGCCAACCCCGGCGACAACACCGGGAGACCAAAACCAACCCCGGCGATAACACCGGGAGATCAAGTCCAACTCCGACGACAACCCTTGGGAGGTACAGCAACCCTGGCAACAACACCGAGGGACCAAAGTCAACCCCGACGATAACATCAAAATGTCAAGTCAAACCCCGACGACAACCCTGGGAGGTACTGTAGCCTCGAAAACAACCCCAGGAGACCAAATCAACCTTTGAAGACAGCCCCGAAGCATCAAATCATCCTCAAAGACAACCTTGGGAGACCAAGTCAACCTCAGAGACAACCCTAAGGAAGAACAGAGATGGCTGGGATTACCTCGGAGACAACCCCGAGAAAACAGTCGAAAACCTTGTCAATCCCGAAGACAACCCTTGAAAGGGAAAAATGCTTATTTTATCGACTTGACATCAAATCAAGTCAAAATCAAGCCAAATTGATGCAATGAGGGTCAGAAAGAACCATAAAATCAATCCAGAGTGAAAACTGCACAAGACAGCACAACGAACGGACTGCAAAGATGCAAAGATCTGGTCATGGACTCATCTTCTTGGATTCAAAAAAGGTCAAATCCATGCCATTGTGTAGCTCGCAAGAAAGGGATTTTCGGAAAGGTATAGCACGCCTTAATCGGACTCCCGGATTGAAAGTTATAAAGGTTCGAAGCAAACATAGCGTTGGTTAGAGTGCACGTACTTCGAGATAACGGGACCTGCGGGAGCGGGGTCCACTCGGGGAGCCGCACCTCTACCCACTGCTGCCGCAAGTAGACCCACGGCCATTTGGTCTATAAATAAGACCCCCCCCCCCCCCCCCGCCTTAACAAAAAAGGGAAGAAAGAAATAGAAAAAAGCAAAGAAACTATGCCCATTTCGACTCTTATCCCTACTTCTAGCACTCCAAACCTCAATTTTATTCTTCCAATATGTTTTCATTCGTATATATTACAACATATCAAGTTTTAACCGGTGAAAACAGAGATTTGAAGCCCTCCGAGTGGTTTAAAGCCTGTGGCGCTACATCTTGTAAGAATTTTTACGATCAGAAACCTTCTACTACTTTATTATATATATGAGAGTATATATATAATTTTAGCTTCTGGTTTCGCCTGGATTTCAAATCCGTGGCCTTTCTAACTTACTTTTATGTATATATTAGTATATATATATATATATATATATATATATATATATATAAGTTTTTAATTGCTTGCACAGCCTGAATTGCTAATTCGTGGCTTTTTATCGCTTTCCTATATATATATATATATGTATATATTTATACTAATTCGTTTGGCCTGGATTGCTAATCTGTGGCCTTTTAAGCTTTATTATATATATAACTGACTATATATATACTAACATTTCATTTAGTCAAGCCTGGATTGCTAATCTGTGGCTTTTTGTCGCTTTCCTATATATATACTAATTCGTTTGGCCTGGATTGCTAATCCGTGGCCTTTTCAGCTTTATTATATATATAACTAACTATATATATACTAACATTTCATTCAGCCAAGCCTGGATTGCTAATCCGTGGCTTTTTATCGCTTTCATATATATATAACTATATATATATATATACTAACTTGTTTGGCCTAGATTGCTAATTCGTGGCCTTTTAAACTTTAATATATATACTAACTGTATATATTAACATTTCATTCAGTCTTGTCTGGATTTGAAATCTGTGGGCTTTTTTAACTTTTATATATATATATATTCTTTATTCAATGTGATTAAATATCTATTTTAATTGTTCATTTGGTATGAATCTGTTCTAATGTAGATTTTGTGGACTAGATTCATCTAAATCTAACCATTTCTAACTTTCAATCGGTTTAAAATCGGTCAAACCGGAACCGGGGAGATAGAATGGCTAAGATTTATTTAAATCTAGCTTTCTTTCTAGTTTTGTAAATATTAAAGCGACTACGCGACCCTAGACCCATTTCTAAAGGGAACGGGAAGCTTCGACTACGCGCATGCAAGGATTTAACTGATTATTCCTTTGTCTTGCGACGTCTAGATGTAAATTCACATTTTATGTCAATATCTTTGTTGTGCAGGCTTTTTGATATTATTCTGTGAGCCTAGAAATCATGGGATCTAAGATCAACCACACGGATCTAAATTCGATTCCCACGATGGACAACTTTTCATTGTAAATACATCCTGCCAGTTTTTTCTTGTAAATATAAATCAGGGGGACCTTAAAACTGTTATCCGAATTTAAGGTCTCAGCGTAGTAAAAAAATATGGTTTGTAGTGCTCGGGTCACTTCGATGGCTTTCATGCCCATAAGGAGCCCGACAGTTGTATATACATTCTTTAGTCGAGGATGCTTAGCATCCCGACAATAAATTCAAAGTAAGCCGAAGGCAGAATAAAATGGAAGTATCAAAAGGCTTCAATTTCTATGTGAGAGAATAGGTTTGAAAACCATCTTTCAAAACTTCATTTCCTTATCTTATATAAAATTGGACTTTTCATGAAATCAAACCCTTCGTATATAGGTCCAACGAAGCACGACACTACTTTCAAATCAAGCACGTAGGCTCAATTACTTCAAATACACACACACATACATTGCAAATAGAAAGGAAAAATTGAAAAGATGTGGTAACCGTGTTTTATGGAAGTCGAGAGGTGCCTAACACCTCCCCTGGCTTAACCAAGCCCTCGAACTTTATGAATCTCGGTTTCCAAGGCCAAGTTTTGACAACGTCCAGTAATTAAGCCTATTTGCAAACTTTTCAAACAAAACTCGGTTGAGTTGGTACAACCATTTCAAAATATACCAATTGGCGACTCTGTAGACCTTTCAAATCGTCGACATGATACATGTTGGCATTTTCCTAAAAATTCACCCTTAATAAAACAGATAAGACAAACAAAGGTAGAAAACATCAATTAGGGAAAGGAAGATCTATCCAAAGTTTTTTTTCGACGTCAACAACCCATAACTATAACATTTATTAAATTAACACCTTACTTATTAAAAGTCGGGGTCAACACCAAAACATATTTACCTCGAATAACATATAAACCAACTAACAATTCATAATTCATTCAAGGTGCCTTTATTTATCGCATAAAATCATTATTCACATTCTAAAACTTAGAAGTGGATAATAAAACTTGAGAAATCTAACAAATCATATATGATCATTTATTTTTAAAACGCCAATCCAGTATTCTGGTATTATCATCATTTTACTTTAACAAAAATATTATTTTTATTTTTATCATAACTCATTCGTTACTTGTGCGTTTACATCCCAACACCTCATGAGCACTTCTAAAATATTTCAAATATTATTCTGAACTTTCCAAACAATTTTCACATTTTTCGGATTATCCGAAATTTTTTATAATTATTTCTATTTATAAAAGCTATCATTTAATAGCTTCAAAATAGAAATACTAACTCCACATATTTTTTTATCTTTAAAACATCATCAATATTAATCTTATATTATTATAAGATTTTTCAGTAAATTTCATAATTTTTCACCATTCTTGGAATTTTCTATGAATTTTCTCTATTTTTTAAATAAATTTAAATAGCTTAAAAATTTAATAAATACTTCTAATTTTCAATTATTCTTCAAAAATTAATAGTAATTAATAATTAGTATTATAAGATTACAGTAAATTTATTTCAGCCCATAAATTATTTTCAATAATTTATTTAAAATTTCTAATATGTAGAAACTTCAAATATTCACAATAATTAGCCCTTTTATCAGAAAAATATAAATCCTATGTCCATTCTATGTGAAATTTAATTCTCTAAAACTTTGTAGAAGAACGTTTTTCCAAATTCTGAACGAAAAATGACTCAAATGAGCTTTATCGAAAAGTTCGCCGGCGGCGACTTTTTGGTCATCTTCTTTGGCAATCCAAAACTTTTCCATCGATTTTTTCTTAAATTTTCTGCCCAAATCAGATCTACTATATTTTAGGAGTCCAACCATATTTTTAGTTTCAAAATTCGTTAAAGATTTCCTATTGAAACTATATCCAAAAATATTTTCCAGTGAAACTTTTTTTCCTTTAATCTCTTGAATTCTTTTGTTTAATCCTTGTTTATACAAGTTTAAATTATCCAATATATACATAAATATGTACTCTTTACATAAAATTCATAAAATCTTAAATCTAAAATAAATCAAGAATTCTGAAATTACGTCTTTATCAATTTTCTTCTTCTTCCTCTTTCTTTCTTTCTTTCTTTCTTTCTTTCTTCTTCCTTTCTTCTTCTTTATTTCTCTCAATTTCTCAGTAGAGTTATCTTTCTCTCTGCATTTTGCTGTCAGTGAGGGAATTAGTGGTTTAAAACAAAATGAATATTTGTTTCCCTTTTCTTTCCTTTTTCTTTCCTTTCTTTTTCTTTTTCTTTTCTTATTCTTTTGTCGCCCACTCTTGCCCCCCACCAAATCCCACTCACTTGCCCAAATAATCAGCCATTTAGCCGCCCCACATGGGCTGCTATTTCCAAAAATTTAATTCCCTCTCCTCTTTTATTTGCTCATTTATCCAATTAACTGTTCGTTTGACTATTTATCAGTTTAACATTTTACAGTTTTAGAATAATAATCATAAATTAAATTAGACTTTTATTTCATAAAAGTCAGGATCTTACAGCTGTGGCGCTCCAATGCACTAGAAATCCGGCGTTGCGGTGCCATCAAGGAAATCTAATTTTTCAAGTCCAAGTGTTGTGCAACACTTTTAGTACCTACTTTCGCACCTCGTAACTTTCTCATCCGACCTTGAAATGATTCCGTTCTTGAGCCAATTTCTTGCTCTTACTACACACTACAAATTCCCTTGGATAAATTTTTTTTTGAATTCTCTAACAAACCTTTCAATTGGCTCTAAAATCCCTCGTCGCTCAGTTTTTCAAATTCGCGTTCTTAATGTTTATTTTTCATTTCTTCGTAACTCACTCATTCGAAATCGGAATAAGTTCGTTCTTGAGCCTAAGACTCATATTTTCTACATTATACATCATTCTCATGAAACCTTAAACATTCAGATCATTAACTTGCATTATAAATTCGTCTGGAAATCATACCGAACTAGGATTTCGATGTGTAACGTATTTTACTTAAATTTTCTCCATAACTTCGTTATAGCACGTTTTTAATCCATTCCCCTTGGAACTTTTTGGTATCTCACATATGTATATTACCTTCTCCTCGGACCTTCATTATTAGTCTATGAACTAAGATTTCAACTAGCTCGATTTGACAACAAATACTACGTTCTTCACTCGTTCTTCACTTAGCTCGTTATTTCAACCATGATTTCACTTAGCATATATATATTAATGATTTAAGTCCACTAATTCTTCCTTATTTCTCTGGATCACTCATGATCCTCAACAACACAACCACAACCACAACAAACAAACAATATATACCTATAAAGCTTAAAAGTTATTTTTAAAGGTTAAGGTTTAACTTATCTCCGTACTTCCATTTTTCATACATATAAACACATGATTAAACATATAATCACATCTTTCACCATATTATACTTACATAATCAATAAGTAATATACTTGTTATATAAAACCTAAAAGAATTAATTAAAATTAGGGTTTACAATATTACCTTTCTTCTTTGTTCTTCTTCCTTCTAATTTGAACAAGTATGGAAGCTTGCTTTCTTCTCTTTACAAAAGATACTTTATAGCTTTTCTCCCATTGCTCTTTCCCCATTTTCTGAACACTTCTCTCTCTCTCTCAATATTGCAAGAGTTTCTTCTCTTAGATTTTAGGAATTAGTGAGAGTTATGAATGAATGAGCTTCTATTTATAGGTGAGGCAAGAGTTGGGGTATAATGGTCATTAAGCCATAAATATCACCTAAGAATTAGCCCTTAAGCTTCCCCTAGCTTCTCCCATAAGCTTACTTAACCTAACCACCATCTAACAAACTAACCATGGTTAATTGGTGGGGTTAATTGGTGGGGGATGGGATGTCAAGCTTCTCGTGCAAGCACTCCCCTCCCATTGGTACATTTAGATTTAGTTAGGGTTTTAGTTAGCCTAACTTAATCTTCTTCACTTAGTTTTGTTACTTAAATCATTTAGTTAGCCGCAATTGTTGACTTTGACTTTCGTATTCATACCGTATAATTTTTATATTATACGCTTATTATACTTCATATTATTCTCGTATTATATTTCTTATTATTCTCGTATTATATTTTTTAACTTTCTAAAATTCGTTACATAGGCTAAAAACTGCGTTTTTTGTTTTCAAAATTTATTAGATATTTTATCTTTCCTCATCATATTAACATTAGCGCGTTCTTCGAAAAAAAATGCAAAAGCATTTTTGGGTGAATATTGTTTATACGTCTTTTTTTCTTGAATTTTTTTTCTTATACAAATCTCAAACTCGTAATTTCTAACATGTAAACACATTCTAGGTCATAAAATTGACCTTTAACCACATTATAAAGAATAATATTCATAAAAACTTCATTTTATAAATAAATATTCATGAGTCTAATTACAAGACTATTCGATTTCTTAGGTCGTAACAGACTCTGCATCTAAACTTGCTTCCACCCAAAATTTCATCCCAATCCAAATTGTAAAACCCAAGTTATCACAATTTTAATCTTAAACGTTCAATTTTTATTTTGGTCATAACTTTGTCTTTTTAAGTTCATTTTTTGTTCATTTTTGGATATGACATTCTCTATAACTCCAAGTATCATACTTCGAAAGCTTGGATTTTTTCCAAGAAATTTAAGTATCCAAGACACCAAAACAGTTCGAAAAAAATAAGGTCAGTATGTTCGACAGTCTGCCCTATTTTTGTAGAAAATTCACCAAAAATAATATACATGGAATATATGCCTCAAACCACCTCCAAATTGTAGCTAACTTACATATATATCATCCATAACAAAAGTCATAAAAAAAATTGAAGTATACTAAGAGTTATGCATATTACAAATTTAGGTTAGATTTCTTAGTTTTTTACCTAAACTAGTTTAAGTTTCCTTTTAGGTTTTCTTATTTTTCTTTATAATTTTTCCATATCTAAGCTATTTACCACCATGATCCAACATATTTAGCGTTATATAAGTGTGATACATGTTTAGTAACATAACTCTAGTTATTTTACAAGAAAAGTTGAATAAAGGAAAGGTTTAGGGGTTATACCTTCCAAGTTTAGCTTTTGCTACCTTTGATTGTTGATCTTTTTGGTTGATGGCTTACTTCTTCTTCTTCCCCTCATCCCCACTCATAGTTTACTTAACTCTCTCTCTCTCTCTTTATCTTTTCTCCAGGTATTTATCTTTTAACTTTGTAAAGTTGAGGATGATAAGTGAGTTGGGGGTATTTATAGGCCAAAATTGCAAACTTTTCTTTTTCCCTCCATGACTTCATTGTTTCTTGGTCAAACCATCAAACTTTCCTTTCCAATGCATCCCCTTGGTTAGTTAGCCAAACTTGCTAACCTTGGAAGTAATTAACATAATTAGAGGCTAATTAGGAGGTTAATTGTAAAGTCCGAGAAAATCGAATTATTATGTGAATTTAATTTTATTTGATTATATGAATTAAATGAAATTATATGTTTATTAAATAGAGTAAGTTGATTATAGGTCGTTCTATAACCTAGAATGTGTGAATGTGGTTAGGATTATGGCTGTGAGCTAGAATTAAATGATTTGAATTTTCAAGAAGGAAATAAAAGTTTTTCGAGAAATTTTCATAAAAATACTATTCATCCATTTTTGCTCGAGAATTATTTTTGAATTTCTGAGAAATGAGTAATGATAAAATTCTGAGACGAGATGAAATATCAAATAATATTTCAGTTATGGCAAACGAAGTTTTCACCTGAGGACTTAAAACTCTAAGGGTTAGGGAAAGTGAATTCTAAGAAAAGAAAAGCTCAAGTGTATTAAGAATTGTTATTATACTTGAAGAATACGAGTATAATACTAGTTATTATACGAGTATAATATGAAGATTAATATGACGTATAATACAAATATTATACGAACTATATAGGAAGAGAATACGAGAATTATATGGTAAGAATACGAATAAGTCTTAATGGACTTTATCTATTGGACTTGGACTTTGTCAAGCCCAATTGAACAATGAATGAGGCCCAATGATGAATTATATCAAGGCCCAATGATAAATAATATCAAGCTCAAAATTAGGCCCAATATGAATTAATTTTAATCCCGAATCAAGAACCGAACTCGTGAATTGAACCGATGGGTCAACGGGTGAGTAAAACCCATGGGGCGACCCATGTGGGTCCCCCATGGGGGCACATGGCCGGCTAATTGGTGGCCAAGGAAGGGGAGTAACTTCCTGTGGAAGCTTTGTCAAAGGAGGTGTGAATAGTAAGAGGTTTAGCTAATTGACCATTTTGCCTTTAGCCTTGATTTTCTATAAAATAGAGGCTTAAAAGTTTATTTGATGTTTTACAAACAATGAACACTTATATTGAGAGAGAGAGAGAGAGAGAGAGAGAGAAGAGCATTAACAAGCAATCAAAGAAGAAAGAAGCTAACTATTCAAGCTTAAGTCAAGAACGCAAAGAACGCGAAGGTACAAACACGTAAACTCAAACTTTCGATTATTTTCTATTAAGTTGTTATAGAAAAGCATGACTTGGTGGCGAATGTCTCTTCCAGAGTAATAAGGATGGCTTTTAGTGGACTAAAACGTTAATAAGCCATGTATAAGCGAGAATCGCAATCGAATGATTAAGCATTAATCGAAGAAAACACATAAAACTTAAAGCTTGTTGTTGATTGACAAATTGAAAATCATCGCGTATAAGTTAGGTGCAAGTTGTTGGTTAAGAACCTAGATGACTGACCAATGGATTGATTCTATTTGGTTTGGCACAAAAATCTCGTGTAACGAAGTTATGGAAAAATTTATGGGAAAAGACGTTAATCGTCGAAATCGTAGTTAACTAAGATTTCCGGAATGATAGTGAAAAGTCGTCGTTGAACTTAGAAACCTAGGTTTTGGTAGCATAGCAAAGAATTATGTATTTAAGAGTCGTGGACTCAAGAACGATAGAATTCGGACTTAAAATGAAGAAACGAGCGAAGAACGCTCACGAACGAATATTAAACGAATAATGAAAATTTAATCGATGAATTTGTCGTTAACGGATTCAGAAACTTATTATGTCCGGATGAAATCGAAGTACTTAAGATATATGAGAAAATGGCTTTTGAACAAGCCAATTTTGAGTTATAACGATCGCGTTACGAGCTCGAGAAGGAATCGTAATGAAAAACATAAAAAAAAAATTGAAGGGCTCAGGGCAGGCATCATAGCGCCGCCCTAAGCTTTGTATAGTCGCGCCGCAGCACCTGATCGGAGGGCTTTGCACTGCCAACTGGTGCCGCAGTGCGGCCATTATAACTGAGAGTGGCGCCGCAGTGCCCTTAACTAACTTTTTTTCGACGCGAGTTTTTGTTAATCCAACTTTTTGCGTGGTAATTATAGGGCAAGTATATACTTAATATACATGAAGAAAGAATTCCTAAACAACATGTATAACTATAATTTTAGGAATTAAACGTTGATTAAAAGTAATTAAACGAAGAACGTGAAATGCAAAAATATAAACCGTGTACCGTGTTCGAGTCTAACGCACGTCTTATAGTTACATAGTACGTAATTGGTATGCGTAATACGAGAATGATAAGAAATAAAGATAAAACTTATGTAATCTCTATACAGGGTTCGATAACGGTAAACTGGTGAAATGGTATTCGAAGTAATGAACCAATTAGGGTTACGACTATCGTTATACATAGACGATGAATGACGAGTGTCGGTTTATGACTTTACATGTTAATAAGCTGTAATGAGTGTTAAATATCTTCAACGAATGTTAGTAATGAAATAAATTCGATTAAGCTATAGAAGAGAAAAAAGTTGGTATAAACAATGTGTTTAGATTGTTTGGTAGCTAATTTCAATGTGCTATGCGAATATATCATGTAAAAACTGTAAAGACCGAGAAAAGTTGAACTTAAACCTAGAACACGCATGAAGGCAAGTTCTTCTAATGGTTGTCTGACTTTTGTGTTAGCCAAGTTTCTTTGATTCATGTTATATCGTGCATGAATTATTTTCGAAAGAGTCGATGCCAATCTTAACTCGGCTAGACGAATCTTAAAGGTTTGATTGGTTTACTTACAAGTATTTCATAGTAGTATTAATAACGCTATCTTATGCCAATTGTTTGGTACGAATTCAAAGGTAAGCTTGAATATGAATAAACAAAAAAATTTACGTCATTTTTCGACGGGCACGTGAGGTTGCCAAAACTTAAACGTAAATACGTTTAACGGATGAGTGTTGATCAACATAGAGTTCTATAGGCAGATCACCTAGAAGTGCTCGTAAGTTATATCAGATGTACAGTCTTAGTAATGGGATTTTCATAAATGAAATGAGAATGTTCATGGTCTTTTAACCTACTCAGAATTCTTAAACTACTATATATACTTTGGAATTGTTTAAAGAGAATGAAAAGTGTTATTTCGATTGTTCACAGTACTTAATAACTATATGTTCATTTATCGAAAATAAATCATATAATTCTTGATTTTGTGGTTGTTTTGTATATTGTTAGCCTTGCTTAGTTAGTTATGCTCACTTCTTGCTTTAATTATATGATTGCAGCTAAGAGCGAACGGACCGAAGGTTCCATTAAGGATAAGGGCATAGCCAAGATGGATAAATAGATATCTTGTAATAGAATAGTATATTTGTATGAACTTATACTATGACACTGAACGATGTAATGGTTAACAGAACTTGTGAAGGATTTATTATTATTATTTTAATAAGAATTTAGTAAATATGTTAATCTTGATGTAGTTTTCATTGAATGAATGTATGGATAGTAGCACCGTGTAGCACCATATCCGTGGGTTGAAAGTACCCGGATTTGGGGGCGTCACATTAATCTTCAATTTTAAACCATTAGTCATCAACTTGGCTACATCTCACCTCTACATTTTTGCCTACACAAAAGTGAACCATGATAGCCACCACATAACTCTCTTCGACCCTCTCCTCCCCTCTTGGCCAGATTTCTCATCCTTTTTTTTCTCTTTTTTTTCAATGGTTATCCACATGTGCTTGGAATTTTCTAAATTTGGGCTTGAGCTTTGTCAAAATAGCCTTTGTTATTAGGCTTAGCCTTTGCTAATGGACTTGGTTGGTTAATATATTTAGGTGGGCTGATTAGCTTGTATAAGTGGTTGATGGTCCAAATGTTATTGTTTCCTATTAGGCCAAGGCTTGTTATTTTATTACTTTCCTTGGTCCATTTCCTTTTTGGTTTTACTTGTAACTTGTAACCTAAATTGTTATTCCCTTCTATGTAATAATTCCTTAACTTTTCATTTGTATAAATATAATTTATACATGATTATAATTCACATTTCAAGATTATAATTTAATTAACATTATTAAACAATTCTCATTTTGCATTACCTTATTGTACAAAAATCTTTTGAGTATAACAAAATGATCCAAACCACTTATTTATAAACTCCTTAGGCTAGTCCCAGGTCTACCAAAAGTAGCCTGGCGGTGGGGCCCACGTGCCTCATTTTTGTTGTCGCGGTGTTGATTTTTCACATTGTGTACTAGAACGTCCATAACATTCAAATCAGGATGAGTTAGAAAACGCTCTATACCAATCCAGAAAGCTCTTTTTGATACAATGACATCAAATTTGATTAATTTCAAATTCTGGTAGAGGGGAAAAAGGTGGAAAAAACCCTCATTTTGTATACGCCGGCTAATCGTTCATCCTTTTTGTTGACGTTAGGAAAAAATCTGTGGACAGATCTTCCTCTTCCTAATTTTTTGAATGTCTTCTACCCTTATTTGTCTTATATGTTTTATGAAGGGTGCAGTTTTTTAAGAAAAGGCCAACATGTATCATATCAACTATTTGAAAGGTTTACAGATTCACCAGTTGGTATATTTGAAATGGTTGTACCAACTCAATTGAGTTTTGTTTGTTTTTGCAAGTAGGCCCAATTACTGGACGCTATCGAAACTTGGCCTAGGAAACTGAGATTCAAAAGTTCGGGGGCTTAGTTAAGCGTGTAGATACTCAAAATTTTGCTTTCTTTGTACTAACCTTGTAGAAGGGCAAAAGCATAATTTTACTTCGGAGACAACCCCGAGGTAGGGCAAAAGAATCAGGTCATCCTGTAGACAACCCTGTGAATGATTCAAAGGACCTATAACGTCCAAACATGTCGCGAACTGAACGAGGATTGCCAAGCAGAGACAGTGTCCACCGAAAACCAACTCAGCAAACCTCAAACTGCGTGCCATTGAAGAAAAACCAGCTAACTACCGTCTCAAACCGAAAAATATATCTCAGCTACTAGCATTATCTTCCCGGACCCCAACTCAGTCAGACTCAATTTTATTCTGCCTCATTCCACAAAGACTTTCTGAAAGTTCAGTTTGCGAAGGTCGACTTTCTACGAACCGGGACCGAAGGAACATCATTCGAGACGGCGGGGACCAGCGGGGACCAGCCGCATCCATACATGCGGCTAGCCACATGTATGTATGCGGCTAGCTCGGACAGATTAAAACACCAACTTTAAGCTCATTTAGAAAAAAAAAGATAGTTTTGGAGAGAAAAAAGATTTTCTAGAGAGAGAACCCCTCGGGTTGGACTTGTATACACCAACTTGGAGCTATTTTATCTCGTTTAGCATATACTTGGAGCCCCAGGAGTGTTCTACGTTGATCCCGAGTGTTAAAACGCTTGTTCACGTGTCCCCCAGGGTGAAAAAACGCTCTTTCTAGCTACGTTCTTTGTAATTTTTGTGCAATATACTAAATTGATGATATATATTATTTAAATCTAGTTAAAATTGTATTTTCTAAGCATATTGTGTAATATTTGATTGATATTACCTTTTTATCGGTTATATTATATATATTGTGTTATAAATCAAGTACGGAGGCGAGATATACCTAGATATAAGTCGAATCTAGCCTTTTGAGTGGTTATTAAGCATGAAGCTTTAAACCGTATGCTAGATCAGTTTAGATCCATTGTAAATCTATATATTTATTGCTTTAAACAGTCCCGGTTACCCCTTATATCCCTAGATTTGTATCTAGAGGCGAAAGAGGTCCTAAATTGCTTGAAACGATGATTTCAACCAATGAAATCATCTAATATCAAAGCCTAGGACATTGTATATATGTATTCCAGCATAAATAATGTGAGCCTAGGAATCCCGGTGTTGAGATCCCCGATTGGATCCTGACTTGATTCCCACAATGGACCGGGTTTTATGATGTAATGTTTAAATAGCGTAAATATCATTGTATATGTAATATTTGGATCTTGAAGATGAGCTCGAGTGGTTAGTCTCGAGAAGTCAGATTCAAGATTCCATGATAGTGAAAACTTTAATTTAGGGTGCTCAGATTCATCGAGATGGCTTACATACCTGATGATGATCCGACCCCTTTGACGCTTTTTATATGCATATCATCAAAATAATTTCCGATAAAACCACAAAGAGCTTTCAATAATAATAAAGCGGGTCGGGAATAGACATTAGATCATAAATGGAAGCTTCAAAGGACCTCGATCCCTATTTGACGAAGGATTTAAGAACTTTATTTTCAAAACATCATTGATATATATTGTGTTCTAAAAATAAACCTTTATATAAATCAAATCCTTTGTGCATAGGGTTAAAGAGGTACAACACTACTTCTGTAATAAGTACATATACTAAAAAATCAATAATGGAAGTATCAAAGAGCCTTGATTACTATTTGGGCGAAGGATTTGAAAACCTTGTGTTTTCCCAAAATATCATATAAAATGTATATTTTGTCTAAAAATGAACTTTTGCTAAATCAAACCCTCTGTACATAGGTGCAAAAGAGGAACGGCACTACTTCCAAATAACTCACAATGAGGCTTAAAATAAAACCTTTTCAAATAAAACACACACACACACTCACACACACACACTTTATGCACAGAAAATCAATAAGATGCGGTACCGTGTTTTCACGGGAGTTGGGGGGTGCCTAACACCTTCCCCCCGCTTAACCTAACCCCCGAATTCCACGAATCTTGGGTTTCAGGCCAATCTTTCGGAGTCACGCATTGGACCATATTGCGAAAACTATTAAAACTCGGATGAGTTGGTACATCCATTTAAACCATACCAACTGGCGACTCTGTCTCATTCGGTCCAATCATAAAATAAATAAAATCAATCTTTTCAAAGTCGTCGACACTTATGTCGGTACCGCTTTCCTAAAAAACTGGCCCTTTAAATAAAATCCCAAAGATATAGCAAATGAAAAATTGGTAAAAACAAACAAACATAAACTTAGGAAAGAAGGACATTATAATTTTTTTTCAGCGTCGACAGGTGGCGACTCTGCTTGGGATTAAAGAGGGCTTAAGTCGCGTTCAATCTTTTTTATTTTCATTTTTCATGTGCATCTTGTGTGAATGATCTTTGTGTGTGACAATTGTCTCAATCTTTAAAGCATTTTTGTATTAGTGCCTCGCACAATATATTAGTGCTTCGCATAATGTCATCATAATTGCATACGGTGAGGACGTGAATGTATGTGAATATATGTTGTGTGGTACCTCCAATAGGAGGCAATCCCATCGGTTGTTTATTACTGGACTCTGGGTGTTTCCATTGTGAGGCTCAAGAAAGGCACCACTCAAATCCGCTCTAATTGAAAAATGGATGTTTTCATCAAGTAAATTGCGAAGATCTGGGAACCAATTTCAAACAGCCCGTGAGAGTAACCCTAAGATAGGTCAGCCTCTGATAAACCAAATGCGGGGTAGGCCTCTTCATGCCCTATTTAATCTTTCGCATATATAAATAACAATCACTTTGAAACTGTCATCTATACATCTTTCTTATCCTGTCATCAAGTCGACTAACCCTTTGTTTCGTAGGAAAAGATTAAAAACCCATTAAACTAATGCATATCATGTCATGCATCTCTGTCCACCAATATCCAGTCTAAACTAGATATCAGTTTTGTGCATATTGGTCCTAGAAGGCCCGTTCACCACCGGCCAAGATGGCTGAAGGAAGCTCATCTGAACCCATCCCTGTATCTCGAGAGGAATTCGAGAAATTTAATAAACAGATTGCCGAAATGACGACCCTGTTAAGAGAATAGTGCAAAGTATCTCAGGAAACCTAAGCATAAGAGTCAGACTGAACCCTCTGTGCAAGGAGATATGAAAATACCAGAAAAGGACAGTGATACCCAGATGTCCACACCTATCTCTCCCCTCGATGTTAAAGTATCCAAGGAGGCCCCGATCCAGAAGATGACACAGGAAATTATAGACCTCTGAGAAGATAAAGAAATTGGAGATATCAGGATGAAGGTTAGGCAGATGGAGGAAGCCATCCGATATATGAAAGGGACAGGATCCCACAGGAGCATGAATTATTCGAATCTGTGTATTTTCCCAAAAGCGAGATACCCGAATAAGTTTTAAATCCCAAAGTTTGAGAAATATAATGGATTGGGGGATCCCTATACTCACTTAAAAGTCTACATAGGTGAACTGGGAACCTACGCCGAGGATGAAAACCTCAGGATGCAATTATTCGAGAAAAGCCTTACCGGTGAAGCCCGAACTTGGTACGCTCGAATAGATAATTCCAAAGTCTGAGGTTGGGAATATTTGGCCCATGCTTTCCTCAACTATTATAGTTTCCAATCCCAAATGGCACCTGATCACTACCATGTTACCAAAGTCAAAAAAATTGAGTAATGAGTCGTTCAGAGAATATGCATAGCGATGGAGGCGAATGGTTGCCCAAGTTAACCCACCAATGGATAAAAGTAAGATGGTGACAACTTTCATTGACATACAAGAAGCCCCTTTCTATGGTAGAGTCCTCGCCGGGTTAGGAAAATCCTTTTCTGAAATGATCAAACATGGAGAAATGGCAGAAATGAGTTTGAAGTCTGGCAAAATTAAAGGTCTCACTGCCTTAGAAGCCGTAGCAGAGCACATACAGTCGGGAAACTATGCGAGCGCCCCCAAAAGAATATCAAAAAGGAAGGAAGAAGATGTCTCTTTGATATTGCAAGGATAAGCTACCAACAAGAGCCCTAATCTGCCTATCCAGAAGCAGAACTCTCATCATGTGAATTCCCAAAATCCTACAGCATTAAAGGTTGGGGAGAACAACCGAAGAAGGATATTTACTCCTTTTGGGGACTCTTTGGAGAATATATTGGCGCTGTTAATCGTCCAAAAGAAGATTGTTGAGCTAGCTCCACTTTTTGATCCTAATGGAAGGCAATTTAATCCCAGCAAGAAATGCGCTTACCATTTTAACTCATCGGGGCATGATACTCAAGAATGTTTGACTTTAAAACACAAGATTCAGAACTTAATTGACAATGGGGTGATCGTAGTCAAAGCGCCGGAGTAGCCGAATGTCAACAACAACCCTTTACCTCAGCATAATTCGGAAGGAATCAACATGATCAGTGCAGGAGGTAGAGAAAACAGCAAGTACCTAAGGAAGCTGGGGGGAAGCACCCTTTGCGAATGACCCTGCATTATGGGGGTACCCCGAAGAGAAGTATGGGGGTGGAGCAAGACTTGGCCTCAATTAAGACGTGAGTTGATCAGTTGGCAAATTTGGTCGTATACCAACATCAGTTGACCCGACAGCTAATAGACCAAGTCCTCCTACCAAGGCCAACCGACACTATATCCATCCAAGATGTTCAAATCTCAAAAAGGGATTGAATTCACTGTCAAGAGCAGAACAAATGGACAGAAAAGATGGCTAGGGAAGCTAGATAAGCAGCGACGAGAATTTGCAGCCAAACAGAAATTCGCCCCCTTGGGGCAGTCCAAGGAGGAAATTATGTGCACCTTGATTGAGAAATGAAAGATTACAGAATTTCTGCCAACCCCGGATCCGCGATTAAAGTGTTTCGATCCTTCTAGGTCCTGCCTCTATCATTCGAATGCCCCTGGACATGCCACTGAGGAATGTTCCTGTGACACTTAATTCAGAATCTGATCGAATCCGGAGAGCTATAATTAATGAATAAAACTAAGATCTTCTCTGAGGAAGAGATAATCTACCCTCGAGGGGCAAGGAATTTGGAGGGAATGGTAGTTGTTATCTTTTGTATAGAAGGAGCATCTAAAGGACCCATAACTATAAAAGGATTATCTGGGCAAGGAAACAAGACTACTCTCGAGATACCGGTGCCAAAACCTCTGATGTTGGCTCCTTAACCTCAACTCCCAATTTTTAACCTAAAGAAGGTACCATAGAATTATGGAGAAGGCATAAAATTAACACCCGATTGTATAGCTATTGTACCTAAGGAGAATCCACTTTACCTCCTGGGAAACCGACAACCAAGATATTGGGGAAGGTATCAACGGGAAAGATCGCAGAATTCCTCCATAAAATGGGGCACAACAAAGCAAGGATGGTGAAGCAGTTTGAAGCGGAACCACATCAAATCTCCATTTTGGATTTGGTATTGGCTTCTGAAGACCATCGTTAAATTATAATCCAAGTATTGGAGGAGGCACACCTGCCCAAAACCATTGATACTGAGAAATTAAAGCACCTAATCAGCCATATATTGGACAGTAATGTGATATCATTTACCAATGACGATATACCGGCCGAGGGAACTGGGCATCGTAGACCATTGCATATCGCTGTCGTATTATCTGGATACGTGGTAGGAGGCGTGCAAAATGATGGCGGATCATCCTTGAACATCTGTCCACAGGATACTCTGGATAGGATGAAGATCAACCCGAATCGGATTCGAGAAAACCATGTATTGGTACGAACATTCGACGGATCAAGAAGGGATACAGTTGGGGAAATTGAACTTCTTATAGAGATTGGCCCGTTCACCTTCAATATATCTTTCCAAATCCTGAAGATCATTATCGGATATAATCTTTTGCTGGGGCTACCATGGATCCACATGGCTGGGGCAGTTCCTTCAACTCTTCATCACCAATTAAAGTACATCATCAACGACAATCTGGTAACTATCAGTGCAGAACCTGATTATCCTATCCATAATCTGGGAGATATGCCCTTGATCAGCGTGAATGAGGGTATTGAGTCCGCCAGTTTTCAAGCCTTTGAAGTAAGCAATCCATGATACCACTTTGTGGGTGCGCCAGTATTAATTCCCTGGATATCTCTAGAAGTGATGGCAGTTGGCCAAGAGATGCTTTCCAGAGGACATCGACTAGGCCGAGGATTGGGGAGAAATGGCCAGGGAATCAAGAACCCAATCCACATACCCACGCAATTGGGAAGGGTTGGATTAGGATACTCTGGTGGATCCAAACATCGTAATCCTCACAAGCATATGCCAGTTAACCATCTGATTCATCTCAAGCCAGACCTCAGTGAAGCCAGATTTAGGGAGCCATTGAAGAAGGTCCCCGTTATTATCTCAAACCTCCTAATCCCTAAAGTCAGTTATAATGGATATAAGGAGATTGGTGATGAAGAGACTATTAAGGATGCTGCCCGGATGGCCAAAGATAGGAAGGTTTCGGATGAGATTTAGTTACAATTTGTGAGCAGCTTTTGCCTTCCTAAAGATGACCTAAAGAAGTCCAATGGGGCAGACCTGTCGAATGATCAACCCATCCTTCCGGCCCTTAACTAGGGAAGTGTGAACATCCCGAAGGAGGATCTAGGGACCTATTCTAAATCAGTTATGGTCATCCTGGAAGACGCCAACAACTCCAACAGCGTGTCTATCTTAGCTATCCCCCAAGATCTATTTTCCAGTAATTGGACGGTCACCCCTCAGATCGTCCGAAAAGGGTAAAACCAAAAAGTGATCCGTTAACAGAGAGCTTTACCTTTATATATTTATGTCTGTTTTATTTTATCTGCAACTTGTTATTGCCTGTTGTCATATCAATTGCTGAATTCTTTTGTAATTGACAACCGTTTGTATATATTTAGCAATCAAGTTTTTGTCTCAGGTTTCCAAATTTGAGTATTTCTAGGCACATCCATGACTTGCCAAATTTGAGTAATGATTACAATTTCTATATAGAATTAGACTTTGACTTGATAAGGATTGAGAAAGAGGAAATGGATGATGATGAGGTATTAGAGGAAATCAAAGCATGGGTCGAAGATAAACCTAAACCCAACCTTGATCAAACCATCCACCATAAATATCAGGGCCCCTGACAATCCCTAAGAGATACAGATCGTAACCTACCTCTCCTCTAACCGAGAAAAAGAACTAATCAAACTCCTAACCTAATTCAAGGATGTGTTTGCCTGGTCTTATGAAGACATGATAAGTCTATCCGCCGATATAGGTGTCCATCGACTACCAATTAAAGAAGGTTTCAAACCGGTCAAGTAAGAAATTAAGACGGTTGAAACCAGAATAGAGCCTAAAGGTCAAAGAAGAAATTATCAAACAGTTCAAAGAGGGGATCATTATGGTATCAACATACCCTTAATGGTTGTCCAACGTAGTCCCACTGCCGAAATATGGGGGGAAGGTGCTAGTATATGTAGATTATCAAGATCTTAACAAGGCCAGCCTTAAAGATGACTTCCCAGTGCCGTTCATCCACGTGTTAATTGATAATACAACACAGTTCAAAATATATTCTTATGACGATTGCTTTGCCAGATATCATCAGATTATAGTTGCTGAAGAAGACAGGGAAAAGACCACCTTTATTACCCCTTGGGAAACATTCTGTTATCGAAGACTAGCTTTTGGCCTTACCAATGCTGGTGCTACTTATCAGAGGGCTATGATGACCTTATTTCACGATATGATGCATAAAGAGATCGAAATGTATGTGGATGATATCATCGTGAAGTCTAGAGAGGCCGATGACCATTGCACCCATCTTTGGAAGTTGTTTGAACGACTCCGCAAATTTAATTTGAAGTTAAACCCAGCGAAGTGTGCTTTTGGTGTGAAGTCCGGTAAACTTCTGGGATTTCTTGTGAGATCCCAGGGCATTGAGTTGGATCCTGCCAAGATCAAAGCCATCACGGAGATGCCTAAGCCAAAGATTGAGAAGGAAATTCGAGGCTTCCTGAGAAGAATAAACTTCATCAGCCGGTTCATATCGCAGTTGACAGCAACCTGTGAACCTATTTTTAAATATGTTAGGAAAGAACTCCTTAGGAAAATGGAATGAAGACTGCCGAAAATCTTTCTGCATCATCCAAAAGAGGTTGATTGAAGCACCTATCTTAGTACCCCCAAGGGATGGAATTCCGTTATTTATGTATATCTCAGCCAATTCCAACGCTATAGGTTGCTTACTAGGGCAAAAGGATGATATGGGGAAAGAAAGGGCGATTTATTATCTCAGTAAACGTTTCAGCTGCGAAAAGTAGAAATACACCCTAATAGAAAGGACCTGTTGTGCATTAGCTTGGGCGGCCACGAGGTTACAGCATTACCTACACGGCCATACAACTTATCTCATCTCTAGGATGGATCCTTTGAAATACATATTCAGCAAGCCAATGTTGAACTGCCGATTATCCAAGTGGAAGTTGATCCTCCAACAGTTCGACATCATCTATATGACCCAAAAGTCCATTAAAGGGCAACGAATTGCAGATCACTTGTCGGCCGCACCAGCAAGAGGTTATAAACATCTTGAAACATATTTCCCGGAGGAAGAAGTGATGATTGTTCAACTGACCGGTAAATAGGATAAAGGTCAATTCTGGAAAATGTATTTTGACGGCGCATCAAACACTGAAGGCGCATGAGCAAGAGCAGTTCTAGTGTCCATCACGGGAGATCAGTACCCTGTGGCCACTAAGTTGTATTTTAACAATTCCAACAATACCGCAAAATACGAAGGATGCATTGTGGGGTTAAAACTGGCTCAATCCCTAGGAGTTAAACGATTAGCTGTGTTTGGAGATTCAGAACTGGTCATCAGACAATCAACCGGGGCCTACACCACCAAGGAATTGCATCTACTTCCTTACCATCAGCATATTCTCAGATTGGCAGAAGAGTTTGAAGATATTGCCTTCATGCATATTCCCCGAAACCGAAAGGATTTCGCTGATGCATTAGCTACGTTAGCTTCATTGGTGAACCTGTCAGCAAGGAAGGGAATGCATGTCATCACTTTCACTGTACATAATGCATCGTCATATGGAAACAGTGTAGGGGAGATATTGGATGAGATAGCACCTACTAGACCACCTTGGTACCACCACATTAATGACTATTTGCAAAATCAATCAACCCCTGAAGAAACGAGTCAAGCCGTGAAGAAGCGAATACAGAAAATAGCCATGAATTTCTACCTAAGTGGGGATGCTCTCTACAAGAGAGACCCAGGTGTAGGCCTTCTGAGATGTCTAGACAGAAATCAAGACCAGCGACTTATGAATGAAGTACGTGGTGGGGTGTGTGGAGCACATATGAGTGGACCCTTGCTTGCCAAGAAAATTCTAAGGATGGGACATTACTGGATATCCCTCAAAGCGGATTGCGACTATCATGTCAAGCGTTGTTATCAGTGCCAGATCCATGCCAACATTATCTATGCACCCCCGAATCAACTGCGTTGCATGACATCACCATGGCCTTTTTCCATGTGAGGAATGGACGTGATAGGACCAGTTGAGCATAAATCCAGTAACGGTCACTGATTCATCTTCACTATGATCGATTACTTTACCAAGTGGGTTGAAGCAGCTTCCTTCCCTAAGGTCACCAAGGAGGTCATCGTTGGTTTCATTAGAAACAACGTCATCTGTTGGTATGGATAACCCGAGTTTATCATATCGGACAATGCAAAGAATCTGAATAACGAGATGATGAGGGAACTGTGCAATTAAGTTCAATATCAAACACCTCAATTCGGTTATTTATTGTCCAAAAATGAACGGCGCGGTGGAAGCCGCTAACAAGAATATCAAGAAGATAATAATGAAGATGTCGGCAAATCACCGGGGATGGCCTAATCAGTTGTCGTTAACCCTACTTGCATACCGAACGTCGACTCGAACCTCGATTGGGGCAACACCTTACTCCTTAGTATATTATATGGAGGTTGTACTTCCTGTCGAAGTGGAGATGGAATCATTGAGAGTGATGCTTGATTCCCAGATAGAGGAGAGCCAATGGATACAAGATCGATACGATCAGTTATCCCTGATAGATGAAAGGAGGGATGCTGCTATCTTCCACGGCCAACTATATCAGCGGCGAATGTCCCAATCTTATAACAAGAAGGTGCGACCTCGAGAATTTAAAGAGCATGATTTGGTACTAAAGAAGATCATTCCAGGCCAGGATGCAGCTAAGGAAAATTTGCCCCAAATTGGGAAGGACCCTTTGTTGTCAAAGCAATCCTATCAAGCGGAGCCTTAAAATTGGAGATGGACGGTGAGGAATTCCCACAATTGATCAATTCCGATTCTGTGAAACGGTATTATGTCTGAGACTCCTTTTATTTCAAACTAGAATACTTTGTCTTGATAAGAAGAAAAAAAAAGAAAAAAGAAAAAGAACAAAGAAAAAGAAAAAAGAAAAAAGAAAAAAAAAAGAAAAAGAAGAAAAAGAAGAAGAAAATAAGAGGAAAAAAAGAAAAATATATCAAGTCTGGTTTTTAGGTCTGAGCCTGAACTACGAAAGACCTGATCTCCCATTTGCGGGAGTACGTAGGCAGCCATTTATGGTGCGGTCAAATCAAACAAAAGAAATCAAAACTCCATCAAATCACACAAAAAGATCAAAAACCCATCAAACCAAGCTCCAACCCAAATAAACCCTTATCGACTGTTCAGGCCAAGCCTGAACTACGAAAGACCTAATCTTCTATCTGCGGGAGTACGTAGGCAACCATTTATGGTGCGGTCTAACCTTCGAAAGAATCCAAACACTTTTACCTTATATCCACAAAACCAAAATATTAACCTATACAGAAACTGAAATATAACACAAACCCGCCCAATCAACCCCTCATGCGGAGAGGACCTAGTGACATCTCAGCATCACCCTGCCAAATTTGGCGCAAGTATGACAAGACCAGTTCTATGTCGACATAATAAATCATGAAGCGATAATGGTAACAGTGTACAAGGCTAGACATGCTCAAACAAGGGAAGTGAACTGAACTTGTTTCTTTTTATATATACAACTATTTATAATACAAAAGTTGATTCTAACCTGTAACAAAAGATAATAACAAAGTCTGTACAGGAAAATAAAATAGGGCTATAAATCAACTGTAAGACAAGATAACATAGCCAAATATCCAGCAGTCTCAGCAGTCTGAGGAGCATCCATGAGCTTATGCTCCAGTACCTCGACATGTCTCAGCATCTCTACTGCCATGCGATAAATGCCCTCTTGACCCTGCACTACGCCCTATACGTGACTAATGAGTCCATCGGTGAAAGCTTGGGCCGCATCTCTATCAATGAGGGCTTGGTCTCTAGAAGCAAGGGTTGCATCTCTCTCAACGATAGCAGCATCCCGACCAGCTACGGTGGTCAACATCAAGGACCGAGTCTGATCCCTCTCAAAGGTCACCAGGTGAAGCTGTCTGTCCATCGCCTCCATGGAAACAGATGACGAACTCGGGACAATACTGACGAGAGAAATTGTCAACTCCGCAAATAAAGCATCCTCAGTCGGAGATATAGGATCCTCCATGGGCTCCTCAACGTTAGTAGACCCAACATCATCCTCGAATAGAGATCCTGTCTCAACCTGGTCCGTTGCGTCTAGTGTCAAATCCGACTTTAGCCAAGCTGAGTACTCTGCAGATCGTCCCAGATGGCAGTCTCTGAACTCCGCTGTCTGTCGATGAGACCAAAATCCGTAAACCTGAGCTAGATCAGCCTCGGTAACTGAGCAGACGAGGAAGCGATAATCCTCAATCCCCTCAAATGCGTGGACCTTCTGATACTGATCAAACTGGCCCATCACCGCTAGAGGATGATAGGTCGTCACACGCCTCAAACTGGCCAACAAAAAGAAATTCAGGTCAGCTACATGGGTGGTTGCTAAGTCCATCTTCATGCCATCCCACCTTGCCTTGTTGCCAATTCCATGCTAATACCATGCCTTTTTATGCCATTTCTTGCCAATTCTTTGTCAAAAAAGTTTCCTAACTAAAATATATAAAACAAAGATAAAAAACATTAAAAGACACTAAAATACTTGAGTTAAAGCCATAATCATAGCAAGTTGATATTCAATAAGTAGGTATAAAACCTACTTATCAGTGATGGAACTCATAAAGGAGCAATAACCAGAATACATAACTATCGCAAAAAGATCCTCCATGGAACCCAGAAATGAAGTCCAAGATGCCTCATTGATGCAGGAAGTCGGGCGGTATGAGTAGACCTGCGACAGGCCATTTTCCAAAGCATAACCCATGACGACGAAGCCAACCGATCGGTCTGAGGTGAGTCATAAACCAGATATATAGGAGAACGGGGCTACCTCTAAACCCCTGATTCCCAACAGTCTGACAGATAGATGTTGATATCAATGTCTCTGCCAAGATAAGAGGAAGTATGGTGAAGTCATCTCTAAGAGCTCTGACAGCCATCGATATCGCCATATCTAGATGGTCAGCATAGAATGGTATGTATAGATATGCTATGAGGCACATGACAAGGGTGTCCACTCCGGCAGTGTGCCATCTCTCCTCTGAAATGGCAAAATCGTTATGACAAACGGCGAAGCTGTCAGCAGATGCAAAGTGGCCTATCATGAAGTCCATAGAAATAATATGGCTGCCACCCACCTCTGCCAGTACGACTGCCCTTCTTAGTCCGGTAACCGTCATGAACCGGCGGCGCATATAGCCTAACGTCATCTGAGCACACGACCCCTCCATCGATAATCCAGAGATGCGACCGTACTCCTCCAGAGTGGGAGTCAACTCATCAGAGCCAACTGAAAAATATGGCGCTCTGGAATCCAATAACTAAGCATCCCATCAACAAACCCCTCTGGAACCTGAAAGGATAACAAAGATAAGGAATGGCCCAGCATGCGACCGACTGCAACGCGGTCAGAATCCGACAAATGGTCATGCTAAACCCTCAAACTAGTACCTATCCGACCAGGAAAAAGGTGATCCAAGCGAGCAACAGGAAAGGAGGCCATTTGTAAAACTGTGTCAATAAGACCATACAGGGGTCAATCTCTATCCAATCATTTAAATATATATGAAGCATGCATGATAACATTTGATAATATAGCATATGCGATGAATAAGTAGAAAACATCATACATAGATATTTGTCAAATACATCAGTTTTATATACATCACTGTCATACCTATGATACATGTGAAAACTAAAAAATAAAAAGTACAGGATACTGAGGCACAAATGCCCAAGGACTAACAAAAGACCTATGGAATCATCACAATGTTGAAATCCTCCAGAAAGGTGCTAGAATCATCAAACTGATCAACCTAAGGCAAGTCACCTGGGGTGGGCATATCTTGCTGATTTGGGAAATAAGGTGTCTCGTGCACATCCGGGTGATAAGTAAATGGATCACCTCCATTCTGAGAACCACCGGTGTATGAGGGTCCAGCCCCATGAGAACCACCAGTGCCTGATGGTCAAGCTTCGTGATCCTGAGCAGCAAAAGTACTAGCTAAGGAAGGGTCCACACCTATATGTAGACAGTACGTCGACTGCTGCTCCAACTGACGTCTCAAATCAGCTATCTGAGTCTGATGATAGGGTTTCAGGAAGCATGATATCCATTCCTTCATCATAAGAGACCCCGAAAACCATAAAAACCCTTTGAAAAAGCAAAAATTTGATAAAGATTAGAAATCCCAACTTTGAACGCCGGAAGACCAGAAAGTCAGTCAAAATCAATACTACATCTCAGAATCCACCGGTAACGAAATAGTGAAGGCGTTGGCTCGACCTCCGATGATGTAATACATAGGCAACGAACTAGTGAAGGCATCGGCTCGACCCCCGATGATGTAATCCATATGCAACAAACCAGTGAAAGCGTCTGCTCGACCCCCGATGATGTAATCCACTGGCAATGAACCAGTGAAGGCATCGGCATAACCCCGATGATGTAATCCGTTGATAACAAACCAGTGAAGGCATTGGCTCGACCCCCGATGATGTAATCCGTTGGCAACAAACCAATGAAGGCGTCGGCTCGATCCCCGATGATGTAATCCACTGGCAACGAACCAGTGAAGGCGTCGGCTCGACCCCCGATGATGTAATCCATTGGCAACAAACCAGTGAATGCATTAGTTCGACCCCCGATGATGTAATCCATTGGCTACAACCTAATGAAGGCATCGACACAACCCCGATGGTGAAATTTGTTGACTACAACCCAACGCAAGTTGGCTTAACCCCGATAAAGTAATCCGTTGGCTACAACCCAGTGAGAGCGTTGTCTTAACCTCGACGACGTGATCCTTAGAACTTTATCATAATCTCGCATATCATTACATGTTTTTTATACATGAAATTTTATCATCAGATATACCTTGTCATGCATTCTCCGTGTCTAGTAATCTTTGTCGTGTTCTTTCCATTATATTGCATAAATATGACAAAGAGGGGCATCTGTAGACACTCGAAATTTTGCTTTCTTTGTACTAAACTTGCAGAAGGGCAAAAGCATAATTTTACTTCAGAGATAACCCCGAGGTAGGGAAAAAGAATCAGGTCATCCTGGAGCCAACCCCATGAATGATTCAAAGGACCTATGACATCCAAACATGTCGCAAACCAAACGAGGATAGCCAAGCTGAAACAGTGTCGGCCGAAAACCAACTCAGCAAACCTCGAACTGCGTGCCATTAAAGATAAACCAGCTAACTGTCGTCTGGAACCGGAAGATATATCTCAGCTACCAGCATTATCTTCCCGAACCCCGACTCAGTCAGACTCGATTTTATTCCGCCGCATTCCGCAAAGACTTTCCAAAAGTTTGGTCTGCGAAGGTTGACTTTCTCCGAACCGGAACCAAAAGAACACCATTTGAGATGGCGGGACCCGCGGGGCCCAGTAGCATCCATACATGCGGCTAACCGCATGTATGTATGCGGCTGGCTCGGACAGATTAAAACACCAACTTTGAGCTTATTTAGAAGAAAAAAAGAGAGATAATTTTAGAGAGAGAAAAGATTTTCTAGAGAGAGAACCCCTCGGGTTGGACTTGTATACACCAACTTGGAGCTATTTTATCTCATTTAGCATCTACTTGGAGCCCCGAGAGTGTTCTACGTTTATCCCGGGTGTTAAAACGCTTGTTCACGCGTCCCCCAAGGAGAAAAAACTCTCTTTCTAGCTACGTTCTTTGTAAATTTTGTGCAATATACTAGATTGATGATATATATTATTTAAATCTAGTTAAACTTGTTATTTTCTAAGCATATTGTGTAATAGTTGATAGATATTACCTTTCTATCGGTTATATTGTACATATTGTGTTGTAAATCAAGTCCGGAGGCGAGATCTACCTAGATCTAAGCCGAATCTAGCCTTTTGAGTGGTTTTTAAGCATGAAGCTTTAACCCGTATGCTAGATCAGTTTAGATCCATGGTAGATCTACGTATTTATTATTTTAAACGGTCCTAGTTACTCCGTATATCCCTAGATTTGTATCTAGAGGCGAAAAGGGTCCGAAATGGCTTGAAACGGTGATTTCAACCGATGAAATCATCTAATATTAAAGCCTAAGACATTGTATATATGTATTCTCACATAAATAATGTGAGCCTAGGAATCCCGGTGTTGGGATCCCCGATTGGATCCCGACTTGATTCCCACGATGGACCGGTTTTTATGCTGTAATGTTTAAATAACGTAAATATCATTGTATATGTAATATTTGGATCTTGAAGGCGAGCTCGAGGGGTTAGTCCCGAGATGTCGGATTCAAGATTCCGTGATAGTGAAAACTTTAATTTGGGGTGCTCGAATTCATCGAGATGGCTTACATACCCGATGCTGATCCGACTCTTTTGACGCTTTTTACATGCATATCATCAAAATGATTTCCGATAAACCACAAAGAGCTTTCAATAATAATAAAGCGGGCCGGGAATAGACATTAGATCATAAATGGAAGTATCAAAGGACCTCGATTCCTATTTGACGAAGAATTTGAAAACTTTATTTTCAAAACATCATTGATATACATTGTGTTCTAAAAATCAACTTTTATATCAATCAAATCCTTTGTGCATTTGGTTAAAGAGGTATAGCACTACTTTCGTAATAAGTTCATATACTAAAAAATCAATAATGGAAGTATCAAAGAGCCTTGATTACTATTCGGGCGAACGATTTAAAAACCTTGTGCTTTCCCAAAATATCATATAAAATGTATATTTTGTCTAAAAATAAACTTTTGCTAAATCAAACCCTCCGTACATATGTGCAAAACAGGAACGACACTACTTCCAAATAACTCACAATGAGGCTTAGAATAAAACCTTTTCAAGTAAAAAACACACACACACACTCACACACACACACACACACTTTATGCACAGAAAATCAATAAGATGTGGTACCGTGTTTTCACCGGAATTGGGGGTGCCTAACACCTTCCCCCCACTTAACCTAGCCCCCGAATTCCACGAATCTCGGGTTTCAGACCAATCTTTCGGAGTCACACATTGGACCATATTACAAAAACTATTAAAACTTGGATGAGTTGGTACATCCATTTAAACCATACCAACTGGCGACTCTGTCTCATTCGGTCCAATCATAAAATAAATATAATCAATCTTTTTAAAATCGTTGAAACTTATGTCTGTACCGCTTTCCTAAAAAACTCGCCTTTTAAATAAAATCCCAAAGATATAGCAAATGAAAAAAGGGTAAAAACAAACAAACACAAACTTAAAAAACAAAGACATTGTAATTTTTTCCCGACGTCGACAAAGCGGGGGGAAGGTGTTAGGCACCCCCCGACTTCCGTGAAGCACGATTACCGCATCTTTTTAATATTTCCCTTTTTATTTGCAATGTGTGTGTGTATGCTTGAAGTAATTGAGCCTACATTTGTTTGATTTGAACGTAGTGTCGTGCTTCGTTGGACCTATATACGAAGGGTTTGATTTGTTTAAAAAGTCCTTTTTTAGACAAGATATGAAAATGACATTTTGAAAGGTGGTTTTCAAACCCTTTTGCTCGCATAGGAATTGAAGCCTGTCGATACTTCCATTTTATTCTATTCTGCATTCGGCTTGATTTGGATGTTTATTGTCGGGATGCGAAGACCACATAGTGTATATACAAGTGCCGGTCTTCTTATGGGCATGAAAGCCATCCAAGTGACCCTAGCACTACAAACCATATTTCACTATGTTTTAGACCTTAAATCGGGATAACCATTTTAAGGTCCCTCGGATGTACATTTTACAGAAAAACTGGCAGGATACATTTACAATGTGGAGTTATCCATCGTGGGAATCAGATTTAAATCAGTGTGGTTGATCATTAAACCCACGATTCCTAGGCTCACAGAGAGTATCAAAGAACCTGCACAGCAAAGATATTGACATATAGTACAAATTGTACTCTAGACGTCGCAAAAAAAAGGAGTCATCAGTTAAATCATTGCATGCGCGTAGCCAAAGCTTCTCGTTTACGCTAGATATGGATCTAGGGTGACGGAGTCGCTTTAATATTTACAAAGCTAGAAAAAAAAACTAGATTCAAATAAATCTTAGCCATTCTAGCTTCCCGGTTCCGGTTTGACCGATTTTGAACCGTTTGAAAGTTAGAAAGGGCTATATTTATATAAATTTGAACCACAATATTTACATTAATACAAATTCATATCAACTGAATATTTAAAGCAAATATTTAATCATAATGAATAAAATATATATATATATATATATATAAAAGCTGTAAAGGGTCACGGATTTCCAATCCAGGTCCGACGAAGAAATATAAATATATATACACATACAAAAGCTATAAAGGGCCACGAATTTCCAATCCAGGCCCGACGAAGAAATGTAAATATATATATATATATATATATATATATATATATATATATGTATGTATAAAAACTGTAAAGGGCCACGAATTTTCAATCCAGGCCAGACGAAGAAATGAAAATATATATATATAAGTTGTAAAAAGCCACGAATTTCCAATCCAGACTCGACTGAGAAATGTAAATATATATATATATATATATATATATATATATGATGAGTGGGTTTCATACCTATGAATCGGTAGTCCTAATAGCTTGATTCTTAAGATTTTCACGTAGATTTTTTATCATTTTGACTTGAGTTTATAATATCTTGTGCAGGAATTGGAATGTATGCAAAAGGAGTTTAAAATGACAAATAATTCAATTCATTCTCAAATAATATGGGCCACAAACAATTCAACTCAATTCGGCGGAGTACATTCAAAGTAGACAGAGTTTAATAGCAGCCCAGCTTTCTAATTTCATGCAATAACTATCATGTCGCTAGCTTGTAAGTGGACGTCCATGCACATGCATTCTAACTGCTCAAGTCCAAATTATAGCAGCTTAAGACTCCAACACATTCAAAGTACATGGCAACTCAACATATATGAATTAGAATTTACGGACATGCAAGCTCACGGATTTGATAGTGTCAATTGGAGAAAGAATTGGAGCAGCTCACATTCTTAGGAGCCATGCAAGACAATTATTATTCACGCAGCAGCTTGCAAAGGACAACAAAGAGGCTCCATGTATTTTCATCCGGCTGGGCAGTGTGTTGACCCGCTGGGGCGGGGCCTTGAACATGAGAACCCCCGCTGGGGCGGGGAGGCGCCAGAAGCTGTAGTCTCTTATTCCTATGTGGACTCGGATGCATGAAGTGCATATATAATTAAAGCAGCAGAAGTGGGCCCCGAGTAATTGGACCGAACATAGGAGGAGTATATCATATATATTAGCTATTCAATTAGTATAGGACTTAACTTGGTGGACCATAGATTTAAAACAAGCAAGCAAGCAGCTGGACTCTTTTTTAAGTTGGTCACGCAATGCATTAGAGGAGGAGATAGTGGGGTGACTTCTCTATATATATACACGGAGCAGCTTAACAAAGAGGGACTAAGAGCATGGATTAAATTAGGAGAGGGACTCACGAGGGATATGGAAGCAAGTGGGTCAGCTGTTCCTTGTCCTATTCGGATTGTGAGGCAATAAGAGATATTAATAGGGGAAGGACTATGGCGGCATATATAAAAAGATATTGAAAAGGACGGAACCTGGAGAGAGGTAATATCTTAGCATATATATATAAGGGGTTCAATCCATGGCAACCGGTTGCCATGGTTACTATTCAGCAACCAATCTCTCCACCGTTTGATCAAGTTAATCAATGGCTGAGATTTAAAAAAAAAAAAAAATTGGGAAGAGCCGCTACTCTTAGTAGCGGCTGACTAAAAGACAAAAAAAAAAAAAGCTGGCCGCTACTAAGAGTAGCGGCTACTCCTCCCTCCTTTTTTGTCCCATTTTGTTTGTCCAATAATATTACTAAATAATATATTATTATTAATAATATTAACTAACTAATATTATTATTAAAAATAATATTAAATAGCTAATATTTTTTAATATTAAAATTTACAAAATTATAAAATATTTATTTTATAAAATTACAATATTACAAAATTACAATATTTATTTTAAGATTAAAATTACAAAATTATTATATTAAAATTTACAAAATTAATAAATATTTATTTTATTAATTGATTAAAATTTTACAAAATTAATAAAATAAATATTATTACAAATTTAATAAAATTTTAATATAATAATTTTATAATTTTACAAAAATAAAAATTTTGTAATTTTGTAATAATGAGACAAGTTGTTTACTAATTTTGTAATATTATTTTATTAATTTTGTAATAATATTTATTTTATTAATTTTGTAAAATTTTAATCAATTAATTAAGTAATTATTTATTAATTTTGTAAAATTTTAATCAATTAATAAAATAAATATTTATTAATTTTGTAAATTTTAATATAATAATTTTGCAATTTTAATCTTAAAATAAATATTGTAATTTTGTAATATTGTAATTTTGTAAAATAAATATTTTGTAATTTTGTAAATTTTAATATTAAAAAATATTAGCTATTTAATATTATTTTTAATAATAATATTAGTTAGTTAATATTATTAATAATAATATATTATTTAGTAATATTATTGGACAAACAAAATGGGACAAAAAAGGAGGGAGGAGTAGCCGCTACTCTTAGTAGCGGCCAGCTTTTTTTTTTTTGTCTTTTAGTCAGCCGCTACTAAGAGTAGCGGCTCTTCCCAATTTTTTTTTTTTTTTTTAAATCTCAGCCATTGATTAACTTGATCAACGGTGGAGAGATTGGTTGCTGAATAGTAACCATGGCAACCGGTTGCCATGGATTGAACCCCTATATATAATAACATATTTGATAACATGTAACCAGTAGATATATAGGATTAGCGAGAGCAGCTTAGCTTATATATATATTATTATTAGCTTAGTAGGATTATTATTCTAATAAGATTAGTTTTATTTTAGTTTTAAATAAAATAATAAATCCTAGTTGAAAGAAAATCTTGGAGATTGAAGCAATTGGAAGTTATTGGAGATCGAGATCAAGAGCAAGAAGGAGGACGAATTTGCCGGTAACAAATTCAATTTTTTTTCCTTAATCTTATTCTTATCTTTTAATGTGTATTCAAGTGTGGATTCTTAGTTTTATTTCAATGACAATGAACTAATTCTTTGTTTGAGAGAACAATGGATCTTATTGTGTAATTTATTTTAATATGCTTCTATATCAATTATTGTGATCTATCGTTGAGATTGTCTATTATGATTTGGAATTAATTGATTAATTGCCTAGCTAACAATTACTGTGATAATCTATATGAATTCGAAAGAGGAGTATAGATTTAGATCTAATCATAATAGCATGTGTTTGTGATTTTTGCGTAGATGAAAATTATGATTCGTGTTTAGGATAGAGATGTGTCTTTACGCCATATGTAATCTTATAGAGAACTTGTGATTAAATTCTTTTTAATTGTAATTCACATAAAAATATAGTGGATTAGTTAATTAGGGTGTCTTGCTTAATTCTATCATCTGTAAATTTGAGTGAGTATGGTATGATGCATCGAGAGGTGGTAATATTTACTTTCGTGTTCTTGATTAACAATTCAGAATAGAGAGAATAATTGATGAGAAGTATGTTAACTTAGATGAAGCAATAAGTGAAGTTGTGATCTTAAATCTTCGTAATCTTAATTAACTAGTGATAATTAGAATTAGTTTAATTATATAATTTGAAATTCATTCGTTTAAATAAGATTGAGTTGGTTACGGGTTAGTACGTAGTGAATCTTATTAAATAATTTCTCGTGGGAACGATACTCTACTTTCACTTTATTACTTGTTTGACCACGTATACTTGCGTGTTGTGCGTAACTAGATTTTACCCAACAATATATATATAAGCTGAAAAAGACGACGAATTAACAATCCAAACTCAACTGAATGTAAAGTTAGTATATATATAGTAAGTTATATATATAAGAAAGCTGAAAAAGCCACAAATTTGCAATAATCTACGCCAAACAAAATAGTACAAATATATATACATAGTTATATATATATATATATAAGCGGTAGAAAGCCACGGATTAGCAATTCAGACTGTGTAAACAAAGAAAAACGTGTGTATATATATATATATATATATATACTTATATATACTAAAAAGTAAGCTAAAAAGGCCACATATTTGAAATCCGGGGGAAACTAGAAGCAAAAATTTCATATGTACGTTCACATACGCGCAATAAAGTAGTAGAAAGTTTCTGATAGTAAAAATACTTATAATAGGCAGCGCTACGGGCTCTATGCCACTCGGAGGGCTACAAAACTCCGTTTTCACTGGTTAAAATTTGCTATGTTGTAGAATATACGTATGCAAACGTATTAGAAGAATAAAATCGAAGTTTGGAGCACTATAGGTAGGGCTAAGGATCGAAATGGGCGGAGTTTCTCTACTTTTTTTCTTTTTTTCTTCTTTCATTTGGCTGATGGGGGGTCTTATTTATAGACCCGATGGTAGCGGGTCTACCCGCGGTAGCCGCTGGTCTACCTGCGGCTGTTTGTGGTGGGGCCCACATGGTGGATCTCGCTGTCTCGAAGTACGTGCACTCCGACCAACGCGCAGTCTGCTTGAACCTTCATAACTTTTGATTCGGGATTCCTATTGAGGCGTGCTATACCTTTCTGGAAATTCCTTTCCGAGAGCTACACAATGACAAGAGATTTGACGTTTTTCGAATCTTGGAAGATGGGTCCATGACCAGGTCTTTGTTTTTTCGCAGTCTGTCTGTTGAGCTGTTTTGTGCTGTTTTCACTCAGGATTGATGCTATGGTTTTTTCTGACCCTCATTGTATTGATTAGGCTTGATTTTGACTTGATTTGATGTCAAGTTAGTAAAATAACCATTTTGCCCTTCCGAGTTGATTCCGGGATTGACGTGGCTACCACTGTCTTTCTCGGGGTTATCTCCGGTATTCGACTGTTGCCGACTTTTGTCTGTCTTCAGGGTTATCTCTGAAGTTGACTTGATGATTTTTCGGGACTGTCTCCGGGGTCCTGGTTTGATGTTGTAATCCTCCATGGTTGTTCTCCGGAGTGGAAAAAGATGTATTTGCCCTCTTGTATGGTTAGTAATAGGAAAATAAAATTTCGAGTGTCTACACTCCTTTTTGCAATTCGGTACTTAGAGATCGTTGAGTGGCCTCCGAGTAATCGTCCAAGGCATTGTGATCTTTCACATCATTGCCTCAAGGTGAAATGATATTATTTCCCTTCTACCATTGTTAGAGAAAACATGTGCAAATTTTAGATGTATAAATCTTAATTATCATGTATTTTCAAATTACGAAAAGTAAACTTGGATAGAGGGAGTACAATATTTTCTTTATAAAAGCTTTCTCTTTCTTTCCTTTATTTTGAGTGAAACAAAATCAAACCAAAGGATATAAACATCAAACAAGTAAATCAAATTTAAGTTCTTTGAATAATTTGTTATAAAACTAGTTGGTACATGATAATGTTATCATGGACATTCCACACATTCCATACCACACCTGCATTTGGATAGGCCAAATTTGTAGTTAACATGCCTTGATGATGCCATTAACTAGTTGGTCATTGCAGTCTTCCTTAATGTGGTACCTTCTTGTGTGGAGTTCCATAATAAGTACATAAGATTTGATTTTCTAGAAAGAAAATCCGAAGAAAAGCTAAAATCCTAAAGAGGATATAATAAATTGTGTAGGTACAAGCTTAGTCCTCCAATTGAGCTAGCTCTTCGATCTCAAACCAATTGAAGCTACTCCATTCATTCATCGGCCTTCATGGTTGAAAATCCGAAAAGCCGGATTTTCCGTTACTTAGAAAATCCATAGAACAAGTTTTGCTAAAAGAGCATGCCCAGTTTAACATTTTGTTCTCTCTTTCCTGCTTTCTCCCTCTTTTGCTATCTCCTTTTTGGTGTTCTTTTGCTATCTCCTTTTTGGTGTTCTTTATGAATTTATCCAACCCCGCCGGAGGATTGTATCACAGAACATGCAACGGCTTGTGCCCAGTGCCGTAACTTCGTCTTCACGTGTTGAGGATCTTCACCTACCATTGAATGTAAAATCGGTCAGATTAATTAGAACATGATTTTCTCGGAAACAGATAATTTATTTGGGCAAACTATAGTTACAAATTGCATTAATTTTATATAGCCCATTTTTTTATTCAAATTGCATTCTATAGAGCACATAGTTATATCTATGTAACGCTTGTATATAAAATGTCATCTAAAATGCAACTTCTCGCAACTTGTTTCTATAGAATGCCAAATTGATTATCAATTTTTAATTGTCTAAAATAAAGATCGGATTTTCTCAAGTATGTTTATCTAGTTTGAATTTATAAACGTCTATTTTAAATATTTTAAAGTCCAAATTGAAATAAATTTATTTAATTTATCTCAATACAATTATAAATACCACAAATTATTTAAAAAATATTAATAATTATAAGACTTGTTATTTTCAAAACTTAAATCAATCATGTTAATTTTAATTATTTTAGAAAGTTAGTATCAACCTTTTAATTCGAAATGGAGAGAGTAATTTTTGAAACAATGCGTGTATCACATTACATTGAAATATGTTCTCTCACATGAGTCATGGCCATCTTTTTCAACAAAAGGCTAATAAGCTTTTAATTTCTCTAACGGAAATTCCTAAACTCAAAAGACATACTTCCTCCGTTCCTTAATATAGGTCGTTTTAGACATGTGCACAAGAATTAAAAAAATAATTGAAAAACATTAACTATATTATCAATTGTCTATAATGAGAGCAGATCCTCTGTCCCCATTTTTTCTGTTCCCTTGTGTCCTTCCACTTAAATATTGACACATGTTCTTTTACTTAATACCAATTAATTTTAAAATTAAAAAAAGAAGATGTGTCAACATTTAAGTGGAGGGACACAAGGGAACAGAAAAAATAGGGACAGAGAATCTGCTCTCGTCTATAATACCCTTCACCTCACTTATCTCATACTCTCTCTTCAATAACAGATTAACAGTTTTCTATATACATTTACTCCTAAAAAAACTCAATGGTCTCATTTACTCTTACTCTATTTTCTTTCCCTTTCTCTCTTCCCGTAAAACACCTTAATTAGGTGGAGTAATAAGGGGCAATTTGAGAAAAATAGTGATCAATTCTCCTAAATAACCACAAACGACAAATAATAAGGAATAACAAAAAAAGTCTAAAATGACTTACATATAGGAATGGAGGGAGTACTACCTTCATTCCATATTACTCCCTCCGTTCCTAAAAGATTATCGGTTTTAGAAGAAAAAATTTGTTCCAAAATATTTGTCGTTTACAACTTCCTAAAAGAATAAATTATTTACTTTCCTATATTATTCCTATCTCCTCTCATTGTCTCAATAAATTCTCTCCCTTGTATTAATAGTTTTCAATTTCCTATAAAAGGGGTAGTGATGGAATTTCAAACAAATTTTATTAGTATTAAATGACTTTCTTAATACATGTGCCAAAACCTTAAACGACAATCTTTTAGGAACGGAGGGAGTACTAAGTAATACATAAATTAAGAAACTCATTTAATACTATCATTTATTACCTTCATTATATAATAATAGTCCTTTTAGCTTTACATTAATTAAGAAAGTCATTTAATACTATCATTTAATAATTAAAATTTGTATAAAATTTCATCACTACCTCTTTATAAGAAGTTGAAAACTTATACTAATACAGGGAGAGATTTTTTGGGACCATGAGAGAAATTTTGGGTAATATAAAAAAATAAATAATTTTTTCTCTTTAAAAGTTGTAAACGTCAAATAAATTAGAACAATTTTTTTCTTCTAAAAAGTTTATTATTATGGAATGAAGGTAATAATAATTAAAATTAGTATGAAATTTCATCACTACCTATTTATGGGAAATTGAAAACTATTAATATAAGAGAGAAATATTTTTGGGACAATAAGAAAAGTTAGGGGTAATATAAGAAAGTAAATAATTTATTCTCTTAAAAAATTATAAACGACAAATAAATTAAAATAAATTTTTTCTTCTAAAAAGTCAATTATTATGAAATGAATGTAGTAATTAGTTTGAAGAGTCAACCATGTGCGCTTTTAGTTTAAGAACCCAACTATAAAATTAAGAAATTGTTAAATTCACAATAAAAATTGTTATTTTCACAACAAAATTGTTGCTATAGATTTTACATCGACACTTTTGTTATGAAAATAACAAAAAGTATTGTAGATTTAACAATGTAATTTCTTAATATGTGCCCTTAGAGCACATGCTAAGCACACAGTTCAAGAAAATATTCTCTTGGTGTGTATATTCTCTTGAACTTGGTAAAAATACAAAAATTAAGAGAATATACACACAATTTAAAAGAATATTCTTTTAAACTATGTGTTTAGCATATACCCTAAGGACACATGTTAAGAGGACCGTTTAACAATTACCTAAAATTAAGGTGCTTACTCGATGGAAGAAATAATTAATTTTCCCATCATTTTTTATTAGCTCATGGGTGTCCTATTTCTTTTTTGGTATTTTGTAGGACCGTGGACACATAAATATGTACTTATAATATACTTTGTCAAAAAAATCTATTTCAGTCTACAGATCCTAATTTCATGCCCATCAAAATGGCTAATTTATTTAAGCCATTTATAAAAATAAGTTATATATGTATAACACGTAGTTGAATTTTCGACAAAAAAATTTATACAAGTACTAACTCCTACCTCCGTCTTACAATAAGTGATTTTTTAGGTTTATCATTTTTTTTCAAAATAAGTGATGTGTTAGAATTTCAATATAAATTTTATAATATTTTCTCATATGTGCCCTTATGCAACCAATGGTATTTATTGCGTATTTATTGGAAAGTTGAAAGGTTGAAGAAAGAGAAAGAGAGACCAAAAGACAATAAAAAAAAGTCTCAAACAAAACAAAGAATGTATATTAAGGGTATTTTTGTCATTTTAGCATGTGTATTGTTATGTGTGATTTAAGCTAAAAAAACACTTATTATGGAACGTAGGTAGTATTAACAATGTAATGTAATTTATTTTTATAAGACTCTAAGTTGACAGTTCAATTTAAATTGTGTGGGATTCAAATCCTCAACCTCAAATACCGGGATTTTTGTTTTATATATTTAAATCAACAGCCACAAGATATGAACGGCCAATATTAATTTCTGGATTTTTATAATTTACCTGGGCTGCAAATCTTCCATGAATCTGCGTCACTGCTCCTCGGGCTGACAAATGTAGAAGAAGAGGAGGCTCCAACCGATGCCGATGAGACTCTATTAGGGCTTAAAACAGGACTCATTGACAGTTGTCGGTTCACCGCAAAGTAAAGGTCCAAGGCTGGGAGCGTATTGCACAGCCCTTGTCCTTCCTCTTCATTGAACCCGAAACCGAGCTCAATACATCCCTTGAGCTCGCTAAGATCCTCGTCAGTCAAGTCCTCGAGGTCGTTATCTTTCCTTCTCTCTTGCTTAAGAATCTGACGGCGCCGCCTTTCCCATAATAAATCTCGAGGTGTCTCGCACATTGAAAGCTGTTTTGATAACCTCTTCCTATTCCTCCAGAATGGCGGTGCATTCTCTAAACGTTGCAACTCCTCGGTTTCCAATGATAAAGATGGAACCGCCCTTGTCTCAGCGGTATCTCCCATATTATATTTAGAAAAACTGGATGAAAAACACGAAAAAAGACACGTATACAACTTTTATAATAGAAATTAATGTGACCTTTATATAGGTAAATCTTTTATGGTCGCAAGAATGGAGTATCGAATAAGCTTGTTATGAATGATACAAGGCAATGGTGGTCGCCGTGGTGATTGTGATATGCTGGCCGTGGCGGATGAAAACGCCTCGGCCAGCAAATGAGAGGTAGGGTGTAGGATAATTAAAGGGGATATTTTATGTCCCGGGAAGATAATGTTTTTTTCTTCTTTTTTTAATGCGTTTTTGGAGAAACCACAGCGACACCAATACCGACCAGCTCGTGCATCTACAAGTTCGGATTGTTT
This sequence comes from Panax stipuleanatus, assembly GCA_020205555.1. Taxonomy (NCBI): domain Eukaryota; kingdom Viridiplantae; phylum Streptophyta; class Magnoliopsida; order Apiales; family Araliaceae; genus Panax; species Panax stipuleanatus. The sequence continues at coordinate 2,442,629 of CM035116.1, forward strand.
TAATGGGGGTAGACTGTCACCGGATACATAGGGGGTGGGAAGCCTCCCCATCCATTCAAGAGACTTTCTCTTTGAAAACTACACCATTGAGTTCTAACCGCCAACCTATATTAAAAATTTTAAAATTTGCATGCGTCATTTTTATCATATCTAAACATATGTATTTTATCTATATTTATCATTCCTAAATAAGTGGCCATTTAGAGAATTTCACATTTATTAAGAAAGTTATTTATTACTTTAATTCTGTCATTAAGATTGATATATATTACCACAATTATCTTTGCATGAATTAAAGAAATATGTATACAGTTGCCTAGATAAATGAGAGAGATAAATTATAAAAAAAGATACTTGAGGGCAATAGAGAAAAAATTGTAATTAATGCTTCCTAACAATTTGTTAACGTCAAATATATTAGAAAATTTTAAATTCCCTAAAACGTTACTTTATTTAGAAATGGAAGGAATATTTTTCGGATCACAAAACCATATTATTTTATTTTTATTTTTTTTCATAAATAATAACACTCACTGCTCCTCTAAGTAACTGCATTACCCTTAATTCGGTTGATCGACTAATGTCAACTAATTTTAATAATATAAACACTTTTAAATTCAAATTATGTTGATTAATATATTCACAAAATACAAATTTGTATATTCTTTATTTTCATTTTGCTTAAGACGAATGATTAATTAGTGAACTTATGTATTAAACAATATAAATATCATAAAATTACAAGTATTCAGTTTATCAAGAAATACGATACTCATTGTTGACGTTGGAAAATTTAAGAACCCCGCGGGTCGGTTTGTAACCCGGTTTTCTTTAAATCGATCTTCCTAAGTTCTCTCTACCCTTATTCTTTTTATTTAGAAAAAAGATTTTGAAGGGTTTTTTAGGAAAGTGACCAACATGTGTTTATGTCGACGATTTGAATGTTTAGAGTCGCCAGTTGGTAGATTGAAAAATGGTTGTACCAACTCAACCGAGTTTGATTTGAAAAGAGACCCAATTTGCTGGACACTGTCGAAACTTGATCTTTGAAATCAGAGTTTTGAGTTCGGGGGCTTGGTTAAGTGTGGGGAAGGTGATAGGCAACCCACGACTCCCGTGTAAACACGGTACCGCATCTTTTCAATATTTTCCTTAAAACTGTGAATGTGTGAGTGAATGCTATTTGAAAATTGGGCCTTTTGATTTGATTGATTGAAAGCTTTGACAGATTTCGTTGAGCCTATATACGAAGAGTTTACTTTGATTTAAAAATCAGTCTTTGATTTGATTTGCAAAAGCATTTAATTTGATTTACAAAAGCTTTTCTTTTGATTGAAAATGATGTTTTGAAAGCTGGTTGATCAAACCTTTATGCTGCCATAGGAATTGAAGCTTGTTGATACTTTCAATTTTATCTTTATAGCCTTAAGGCTGCATGTGAATGGTGATTTGCTGGGCTGCGAAGCATCCTCGACCACAGGAATAGACAAGTGTCGGTCTCCTCATGGGTATGAAAACCATCGGAGGGACGCTGACACGACAATTGACATTTCACTATGATGAGACCTTAAATTCGGATAACCATTTTAAAGTCTGTGTATGTACATTTTACAGAAAAACTAGCAGGGTATATCTGTAAACTGGAGTTTGTCCATCATGGGAATCAGATTCCAATCGATTTGATCGTGAATTCCACGATTCCTAGGCTCACATATGAGTAGTCCATAAACCTGCACAGTTCAAATTTGCACAGAAATGGATATATATACATCATCACGTCGCAATGGAACCAAGGATTCGTCAATAAATCCTGGCTGCGAGTGGATAAAGCGTTTCGTTCCCACTAGATAGCGATATAAGGGACACGAGTTTGCTGTCAAAGCTAAAACTATATAAAAACTAGATTTAAAGGAATCTCAGCCATTATAGCTTCCAGGTTCTATCGGGACCTGTTTGAACCGTTGAAAGCTAGAATTGGCGAGATTTGAATAAATCTAGTCTGCCCACAAATATGTTAGTGCAAATTCATATACAAATGAATGTTAAATGCAGCAGTTGAATAAATTGAGTAAAGCAATATATATAATTATATATATACAAAAGCTGTAAAAGTGCGATGAGTTTTCACTCGCAAGCCCGGACTGGAATTGAAATATATATATATATATATATATATATACATAAAACTATAAATAGCCATGAAATAATCCAGGCTATGACAGAAATATATATATATATATATAAAACAGTAATAAGGGCGATGAGTTTTCACGTCGGTGCCCGTACTGTAATTGAAATTGACAGAAAAGTAGTCAACCAATGACTGGGGAGAGCACCCAGTATGGCAAAGTGTGCAAAAGCAGTAAAATGGCCACGAAGTAGCCAAGCCAGACTGAAAATATATAAATATATATATATATTGACAGAAATATATTCAACCAGGACTGATATGAGTACCAGTGATGGTGAAATTCGCTTATATATATGCGTGTATATATATAAAAGCGATAAACTACCACGAATTTGACATCCGGGCTTGACAGAATTGAAATGTTAGTCCATTTACAGTTAAATAAGCACGAAAAAGGGCCAAACCCGGACTGGGACAGCAACCCAGTCCGACGGAGTTGCCAAAAATGTGTGTGCTAGTGCATTGAAACTGCTGAAGCTGACGGATCGTCAATCCGAGTTGTAAAAATAAAAAAATTTGCGTTTATATACAAAAATATGTCAAATTTTAACGAAAACGGCCACGGAACTAAGTTCCGGGCATATTTAGAAGATGAAACTTCGTGTGCAAGTGGAAAACAGTGCAAAGTAGTAGTATTGACTTTTTGATCGTAAAAATACTTACAATGGACTGCAATACGGGCTTTTTGCCAAATCGTAGGCTCTATACGTCCAAATCTACCGGTTATTTTCTGATATGTGGTAGTATATGGGTATATCTACGTGTTGGAGTGAAAATATTTGGGTTTGGAAAAGGTGTAAAAGTCAAAAAATCAGACAGGCAGAGCTTCACTACGTTTCAAAAACTTGAAAATGAAGGGGGGGGTGCACGTCTATTTATAGGTCAGGGAGCCTTAGCTCTACCTGTTGTGACACCCCCAAATCCGGGTTCTCTAACCCCAATTTGATCGTCACGATAAAGTACAAACATCCACCTCTAAATAACATACGATAACTAAATGCGGAATATAATAAACGTACGTTGTTCATTCAAAAGGTGTTACTAGTCCCAAGATTCCATAACCTTAATATAATCATACAAACATACCCTAGAATAGTCATTAGGGTTCATATTACATAACAGTAATTTAATTAAACATAAAGATAAAGTCTGCTCCTTGCAAACTATTCCTACATCTTTCCTTTACCCTTGTCCTTCCCTAAAGTCTCGGGTTTAACTGCAATAGAAGTCATGATATAGCAAGAATGAGCAACAAGTTTGCTCAGCAAGTTTAAATACAACAATAAAGGATATATCATGATGAATAGAAAATGTCTGACAATGAATTCAACAATATGAATATTGGAAGCAAGAAAAATAATTGCTTTTAGAATAACTGATAGTCAAGTAGACTTTGAACTATAAAACTCCAATGAAATCAATAGCTGATTGACCCTTTGGTTACTGGCTACAAAATAAGTACTTGAGGGGATCAACCTCGCGTACGCCATGTATATGCATAACATTCAACTCTGCTGTTTGTATCTTTATACTAGATATCTGGGTACTCCCCTATATATATAAGGGGTGCTCTTTCAGTCTAAGAATCCTTACCATCAATTGGTTTGGATAGCTTTTATAAAATTTCATACAATTGTCTGACCGAACAAGGGTTCAGACTCTATCTGATGCAGTTCAAGAATTATAGAACTTTAAATAATGTACAAGTCCAAGACTGTACGAACTCAAGTGCACCAAGTGCGAATATCAATAAGATCGATATGGAATAATTGCAAATTAATTAAACCACCTAAGGCATACTTGGAAATAAGGTCCAAGCGTCAATAAATAACTAGCAACACAATAATAACCTGCTCAATACAATATGAGAAGGATAAGAAACCTGCACAATAAAAAGTGAAGTTCAGAAACTTGCACAATATTCAAAGTTGTGTAAGATAGGGAACTTGCTCACAAGATTTATCGAATAAAGTAATGCAAGGTTTTAGAATACTTGCAACACCATAAAGGTAGGGTTCGGATACTTGCCTGATTGCTCAGTTACAAATAAGTTCTAGCTTTAATTAAATTGCGTTGAAATGACCTAACATTAATATGTCGGTCTCTCAATTAGTATGTGTAAACTAATATGAGTCTACACTTAACAAACATCTAATTATCATATAAATTTATCATGTAATTCACGTAAGTCAATCACTTTGACTGGGTCTATAAACAATTAACTCTGTCCTTGATTTAATAGTGCTAGAATATCTAGTTTCTATACATCAACATAGGTTTAAACATTTAGCATTTCAAGTAATCATGCTTCAAGAATATACTTTCAAGTTTGAATCCTAGCATGCTCACCCTATTCAATTCAAATTCATATGTTTTCATGCCGGACATTCACATACTTTAAGCAAAACAAGTTCATGCTTCAAGTGTCAACTATTAAAGTCATATTACCACATAACGAGGCTAAACGATATTCAATAGTCATACTTGTGTGTAAACAACACATGTATACTCACATAGTTCATATTTTAGAAATTTCCTTTTCATGAATATGGGTGCATAGGTGAAAACTATGTTTAATCAAAATGACACTCATGTCAACAAGTCTATAGGCATAATGAGATCCTAATATACATGCTTGCATAATCATAACATAATTCTCATGGTAATTGATGTTATTAACTTTCAAATCTTAAGTTTTCTTTCAAAATTGTACTAAGTCAACAAAGGTCATTTTATTATCAACAAAGTGTTTTGTAACCATAACCCACATATATTAAAACACATTACTAAGCTATATAAATGTTCTCATATGGTCAGAAATTTCAAGACATTGTCTCGGTCAAGTTTGCTTCATAAGTTCTTAAGTGTCTTACCTTTGAAATTGTCTTAACTTTCAATCTAGTATACTAGTGTACGATCAACACTTTAAACATGCATTTCATGTCAATGTAAACCACACTATCATGCTCATAAAATCAGAATACACATATGGCATGTTTATGACAAAGTTCAAATCCAAAACTATAAAGTTTTATTTTGAAAATGTCTTAACTTTCGATCAAGTATGCTAGTGTGTTTAACCACTTTAGACTTAGTTCTCATGTCCATATAGACCATACGGTCGTGTTTTAAAAATCAAAATATGTACATGCTACTTACGTGTCTAAGTTCACAATCGAAACTATAAGTTTCATTTCAAAACAATAAGTGTTGCGTCAATCATGTGTACTAACATTGTTATACATGCTCATACTACATGAAGGTATTCATATAGGTGTGCTAATCCAGTTTCCATGCTTAACCAAAAAGGGTACCATCAAGATAGCACAACCAGAACGAAACAGAAAACAAAAATTCTGGTGCAGGCCCGGCGTGGGTCGCCACGAAACAATACTAACATCCACCTTTCAGTAACATACGATAACTAAAATGCGAAATATAATAAACGTACGTCGTTTATTCAAAAGGTGTTATTAGTCTCAAGATTCGATAACCTTAATACATCAATACAAACATACCCTAGAATAAACATTAGGGTTCATATTACATTAACAATAATTAAACAAATCATAAAGACAAAGTCTGCTCCTTGCAAACCATCCTATATCTTTCCTTTACCCTTGTCCTTCCCTGAGGGCTCGGGCTTAACTGCAATATAAGTCATGATATAGCAAGAATGAGCAACAAGTTTGCTCAACAAGTTTAAATATAACAAATAAGGATATATCATGATGAATGGAAAAATTTCTGACAATGATTTCAACAAAATGAATATCTTAAAGATTCAACAATATGAATATTAGAACGATTCAATAATATGAATATCTGAACGATTCAACAATATGAATATTAGAACGATTCAATAATTTGAATATCTGAACGATTCAACAATATGAATAATAGAACAATTCAATAATATGAATATTAGATAGATTCAACGATATGAACATCTGAACAATTCAACAATATGAATATTTAAAAGCAAAGATAATAATTGCCTTTAGAATGACTGATAGTCGAGTAGACTCTGAACTATAACTTTCCAATGGGTTCAACTTTGGATTACTGGGTATTGGCTACAGAAACTAAGTACCTCGAGGAGATCAGCCTCGGGCACAACGTGAATATGCATAACACTTATATCTGCTTACTTGTATCATATAGATTAGATACCTGGGCACACTTCTACATATGAGGGGTGTTCTGTTCCGTCTAAGAATCCTTACCATCAATTGGTTTGGATAGCTTCAAAGAAAACTTCATACACTAGTCTGACCGAGCAAAGGTTCAGACTCTTACTGACATAGTTCAAGAAATTTAGAACCTTGAATAATGTACAAGTCCAAGACTGTACGAGCTCAAATGCACTAGGTGCGGACATCAATAATATCAATATGGAATAATTGGTAAGTAATTAAACCACTAAATAACATGCTTGGAAATAAAGTTCAAGCAATTAAGTAAACAACTTTCGATTCAACAATAACCTGCTCAATACAATATGAGAAGGATAGAGAAGTTGCACAAAGTGAAGTTTAGAATTTGCACAATATATGAATTTGTGTAAGTTCGGAGAACTTGCACAATACTCAACGTGTGAAGTTCGGGGAACTTGCACGATAATAGATTCCTTGCATAAAATAAATGCATAGGCTTAGACACTTACAACATCAAAGAGTGAAATTCGGAGAATTTCACCATAATAGATCCCTTGCATAAAGTAAATGCATAGGTTAGGATATTTGCTTACAACGTTCTTTGAGTAAAGTAACCACAAAGATAAGATACTTGCACAATATACGAGTTTGTATAAGTTTAGAGAACTTGCATAATAAAGAAATGAAGTTCGGGAACTTGCAAAATAACCAAAGTGTGAAGTTCGGGGAACTTTCACAATAACCAAAGTGTGAAGTTCGGGGAACTTTCACAATAACCAAAGTGTGAAGTTCGGAGAACTTTCACAATACAATAATAACCTGCTCAAAACAATATGAGAAGGATAGGAAACTTTCACCAAAAACAAGTGAAGTTTAGAAACTCGCTTACACGGTTCATTGAATAAGGTAGTACAAGAATTTAGAATACTTGCACAATATGGTCCGGATACTTGTACAACAAATAAGTATAAGTCAAGAAAACTTGCTCAAATAAAAGAGTAGTTCAGGAAAACTTGCAATATGATAATACCCTACTCAATATAAATTTGAGTAAGGTTAGGGAGACTTGCATTCAAATCAAGTGAAGTTTAAGAAACTCGCTTATAACGTTCCTTGAGTAAAGTAAACACAAGGATATGATACTTGCCTGATTGCTCAGCTACAATTAATTCTAGCTTTAATAAAACGGCGTTGGAACAACCTAATATTAACAAGTCAAACTCTTCAATTAGTATATATAAACTAATATAAGTTCACACATAGAAGATTCTAGTCATTATATAATTCTATCACATAGTTCACGTAAGTCAATCTAATCCTGTCTTTAGTTTTACTAACTTTAGATTATCTAGTTACTATGCATCAATATAGGTTTGAACACATAGCACTTCAAGTTATAAATCAACACACATGCTTATAAGTTTTATAATTTCAAGTTTGAAAACCTAGCATGCTCATCCTAATCCAATTTAAGGTCATGTTTTCATGCCGGTAATTCACATACTTTAACTAATACAAGTTCATGCTTCAGAAATTCATTTCTTATGAATACGTGCATATGCGAAATTCACGCTTTGACCAAACGAGGTCTATGTTAATATGCTTATAGGCATAATGAACTCTAATACACATGCTCACATGGTCATAATATCATTCACATGGTATTTGATGTTATTTATTTTCACATCTTAAGTTCTCTTTCAAAAGTATACTAAGTCCACAAAGGTCGTTTAGTATAATCAAGTGTTTTGTAACTATGACTCACTTGCATTAGAAACACATACCAAAGCCACATTAATGCTCTTATATCACAAGATAAAATTATTAGTCAAGTTTACTTTGAAAGTTCTTAAGTTTTTCATTTGTAAACCTTTGAGTCTTTCAAACACGTATGCTAGTGCGTTTAATACTCTAATCATGCATTCTAGGTCATACTACATACTCACCAAATTAGAATGCATATACAATACCTTCATGCTAACGTTCACCTTTGAAGCTTATATGTTTGTTAGAAATGTTCAATAGTGGGGTTCACATTTCGTCATGAAACTTATGTATGCAAGTTAACATGCTTCTCATGTGTTTCTAAGTCATACAAACATGTCTCAAAAGTCAGAATAGGTCATGGTATTTATATGTCAAAGTCCCCTTTTTAAAGCTTCTAAGTTCACTCTAATAAGTCCAAGTTCATTTGTAAACTATAAAGCTTCCTCTCATAACGCATACTAACATGGTTAAAATCATGCATGTTGTATCAAGAACATATATATATATATATATATATATATATGAGTTAAACTAACTTTCATGCATGTCCAAATTAGTACCATCAAGTTAGCATGAACAGAAAGCAAAAAGGAAAATTTTTTCTGCAGACAGGCACTGGCGCAGCTGCGCCGCTGGCCAGTGTAATACTGGCGCAGCTGCGCAGGATGGCGGCCAGGCCTGAAGCTGTTCAGTTTTGGCAGTTCTGCAATTCCAACTCAAAATTAATTTACAAAATTCTTCCTGTACCAGCTATAATACAATCCTATCATGCATATAACTTTATATAACACTTATCAAAACATATTCTATAGCTCAATTAACATCTAGATTGCAAAACTCAAGAATTTGACAATGTGGTGCATGAATGGGATTTTACAGAGAATGAAGAACAAGAAGGTAAGTGATTATACCTCTGTAATATGGCTTGTTGCTATCTCTTACTCTCTCAATGCTACTACACTGATATGTATTACTCTTACTCCAACACTCAAGCAATTCTCAGTAAAAGAATTTATGAAGGGGATGAGTTATATATATAGGCAAATCAATACACGGTTAATGCTTTTGTTCACCAATTCAAAACAAAGGATTGTATGATTACATAATGGATTACAAGAAGTTGGTAAGGGTTGGTGCAATCCATCATTATCTCCACTCCCCATTTCATGATTAGCTAAGCTTTGTGAAGAAATTGAGGAAGATATAGAGTAGCATAGCATGTGGGTTCACGTGTATGAGAAATAAGAGAGCAATTGGGCACATAATATGGGACAAACAAAACAATCTCAGCATTCTTGCAATGTGTGGATAATATATGGCCATCCTTAGGCTATATAATATAATACACTTAGGTTATATGATATATATACACATAGTATATACTTAAGCTACATGTATCCATTCCATATATATTTAAATGGGTGTTACCATGTTATTTCAAATAGCAATTAATAATGAATAGGTACACAACATATAATTTATGTACATTATCTATTAACACCAAATATAAAGTAATTGGGTATTATTATAATAATAACTGTTATTATAATAATTATAATAACTTATTGCAATCATTTATCAATTAATAATGTTATTGATATAATATAAAGTAATAGGGTATACGTATTAATGTCTATCCATGTATTATCACATGCTCTTATGTACACATTCAATTCATCAACCTCACATAATACAATTAAGGTTACTTAATAGTCTATATATAATATATGGTTAACTACCATATAAATAACACATGTTTGTATAAAATAATTAATCAAGTAAATATAATATTATATATTTATTAATCTCTTACTCATTAATTATTATTTATTCATAATAATAATTAATAATCACATTATCAACTAATTACTCCCAATTCATTAATTATTATTTATTCATAATAATTATAAATCAACAACAATGATAATTTCATACGTTATAAATTAATTACTCAAGTATAAATAATTAATCCCGATTAAATCTCTACACTATATTCAAGAAATTTGAATATATAATTACTAACACTTTTATCAATATTCTGATATAAAAGTCTCAGGGTTAATCTACTAAGTTAAATAACCATTAGTGATTCCCTTTAATAAAAATCCTAGCATTTATTCGCATAGGTTAAATTCATATAAACACATAACCACATAAGGTTTAAATAAGTTTAAAAAATTAACTCCTAAAAATTTTAAATCACATATAAAATTAATAAGGAGCTTAAAATTCCTGGTCGTTATACAGCGCAGCTACGCCGCTGGCCAGTGCAACACTGGCGCAGCTGCGCATTTGCCTGGGCCGACCAGGAACTGTTTCTGCTTGGCAGGATCTTAAACCCAACTCAGAGATTTCAAACGAATTCTATTCTAACATGATATTTTGCAATTCTAAGCTAACATAACAACTTATATAATACATAGCAAGCATTCTCCAATCAAATGGTCATTCAATTTCGCATAATCAAGAATTAGATAATGAAGAGCAAGAATGGAAACTATAGAAATTATACATTTGTTATATGGCTTTGCTGCTAAATAGATTCTATAATGCTATTATGATACTCTCCCTTAAATCAAATGAAATACTCAGCAAATGAATGAAGGAGAAGAGAGGACTATATTTATAGGCATTTCAATACACAGACATTTCAATTCTCCATTAGAACAAACCAAAGGATTTAGCAAGAACATGATGGTCAAGGAATGGTGGTTGAGAGTGGGTGGATTCATCATGAATCCCACACCCCTTGAGATCATTATCTAGCTTTGTTGAAATTGAGGAAGATATAGAGTGGTGTAGCCATGTGAAAGTTTACATGAAGAATGAAATGAGGGACTTTTATTATGGGACAAGCCAGTTAACTCAGCAATGTAGCAACTAGCAAGGTATATATCATATATGTCTAACACTAGTCATATAATAAATACACTAGGTTATATAATATATATACACATAGTATATACTTAAGTTTAAAGTCACAATTTCTAATGAGCCAATAATAATGCAATGTATCAAGTAGTGTACATACATATAATCCATGTACATTTTCCTTAATACCAATTATAATGCAATTGGATATTATCATTACTCATTACCATAACTGTTATTATTATAATTATAATAACTTATTGAAATCATTATCAGTTAACAATTGTTTATTGATATTAATATAAGGTAATAGGGTTATATATTAATGTCTATCATGTTACATAAGCAATAATATGTAACTTACATAATGTAATTATGTTTACTATATAGTCTATACATATATATAATATATCGACATATTAATGAGTCACCTTGTACCATATATAATATATATTTAACTACCATATATTAAAGGTTTAATAGATCACATGCTTGCACAATTTAATTAATCAAGTAAATATAATCTCATTATATTTATTAATCCTTTGCTCAATAATATATAATTTATTCACAATAATAGTTAATCGACATATTATCAATTAATTACTCATAAATGAAATTAATCAATGCGGTTTAAATCCTTTCACTATATTCAATTAAATTGAATATTTAATTAATAACAATTCTTTCAATTCTTTCGATATAAAACTTAGGGTTAGTCCACTAATTTAATTAGACCATTAGTGACTCCCTTTAAATATTTCTAGCAATTATTTGCATAGGCTCTATCTCACATAATCACATAACCACATAAGGTTTAAATATGCTCACAAAACTAACTCATTAAAAATTTAAATCACATATTAAATTAATAATGGAGTTTAACATTCATGGTCATTACATCCCTCCCCCCTTATAAAAATTCCATCCTCAGAGTTTTAAAAATAAGGTTATTCAAATAAAAATGGATAATTCGCTTTCATCTTCTCTTCTAATTCCCACGTAGCTTCTTCGACTGTGTGATTCCTCCAGAGAATCTTAACGATTGGAGATCGGAGCTGGATTGACGGTCCCATTGGAGATCGGAGCTGGATTGACAGTTCGATTGGAGATCGGAGCTAGATTGACGGTCTGATTAGAGATTGGAGCTGGATTAACTGTTTGATTGGAGATCGGAGCTGGATAGACGGTTAGATTAGAGATCGGAGCTGGATTGATTGTTCGATTAGAGATCAGAGTTGGATTCATGGTCCGATTAGAGATCAGAGCTGGATTGACGGTCCGATTGGAGATCAGAACTGGATAGACGGTCCGATTGGAGATCGGAGCTGGATTGACAGTCCGATTGGAGGTCAGAGCTGGAGTGATGGTTCGATTGACTATCGGAGCTGAATTGACAGTCCGATTGGAGATCAGAACTGGATTGACGGTCCGATTGGAGATCGGAGCTGGATTGACGGTCCGATTAACTATCAGAGTTGGATTGATTACCAACATTGGCGATCGGGTTTAGGTTTCAGGAACGGCATTGGCGACTGGATTTGAATTAAAGGACCGGCATTGGCGGCCGGATTTGAATTGAAGGATCGACATTGGTGACCGAATTTAAATTAATTGACGGTTTTGCCCTCTTATAGTGTTAGTGCTGGGGCAAGGAAAATTTTGAGTGTCTACAGATGCGCATCTTTATCATGTCTACGCAATGTAATGGGATGGACAGGATAAAGATTAGTAGACACTAGAAATAAAAAGTGCCAGAGCTGCTTCAAAGGTTGGGCGTCTTTGAGTGGAATGGGGCTTCTGTTAGCTTCCTATGTTATCACTCTGCTGAGGATAACGTTGTCATGTGCAGCCATTGATGTTGTTGGGAAGTTACCGCGAACTAATTTTGTCATTTCCTGCTGGGGATGACATCATTGATTCTGATGGGGATGAGATTGTCGAAGATGAGCTATCATAGATTGTCCTCGTCTGGATCTACTGGAGATAACATTCTTCGCGATAGCTTTATAGATTCTGACTGAAGTTGATCTGATTGATACTATCTCAATGATCCCTTTGAGGATGTGTATAACAGATTCCATCCTTTGTGATGGACTATTATAATTGCCTCTGTCACCGGATCCCTTCCGTTGCTTGGCTGGGGTTGAGCCAACAGTTGAAACGTCATTGGGGCTGAGCCAACGGTTGGACTATTTTTTGATCTGTGTCTGAACTTTACGGGGACTGAGCCAACGGCTAAAAACTACTTCGGTCCATACCCGAACTTCGCTGGGGCTAAGCCAACGGCTGAAACTGCTTCGGTCAGTACCTGAACTTCGCTGGGGATGAGCCAACGACTGAAACTGCTTCTGTCAGTACCCAAACTTCGCTGGGGCTGAGCTAACGGCTGAAGCTACTTCGGTCAGTACCCGAACTTCACTAGGGCTGAGCCAACGGCTGAAACTTCTTTGGTTAGTACCCGAACTTTGCTGGGGCTGAGCTAAGGGCTGAAACTGCTTCAGTTAGTACAGAACTTCGTTGGGGCTGAGCTAACGGCTGAAGCTGCTTCGGTCAGTACCCAAACTTCGCTAGGGCTAAGCCAATGGCTGAAACTATTTTGTTCAGTACCCGAACTTTGTTGGGGCTGAGCCAACGTCTAAAACTACTTCGGTTAGTACCCAAACTTTGCTGGGGCTGAGCCAACGGCTGAAACTACTTCGGTCAGTACCCGAACTTCGCTGGGGCTGAGCTAACAGTCGAAACTGCTATAGTTAGTACCCGAACTTCACAGGGACTGAGCCAATGGCTAAAACTGCTTTGGTCAGTATCCGAACTTCGCTGGGGCTGGGCCAACAGCTAAAACTGCTTTGGTTAGTACCCAAACTTCGCTGGGGTTAAGCCAACGGCTGAAGCTTCTTCGGTCAGTACCCAAACTTTGCTGGGGATGAGCCAACGGCTGAAGCTGCTTCGGTCAATACCCAAACTTCGCTGGATAAGCCAACGGATTAAACTTCTTCGGTCAGTACCCGAACTTCGTTGGGGCTGAACCAACGGATGAAACTACTTCGGTCAGTACCTGAACTTCGCTGGGGCTGAGCCAACGGCTGAAACTGCTTCGGTCAGTACCCGAACTTCAAAAAATGATATTTTTGCACAATTTTGCACAATTCTTGCCCAATTTTTTTGCAGTTTGACTTGTTGATACCCGAACAAGGCTCCGGGATGAATACCAAAGGTTTTTGTGGAATTTCCCTTTTCGTCAGGATTATGCTATTTAAACGCAGGATTTCTGGCCAAATCGCTCAATCGCGTAGCGATTTCTCTTCAAATTTGACTTGGCAGCGCGTTAAAACTCTATTTCGACTCGAACCGAATCGGGCCCGGGGGAAGTGGGACCCACCTGGGCTGCCACAGGTGGAGGTGCGACAGCAGTAGGTGGAGGTACGGCTACCTGCCCAATTTAATATGCTACTAGATTTTCATTTTGCAAGTTTTTCGTTCTGAGTTTCGAAAGGATTCCGATCTTCTTTTTCAGATCTGCGGAGCTTGGATAGCTATTTTTTGAATCCGTCAGTTCCTACGCATTCAGCGCAACGCAGGTAACATTTTACATGCTTTTTTTTTTTTTGCAGTTTTTGACCGTTAAAAGCATGCGAACCACCTAAGATGCTTTTAGACGCAATGTATAAAAAATGTATGTCTATATGACCTGTAAAAAATTTTCTGACTACATATGTATGCATATCTTACTGTAATGCACGTTTGGATGTAAGAAAATTCAGGTTATGAGACAGTCAATTTTTGTACTTTTTGATCAGTTTAGTCATCCTTTTTGAGGCCTAGTGAGCGAGATTTTCAACTAAAAATGTCCATGGTAATTTGGCTACTATGTGAGTTTTATTTTTGATATTTTTTCATAAATATGAACTGCTTCTATTTTTGGGTAGGTGTGCTACTGAATGGCCACCTAGACATGCATGTGTGCATGTGGACAGTCCATTTTACAAAGGAGACTCCGGCGAAATTTTTCCAAAATCTTAGGCTTTAAAAAAACATGCATTTTTGACTCTGTGGGGAATTTTTTACTGACCCATACTGGTTCTGAGTTGCTAGGTTTTGAAAACATGCAGTTTTGACTTTACTGGGTATTTTTGACTGACCCATGCATATCTTAGGACCTAGAGATATATGTTGGACTGATTAAAAATGATAAGCCACAGGTTTTAGGTTTACCGCACCCTTTCTGAGGTAATTTGGAGACTTGTTGTCGTAGATAGATCGTGATAGACCCGATAGTTCTAGTAGGGTCTCCTCGGGTATTAGACGTAGGAGGGCTTTTGATGTGCCACAGCCCCGTCAGGCTAGTACGCCTCGTAGACTGGTACAGGGTAGGATTCGTCCGGTATAGGACGAGTAACCATTGGATATTGATGATGAAGAGGCTCCGTTTGCCGTTCCTGCTCCCGCTCAGGCTCCACGTGCGGAGGTCCCAGGCATTGTTGTACCTACTCATGAGCTACTGGGCGACTTGAGTCGCCATCCTTTGAGATATCTTCACGCCAACGAGGTGACTTGAAGTCTTTCTTCTCTCTAGATTCTTTTCTTCCTTCTTGCCTTTTTTGGGGCTCAGGTTTTTGACTTAGGTTAGCTTTTGATGCAGGTTCCCGGCTTTACGCAGCCTCCAGGGAACTGGTTTAGCGTGCACTCCCTGTATCACACTTTGCATGAGTATTACAAGGAGATTATACATGGCTAGAGATTTTAGGCCTTTTTCTCGATCCTTGCCCGTCGTTGCCCCTGGGGGTATATGAGGGCTTTGTCTGAGCGCTGGTTCCACCAGACTTAGTCCCTTCATTTGCTGGATTGCGAGCTGATGATGACTCCTATGGACTGGAGATTTATCACCAGCATTGAGTTTAAGGGCGAGTCAGTGCCTGTCATAACGGACATTTTGCCCGCTATCGTTCGGTCCCTGCTGGGAGTCCCGACAACGGTATTCAAGGGTCGGGCAGTCCGATCTGGTCCCTTGAGTATAGATGCCCAGGATGGGACTTTGCAGTTGCCTTTGCCTGATGACCAGAGGGCAAGAGATCGCATTCTGAGGCTATTATTTTGGTCTATAATCAAGGGTTATTTCGTGGCGGATAACTCGTCTACTGTGTCATTCGCTTTGATCAGCGCCACTCGACAGGTAGAGCGCCTCAGTGACTATGATTGGGGCTCCTATACCTTTGCCTATTTTCTCCGGGGCATGCGTATGCTTTCGGAGGGTACGACGGAGGCTTGGTTAGGATTTTACCCATTCTTGCTGGTGAGTACATCTTTCTGTACCTTTTTGATTTTAGCATTTTTGTCAGTCTTGATCATTGAGGACTTTTGGTATTTGCATGGTCAGCTTTGGGCATTTAAGAGGCTCCCTTGCCTACGACCCGCTACTGCTTTAGGTCTGGAGATCTATGCTCGAGGATAGAGATGGCATCACTCCACTTTGATGGAGGTCCCTGTTGCTGAGGGATTCACTCATGCCCATCTATAGTTGGAGCTTTTGACAGCGAATTTGATCACCTGGATGTATTACACATCTGAGCAATAGACTGTCGGATATGAGGGAGGAGTCCCTACTGGCCGGGAGTTTAACTTATCGACCCGCAGGGTACCGTTGTTGACAGAGGGAGGCTGGGAGCTCTATCTTGGAGAGCATGCTATTAGGAGCATTACGGGAAAGATCCACATTCCCATTATTCCTCTAGCTTGACACATTGGCCATTGACTGTGCCTTTGACAGATATCCCTTTGGAGGGCATTGATGGCTTCACCCTATTAGAGGGTCCGTATAGACAAGAGGCATTTGGCAGATGGTTGAGCTCTTGTACTATTGGAGCTCAGACTCGGGCTACCCAGTTTATGGCAGACATGGTGCTAGGATCCGTGATGATGACGAATTGGATAGCTTGCCTCAGGGAGCCGACTTATGCAGACCAGATAGCAGATCTGACCAGGGAGTTGGAGCAGGCTCGTTTCTTTATCAGGCACCTTGGCCAAGATCCGTCAGAGGCATCTTCTTTTGACCCATCCAGCTCAGGAGCAGGTCCCTCTTCAGGTCCATTTAGCAGCAGCTATACAGGGGCATATCCTCCCTTATGTCGCCCAGATATGCCTGATCCTTGCAGCTTTGTGCAGACAGAGGAGATGCAGAAAGTTGATCGATTCGACACTGATGTCTATGACTTCCTCTGATAGCTATTGGAGCTATACTTTTTGGTTAACCACTATTTTGGCTATTCGGCATTTGTACCATCATTTTGATAGACCAATGTAGTAGTTGGGTGGTGGTGCCCCATTTTCCCTGTATTTTTCCTTTTACTTTGTATCAGGATACAGGAATGTTGTATGCAGTAGATAGCTTTTTGTAGATATTCTTGCCATATCTTATCTTCTGCATTATATTTATATTACTGTTATCACATATGTATTATGTTATGTATATGCATTCAGACAGCTGTGTTTTGACTTGACATCTGGACGGTCTTGTGGTACATTGCTACAGATGACGTCGTCTGCAGTCAGCCATATTGATCATTTACCACCATCTACGGTGGCAGCATCATTGAGGTCTGGTATGATAGTCTGCCCTTTCTTGCTAGGTGGACTGTGGACCAGATGTTAGGGCATTCATTGGCCCTTGCGGATTTTTGGGTTTCGGTCGGATTTGTTGAGGGCCTTCTACCTTGCTGGATTACCGACCGATAATTGTTCCGCTTTGGGCGGTGTGAGCTGACGCTGACTCTGGAGGAGTACCAGAGATCTACTGGCTTGGATTTAGAGTTGTCGTGTGCTCGGATGGCGATTAGTGATATGAGGAGGCCGTTTATCAGGCTGTCCGGTCTACGTTAGAGTGTAGTTATGGATGAGATCGTTTTGGGGCACGTGATCTCTATAGACTTCTTGATAAAGCATTTTGGCAAGATTGACAGTTATGGTCGCCACGTCGAAGATTTCATTTATTCAGCAGAGACATGGCATGCGGCCAGGTTAGACATTCTGCTGATGTGTGTTGTGGTATATGTCTACATACCGTTGCGATCGGATCATTTAGATGTGGGATTGGTAGTAGTGGTTAGAGCCCTTAGACAGGGTAGCACCATCATCCCGATGATATTGGCTAAGATATTTAGATCCGCCACGTATTGTAGTACCCATCCAAGTGGGTTTTTTAGGGGCAGCTCGGTCTTGCTGTATATATGGATGATGTCCCATATACGACCGATTGGATCCTTCAGGCCTAGGGGTTTTTGCTTTACTCACGAGACATCCAGAGCTTTCTCTTTTCAGCCTGCGGAGTGCATTGATGCAGAGTCTTGGTCGGCATTTCTGTCGGATATTGAGCACCCGTTTGTGATCTTGCCATGCTCAGGGATAGCATCCCCATATAGCTTTATCACTCATGTATTTGGCCTAGAATATTTGCCCCTAGCGGGTTTGAGAGGAGTGACTACCTATCATCCTTTGGCAGTCATGTGTCAGTTTGATCAGCTGTAGAGTTTGCACCATTTCAGGGGGTCTGTTGATTAGAGGATGTCGGCTTCTTCCATGTTATCTGCCAACTTGGCCAGAGTATATTAGTGTTGGACTCATCGGGAGAGGGATGATTTCTCCAGTAGCCATCCAGGCTGTTCTCCAGAGTATTCTGCGTGGTTGGAGGCAGAGACAAGAGTGGTCGCAGAGGCTTCTTCATCTCCTAGTGTGGACTCTGACGAGGAGGAGCCCATGGATGATCCAAGTTCTCCTACCGAGGATGAGCTGCTCACGGGTTTGACAGCTGCTCTGGTTAGTGATTCCTCGACCATTCTTATGGGGACATATCCGACTTTAGCAGACTCACTATTTAGGATGACCTTTGAGCGTGACTCATCTAGAGCATAGATGTTGGCCGCCTTGTCTGGCGGAGATTTAGCCTTTGCTAAGAGGGATGGTCTCAGGGCTGCTTTGGATGCTGGATTGATTGAGCCGGACGAGCTCCGCTCTGCTCTGGATACTACAGTTGTAGAACGAGATGAGATTCGCTCGACTAGGGATGCAGCATATATTGAGATCGAGGAGACTTTGATTGCTCGAGATACAGCTTTTGCTGAGAGGGATGAAGTTATAACTTCTTGTGATTTCCACATTGCTGATAGTACTGCTCTTCGATCTTACACTCATGGTTTGATCACCGAGATGAGTGCTTATCTTGATGACCACAGTGCCACCTTACAGATGACTGTGGATGTTCTGAGCTATATGGAGGCTAAGTGGACTGCATTTACTGCTGCTCCACCATCTTCAAAGAGAGATGCCATGCTGGTATTGTTGACCCGCTTGTCCTTGGGTCCATAGACTAGCTTTATTTTCCCTGCACAGACTAGATCAGCCATTTTTGTCATGTACAGGGCAGTATATATATAAAGCGATTTTTCTATATCAGAGAAATATATTTTTGATGCACTTCCCAGACTGGAGATGTATTGTCATTGCTGAGTGATTACCACTTCTTTCATGACTCGTAGTTGTTGTTGTATCTTAAGCTCCTCCTTGATGGACTGATAGTTGAGATGTCAGGGAGTATCTCAGATGGGCCTGTTGACCAGGGTAGTTTGATAAAATTTACTTTTTATTTGTCTTTGGTGTCTTGGAACTGGTCTTTTATATTTTTTTTATTTGTTTCTTGAAGGTCAAACCGTATCGTAGATGGTTGCCTATGTACTCTCGGGTTGAGGAAGATCAGGTCATTCGTAGTTCTGGCTAGTGCAGGGATGGAGAGGTTTGAAAAGTATTTATCTTGGATTTTGAATTTGGTTTGATGAGTTTTTGAGCTTTTATTTGGTTTGATGAGTTTTTGAGCTTTTATTTGGTTTGCTGAGTTTTTTAGCTTTTATTTGGTTTGATGAGTTTTTGAGCTTTTATTTGGTTTGCTAAGTTTTTGAGCTTTTATTTGGTTTGACCGCACCAGAAATGGCTGCATACGTACTCCCGGGTTGAGGGAGATCAGGTCATTCGTAGTTCCGGCTTTCTAGTGAAAAACCGAACCTGATTTGATTTGTAGGACCCGGATGCGGGTATGCATATGCTTCATACGTAATACCTTTTCACGGTGTCTGAATTGATGATTTGGGGAAACTCGGTCCCATCCATCTATTACAGTTTGATAGCGGCCCCAGTCAACACTTCTTGGACAAGGGCCTTCCCAGCTTGGGGCAAATTTTCCTTTGGCTTCATCCTGATTGGCCAGGATTTTCTTTAGCACCAAGTCATTTCTTTGAATTACCTGATTCAGACCTTCTTGTTGTAGGATCTGGCGATCCTTTGCTGGTATAACTGTCCGTGGAAAATGGTCGTAGCTCTCTTTTCATCTATCAGAGACAGCTGATGATGCCGGTCTTGCAACCATTGATCTTCATCTATTTGAGCGTCGATCAACATTCGTAAAGATTCCATCTCTACTTCTATGGAAAGGACTGCTTCCATGCCATAGACCAACGAGTAGGGGGTAGCCCTAGTAGCGGTGCACATTGACGTCCTGTATGCTAATAGAGTTAGAGGCAGTAGGTTAGGCCAGTCCTTATGATTGGCGGACATTTTTTGCATAATCTTCTTGATGTTTTTGTTGGCCGCTTGAATAGCATCGTTCATCTTGGGCCGATTGATGACAGAATTGAGATGCTTGATGTGGAACTTACTGCACAGATGCACCATCATTTGATTGTTCAGGTTTTTGGTGTTGTCTGATACGATCACCTCCGGTTGTCTATATCGACAGACGACATTATTTCTGATGAAACTGATGATAACCTCTTTTGTGACTTTGGGAAAAGAGGCTGCTTTGACCCATTTGGTGAAGTAATCGATCATAGTGAAGATGAATCGATGACCATTGCTGGCTTTGGGTTCCACTGGACCTATTACGTCCATTCCCCAAATAGAGAAAGCCCATGGTGAACTCATGTTATGCATCTCATTTAGAGGAGCGTGAATGCCATTTCCATGTATTTGGCATTGAAAGCATCTCTTGACGTGATCATCGCAATCAGCTTTGAGCGAAATTTAGTAATGTCGTGTTCTGATTAACTTCTTGGCCATCAGATGGTCGCTCATGTGTGGACCACAGACTCCGCCATGGACTTCAACCATTAGTCTTTGGGCTTGCTCATTATCGATACATCTTAACAGGCCTATTCCAGCATCCCTTTTATAAAGTGCATCTCTGCTCAGATATAACTTTATGGCCATTCTGAGAATCCATTTTCTCTCTGATTGGCTTGCACCAACGGGTGTGGATCCATCACGGAGATATTCCTTTATGTCTTGAAACTAAGGCTGCTTTACAGGAGGTATTTCATCTGATACTCCTCCCACATAATTCCCATATGTCGGGGCTTTTTGAATCATGAACTGAATGTTGCGAAATCCACTCCTATCGAACATGCGGATTAATGAAGTCAACGTTGCTAGTGCATCAGCGAAGTCATTCCGACCCCGAGGAATGTGAACGAAGGTTATTTCTTCGAATTCCAGATATATTTTGAGGACTTGTCGATAATAGGGTAGCAAATACAGTTCTTTAGTGAGATACGCGCCGGTAGTTTGTCTGATGATCAGCTCGAAATCTCCGAAGACGAGTAGGTGTTTAATAAACATGGATTGGGCTAGCTTCAACCCCATGATACAGCCTTCATACTCGGCCGTGTTGTTGGTGTTGCCAAATTGAAGTTTGGTAGCCATAGGATATTGATCACCTGTACCAGAGATGAGGACTGTCCCAGCTCCAGCACCTTCCATATTTACCGATCATCGAAATACATTTTCCATGGTTGGACTATATTCTCAGACTGGAGTAGTTGAATTGTCATGATCCCATCATCCGAGAAATAGGTCTCCAGGTGCTCGAACCCTTTTGAAGGTGCTTCTGCTAATTGATCTGCAATGCCTGGACCCTTAATTGACTTCTGAGTTATGTAGACAATGTCGAATTGCTGTAGGATCAACTGCCATTTGGACAGTCAAAAATTCAGCATTGGTTTGTTGAATACATATTTGAGCGGATCCATACGGGATATGAGGTAGGTCGTATGCCCATGTAAATAGTGTTGCAACCTCATAGCGGCCCATGCTAATGCACAACATGTCTTTTCGATCAGGGTGTATTTCTGTTCCCCACTGCTGAATCATTTACTGATGTAGTATATGGCTCTTTCCTTGCTACTATTATCCTTCTGTCCTAACATGCAACCCATTTCATTGGCATTGACGGACAGGTACATGAACAAAGGGACTCTCTCCCTTAGGGGTATCAGAACAGGAGCTTCAGTCAGCTGTTTCTTGATGGCAAGGATGGCTTGTTGACAGTCCTCATTTCACGTGGTGGAGGAATTCTTCCTTAACAGCTTGAAAATGGGCTCACAGGTTGCTGTGAGCTGGGAAATGAATATGCTTATAAAGTTGATCCTTCCCAGGAATCCATGTATCTCCTTCTCTGTACGAGGTACGGGCATTTCAGTAATGGCTTTGATTTTGGCTGGGTCGAGTTCAATGCCCCGATTGCTCACCAGGAATCCTAACAGTTTGCCTGCTTGGACGCCAAAAGCACATTTGGCAGGATTTAGCTTGAGGTTGTATTTACGTAACCTGTTGAACAGCTTCCTGAGATGGTCTATGTGATCATCCTCCCTTTGGGATTTGATGATGATGTCATCAATATAGACTTCTATTTCTTTATGCATCATATCATGAAAGTGGGCCATCATGGCTCACTGATACATTGCTCCGGCATTGATGAGGCCGAAGGATAGTCGTCTATAGCAGAAAGTTCCTCAGGGAGTGATAAAGGCTATTTTCTCCCTGTCTTCATCAGCAACCATGATTTGATGGTAACCAGCAAAGCAATCCACGAATGAATACATGCTATGCTGTGCAGTATTGTCAATTAGAATGTGGATGAAAGGCACTGAAAAGTCATCCTTGAGGCAGGCTTTGTTCAAATCCCGGTAATCCACGCATACTCGTACCTTCCCTCCTGGTTTAGGTACGGGGACTATGTTTGATATCCATTCGAGGTAGGTTGATACCATAATGATCCTGGCTTTGAATTGTTTAACGACTTCTTCTTTGACTTTGAGACTCCACTCAGGTTTTAATCGCCTAAGTTTTTGTTTGACTGGTTTGATGGGCATTCGATGGATGACAATGTATGTGGATTGACCGATCATGTCTTCATGTGACCATGCAAACACATCATGGTACTGTGTTAGGAGTTCGATCAGGTTGACTTTTTGATTTGGTGTGAGGTCTGAACCTATTTGGATTTCTTTGATGTTTTCGGAGGTTCCTATGTTCATGGTGGAGGTTTGGTCGAGGTTTGGTATGGGTTTGTCTTTGACCCATTCCTTGATCTCCTCTGGCGCCTCATAGTCATCTTCCTCCTCTTGATCAATATCCATCAAGTCGAAGTTCAATTCTACATCCAAGTCGGAGTCATCTTGACAGGTTGGCTTCTCATCAACAGAGACACACACATCCAATGCTTGGGTCCTGAAAACAAAAATGCTTTCATTAATATATACAATTTCTTAAACACATGCATTTGCAAAGTATGACAAAAGTTACTGCTCTAGCTGTGCAATCAAAAGTAAGCAGTAAATGAAAGCATGATTAAGGGCAGATGTACTCTCTGCCCCTTTACCTTTTTTGACTTAGGCAAGGGACATTGCTCCAGTTGTCCAGTGTCAGATTCTCATTAATTTGGAGAATCAAGGAATTGTGCTCGTTCTCCTCGTTCTGGATGATGACTGAGACACCCTTGAGAATAAGGCCAAGGCTTTTCTGTGGATTGTTCCTCTTCTTGATGTGACGAATTTGGACACGATCGTCGTCACTATTAGGGAGTTTGACATTCATACCCTCGTTGTTGAGAATGACTCTCATATTAGCGAATGGGTCTCGTCCTTCATACATGATCTTTTATTTTCCCTTTTCGCTGTTTGCCTCAGGCTTGTGGGCTTTTCTTTCATGGACAGGTATGATTAGAGGAAATAATATGGCTGATACCGCAATCGGGACTTTCCTCGTACATTTCACCCATCCGACATATGTGAGGTTTGGGAGCAGAATCGTGGAGGCATGAGCCTTGGGATGTTTGTGTGGATTTTGATGGCTTGACCCTGATGGATATCCCAATCCTACTCTTCCCATCTGACTTGGGATTTGGACTGGCATATTGATACCTTGCTTATCTTTTCCCAACCCTTCTCCAGGTTGGAAACCCGAATATACCATCTCTTGGCCTACGATCATTGCTTCAGTGGACACTTTAGGTTTTAGGGCTGGTGCCCTAATTGGCAGATATTGAATATCGCTCACGTCGAAAGCTTGAAAACTTGCAGGTTCAATCCCCGCGTCCAGGCTAATCACTGGCATGTCCCCATGTATGTAGGTAGGGTATTCTGGATCGGCATTGACTGTGATGAGGCTGCCGTTAATGATGTACTTGAGTTGCTGATAGAGGGTGGATGGCACTGCTTCTGCCATGTGGATCCATGGTCTGCCCAACAACAAATTGTATCCAATGGAAATATTGAGCACTTGGAAGGATATGTAGAAAGTGTGTGGACCAATTTCTAGAAGAAGCTCGATTTCCCCCATAGCCTGGCGGCGAGATCCATCGAAAGCCTGGATGACCATATGACTGGTTTTGATCCGTTCGGATTGATCTTCATTCTTTCCAACGTGTCGTATGGACAAATATTGAGGGAAGATCCTCCGTCAATAAGTACTCCTCTGATCACGTATCTGGAGGGCATTACAGCTATATGCATGGACTTGTGGTGGCCCCTTCTCTCAGCCGGGATATCATCGTCTGTGAAGGATATCACATTGTTGTTGAAAATGTGTTCTATCACGTGACAGAATTTTTCTGTGTCTACCGTGTGTGGCAGATGAGCTTCCTCAAGTACCTTCACTAGAATTTTGCGATGGTCTTCTGATGATAAGACCAAATCGAGGATAGACACTTGCTTGGGTGCGTCTTTCAAGCTTTGCACTACCTTGAATTCATTATGTCCCATTTTGTTGAGGAACACTGTGATCTTTCTTCAGCCACCTTTTCTTTTGCTTTGGTAACTGGTTTAATTACCCACTGAGGCAGGTATAATGGATTATCCTTTGATAGGATGGAAATGTTGTTTGAAGTAGAGCTTTCAATGTCCCTGTAGTTCCATGGGACCTTCTTCAGACTGATGATTAGTTATTGAGGTCTGAAGGGCAAGATTAGAGGCTGAGGTGCAGCCACCTTCACAGGATTTTGAACTTCTTTGACCCCTTTCCCTGTCAGTACCAGGGGTGTTAGGATTGATTCTTTATCGCATGATACGACAACCACTGTGTCCTGGTACCACGTATTGGGGATTCAAAGGCTATCTTTATCTGCCAAGTCGAGGATTTGATCTCCTCTGATTAGGTCACCTTTCTCAACCAGGTCTTGAATTAGGTTACGAAGTGCCCAGTATTCTTCTGTATCATGGCCGAGAGAGTTGGAATGGTACTGACATATTTGGTCAGGTTTGAATTTTCTGGATTGAGGGTTTAATGGGGGTAATAGATCTGCAACCATCCCCTCCTTGTTCATCATTTAGAGGATTTCTTCCATTGACTGGTTCAGATTGGTTAAATTCCTTTGAAATAGGAATTTTCTACCTTCTTGGGTATACTCATTTTTTAACATTGGTTGTTCGTGCAACTGTAAATGATCCCTATTGAGAATGGAATTGATTTCCGCCGGAGGAGAATGACTGCCAATGGATTGATGAATTTGCTTTAACATCTTCCTGGTGAGTTGATGCTGGTAGACGACTAGTTAAGCTAACTACTCAATCTATTCCTTAAGAGACTTAACTTCTTGCTCCATCAGGAATCGCTTCTCAAAAGTTTCCCAACTCTCTGGGCTACTGAGATTGGATTGACTTGGTTCCCCAACATAGCGGAGGTAATCAGATCTTTCTCCATTTGAGGCATTGATCATGTTGACATTTTCCTCTTTGTGCTGTGGGAGAGGATTGTCTTGGACATGGGGTTGGTCAGGCTTTGTTACCACAAGTTCCCCGCTGTCAATCAAGTCTTGAATTTTGTGCTTGAGAGACCAACATCCTTGAGTATCATGGCCTGGAGATCCAGAATGATAAGCACATTTCTTGTTAGGATCGAAGTTCCTTCCGTTAGTGTTGGTTGGTGGAAGGAGTTGAACAATCTTCTTCTGAGCTGTCAGAAGTTTGAACACATTCTCGAGGGAATCCCCTTGTGGGGTGAAATTTCTTTGACGCCTGACTTCCATATTTTCCTGGAACTGAGGGTTTGCAGGCTGTGCTGAAGCTTGGAAAGGGGTATAGTTCCTCCTTTGAATGGGCATGTGGTTTGACTCGCCCCTTGAATTTTGTCCTTGTAAAACCAAGGAGACTTCTTCGTCTTTCTTTTTATGGACCCTCTGGGGATTACTCCCGTAATTTCTAGATTGGATATGCTCGACGACAGCTTCGAGGGCGGTTAGATCTTTTATCTTCACGAATTTGAGCCCCATTTCTGCCATCTCGCCATGCTTGATCATTTCAGAGAATGGCTTTCCTATTCCTACTAGGACCCTCTCATAATAAGGCGCTTCTTGGATATCGACGATGGTCATGACTATTTCAGATTTAGTCATGGTAGGGGTAACTTGTGATGCGACCCATCTCCGTCGCTGGGCATATTCTCTAAATGATTCAGTGTTCTTTTTCTTGGTTTTGGTTATTTGATATCTGTCTGGAGCCAGATGTGATTGGAAACTTTACTAGCCGAGGAAGGCATGGGCCAGCTCTTCCCAACTATGAATTTTGGAGTTGTCCAAGCGGGCATACCATGCTCTGGCTTCTCCGGTTAGACTCTTCTTGAATAGTTGCATTCAAAGTTTCTCGTCCTCAGCATAGGATCCGAGTTCTCCGATGAAGACTTTCAGGTGTGTGTAAGGATCCCCCATTCCGTCATATTTCTTGAAATTATGGACTTGAAATTTTTCGGGATAACGAGCCCTGGGAAATATGCAAAGGTCAGAGTAATTAACACTGCCGAATGCTCCAATTCCTTTGGTAGATCGAAGGGTTTCTTCTATCTGTTGCATTTTCTTGAGAATGTCACCAGCTTCCGGCTCTTTGATGAGGGGGCTTATTTCAGGAGTTTTGTTGGTTGTGTCTTGGTTTTGTGGTCCAGGAATCTGAGTTTCGGCCTTTTCTACATCTTGACTGCCAGCACCACTACCAGATGTTCGTGGTTCTGGATGAGCTTGAGATTGTTTCTCTTTAAAGGCCTTCCTTTGTTCTCGCAGAAAATCGACTAGCTCAGCTATCTGATTTTTTAGTCCTTCGAATTCTTCCCTGGAGACAAAGGTGGGTTCTAGTGGAGCACTTGAAGCCATGTCCGTGGAGGGACTGAGTGCTTTCTTGAATTTAAATCTGGTCACAGGACCAATTTTTACACCTACAACAAAACGTAGGCCTGTTAATTTCCTAAGGTAGGTAAGGGTTTGATGCATGATGTGTTTTTTAGTGTTTATCCTACAAAACCGAGGTTATTGTTTTGATAGCAGGATGACATGTGTTTGACAGGGAAAGTAAACCTTTCATTATTGATATTTACATTGTGCTCCTCAGAAATTGGAGACTTGACATGGAATTGAAAGAGGAAGGTATGAAGAAGTTTCCCTTAAGATTTGGTTAATCAGAGGTTGACCTATCTTAGGTTGCTCTCGTGGCTTTTGTTTTGGCATGAAGGGTCCCAGATCATCGTAATTTACTAGAAGGGAAATTAATCCGATCATTCAACTGGAGCGAATCTGAGTGGTGTATTTTTATGAGGTACCCCCAGAGCTTAATCGTTCCCAAAGTCATTACTTAACACCGACCGAGTAATCCTCCTTGTGAGAGGGACACACAACATACGTTCTCATACATCGTGCCTTATCATTTATGCATGTAATGACAGTTGGATGTGAAGCACTAATAAGGGTGCGAAGTACTAAAGCAGGAAAGCATTCAATCACATTCATTAATTTAAAGACGCAACATTTACTCATCCATTGACTGTGGAGACGCAGGATTTCATGCATTCAATAGTTTTAAAAGGGAAATTTTTAAAAAGATAAGAAAGCGGCCTAAGCCCTCTACTGTCCCCAGCAGAGTCACCACCTGTCGACGTTGGAAAATTTAAGAACTCCACGGACAGTTCGTAACCCGGGTTTCCTTAAATCGATCTTCCTAAGTTTTCTCTACCCTTATTCTTTTTATTTAGGAAAAAGGTTTTGAAGGGTTTTT
Organism: Panax stipuleanatus; assembly: GCA_020205555.1. Lineage (NCBI taxonomy): Eukaryota > Viridiplantae > Streptophyta > Magnoliopsida > Apiales > Araliaceae > Panax > Panax stipuleanatus. Next base: position 2,470,963 of record CM035116.1, read on the forward strand.
TAGGAAAGAGGCCAACATGTGTTTATGTCGACGATTTGAATGTTTAGAGTCGCTAGTTAGTAGATTGAAAAATGGTTGTACCAACTCAACCGAGTTTGATTTGAAAAGAGGCCCAATTTGCTGGACACTGTCAAAACTTGACCTTTGAAATCGGAGTTTTGAGTTCGGGGGCTTGGTTAAGTGTGGGGAAGGTGTTAGGCACCCCACAACTCCCGTGTAAACACGGTACCACATCTTTTCAATATTCCCCTTAAAACTGTGAATGCGTGAGTGAATGCTGTTTGAAAATTGGGCCTTTTGATTTGATTGATCGAAAGCTTTGACAGACTTCGTTGAGCCTATATATGAAGGGTTTGATTTGATTTGAAAACTAGTCTTTGATTTGATTTGCAAAAACATTTTTTATTTACAAAGGCTATTTTTTTGATTGAAAATGATGTTTTGAAAGCTGGTTGATCAAACCCTTATGCTGCCATATGAATTGAAGCTTGTTGATACTTTCAATTTTATCGTTATAGCCTTAAGGCTGCATGTGAATGGTGATTTGCCAGGCTGCGAAGCATCCTCAACCACTGGAATAGACAAGTGTCAGTCTCCTTATGGGTATGAAAATCATCGGAGGGACGCTGACACGACAATTGACATTTCACTATGATGAGACCTTATATCCGGATAACCGTTTTAAGGTCTGTGTATGTACATTTTACAGAAAAACTGGCAGGGTACATCTATAAACTGGAGTTTGTCCATCACGGGAATCAGATCCCGATCGATTTGATCGTGAATCCCACGATTCCTACGCTCACATATGAGTAGCCCATAAACCTGCACAGTTCAAATTTGCACAGAAATGGATATATATACATCATCACGTCGCAATGGAACCAAGGATTCGTCAATAAATCCTAGCTGCGAGTGGATAAAGCGTTTCGTTCCCACTAGATAGCGATCTAAGGGACACGAGTTTGCTTTCAAAGCTGAAACTATAAACAATAACTAGATTTAAAGGAATCTCAGCCATTATAGCTTCTAGGTTCTATCGGGAGCTGTTTGAACCATTAAAAGCTAGAATCGGCGAGATTTGAATAAATCTAGTCCGCCCGCAGATATGTTAGTGCAAATTCATATACAAATGAATGTTAAATGCAGTAGTTGAATAAATTGAGTAAAGCAATATATATAATTATATATATACGAAAGCTGTAAAAGGGCGATGGATTTTCACTCGCATGCCCGGACTGGATTGAAATATATATATATATATATATATATATATATATATATATATATATATAAACTGCAAATAGCAATGAAATAATCCAAGCTGTGAAATATATATATATATAAACTGTAATAAGGGAGATGGTTTCCCGCAGGTGCCCATACTAGAATTGAAATTGACAGAAAAGTAGTCAACTAGTGACTGGGGAGAGCACCCAGTATGGCGAAGTCTGCAAAAGCAGTAAAATGGCCACGAAGTATCCAGGACGGACTGAAAATATATATATATATATATATTGACAGAAATGTAGTCCACCAGGACTGATATGAGTACCAGTGATGGTGAAATTCGCTTATATATGCGTAAATATATATAAAAGCAGTAAACTACCATAGATTTGACATCTGGGCTTGACAGAATTGAAATGTTAGTCCATTTACAGTTAAATAAGCATGAAAAAGGGCTAAACCCGGACTGGAAAAGCAACCCAGTCCTGCGGAGTTGCCAAAAATATGTGTGCTAGTGCATTGAAATTGCTGAAGCTGATGGATCGTCAATCCGAGTTGTAAAAATGCAAAAATTTGCGTTTATGTACAGAAATATATCAAATTTTGACGAAAACGGCTATGGAACTATGTTCCGGGCATATTTAGAAGATGAAACTTCGTGTGCAAGTGGAAAACAGTGCAAAGTAGTAGTATTGACTTTCTGATAGTAAAAATACTTATAATGGACTGCAATACTGGCTTTTTGCCAAATCGTAGGCTCTATACGTCCAAATCTACCAGTTATTTTCTGATATGTGGTAGTATATGGGTATATCTACGTGTTGGAGTGAAAATATTTGGGTTTGAAATAGGTGTAAAAGTCAAAAAATTAGACGGGCAGAGCTTTGCTGCGTTTCGAAAACTTGAAAATGAAGGGGGTGTGCACGTTTATTTATAGGACATGGAGCCTTAGCTCTACCTGCGGATGCCGCAGGTAGAGGTGAGGCTCCCCAAGTGGAACCCGCGGTGTCAGGTTCTGTCGTCTCAAAGTACGTGCACTTCGGACAACGCGTAGTCGAAGTCAGAACTTTCAAACTTTTGATCGTAGCATCCATTTGAGGCGTGCGATACCTTTTCGGAAAGCTCTCACCGAGAGTGTCGCAATGTGATGGGATAAAACATTTTCCGGGTCTAAGAAGACGGGTTCATAGCCAGGTCTTCGATTTCCCGTAGTTTATCCGTTAAGCTATTTTGCGTTGTGGCACTCGGGATCGTTGTTGTGGTTCATTCTGACTTCGATGACATTAATTTTGCTTGATTTTGACCGAATCGGTTGAGAGTTGGATAAAATGACCGTTTTGCCTCTCCCGGGGTTGCCTGTGGTGTCGGTACAGTCTTTGTTGGATCTGGCTTCCCATGGTTGTCTTTGGAGCTGAACTGTACTTCTCGGATTGACGCAGGGGATGACTTGACACGTCTTGGGTTGATGTCCAGGTTGACCTGTACATCCCGGGTTGAGACCGGGGCTATCTTGACCGCCCGATATTAAGATCTGGATTGATCGGTACCTCCCGGGTCGATGCCAGGGCTGCCTAGTACCTTTCAGGTTATTGCTGAGGCTGATTTGAAGGCCCGATATTGAGATTTGGGTTGGACTAGATGGCCCGATCGACGATCGGGGTTGAGTTGATAGCCCGATATTGAGATCGGGGTTGATCTAACGGTCCGATTGATGATCGGAGCTCGATTGACTGTCAGATTGGAGATCGGAGCTGGATTAACTGTCCGATTGGAGATCGGAGCTGGATAAACGGTCTGATTGGAGATCAAAACTGGATTGACTGTTGGATTGGAGATCAGAGCTGGATAGATGGTCCGATTGGAGATCGGAGATGGATTGACTGTCCGATTGGAGATTGGAGCTGGATTGACGATCCGATTGGAGATCGGAGCTGGATTGACGGCCCGATTGGAGATCAGAGTTGGATTGATGGTCCGATTGGAGATCAGAGCTAGATTGAAGGTCTGATTGGAGATCGGAGCTGGATTAACTGTCCGATTAGAGATCGGAGCTGGATGGACTGTTCGATTGGAGATCAGAGCTGGATAGACGGTCCTATTGGAGATCGGAGCTGGATTGATTGGCCGATTGGAGATCAAAAATGGATTTACGGTCCGATTAGAGATCGGAGCTGGATTGACTGTCCGATTGGAGATCGAAGCTGGATTGACGGTTCAATTGGAGATCGGAGCTGGATTGACTGTCCGATTAGAGATCGGAGTTGGATAGATGGTCCGATTGGAGATCGGAGCTAGATTGACTGTCCGATTGGAGATCAGAGCTGGATAGACTGTCCAATTATAGATCGGAGCTGGATTAACTGTTCGATTAGAGATCGGAGCTGGATTGACAGCCTGATTGGAGATCAGAGCTGGATTGACGGTCCGATTGGAGATTAGAACTGGATGAATGGTCAGATTGGAGATCGGAGTTGGATTGACGGTCCGATTGGAGATCGGAGCTGGATTGATGATTGGAGATCAGAGCTTGATTGACGATCCGATTGGAGATCGAAACTGGATAGATGGTCTGATTGGAGATCGGAGCTAGATTGACGGTCCGATTGAAGATCGGAGCTGGATTGACGGTCCGATTAACTATCGAAGCTGGATTGATTACCGACATTGGTGATTGGGTTTAGGTTTCAGAATCGGCATTGGCTGTCGGATTTGAATTAAATGACCGACATTAGCAGTCTGATTTGAATTGAAGGACCGGCATTGGTGGTCGGATTTGAATTGAAGGACCGGCATTGGTGGCTGGATTTAAATTGATTGACGGTTTTGCCCTCCTACAGTGTTAGTGTTGGGGCAAGGAAAATTTTGAGTGTCTACAGATGCCCCTCTTTATCATGTCCATGCAATGTAATGGGATGGACAAGACAAAGATTAGTAGACACTGGAAATAAAAAGTGCCAGAGCTGCTTCATAGACTGGGCGTCTTTGAGTGGAATGGGGCTTCTGTTAGCTGCCTATGTTATCACTCTACTGGGGATAACGTTGTCATGTGCAGCCAATGATGTTGTTGGAAAGTTACCGCGAACTAATTTTGTCATTTCCTGCTAGGGATGACATCATTGATTCTGATGGGGATGAGATTGTCTAAAATGAGCTATCATAGATTATCCTCGTCTGGATCTGCTGGAGATAACGTTCTATGCGATAGCTTTATAGATTCTGACTGAGGTTGATCTGATTGATACTATCTCAATGATCCCTTTGAGGATGTGTATAACAGATTCCATCCTTTGTGATGGATTATTAAAATTGCCTCCGTCACTGGATCCCTTCTGTTGCTTGGCTGGGGTTGAGCCTACAATTGAAACGTCATTGGGGCTGAGCCAACGGTTGGACTGTATTTTGATATGTGTCTAAACTTTGTGGGAACTGAGCCAACGGATGAAAACTACTTCGGTCCGTACCCGAACTTTGCTGGGGCTGTGCCAACGGCAGACACTGCTTCGGCCAGTACTAAAACTTTGCTGGGGATGAGCCAACAGCTAAAACTGCTTCGGTCAGTACCAGAACTTTGCTGGGGATGAGCCAACGACTGAAACTACTTCGGTCAGTACCCAAAATTCGCTGGGGCTGAGCCAACGGCTGAAGCAACTTCGGTCAGTACTCGAACTTCGCTGGGGCTGAGCCAACGGTTGAAGCTGCTTCGGTCAGTACCCGAACTTTGCTGGGGCTGAGCCAAGTACTGAAACTACTTTGGTCAGTACCTGAACTTCATTGGGGATGAGCCAACGGCTGAAGCTGCTTCGGTCAGTAACCAAACTTCATTGGGTTGAGCCAACGGCTGAAACTGCTTCGGTCAGTACCCGAACATCATTGGGGCTGAGCCAACAGCTGAAACTGCTTCGGTCAGTACCCGAACTTCGCTGGGGCTTAGCCAACGGCTGAAACTGCTTCAGTCAGTACCTGAACTTCTCTAGGGCTGAGCCAACTACTGAAACTGCTTCGATCAGTACCCGAACTTCATTGGGGATGAGCCAACGGCTGAAATTGCTTCAGTTAGTACCCGAGCTTCGCTGGCGCTGATCCAACGGCTAAAACTACTTCGGTCAGTACCTGAACTTTGCTGGGGATGAGCCAACGGCTGAAACTGCTTTGGTCAGTACCCAAACTTCGCTGGGGATGAGCCAACGACTAAAACTACTTTTGTCAGTACCCGAACTTTGCTGGGGCTGAGCCAATGGCTGAAGCTTCTTCGGTCAGTACCCGAACTTCGCTGGGGCTGAGCCAACAGCTGAAACTACTTCGGTCAGTACACAAAGTTTGCTGGGGCTGAGCCAACAGCTGAAACTGCTTTGGTCAGTACTCGAACTTTGCTGGGGCTGAGCCAACAGCTGAAACTGCTTCGGTCAGTATCCGAACTTTGTTGGGGCTAAGCCAACGGCTGAAACTGCTTCGATCAGAACCCGAACTTCGCTGGGGCTGAGCCAACTGCTGAAACTGCTTTGGTCAGTACCTAAACTTCGCTGGGGTTGATCCAACTGCTGAAACTGCTTCGGTCAGAACTCGAACTTCGCTGGGGATGATTCAACGGCTGAAACTGCTTTGGTCAATACCCGAACTTTGCTAGGGATGAGCCAACGACTAAAACTGTTTCGGTCCGTACCCGAACTTCGCTGCGGATGAGCCAACGGCTGAAACTGCTTCAGTCAGTACCCGAACTTCGCTGGGGCTGAGCTAACGGCTGAAACTTCTTTGGTCAGTACCCAACATTCGCTGGGGCTAAGCCAACGGCTGAATCTGCTTCAGTCAGTACCTAAACTTTGTTGGGGCTGAACCAACAGCTGAAGCTGCTTCGGTCATTACCCGAACTTCGCTGGGGCTGATGCAACGGCTGAAACTACTTCAGTCAGTACCCGAACTTTGTGGGGCTGAGCCAACTGCTGAATCTGCTTCGGTCAGTACCCGAACTTCGCTGGGGCTGAGCTAACGGCTGAAACTTCTTCGGTCAGTACCCGAACTTTGTTGGGGCTGAGCCAATGGTTGAAACTACTTCGTTCAGTACCCAAACTTCGCTGGGGCTGAGCCAATGGCTGAAACTTCTTCGGTTAGTACCCAAACTTTGCTAGGACTGATCCAATGACTGAAACTGCTTTGGTCAGTACCCGAACTTCGCAGGGCTGAGCCAACGACTGAAACTGCTTCGGTCAGTACCCGAACTTTGCTGGGGATGAGCCAACGGCTGAAGCTGCTTCGGTCAGTACCCGAACTTCGCTGGGGATGAGCCAACGGCTGAAACTGCTTCGGTCAGTACCCGAACTTCTCTGGGGCTGAGCCAACGGCTGAAACTGCTTTGGTCAGTACCCGAACTTCGAAAAATGATAGTTTTTTATAGTTTTGCGCAATTCTTGCTCGATTTTTTCGTAGTTTGACTTGTTGATACTCGGACAAGGCTCCGGGATGAATACTAAGGGTTTTCATGTAATTTCCCTTTCCATCAGGATTACGGTGTTTAAACGCAGGATTTCTGGCCAAACCGCTCAATCCCGTAGCGATTTCTCTTCAAATTTGACTTGGTAGCCCGTTTGAAACTCCATTTTGACTCGAACCGAACCGGGCCCGGGGGAAGTGGGACCCACCTGGGCTGCCGTAGGTGGAGGTATGGCAGCCGTAGGTGGAGGTGCGGCTACCTGGCCTATTTAATATGCTGCGGGATTTTTATTTTGCAAGTTTCCCGTTTTGAGTTTCGAAAGGATTCCGATCTTCTTTTTCAGATCTACGGAGCTTGGACAGCTATTTTCTGAATTTGTCAGTTCCTACGCATTCAGCGCAGCGCAGGTAACGTTTTACATGCTTTTTTTGTAGTTTTTTACTGTTAAAAGCATGCGAACCGCCTAGGATGCTTTTAGACGCAATGTATGAAAAACGTATGTCTATATGACCTGTAAATTTTTTTTGACTACATATGTATGTATATCTTACTGTAATGCACGTTTGGATGTAAGAAAATTCAGGTTATGAGACAGTTAATTTTTGTACTTTTTGATCAATTTAGTCATCCTTTTTGAGGCCTAGTGAGCCTGGATTTTCAACTAAAAATGTCCATGGTAATTTGGCTACCATGTGAGTTTTATTTTTGAATTTCTTTCATAAATATGAACTGCTTCTGTTTTTGGGTAGGTGTGCTACTTAATGGCCATCTAGACATGCATGTGTGAATGTGGACAGTCCATTTTACAAAGGAGACTCTGGCAAATTTTTCCAAAATCTTAGGCTTTGAAAAAACATGCATTTTCGACTCTGTGGGGAATTTTTAACTGACCTATGCAGGTTTTGAGTTGCTAGGTTTTGAAAACATGCAGTTTTGACTTTACTGGGTATTTTTGATTGACCCATGTATGTCTTAGGACCTAGCGATATATGCTGAACTGATTAAAAATGATAAGCCATAGGTTTTAGGCTTACCACACCCTTTCTGAGGTTATTTGGAGACTTTTTTCCGTAGATGGATCGTGATAGACCCGGCAGTTCCAGTAGGGTCTCCTCGGGTATTAGACGTAGGAGGGCTTCTGATGTGCTATAGCCCCGTCCGGCTAGGACGCCTCATAGACTGGTAGAGGGCAGGATTCGTCCAGTATAGGACGAGCAACCATTGGATATTGATGATGAGGAGGCTTTGTTTGCCTTTTTTACTTCCGCTCAGGCTCCACGTGTGGAGGTCCCAGACTTTGCTGTGCCTACTCAGGAGCTACTGGGAGACTTGAGTCGCCATCCTTCGAGATATCTTCATGCCAACGAGGTGACTTGAAGTCTTTCTTCTCTCTAGATTCTTTTCTTCCTTCTTGCCATTTTTGGGGCTCAATTTTTTGACTTGGGTTGGTTTTTGATGCAGGTTCCCGGCTTTACGCAGCCTCGAGGGAACTGGTTTATCGTGCACTCCTTGTATCACACTTTGCATGAGGATTACAAGGAGATTATAGATTGCTGGGGATTTTAGGCCTTTTTCTCGATCCTTCCCCATCGTTGCCCCTAAGGGTATATGAGGGCTTTGTCTGAGTGCTGGTTCCACTAGACTCAATCCCTTCATTGTTGGATTGCGAGGTGATGATGACTCCTATGGACTGGAAATTTATCACCGGCATTGAGTTTGAGGGCGAGTCAGTGCCTGTCATGACGGACATTTTGCCCGCTATCGTTCGGTCCCTACTGGGAGTCCCGACGACGGCATTCAAGGGTCGGGCAGTCCGATCTGGTCCCTTGAGTATAGATGCCCAGGATGGGACTTTGCAGTTGCCTCTGCCTGATGACCAGAGGGCAAGAGATCGCATTCTGAGGCGATTGTTTTGGTCGATCATCAAGGGTTATTTCGTGGCGGACAACTCGTCTACTGTGTCCTTCGCTTTGATCAGCGCCACTCGACAGGTAGAGCGCCTCAGTGACTATGATTGGGGCTCCTATACCTTTGCCTATTTACTCCGGGGCATGCGCATGCTTTCAGAGGGTACGACGGAGGCTTGGTTAGGATTTTACCCATTCTTGCTGGTGAGTACATCTATCTGTACCTTTTTGATTTTAGCATTTTTGTCAATCTTGATCACTGAGGACTTTTGGTATTTGTATGGTCAGCTTTGGGCATTTGAGAGGCTTCTTTGCTTATGGCCCACTACTGCTTTAGGTTTGGAGACCTATCCTCGAGGACGGAGATGGCATCACTCAACTTTGATGGAGGTCCCTGTTGCTGAGGGATTCACTCATGCCCGTCTACAGTTGGAGCTTTTTACGACAGATTTGATCACCTGGACGCCATACACATCTGAGCACTTAACTGTCGAATTCGGGGGAGGAGTCCCTACTGGTCGGGAGTTTAACTTATCGACCCGCAGGGTACCGTTGTTGACGGAGGGAGGCTGGGAGCTCTATCTTGGAGAGCGTGCTATTAGGAGCATTACGGGAGAGATCTGTATTCCCATTATTCCTCCAGCTTGGCATCATTGGCCATTGACTGTGCCTTTGACAGACATCCCATTGGAGGGCATTGATGGCTTCACCCTATCAGAGGGTCCGTATAGCCAGGAGGCATTTGGCAGATGGTGGAGCTCTCGTACTATTGGAGCTCAGACTCGTGCTACCCAGTTTATGGCAGACATGGTGCTAGGATCCGTGATGATGACGGATTGGATAGCTTACCTCAGGGAGCCGACTCATACAGACCAGATAGCAGATCTGACAAGGGAGTTATAGCAGGCTAGTTTCTTTATTAGGCACCTTGGCCGAGATCCGTCAGAGGCATCTTCTTTTGACCCATCCAGCTCAGGAGCAGGTCCCTCTTCAGGTCCATTTAGCAGCAGCTATATAGGGGCAGATCCTCCCTTATATCGCCCAGATATGCCTGATCCTAGCAGCTTTGTGCAGATAGAGGAGATGAAGCAGGTTGATCGATTCGACACTGATGTCTACGACTTCCTCTGATAGCTATTGGATCTATACTTTTTGGTCATCCACTGTTTTGGCTATTCATCATTTGTGCCATCATTTTGATAGACCACTGTAGTAGTTGGGTGGTGGTGCCCCATTTTCCCTGTATTTTTCCTTTCTCTTTGTATCAGGATACAGGAAAGTTGTATACTGTAGATAGCTTTTTGTACATATTCCTGCCATATCTTATCTTCTGCATCATATTTATATTATTATCATCACACATATATTATATCATGTGTATGCATTCAGACAGCTGTGTTTTGACTTTTCCTCTGGACGGTCTTGTGGTACGGTGCTAGAGATGATGTCGTCTGCAGTCAGTCGTATTGAGCTTTTACCACCATCTACGATGGCAACATCATTGAGGTCCTGGTATGATAGTCTGCTCTTTCTTGCTAGGGGGACTGTGGACCAGATGTTGGGGCATTCATTGGCTTTTGTGGATTTTTGGGTTTCAATCGGATTTGTTGAGGGCCTTCTACCATGCTGAATTATCGACAGGCAGTTGTTCCGCTTCGGGCGACGTGAGCTGACGCTGACTCTGGAGGAGTACCAGAGATTTACTGGCTTTGATTTAGAGTTGCCGTGCGCTCGGACGGTGATTAGTGATATGAGGAGGCCGTTTATCAGGCTGTCCGGTCTACATCAGAGTGTAGTTATGGATGAGACCGTTTCGGGGCACGTGATCTCTATAGGACTTCTTAATTGAGAGCTTTGGCGAGATTAACAGTTATGGTTGCCACGTCGGAGATTTCATTTGTTCAGCAGAAGCATGGCATGCGTCCAGGATAGACATTCTACTGATGTGTGTTGTGGCATATGTCTATATGCCGTTGCGATCGGATAATCTAGATGTGGGATTGGTAGTAGTGGTTAGAGCCCTTAGATAGGGTAGCACCATCATCCCGATGATATTGACTGAGACATTTAGATCTGCCACGTATTGTAGTACCCATCCAGAGGTGTTTTTTAGTGGCAGCTCGGTCTTGCTGTATATATGGCTGATGTCCCATATAGGACCGATTGGATCCTTCAGGCCTAGAGGTTTTTGCTTTACTAACGAAACATCTAGAGCTTTCTCTTTTCAGTCTGCGGAGTGCATTGATGCAGAGTCTTGGTACGCATTTCTGTCGGATATTGAGCATCCGTTTGTGATCTTGCCATGCTCAGGGATAGCATCCCCATATAGCTTTATCACTCATGTATTTGGCCTAGAATATTTGCCCCTAGCGGGTTTGAGAGGAGTGACTACCTATCATCCTTTGGCAGTCATGTGTCAGTTTGATCAGCTGTAGAGTTTGCACCATTTCAGGGGGTCTGTTGATTAGAGGATGTCGGCTTCTTCCATGTTATCTGCCAACCTTGGCCAGAGTATATTAGTGTTGGACTCATCGGGAGAGGGCTGATTTCCCCAGTAGCCATCCGGGCTGTTCTCTAGAGTATTCTGCGTGGTTGGAGGCAGAGACAGGAGTGGTAGCAGAGGCTTCTTCATCTCCTAGTGTGGACTCTGACAAAGAGGAGCCCATAGAGGATCCAGATTCTCCTACCGAGGATGAGCTATTTACTGGTTTGACTGCTGCTCTGGTTAGTGATTCCCCGACCATTCCTGTGGGGAGAAATCCAGCTTTAGCAGACTCACTATTCAGGATGACCTTTGAGCGAGAATCGTCTAGAGCACAGCTGTTGACCGCCTTGTCTGGCAGAGATTAAGCCTTTGCTGAGAGGGATGGTGTCAGGGCTGCTTTGGATGCTGGATTGATTGAGCGGGACGAGCTCCACCCTGCTTTGGATACTGCAGTTGTAGAGCGAGACGAGATTTGCTCGACTAGGGATGCAACATATGTTGAGATCGAGGAGACTTTGATTGCTCGAGACGCAGCTTTTGTGAAGAGGGATGAGTTTTTGAGCTTTTGTTTGGTTTGATGAGTTTTTGAGCTTTTATTTGGTTTGCTGAGTTTTTGAGCTTTTATTTGGTTTGATGACTTTTTGAGCTTTTATTTGGTTTGCTGAGTTTTTGAGCTTTTATTTGGTTTGACCGCACCAGAAATGGCTGCCTAAGTACTCCCGGGTTGAGGGAGATCAGGTCATTCGTAGTTTCGGCTTTCTAGTGAAAAACCGAACCTAATTTAATTTGTAGGACCCGGATGCGGGTATGCATTTCTTCAGATGTAATACCTTTTCACGGTGTCTGAATTGATGATTTGGGGAAACTCGGTCCCATCCATCTCTTGCAGTTTGATAGCGGCCCCAGTTAACACTTCTTTGACAATGAAAGGGCCTTCCCAGCTTGGGGCAAATTTTCCTTTAGCTTCATCCTGATTGGCCAGGATTTTCTCTAGCACCAAGTCATTTTCTCTAAATTTCCGGATTCAGACCTTCTTGTTGTAGGATCTGGCGATCCTTTGCTGGTATAACTGTCCATGGACCTTCTTCTCTCTTTTCATCTATCAGAGAGAGCTGATGATGCCGGTCTTGCAACCATTGATCTTCATCTATTTGAGCGTTGATCAACATTCGTAAAGATTCCATCTCTACTTCTATGGAAAAGACTGCTTCCATGCCATAGACCAACGAGTAGGGGGTAGCCCTAGTAGCGGTGCACATTGACGTCCTGTATGCTAATAGAGTTAGAGGCAGTAGGTTAGGCCAGTCCTTATGATTGGCGGACATTTTTTGCATAATCTTCTTGATGTTTTTGTTGGCCGCTTCAATAGCATCGTTCATCTTGGGCCGATTGATGACAGAATTGAGATGCTTGATGTGGAACTTACTGCCCAGATACACCATCATTTGATTGTTCAGGTTTTTGGTGTTGTCTGATACGATCACCTCCGGTTGTCTATATCGACAGACGACATTATTTCTGATGAAACTGATGATAACCTCTTTTGTGACTTTGGGAAAAGAGGCTGCTTTGACCCATTTGGTGAAGTAATCGATCATAGTGAAGATGAATCGATGACCATTGCTGGCTTTGGGTTCCACTGGACCTATTACGTCCATTCCCCAAATAGAGAAAGCCCATGGTGAACTCATGTTATGCAGCTCATTTGGAGGAGCGTGAATGGCATTTCAATGTATTTGGCATTGAAAGCATCTCTTGACGTGATCATCGCAATCAGCTTTGAGCAAAATCTAGTAATGTCGTGTTCTGATTATCTTTTTGGCCATCAGATGGTCGCTCATGTGTGGACCACAGACTCCGCCATGAACTTCATCCATTAGTCTTTGGGCTTGCTCATTGTCGAGGCATCTTAACAAGCCTATTCCAGCATCCCTTTTATAAAGTGCATCTCCACTCAGATAGAACTTCATGGCCATTCTGAGAATCTATTTCCACTCTGATTGACTTGCACCAGCGGGTGTGGATCCATCACAGAGATATTCCTTGATGTCTTGAAACCAAGGCTGCTTGACAGGAGGTATTTCATCTGATACTCCTCCCACATAATTCCCATATGTCGGGGCTTTTTGAATGATGAACTAAATGTTGGGAAATCCACTCCTATTAGACATGCGGATTAATGAAGCCAATGTTGCTAGTGCATCAGTGAAGTCATTCCGACCCCGAGGAATGTGAACGAAGGTTATTGCTTCGAATTCTCGATATATTTTGAGGACTTGCCAATGGTAGGGCAGTAAATGCAGTTCTTTAGTGAGATACGCGCCAGTAGTTTGTCTGATGACCAGCTCGAAATCTCCAAAGACGAGTAGGTGTTTGATAGACATGAATTGGGCTAGCTTCAACCCCATTATACAGCCTTCATACTCGGCCGTGTTGTTGGTGTTGCCATTTTGAAGTTTTATAGCCACATGATATTGATCACTTGTACCAGAGATGAGGACTGCCCCAGCTCCAGCACCTTCCATGTTTACCGCTCCGTCAAAATACATTTTCCATGGTTGGACTGTATTCTCAGACTGGAGTTGTTGAATTGTCATGATCCCATCATCCGAGAAATAGGTCTCCAGGGGGTCGAACCCTCCTGAAGGTGCTTCTACTAATTTATCTGCAATGCCTTGACACTTGATTGACTTCTGAGTCACGTAGACAATGTCGAATTGCTGTGGGATCAACTGCCATTTGGACAATCGATAATTCAGCATTGGTTTGTTAAATATATATTTGAGCGGATCCATGCGGGATATGAGGTAGGTCGTATGCCCATGCAAATAGTGTTGCAACCTCATAGCGACCCATGCTAATGCACAACATGTATTTTCGATCAGGGTGTATTTCTGTTCCCCACTGCTGAATCTTTTACTGATGTAGTATATGGCTCTTTCCTTGCTACTATCATCCTTTTGTCCTAACATGCAGCCCATTGCATTGACATTGACGGATAGGTACATGAACTAAGGGACTCCCTCCCTTGGGGGTATCAGAACAGGAGCTTCAATTAGCTGTTTCTTGATGGCAAGGAAGGCTTGTTGACAATCCTCATTCCACGTGGTGGAGGAATTCTTCCTTAAAAGTTTGAAAATGGGCTCACAAGTTGCTGTGAGCTGGGAAATGAATCTGCTTATGAAGTTGATCCTTCCCAGGAATCCACGTATCTCCTTCTCTGTACGAGGTACGGGTATTTCAGTAATGGCTTTGATTTTGGCAGGGTCGAGTTCAATACCCCAGTTGCTCACCAAGAATCCTAACAGTTTGCCTGCTTTGACGCCAAAAGCACATTTGGCGGGATTTAGCTTGAGGTTGTATTTACGTAACCTATTGAACAGCTTCCTGAGATGGTTTGTGTGATCATCCTCCCTTCGGGATTTGATGATGATGTCGTCAATATAGACTTCTATTTCTTTATGCATCATATCATGAAAGAGGGTCATCATGGCTCGCTGATACGTTGCTCCGGCATTGATGAGGCCGAATGACAGTCGTCTATAGCAGAAAGTTCCCCAGGGAGTGATAAAGGCTATTTTCTCCCGGTCTTCATCAACAACCATGATTTGATGGTAACCAGCAAAGCAATCCACGAATGAATACATGCCATACTACGCAGTATTATAGATTAGAATGTGGATGAAAGGCAATGGGAAGTTGTCATTGAGGCAGGCTTTGTTCAAATCCAGGTAATCCACGCATATTCATACCTTCCCTCCCGGTTTAGGTACGGGGACTATGTTTGATAGCCATTAGAGGTAGGTTGATACCATAATGATCCCGACTTTGAATTGTTTAACGACTTCTTCTTTGACTTTGATACTCCACTCAGGTTTTAATAGCTTGAGTTTTTATTTGACTGGTTTGAACCCTTCTTTGATGGGCATTCGATGGATGACAATGTCTGTGGATAGATCGATCATGTCTTTATGTGACAATACAAACACATCCTAGTACTGTGTTAGGAGTTTGATCAGGTTGGCTTTTTGATTTGGTGTGAGGTCTGAACCTATTTGGATTTCTTTGATGTTTTCGGAGGTTCCTATGTTGATGGTGGAGGTTTTGTTGAGGTTTAGTTTGGGTTTATCTTCGACCCATTCCTTGATCTCCTCTGGCACCTCATAGTCATCTTCCTCCTCTTGATCAATATCCATCAAGTCGAAGTTCAATTCTACATCCAAGTCGGAGTCATCTTGACAGGTTGGCATATCATCAGCAGAGACACACACATCCAATGCTTCGGTCTTGAAAACAAAAATGCTTTCATTAATATATACGATTGCTTAAACACACGACATTTGAGAAGTATGACAAAAGTTATTACTCTAGCTGTGCAATCAAAAGTAAGTAATAAATGAAAGCATGATTAAGGGAAGCTGTACTCTCTGCCCCTTTATCCTTTTTGACTTAGGCAAGGGACACTGCTCCAGTTGTCCAGTGTCAGATTCTCATTAATTTGGGGAATTGAGGAATTGTGCTCATCCGCCTCGCCCTGGATGATGACTGGGACACCCTTGAGAATAAGGCCAAGGCTTTTCTGTGGATTATTCATCTTCTTGATGTGAGGAATTAGGACACGGTCGTCGTCACTGTCGGGGAGTTCGTCATTCATACCCTCGTAGTTGAGAATGACTCTCATATTAGCGAATGGGTCTCATCCTTCGTATAGGATCTTTTCTTTTCCCTTTTCGCTGTTTGCCTCAGGCTTGAGGGCTTTTCTTTCATGGTCAGGTATGATTGGAGGAAATAGTATGGCTGATACCGCAGTCGAGACTTTCCTCGTAGATTTCACCCATCCGATATTTGTGAGGTTTGGGAGCAGAATCGTGGAGGCATGAGCCTTGGGATGTTTGTGTGGATACTGGTGGCTTGACCCGGATGAATATCCCAATCTTGCTCTTCCCATCTAACTTGGGATTTGGACTGGCATCTTGATACCTTGCTTATCTTTTCCTAACCTTTCTCCAGGTTGGAAACTCGAAGATACCATCTCTTGACCTACGGTCATTACTTTAGTGGACACTTTAGGTTTTAGGGCTGGTGTCCCAATTGGTAGATATTGAATATCGCTCACCTCAAAAGCTTGAAAACTTGTAGGTTCAATCCCCGCGACCAGGCTAATCACTGGCATGTCCCCATGTATGTAGGTAGGGTATTCTGGCTCGGCATTGACCCTGATGAGGCTTTCGTTAATGATGTACTTGAGTTGCTGATGGAGGGTGGATGGCACTGCTCCTGCCATATGGATCCATGGTCTGCACTACAACAAATTTTATCCAGTGGTAATATTGTGCACTTGGAAGGATACGTAGAAAGTGTGTGGACTAATTTCTAAAGGAAGATCGATTTCCCCCATAGCCTGGTGGCGAGATCCATCGAAAGCCTGGATTACCATATAACTGGTTTTGATCCAATTCGGATTGATCTTCATTCTTTCCAACGTGTCGTATGGACAAATGTTGAGGGAAGATCCTCCGTCAATAAGTACTACTCCGATCACGTATCCGGAGGGCATTATAGATATATACAGGGACTTGTGGTGGCCCCTTCCCTCAGCCGGGATATCATCGTCTGTGAAGGATATCACATTGTTGTTGAAAATATGTTCTATCACGTGACGAAATTTTTTTGTGTCTACCGTGTGAGGCAGATGGGCTTCCTCTAGTACCTTCACTAGAATGTTGCAATGGTCTGCTGATGATAAGACCAGATCGAGGATAAACACTTGCTTGGGTGCATTTTTCAAGCTTTACACTACCTTGAATTCATTGTGTCCCATTTTGTTGAGGAACTCTGTGATCTTTTCTTCAGCCACCTTTTCTTTTGCTTTGGTAACTGGTTTTATTAACCGCTAGGGCAGGTATAATGGATTATCCTTTGATAGGATGGAAATGTTGTTTGAAGTAGTGCTTTTATTGTCCCCGTAGTTCCATGGGACCTTCTTCAGACTGATGATTGGATATTGAGGTCTGAAGGACAAGATTAGAGGCTGAGGTGCAGCCACCTTCACAGGATTTTAAACTTCTTGGACCCCTTTCCCTGTCAGTACTAGGGGTGTGAGGATTGATTCCTTATCGCATGATACGACAGCCACTGTGTCCTGGTACCATGCATTGGGGATCCAGAGGCTATCTTTATCTGCCAAGTCGAGGATTTGATCTCCTCTGATTAGGTCACCTTTCTCAATCAGATCTTGAATAAGGTTACGAATTGCCCAGCATTCTTCTGTATCATAGCCGGGAGAGTTGGAATGGTAGTAACATATTTAGTCAGGTTTGAATTTTCTGGATTGAGGGTTTAATGGGGGTAATAAATCTGCAACCATCCCCTCATTGATCATCATTTGGAGGATTTCTTCCATTGACTGGTTCAGATTGGTGAAGTTCCTTTGAAACAGGAATTTTCTACCTTCTTGGGTATACTCATTTTTTACCATTGGTTGTTCGTGCAACTGGTAATGATCCCTATTGAGAATGGGATTGATTTCTGTCGGAGGAGAATGACTGCCAATGAATTGATGAATTTGCTTTAACATCTTCCTGGTGAGTTGATGCTGGTAGACGACCAGTTCAGCCAACTGCTCAATCTGTTCCTTAAGAGACTTAACTTCTTGCTCCATCAAGAATTGCTTCTCAAAAGTTTTCCAACTCTATGGGCTTCTGAGATTGGATTAACTTGGTTCCACAATGTAGCGGAGGTATTCAGATCATTCTCCATTTGAGGAGCTGATCATGTTGACATTTTCCTCTTTGTCATGTGGGAGAAGATTGTCTTGGACATGGGGTTGGTCAGGCTTTGTTACCACAATTTCACCGCTGTCAATCTAGTCTTGAATTTTGTGCTTGAGAGACCAACAGTCTTGAGTATCATGGCCTGGAGATCCAGAATGGTAAGCACATTTCTT
Source organism: Panax stipuleanatus (assembly GCA_020205555.1). Classification (NCBI taxonomy): domain Eukaryota; kingdom Viridiplantae; phylum Streptophyta; class Magnoliopsida; order Apiales; family Araliaceae; genus Panax; species Panax stipuleanatus. Next base: position 2,488,956 of record CM035116.1, read on the forward strand.
GTTAGGATCGAAGTTCCTTCTGTTAGTGTTGGTTGGTGGAAGGAGTTGAACAATCTTCTTCTGAGCTGTCAGAACTTTGAACACATTCTCGAAGGAATCCCCTAGTGGAGTGAAATTTCTTCGACGCCTGATTTCCATGTTTTTCTGGAACTGAGGGTTTACAGGCTGTGCTGAAGCTTGGAAAGGGGTATAGTTCCTCCTTTGAATGGGCATGTGGTTTGACTTGCCCCTTGAATTTTGCCCATGTAAAACCAAGGAGACTTCTTTGTCTTTCTTTTTATGTTCCCTTTGGGGATTACTCCCGTAATTTTTGGATTGGATATGCTCGACGACAACTTCGAGGGCGGTTAGATCTTTTATCTTCCCGGATTTGAGCCCCATTTCTGCCATCTAGCTATGCTTGATCATTTCAGAGAATGGTTTTCCTATTCCTGCTAGGACCCTCTCATAATAAGGCGCTTCTTGGATATCGATGAAGGTTATGACTATTTCAGATTTAGTCATGGTAGGGGTAACTTGTGCTGTGACCCGTCTCCATCTCTGGGCATATTCTCTGAATGATTCAGTGTTCTTTTTCTTGGTTTTGGTTATTTGATATTTGTCTGGAGCCAGCTTTGATTGGAAACTGTACTGGTTGAGGAAGGCATGGGCCAGCTCTTCCCAACTATGAATTTTGGAGTTGTCCAAGCGGGCATACCAAGCTCTGGCTTCTCCGGTTAGACTCTTCTGGAATAGTTGCATTCGAAGTTTCTTGTCCTCAGCATAGGATCCGAGTTCTCCGATGAAGACTTTCAGGTGTGTGTAAGGATCCCCCATTCTGTCATATTTCTAGAAATCAGGGACTTAAAATTTTTCGGGATAACGAGCCTCGGTGAAAATGCAAAGTTCAGAGTAATTGACACTGCTGAATGCTCCAATTCCTTTGATAGATCGAAGGATTTCGTCTATCTGTCACATTTTTTTGAGAATGTCACCAGTTTTCGGCTCTTTGACGAGGGGGGTGATTTCAGGAGTTTTGTTGGTTGTGTCCTGGTTTTGTGGTCCAGGAATATGAGTTTTGGCTTTTTCTACATCTTGATTGCCAGCACCACTACAAGATGTTCCTGGTTCTGGATGAGCTTGAGATTGTTTCTCTTTAAAGGCCTTACTTTGTTCTCGCAGAAAACCGGCTAGCTCGGCTATCTGATTTTTTAGTCCTTCGAATTCTTCCCTGGAGACAGGGGTGGGTTCTGGTGGAGCACTTGAAGCCATGTCCGTGGAGGGACTGAGTGCTTTCTTGAATTTAGATCTGGTGACAGGACCAATTTTTACACCTACAACAAAACGTAGGCGTGTTAATTTCCTGAGGTAGGTAAGGGTTGGATGCATGATGTATTTTTTAGTGTTTATCCTGCAAAACCGAGGTTAGTTGTTTTGATGGCAGGATGATATATATTTGACATGGAAAGTAAATCTTTCATTATTGATATTTACATTGTGCTCCTCAGAAATTATAGACTTGACATGGAATCGAAAGAGGAAGGTATGAAGAAGCTTCCATTCGAATTTGGTTACTCAGAGGCTGACCTATCTTAGGTTGCTCTCGCGGCTTTTGTTTTGGCATGAAGGCTCCTAGATCATCGCAATCTACTAGAAGGGAAATTAATCCGATCGTTCAACTGGAGCGAATTTGAGTGGTGTATTTTCATGAGGCACCCCAGAGACTTAATCGTCCCCAGAGTCATTACTTAACACCAACCGGGTTATCCTCCTTGTGAGAGGGACACACAACATACATTCTCATACATCGTGCCTTACCGTTTATGAATGTAATGACAGTTGGGTGCGTAGCACTAAAGCAGGAAAGCATTCATTCACATTTATTTAATGTAAAGACGCAGCATTTAATCATCCATTGACTGTGGAGACGCACGATTTCACGCATTCAATAGTTTTGAAAGGTAAATTTTTGAAAAGATTAGAGAGCAGCCTAAGCCCTCTATTGTCCCTAGAAGAGTCGCCACATATCGACGTTGGAAAATTTAAGAACCTCGAGGGTCATTTCGTAACCCGGGTTTCCTCAAATCGATCTTCCTAAGTTCTCTTTACCCTTATTCATTTTATTTAGGAAAAAGGTTTTGAAGGATTTTTTTAGGAAAGAGGCCAACATGTGTTTATGCCGACGATTTTAATGTTTAGAGTCGCCAGTTGGTAGATTAAAAAATGGTTGTACCAACTCAACCGAGTTTGATTTGAAAAGAGGCCCAATTTCTTGGACACTGTCGAAACTTGATCTTTGAAATCGGAGTTTTGAGTTCGGTGGCTTGGTTAAGTGTGGGGAAGGTGTTAGGCACCCCACGACTCTCATGTAAACACGGTACCACATCTTTTCAATATTTCCCTTAAAATTATGAATGCGTGAGTGAATGCTGTTTGAAAATTGGGCCTTTTGATTTGATTGATTGAAAGCTTTGACAGACTTCGTTCAGCCTATATACGAAGGGTTTGATTTGATTTGAAAATCAGTCTTTAAATTGATTTGCAAAAGCATTTAATTTGAATTGCAAAAGCTTTTCTTTTGATTGAAAATGATGTTTTAAAAGCTGGTTGATCAAACCGTTACGCTGCCATAGGAATTGAAGCTTGTTGATGCTTTCAATTTTATCTTTATAGCCTTAAGGCTGCGTGTGAATGGTGATTTTTAGGGCTGCGAAGCATCCTCGACCACAGGAATAGACAAGTGTCGGTCTCCTCATGGGTATAAAAACTATCGGAGGGACGCTGACATGACAATTGACATTTCACTTTGACGAGACCTTAAATCCAGATAACCGTTTCAAGGTCTGTGTATGTACATTTTACAGAAAAACTGGCAGGGTACATCTGTAAACTAGAGTTTGTCCATCATGGGAATCAGATCCCGATCAATTTGATCGTGAATCCCACGATTCCTAGGCTCACATATGAGTAGCCCATAGACCTGCACAGTTCAAATTTGCACAGAAATGGATATATATATACATGATCACGTCGCAATGGAACCAAGGATTCGTCAATAAATCCTGGCTGCGAGTGGATAAAGCGTTTCGTTCCCACTAGATAGCGATCTAAGGGACACGAGTTTGCTTTCAAAGCTGAAACTATAAAAAATAACTAGATTTAAAGGAATCTCAGCCATTATATCTTCCAAGTTCTATCGGGACCTGTTTGAACAGCTGAAAGCTAGAATTGGCGAGATTTGAATAAATCTAGTCCGTCCGTAGATATATTAGTGTAAATTCATATACAAATGAATGTTAAATGCAATAGTTGAATAAATTGAGTAAACCAATATATATATATATATATATATATATAATTATATATATACAAAAGCTGTAAAAGGGCGATGTGTTTTCACTCGCAAGCCCGGACTTGAATTGAAATATATACATATATAAAATTGTAAATAGCCATGAAATAATCCAGGCTGTGACATAAATGAAATATATATATATAAACATAAATAAGGGCGATGAGTTTTCACGCCGGTGCCCGTACTGAAATTGAAATTGACAGAAAAGTAGTCAACTAGTGACTAGGGAGAGCACCCAGTATGGCAAAGTGTGCAAAAGCAGTAAAATGGCAATGAAGTATCCAGGCCGAACTGAAAATATATATATATATATATATATATATATATATATATATATTGACAGAAATATAGTCAACAAGGACTGATATGAGTACCATTGACGGTGAAATTCGCTTATATATGCGCAAATATATATAAAAGCGGTAAACTACCACGGATTTGACATCCGGGCTTGACAGAATTGAAATATTAGTCCATTAACAATTAAATAAGCACGGAAAAGGGCCAAACCCGGACTAGGAAAGCAACCCAGTCCTGCGGAGTTGCCAAAAATGTGTGTGCTAGTGCATTGAAACTGCTAAAGCTGACGGATCGTCAATCCGAGTTGTAGAAATACAAAAATTTGTGTTTATGTACAGAAATATATCAAATTTTGACGAAAACGGCCACAGAACTAAGTTTCGGGCATATTTAGAAGATGAAACTTCGTGTGCAAGTGGAAAATAGTGCAAAGTAGTAGTATTGACTTTCTGATCGTAAAAATACTTACAATGAACTGCAATACGGGCTTTTTACCAAATCGTAGGCTCTATACGTCCAAATATACCGGTTTGTTTTGGTATGTGGTAGTATATCTACGTGTTGGAGTGAAAATATTTGGGTTTGGAAGAGGTGTAAAAGTCAAAAAATAAGACAGGCGGAGCTTCGCTGCGTTTCAAAAACTTGAAAATGAAGGGGGGGGGTGCACATTTATTTATAGGCCAGGGAACCTTAGCTCTACCTACGGCTGCCGCAGGTAGAGGTGCGGCTCCCCAGGTGGGGCCCAGGGTGTCGAGTTCTATCGTCTCGAAGTACGTGCACTCTGGACAATGCATAGTCAAAGTAGGAACTTTCAAACTTTTGATCGGAGCGTCCGTTTGAGGCGTGCGATACCTTTGCGGAAAGCTCTTGCCGAGAGTGTCTCAATGACATGGGATAAAATATTTTCTAGGTTCAAGAAGATGGGTTCATAACCAGGTCTTCGATTTCCCGCAGTTTGTCCGTTGAGCTGTCTTGCGTTGTGGCACTCGGGATCGTTGTTATGGTTCATTCTGACTTCGGTGGCATCAATTTGGCTTGATTTTGACCTAATCGGTTGAGAGTTGGATAAAATGACCGTTTTAACCCTCCCGGGGTTGCCTGTGGTGTCGACACGACCTTTGATGGATCTGGCTTCGTAGGGTTATCTTTGGGGCTGAACTACACTTCCTGGATTGACATCGGGGATGACTTGAAACGTCTTGGGTTGATGTCCAAGTTGACCTGTACCTCCCGGGTTGAGACTGGGGTTGTCTTGACGGCCTGATAATTAGATCGGGATTGATCGGTACCTCCCGGGTCGATGCCGGGGCTGCCTTGTACCTTTTAGGTTATTGTCGAGGCTGATTTATAGGCCCGATATTGAGATCGGGGTTGGACTTGACGGCCCGATCGACGATCGGGGTTGAGTTGATAGCCCGATATTGAGACCGGGGTTGATCTGATGGTTCGATTGACGATCAAAGCTGGATTAACTGTCCGATTGGGGATTGGAGCTGGATTGACTGTCTGATTGGAGATCGGAGCTGGATAGATGGTTCGATTGGAGATTAGAGCTAGATTGACTGTCTGATTGGAGATCAAACTGGATTAACGGTCTGATTGGAGATCGAAGCTGGATTGACGTTCCGATTAGAGATTGGAACTGGATAGACGGTCCGATTGGAGATCAGAGCTGGATTGACTGTCCGATTGGATATCGGAGCTGGATTAACGGTCCGATTAGAGATCAGAGCTGGATTGACTGTTCGATTAGAGATCGGAGCTGGATTGATGGTCCTATTGAAGATCGAAGCTGGATTGACTGTCCGATTGGAGATCGGAGCTGGATAGACAGTCCGATTGGAGATCGGAGCTGAATTGATAGTCCAATTAGAGATCGAAGCTGGATTGACAGTCCGATTGGAGATCAGAGCTGGATTGACCGTCCAATTGGAGATTGGAACTTGATAGATGGTCCGATTGGAGATCAGAGCTGGATTGACGGTCCGATTAGAGATCAGAGCTAGATTGACGGTCCGATTAGAGATCGAAACTAGATAGACAATCCGATTGGAGTTCAGAGCTGAATTGACGGTCCGATTGGAAATCGGAACTGGATAGACTGTCCGTTTAAAGATCAGAGATGGATTGACTGTTCGATTGGAGATTGAAGCTGGATTGACGGTCCGATTGACTGTTCGATTGGAGATTGAAGCTGGATTGCCGGTCCTCATTATTTTTGTAAAATAGTGCGTTATTAATTGTAATTAATGAGGACTGAATTTGAGCGTTTATTATTCGTATTACATACGATCTATGTTGTAGCTCATAATTGTGTGGTCATATTTTGCACGACAGTAAAATAGTTAAATTTTAATATTCGTATTTGGATTCTGTACCATGTATTTGGAGGCTCAAAATGGGTGGCGTGAACCTATTTTGGGGGAGTCACAATTGGTATCAGAGCTTAGGGATATGATCTCTGGCGGAGATCTGCGAATAGAACTAGGAGGGGAGAGACGAGTAAATCCTTCGCTAGTGTGTCTTACCTAAACTTATGTGTTATTTAATTGGTCGGTCGGAACATAGGGTTAATATGTGACATGAAAATTTCTTTAATTAACCCTTGTTTTGTGGCAGTATTTAAGAATGGCAGCTGAAAATCTAAGCAATGGAGCATTTGAGACCATTGAGGCACCGCTAATCACCAACTAGGATAATGTACAACAGGATGGCAATAATCCTCGTGTAAACAACACCACCATTCAAACGATGAATGATGGGATGTTTAGAAGCTTTTTACAGTTTATGCAAAACCAGACGAGGGAGACTCGTGTTCAAAATACAGGTGGAAATAATGGTAATTCGCGGTTTGTCACTGCCAAACAATTCAAAGAGTTGGGACCACCAGCGTTTTTGGGAAAACCAGATCCAATCAAGGCAAAAACATGGATTAAGCAAATTACTAAGATATTTGATGTCTTGGGATGTACGGAGGAGCAATAGGTTCCATTCGCCACCTTTATGTTCCATGGAGAGACAGATTACTGGTGGGAATCTGTGAAGCGTACTCAGCCTTTCGCACTCAAGATGTCTTGGGAAGAGTTCTAGAAATTGTTCAATGATAAGTACTTTCCAAAAAGTATTCGTCATATGAAGGAGGTAGAGTTTATCAAACTGGAACAGAATAATATGACGATGTCCCAATACGAGGCTAAGTTTGTGGAGTTATCCCGGTTTGCATCTCATCTGGTGGATAATGAGGAACGTATGACACGGATTTTTTGAGAGGTTTGAAACTAGAAATTCGTCAGTACCTCATTTCTCATAAACTTTGTTTGTATTCAGATGTGGTGAATATGGCCCAATTATTAGAACGAGATAATGAATATGTTTAACCAAGGGACAACAACCAAGGTCGTACCGCTGTCAACAGTCATCGGAACAATGAAAATCAGCGTGGAGAAAGTTATTAGGCCAGAAGCAGTAACCACTCCGGTGGTAATCATGTTCATGATAATAGAAGAAGTGAATCAGGGGGAGATTTCAAAAAGAGAAGGTACAACAATGATAACGTGAAGAAGTCGGCACCAGCACCAACAACTATTTCTAGGGGAGGAGAATGACCACCGGTCATATGTTATAAATGCGGACAAGAGGGAGACATCAGTCCAAACTTCACACAACAATCCAAGGTGTGCTATAATTGTGGAAAAGAAGGTCACATAGCTCGAGTGTGTCCTGTAGCGAAACCAAGTTTAGCGGGGATGGTGACTTCAAAGGCTGTCCCAGACAAGTCAAAGTCGGTGGTTCTAGGGAGAGCATTTGTCGTGACTACCCAAAAAGCGAGGAACCTAAACGAAGTTGTCACGGGTAAGCTAATTATAAACCCTTGCAAATTCTATACCTTATTAGATACCGGTTCTACCCATTCTTTTATTTCACCTACTTGTGCTCAACGTTTGAACTTGACCCCTGATAAATCAGACTTTGACTTATCTGTTAAAACTCCGTTAAGAGAAACCTTCGTTACATCCACAGTTTACAAATCTTGTTTGATTCAAATTGGCACCCTCACATTACCTGTTGATCTTATCTTTTTGAAAATACTTGAATTTGATGTGATTTTAGGAATCTACTGGTTAACCACTTATCATACCAAAATTGATTATTTTTGTAATGTTGTTAGTTTTCATATTCCTAACCAACCTGTTGTACGAATTCAAATAATCAAACCACTAAAATCAATCAATGTCATTTCAAGTCATAAAGCTATTCATTTATTGAAAAACGGATGTCAAGCTTTCTTAGCCCATGTCACTGATTTAAACCAGAATACGTCAGATTTGAATGATATTTTTGTTGTTAATAAGTTTCCTGATGTATTTCCTGAAGAACTTCCTGCTCTACCCCCAGAACGTGAAGTTGAATTTTTTATTGACCTTGAACCCGGTACAAAACCCATTTCTAAAACCCCATATCGAATGGCTCCTATTGAACTTCAGGAGTTAAAGGTTCAACTACAGGAGTTGTTAGACATTGGTTTCATTCATCCTAGTACATCTCCTTGGGGTACTCCTATTTTATTTGTAAAGAAGAAAGACGGGAGTATGCGACTTTGTATTGACTATCAGGAATTGAACCATGTCACCATCAAGAATAGGTATCCGTTACCTCGCATTGATGACCTGTTCGACCAGTTGCAAGGTGCAAAATTCTTTTCAAAGATCGATCTTCGTTATGGATATCATCAGTTAAAGATTAAAACTGATGACATTCCAAAGACTGCCTTCAGAATTCGATACGGGCATTATGAATTCTTAGTCATGTCTTTTGGATTGACTAATGCTTCTGTGGCATTCATGGATATGATGAACCGAATATTCAAGGATTATTTGGATCATTTTCTGGTTGTCTTTATTAATGACATCCTCATTTACTCTAAAAGCCGTAAAGATCATGAGAACCACTGGAAGCTGATACTTCAAAAGCTTCGTGAAAACAAACTATATGCCAGGTTGAAGAAATGCAAGTTTTGGCTTGATGAAGTAGCATTCCTTGGGCACGTGGTATCGAAACATGGAATATTAGTTGACCCGACGAAGATTGAAGTAATACGAAGTTGGGAGAAACCTAAGTCGGTAACCGAAGTACGTAGCTTTTTGGGCTTAGCAGGTTATTATTGGAGATTCATGGAAGGATTTTCTCGAATCGCTACTCCATTAACTTAGCTGACTCGAAAAGATACAAAATTTAGATGGAATGAGGAATGCAAGAAGAGCTTCCAAGAGCTCAAGAGGAGACTCATTTCAGCACCTGTTCTGACAATACCATCTGGTTCGGATGGATTTGTCATCTACAGCGATGCTTCAGGCAAAAGGTTAAGATGTGTTCTCATGTAACATGGGAAAGTCATAGCCTTTGCCTCACGACAACTCAAAGAATATGAGAGGAATTATCCTACTCATGATCTAGAGTTGACAGCAGTCGTTTTTGATTTGAAGATCTGGAGACACTACATGTATGGGGAGAAAGTGGAGATCTATAGGGATCATAAGAGCCTTAAATATTTCTTCACTCAAAAGGAACTCAACATGCGACAACGATGTTTGCTTGAGCTGTTGAAAGATTATGGCCATACCATCCAATACCATCCTGGAAAAGCAAACGTGGTAGCTGACGCGTTGAGTAGAAGATCATATGCGGGAACGAGTGCGATGATGTCAACACAAAGGCCCATTTTGTATGACTTACAAAGGATGGAGATAGAGTTAAAGACTCCAGGGACCCACGTGATGATGTTAAATATACGTGTAGAACCAGCTTTAATTGATAAAGTTAAAGCTGCTTAAGCTACAGACTTGGAGCTGATGAATATGAAGAACAAGGTGCAAGAATATACTATTCCAGAAGCAAGAATCGATGAAGAAGGAATACTTCGAGTCAACTCCAGACTTTGTATTCCTAACAATTCTAATTGGAAGTATAAAATCATGATGGAGGCACACAACACACCATTCACAATCCACCCTGGAAGTACCAAAATGTATCGTGATCTTCGACATACATTTTGGTGGAGCAACATGAAGAGAGAGATCGCGGAGTTTATCTGTAGTTGTCTAACTTGTCAACGTGTCAAGGCGGAGCATCAAGTGCCAAAGGGTCTATTGCAACCACTTGAGATTCCAAAATGGAAGTGGGAACACATCAACATGGATTTCGTTACGTGTCTTCCTAAGATTTCTCAAGGCATAGATGCAATTTGGGTTATTGTCGGTAGATTAACCAAGTCTACTCATTTCTTACCTATACGAGAGACTTATTCACTTGGACGTCTTGCTCGTATGTACATAAATGAGATTGTGAGATTGCACGGTATGCCAGTATCCATAGTTTTGGATCGAGACCCAAGATTCACTTCACGATTTTGGGTCAGTTTGTAGAAAGCTATGGGCACCGATTTACGATTCAGTTCTGCATATCATCCTCAAACGGACGGGCAATCGAAAAGGTCTATTCAAACTCTTGAAGCTCTATTGAGACTTTGTGTTCTAGACTTCAAAGGAAGTTGGGATAAGTACTTACCATTGGTGGAATTCTCCTACAACAACAGTTATCAAGCAAGTATAGGCATGGCTCCATTCGAGGCGTTGTATGGACGAAAGTGTCGTTCTCCAGTATGCTGGGACGAGGTGGGTGAAGTAACATTGTTAGGACCGGAGTTAGTACATATGACTATGAAAAAAGATTCAAATGATCCGACAACGTATACAAACTACACAAGATCGAAAAAAGAGTTACGCTGATCTTCATCGAAGGGACGTGAAATTTAATGTTGGAGACCATGTATTGTTACGTGTTGCTCCATGGAAAGGAGTTACGAGATTCGAAAAGAGAGGAAAGCTCAACCCACGATTTATCCGTCCAGTTGAGATCCTTGACCGAGTAGGAACTGCAGCATATAGATTCGCCTTACCTCCAAGCATGTCTCGTGTTCATAACATTTTTCACATATCCATGCTTCGTAAATATGTGAAAGACCCAAACCACATTATTAAGTTAGAACTAGACAAGATAGCCGAAGATTTAACGTACGAGGATGTACCTTTGAAGATCTTGGATAAGAAGGAACATATCCTACGCTCAAAGATTATACCTCAAGTTAAAGTTTTGTGGAGGAACCATGATATCGAGGAAATGACCTGGGAGTTAGAATCAGAAATGAAAGCTAGGTATCCTCACCTTTTCGACATACCAGGTACGTACGTCAATTTTGAGGATAAAATTTCGTAAGGAGGGGAGATTGTAAGACCCCAACTTTTATGAATAAAGATTTAATTTCCTCTATATATTATTTAAGACCCAACTTTTATGAATAAAGATTTAATTTCCTCTATATATTATTTTGAAATAGTAAGGTGTTGATTTCATAAATGTGGTAAGTTATGGGTGAGATGTGCAAATTTTACAAAGTAAGTAAGTGGTTATAAAATATTCGTTTTGTCGGGGAATATTCGTTTGGTCGAGGAATATTCTTTTTGTGAGAGAATATTCGTACGACGGCGCAGTCATTGGTGCACCCCACAACGGAATGAATGTCGGATATAGAAAGCGACAGAAGTAACATTTTTATAAAAATAACGGCAAAATTTTTACTGTTAAACTGTTGAAATACCCGGTGATAAAAATACAGTAATACACGTTGTTCACGGTATTGCACAGTATTTCGAATTATTGGTTCTTACGTAAGAAGTCACTCATTCAATAATTGTTACAGTAATTACTGTTCAATATTTTATATTATTGATCCAATAATTACTACATTGATATTTTATATTATTGATTCAATAATTGTCATAATAACTGCTGCATAGTATTTCACATTATTAAATCAATAATTCATATTATTTGAATAATATTATTAGATAGCATTATTGACAATGTCTAGAAAGTTCTGTCGAGGAAATGGTTAGGTAATATAATCATATATTAAATGTGATATATGTGCACTGTTTATATTTGATTGTATACTAGTCCAGTTATTTGTGTTTTATGTAGATAACAGGAATAATGAGCATGTATAATGAAATACATGAGGTTAACGAGGATTCAGTCAACCTCATAGAAGTAGTACCTATGCCGGTAGCAGAGATACCTGTGGTAATCTTAGAGGGGACTGATATAGAAGAAGAAGACCCATCCGAACATTCTGACAACTTTGACTTTGCATCATTGTTCGAGGGTATGTCGGCGGAGGAAGTTGAGTCGGTGCTGAGTAATACGGTACTATTTACTGAGGAGGAGGAGACAATGCCGATTAATACGGTATTGCCTACGGAGGAGGATGTGGAGGATTCTACACCGGAGGAGTCCATGAAACTACTGTTCATGGCATTATTGGACAAAAATGTCCAACTGAGTAAGGAGGTCCGTGACCTCAAGAAAGTAGTCGACAATGTGGTCAAGGATAGAGAGGATATGGAGATCTTCTGGGAGGCTGAGCACGATGAGAAAGTGTTGGCCAAGGATAAAGTTCGGGACTTGAAACTAGAAGTCCAGTAACAGAAGACTGAGCTTCTAAACAAGAAGTAGAAAATAGGACGGATGGCCTATATTCATAGGTGCTCACATGAGGATTACCAGCAGTAGATTGCTGAGTATCCCGTGAAAGAAGGACAAACTCGGCATACTATTAGCCGGGACATTGTGGTCGGTATGGCCGATGCGGACTACATGAATGCCGTGTTACAGATGTAGTTTCGTAGTATGTATAGAAGAAATAGCAATGTAAATAGCAATGTCTTTTGTAAATCCCAACTTTTGGAAGTAAACGCGGGATGGTAATGTAAATGGCTGATGCCATGTAATGTACAATGTGGTGTGATACCACGTAGAAGCATTTTTAATATACAAATTTTATTTGAAATGCTTGTCGATGTGATTGAGTTAATATTTGATTGTTAATAATAACCCAAGAAAGAAGTAAATAATAACGAACATGTTTTGTATTAACAGAAAATGCCGCCCAGAAGACAACACAAAAATCATGATGAAGAACCTCGTAATGAGGAAGAGCATGGGAATGATAACTCGATGCAAGAATTTGTGAACAGGTTAGCGACGTCTCTCAATCGAACGAGGGGTACCGTATGCACGAATCCTAGGGTAGGTCGGGGGACTACCTTTAAGGAGTTCAAAGTAATAGGTCCTGCCTGAGTTCCTTGGAACCACGGATCCTATAGCTGCCTAAAGTTGGGTGAATGAGATTGAGAAGGCATTTGACATTGCAAATATCGGTGAGGCGTAGAAGACTTCTTTTGCGACTTACCTGATGAAAGGCGAGGCCAACTACTGGTGGGAGGCCAACCAGAGTAGGTCCAGAACAGACGTGGTCATGTGGGACTGGTTTAAAGAGTTGTTCTTTGAGAACTACTTTCCTCCGAGTGTGCAGGGGTGAATGGAAATTTAGTTCTTGGAACTGAAGCAGGGGGAATTGGTAGTTTCCTAATATGCAACTCGGTTCAATGAACTGGCAATGTTTGCTCCACACTAGGTGGACACAAAATTATGGAAGGCACAATGGTTTGAGCAGGGATTGAAACCCTGGCTCTATAACCGGATCTCAGTTGTCCAAAGTGTTACCTTTGGAGCTATATTGGAGAAGGATATTATAGCCGAGGGTGGTAGTGAGGCGTTGACCTTATATCACAAGGAGAAAAGGAATAAGACTAAGACTGAGGTGTCAGTCAAGGTCGAGGGAGCCAGCGGGAGTGGCCAAAAGAGAAAGGGTTTTAGCTTGGGGAATACCGGGGTAAAACAAGAATTCCCTAAGAAGAAGATAGAGGCATGCAAGACTTGTGGCAAGGCTCATTCAGGAGTTTGCCACAAGGGAAAGGCGCTTTGTTACAATTATGGATAAGAGGGTCATATCTAGCCTAACTGTCCCAATCCTAAGAAGAGTCGCGGGTGCTTTATGTGTGGATCTATGCATCACATGGCACGTAACTGTCCGAAGAAGGGTTCGGATGGTGGAAAGGGTGCTGGCACTGGTAAGCTAGCAAGTGGTGGTACAGTATCACAGGGGAGACCGACTGCCCGTACGTTCAATATGACGGTCCAGGATGCGATAGCATCGAGCGACGTCGTAGCAGGTATCATCCCGATCAACGACATAAATGCCTATATACTGTTTGATTTGGGTGCAACGTGTTCTTTTATAGCAAACAAGTTTGCTAAATGATTAGAATTACTCCACGAGAAGCTTGTAATACCTTTGGATATTAAGGTAGCAAACAAGGAGGTAATTCCTGTTGACTCTATTCACAGGAGTTGTTATATAGATATAAAGGGTAACAGGTTATCGGTAGATCTTATACCGACAAAACTGGGAGAATTCGATGTAATTCTCGAAATGGATTGGTTGATTAACCATGGGGCGATGATAGATTGCCAAAATAAGAGTGTGAACCTTCGGATTTGGAGGAAACCTAAGGTAGTGTTCTAGGGTAGTAAATCACCGGGACGATCTTGTTGTCTAACTATGACGCAAGCCAGAAAGTTGTTCAAGAAGGGATGTGAGGGTTATCTGTGCCATGTTGTTGATACCCAGCGATTGGGAGAAACGTTGGAACAAATACCCATTGTCAATGAGTATACGGATGTATTTTTGAGTGACTTGCCAGGTCTTACACCTGACAGGGAGACCAAATTTGTTATCGACCTTGCACCTAGAACGGCACTAGTGTCGAAGGCACCATATCGAATGGCGCCAGTGGAATTAAAAGAGTTAATGATTCAGTTGCAGATATGAGCACTTTCATAAATGGTCACAGCAGCACTATGCAGATGGCTGTGGATGTTTTAGCTCGTATGGAGACTGAGGTTATTGAGCTTGCAGCTGCTCCTCCATCTTTGGAGAGGGATGCTATGTTGGCACTGCTATCCCGCTTGTCCATGGGTTCATATACTAGCTTAGTTTTTCCTGCACATACTAGATCAGCCATTTTTGTCATGTATAGGACACCATGTATATATTAAATAGCATTATATATTAGAGAAATATATTTTGATTCACTTCCCTGTTGTATATGTATTGTAATTTCTGAGTGATTATCACTTCTTTCATGACTGGCTGTTGTTGATGTATCACGAGCTTCTCCATGATGGATGGACAGTGAGATGTCGGAGGATATCTCAGCAGGGCCTGTTGACCAGGGAGACTTGATATTATTTTGTTTTATAAGACTTCGGTGTCTTGGGACTGGTTCTTATTGGTTTTTTGTTCTTTCTTTGAAGGTCACACCGCACCATGAATTGCTGCCTACGTACTCCCGGGTGGAGGGAGATCAGGTCATTCGTAGTTCAAGTTTTGTGTGAGAGGTATGAGAAGTGTCTCTTTTGAGTTTGGTTTGATGGGTTTTTTGAACTTTTTATTTGGTTTGACCGCACCAGGAATGGCTGCCTACGTACTCTCGGGCGGAGGGAGATCACGTCATTTATAGTTCGATCTTCTGCTGAAAACTCAGACTGATTTGATCGATTCGCAGGACCAGGATTATGGTAGGCATGTGCTTTAGACATAGTACATTTTCACGGTGCTTGAGTTGATGAGTTGGGAAAATTCTCTCCTGCCCATCTCTTGCAATTTGATAGCTCCTCCTATCAACACTTCTTTGACAATGAACGGACCTTCCCAATTCGAGGTGAACTTTCCTTTGGCTTCATCTTGATTGGCCAGAACTTTCTTCAATACCAAGTTATTTTCTTTGAATTACTGGATTCAGACTTTCTTGTTGTATGATCGAGCAATCTTTTGCTGATATAACTACCTGTGGAAAATGGATGTAGCCCTCTTTTCATCTATTAGGGATAGCTGGTGGTACCGCTCTTGCAACCACTAATCTTCTTCCATCTGAGCTTCTATTAACACTTATAAGGACTCCATTTCTACTTCTATGGGCAGTACTGCTTCCATGCCATAGACCAATGAATAGGGGGTAGCCCCAGTAGAGGTACACATTGACGTCCGGTATGCTAACAGAGTCAGAGGCAATAGGTCAGGCCATCCTTTGTGATTGGCGAACATTTTTTGCATGATTTTCTTAATGTTCTTATTGGCCGCTTCGACAGCACCATTCATCTTGGGTAGGTAGATGAAGAAATTGAGATGCTTGATATGAAACTTGCTACAAAAATCTCTCATCATCTGATTATTAGGTTCTTGGCGTTGTCTGAGACGATCACCTCTGGCTATCCATATCGACAAACGATATTATTTCTGATGAAATCAATATTACCTCCTTGGTGACTTTGGGAAAAGAGGCAGCTTCAACCCACTTTGTAAAATAATCGATCATAGTCAAGATGAATCGATATCCATTGCTGGCTTTGGGTTCTATTAGCCCATTCACATCCATTCCCCACATGGAGAAAGCTATGGCGAACTCATATTGTGCAGCTCATTTGGAGGAGTGTGAATACCATTTCCGTGGACTTGGCATTGGTAGCATCTCCTGACGTGATCATCACAGTCAACTTTGAGAGAGACCCAGTAATGCCCTGTTCTTAATATCTTTGTGCCCAGCAGATGATCGCTCATGTGTGGACCACAAACTCCACCGTGGACTTCATCCATTAATCTCTGGGCTTGCTCTTTATCGAGGCATCTTAAAAGACCTATTCCAACATCCCTTTTATAGAGTGCGTCTCCGCTTAGATAAAACTTCATAGTCATCTTGTGAATCTGCTTCTTCCCGGCTTGGCTTGCCCCAGCGGGTGTAGATCCATCTCGGAGATATTCCATAGATGTCTTGATACCAAGGCTTTTTTATAGGAGGTATTTCATCTGATACTTCTCCAATGTAATTCCCATATGTCGGGGTCTTTTGGCTTGTGAATTTGATGTCGGGAATTCTCCTTCTACCCGATACGTTGATTAGGGAAGCCAATGTCACCAATACGTCAGCAAAGTCATTCCTACCTCGAGGGATATGGATGAAAGTTATCTCTTCAGAATCCATAGATATGTTGATGACCTACCGGTGATAAGGCAGCAAATTCAATTCTTTGGTATGATACGCCCTGGTGGTTTGTCTGATAACCAACTCAGAATCGCCAAAGACTAATAGACGCTGGATACCAATGGACTGGGCTAGTTTCAACCCCATTATGCAGCCTTCATACTCAACTGTGTTGTTGGTGTTGATAAACTGTAACTTGGTAGCCACAGGATACTGTTCTCATGTACCAGAGACAAGGACTTCCCCAGCTCCAGCACCTTCTATGTTCACCGCTCCATCGAAATACATTCTCTAGGGTTGGACGGTATTATCTTTATGGATTTGTTGAATTGCCATAATTTTGTCGTCCGATAAATAAGTTTCGAATGGCTCAAAACCTCCGAACGGTGCTTCGGCTAGTTGATCTGCAATGCCGTGACCTTTGATGGACTTCTAAGTCACATAGACAATGTCGAATTATTGAAGTATCAACTGCCATCTGGATAATAGACAATTCAACATTGGCTTGTTGAATACGTACTTTAGTGGATCAATTCGGGATATGAGATAGGTCGTGTGCCCATAAAGATAACGTTGTAACCTTATGGCGGCCCATGCTAACACACATCATGTCTTCTCAATCAGTGTGTACTTCTGTTCGCCACTTCTAAATCTTTTACTGATGTAGTAGATAGCTCTCTCCTTACTACTATTATCTTTCTGTCCCAGCATACAGCCCATTGCGTTGGCATTGACGGATAAGTACATAAATAGGGGAACTTCACCCCTCGGGGGTACAAAGACAGGCGTTTCGATCAGCTGCTTTTTGATGGCAAGGAAAGCTTTTTGGCAACCATTTCATGGAGGCGTTCTTCTTTAGTAGCTTGAAGATGGATTCACAAGTTGCTGTTAGCTGGGAAATGAACCGGCTTATGAAATTGATCCTCCCCAGGAACCTGCGTATTTCTTTCTCTTTTTGGGAGCATCTCCGTGATGGCTTTAATCTTGGTGGGATCCAGTTCAATGCCTCTATTACTCACCAAAAATCCTAGCAACTTGCCAAATTTGACACCAAAAGTGCATTTGGCTGGGTTCGGCTTGAGGTTGTACTTATACAACCTGTTGAATAGCTTTTTGAGAATGGCTGATATGATCGTCCTTCTTCCAGGATTTGACGATGATGTCATCCACATAAACCTCTATCTCTCTATGCATCATGTCATGAAATAGGGTCATCATGGCTCGCTGATACGTGGCACCGACATTGATGAGACCGAAGGATAAACGTTTATAACAGAAGGTTCCCCAGGGAGTAATGAAGGCTGTCTTCTCCCTGCCCTCTTCAGCGACCATGATTTGATGGTAACCCGTAAAGCAATCCACGAAAGAATACATGCCATACTGTGCTGTATTGTCTATTAGGATATGAATGAAAGGTACTGGGAAATTATCTTTAAGACAAGCTTTGCTTAAATCCCTGTAATCCACGCATACTCGTACCTTCCCTCCGGGCTTAGGCAAGAGAACTATGTTCGATAACCACTCCGGGTATGTTGATACCATGATGATTCCGGCTTTGAATTATTTGACAACCTCTTCTTTGACTTTCAGACTCCATTCAGGTTTCAATCGCATGAGCTTCTGCTTGACTGGCTTGAATACATCTTTGATGGGGAGTCGATGGATGACAATGTCAGTAGACAAGCCGATCATGTCTTCGTGTGACCATGCAAACACATCCTAGAACTGTGTTAAGATTTCAATCAGGTCGGTTCTTTGGTCTGGGGTGAGGTCTAGGCCTATCTAGATTTCTTTGAGGTTTTCTGAGGCTTCGATATTGACAGTAGTGGTTTGATCGAAGTTTGGTTTGGGTTTGTCTTCGACCCATTCTTTGATCTCCTCGGGCACCTCATAGTCATTTATCTCCTCTTAATCAATTTCCATCAAGTCGAAGTTCAGTTCTACATCAAAGTTATAGTCACTGTGATAATTTTGCATCTCATCAGCAGTGACAAACAAATCCAATTCTGGAGTCCTGAAACAAAATGCTCTCACTTTAATATATGAGATTGTTTAAACATACAAAGCAGTTAGCAAAAGCATGACAAAAGTTACTGATATAGCTGTGCAATAAAATAAGCAGTAAATGAAATCATGTTTCAGGGAAGATGGACTTTCTGCCGTTTTACCCTTTTTGAATGAAGCATGGGGTGCTGCTATAATTATCCAATGTCAGATTCTTAGGGATAGGGAGGATAACGGCTTTTTGCTCGTCTGTCTCCTCTTTGATGATGACTGAGACATCCTTTATAATGGAACCGGGGTTTTTCTTTAAACTGCCACCCTTCCCCACCTTGATACGAGGAATTTAGATCTGATCTTCTTCGTCACTGTCTGGGATATCATCGTTCATACCCTCATAGTGTATCAAAAAATATATGTTAGCAAATGGGTCTCGTCCTTCGTGCAGGAACTTTTCCTTTCGCTTTTTGCTCCCCCATCATACTTTGGGGATTTTCTCTCACTTATCGGTATGATTGGAGGAAACAACATAGCTAACACAACAGCATGAATCTTCCTCATTGGCTTCACAAATCCTGCATCAGTGAGGTTTGGCAGTAGTATAGTGGAAACAGAAACCTTTGGATGCTTGTGTGGGTTCCGATGGTTTGATCCGGATGAATAGCCCAAATTGGCCTTCCCTGATTGGCTCGAGATTTGCATCGGACTCTTGATTCTTTGTTGATTTTTTCCTAACCCTTCTCCAGGGCGAACACCCAAAGATACCATCTCCTAACCCACCGTCATTACTTTGGGGGAAACTTTTGGTTTCAGAGATGGTGCCCCAACAGGTAGGTACTGAGTATTTCTTACCTCAAATGCTTGAAAACTTACAGGTTCAACCCCTTCATCAAGACTGATCACAGGCATGTCTCTTTGTATGCGGACAGGGTATTCTGGCTTGGCATTTACCGTGATTAGGTTGGCATTGATAAAGTACTTGAGCTGCTGATGGAGAGTGGATGGAACTGTTCCTGCCATGTGGATCCACGACCTTCCTAGCAATAAATTATATCTGGTGGTAATTTTGAGTACCTGGAAGGATACATAGAAAGTGCGGGGACCAATCTTTAGTGGAAGCTCAATCTCATGCACAGCCTCTCGGCGAGACCCGTAGAAAGCCCGACTAACTACATGACTGGTACGGATCCGATTTTGGTTGATCTTCATTCTCTCCAAGGAATCGTAAGGACAAGTGTTTAGGGACGATCCTCCATCTATCAGCACATCTCCGATCACATACCCTGATGACATTGCTGCTATATGCAGTGACTTGCAATGACCCATCCCCTCAGCGGGTATATCATCATAAGTGAAAGATATCGCATTGCTATTGAAGATGTGTTCTATCACGTGATGGAATTTTTTAGTGTCTACCGTCTTCGCCAGATGGGCTTCCTCTAGTACTTTCACCAGAATGTTACGATGATCCACCGAGGATAAAACCAGATCTAGGATGAACATCTGTTTGGGTGCATCCTTCAAGCTTTGCACCACCTTGATCTCATTATGCCCCATTTTGCTGAGGAATTCTTCTATTTTCTCTTTAGCCACTTTCTCTTTAGCTTTGATGACTGAATTGATCACCCGCTGAGGCAGGTACAATGGCTTCTCCTTTGATACAATGGCAATATTGTTTGAGGTTGAACCTTTATCCTTCCTATAGTTCCATGGGACTCTCTTCAGGCTGACCACCGGATATTGCGGTCTGAAGGGAAGTATTAAAGGCTCAGGCTCAGCCACCTTCACAGGATTCTGTACCTCTTGGACCCCTTTCCCTTGTAGTATCAGGGGTGTGATCGCTATATCCTTCTCATAGGAAATAACAGCCACTGTCCCCAGATTCCATGCCATAGGAATAAAGAGTGCCTCCTCATCGGGATAACCACAATCTTGATTTCCTTTTATCAGCTCACCACTTTCAATCAGATTCTGAATTAGGTGACGAAGTCCCCAATAATCCTCGGTGTTATGACCGGGTGCATTAGAATGATATTGGCAGATTCTGTCAGGCTTAAATTTTCTGGATCGAGGGTTCACCGGGGGTAACAGATCTGTAACCATCCCCTCATTGATTAGTATTCGGAGGATTTCCTTCATCTACTGGTTTAAATTATTGAAGTTCCTCTGGATGGAGAATTCCCTATCTGCTTGAAACTTCTCTTCCTTGGCCACCTTATCGGCCCATGGCTCATGCTCATGAAGCCTGTAATGATCCCTCATAGCAATGGGGCTAATTTCCGATGTGGGAGGACTTTCTTCATTCTGGTTGGTCTAGTTTATCAGCTGTCTAGTTATCTGATGTTGATACACGACCAAATCCGCCAACTGTCCAATCGGTTCCTTAATAGACTTGATTTCTTGTTCCATCAGGAACTGCCTTTCTGACAACTCCTAACTGTCTGGGCTACTAGTACTTGATTAAGTTGACTCTCCAGCCTAACGGAGGTATTTGGATCCTTCTCCATTCCTTGTGCTAATCATGTTAACACCTTCCTCTTTGTGTTGAGGGAGGGGATTATCCTATACATGCGGTTGCTCCGGTTTGGTCACCATAATCTCTTCAAGGTCTATCAAGTCTTGGATTTCTTGAGAGACCAACAGTCTTGTGTATCGTGGCCTAGGGATCCATAATGGTATGCACACTTTTTACTCGGGTCAAAATTCTTGCCGCCAGTATTGGTTGGTGGAAGGAGTTGAACAATCTTCTTTTTGGCTGTCAACAGTTTCAGCACATTTTCGAGTGAATCCCCTAAATGGGTGAATGTTCTTCGACGTCTGGCCTCCGTAATTTTCTGAAATGGAGGATTAAAAGGTTGGGCTGGAGCTTGAAAAGGGGAATAGTTCCTCCTTTGAATGGGCATGCTGCTCAAATCACCCCTCTGATTCTGTCCTTGCTGTACTAAGGACACTTCCTCCTCTTTCTTCATGTGTACTCTCCGAGGATTACTCCCATAATTTTTAGATTGGATATGCTCGGCAACAGCTTTCAAGGCGGTAAGATTTTTTATCTTCCTAGATTTCAGCCCCATTTTAGCCATTTCTCCGTGCTTGATCATCTCCTAGAATGGTTTTCCTATGCCTGCTAGGACCCTTTCGTAATACGGAGCTTCTTGAATGTCGATGAAGGTCATGACTATCTCAGACTCAGTCATAGGCGGGGTGACTTGTGCTGCCACCCGCCTCCATCGTTGGGCATACTCTCTAAATAACTCGGCGCTTAGTTTTTTGATTTTGGTTATTTGATATATGTCTGGAGCCATCTGGGACTGAAAAATGTATTGATTGAGGAAGGCATGTGCTAAGTCTTCCCAGCTGTGAATCTTTGAATTGTCAAATCGGGTGTACCAGGCTCTAGCCTCTCTGGTCAGACTCTTATGGAACAATTGCATTCTGAGCTTCTCGTCCTCTGCATAAAATCCGAGCTCTTCAATGAATACCTTCAAATGGGTGTAGGGATCTTCTAATCCATCGTATTTCTCAAAATCAGGGACTTAAAAATTTTCAGGGTAACGAGCCCCTAGGAATATACATAAGTCTGAATAATTGACACTCCCAAATGCCCCAGTCCCTTTGATGGACTGGATGGTTTCTTCCATTTGTTGTACTTTCTTTAAAATATCCCCAGCTTCCTGCTCTTTGTTGAGGTTGATGATTTCAGGGGTTTTGTTGGTCATATCCTGGTTCTGTGGTTCAGGAATCTAAGTGTCTTTCTTTTTGGCATCTTGACTGCCACCGGGTGTAGATGGTTCTGTATGAATGGTTGTTTGTTTCAGTTGAAGACCTTTGCTTTGTTCTTTCAAGAAAATAGCCAATTCGGCTATCTGGTTTTCTAGTCCTTCAAACTCTTCCCTAGAAACAGGGGTAGATTCAGTTTGAGCACTTGAAGCCATGTATGGAGATGGACTTAGTGCTTTCTTAGATTTTGATCTGGTGACGGGACCAATTTTTACCTACAATAAATGTAGGTGTGTTAATTTTAATGTATATATATATATATATATATATATATATCAACAGGATGCATGCTATGCAATGTGTATATTTTTGAGGTTTTTATTAATCTTAACTTGTAAAACAACGGTCAGTTGTTTCGATGACAGGATAGCATGACAGGATTTATAAGACATGTATATTTACATTGCATCTTGAAATTTACATTGGATTTGAAAATTTTACATTGAATTGGAAGAGGAAGGCATGAAGAAGCTTCCCTATGGATTTGGTTAATCAGAGACTGACCTATATTTGGCTACTCTCGCGGCTTTTCGGCATGAAAGCCCCAAGATCTTTGCAATCTACTAGAGGGGAAATTAATCTGATCTTTCAATTGGAGCAGATCTAAGCGGTGCATTTCCTAAGCCTCACAGGATTAGTCTCCTTTGAGTCCAATAATCAAACACCGACGGGTTTGCCTCCTGGTGGAGGAATCACACAATATACATTCACATACATTGCATCTCACCGTATGAAATGATGACATTGTGCGAAGCACTAATATAAAGTAGTAAAGCATTCATGCACATCCATTCAATGTAAAACGCAGCATCTACACAAACGCAGATATAAAAGGAAATTTTGAAAAGATTTGCAAGCGGCCTAAGCCCTCTACTGTCCCCAGCGGAGTCACCGCTTATAAACGTCTGGAAAAATCCGGTTAACTTTGGACCCGATCTTTCTCTCTTCCTAAGTCTTTTGTTTTCTACCCTTATTGCCTTATCTGTTTTATGAAGGGTGAATTTTTTTTAAGAAAAGGCCAACATGTATCATGTCAAAGATTTTAAACCGTTTATAGAGTCGCCAGTTGGTAGATTTAAAATGGTTGTACAAACTCAACCGAATTTTGTATAATTTTGCAAGTAGGCCTAATTATTGGACACTGTCGAAACTTGATCTTGAAACCTAGATTCTAAAGTTTGGGGGCTTGGTTAAGTGGGGGGGGGGGGAAGGTGTTAGGCAC
The DNA here is from genome assembly GCA_020205555.1 of Panax stipuleanatus. NCBI lineage: Eukaryota > Viridiplantae > Streptophyta > Magnoliopsida > Apiales > Araliaceae > Panax > Panax stipuleanatus. The sequence continues at coordinate 2,512,588 of CM035116.1, forward strand.
CCCCCACCTCCCGTGAAACACGGTACCGCATCTTTTCAATATTTCCCTTTTATATTGCAATGTGTGTGTATGCTGGAAGTAATTGAGCCTATGTTTGATTTTGAAAGTATTGTCGTGCTTCGTTGAACCTATATGCGAAGGGTTTGATTTGATTTGCAAAAGTCCATTTTTAGACAAGATATGAAAATGATGTTTTGAAAGAAGGTTTTCAAACCCTTACGCTCATGTAGGAATTGAAGCATGTTGATAATTCCATTTTATGCTGTTTAGCCTTCGGCTCGATTTGGATGGTGATTGTCGGGCTGCGAAGAATCCTCGACCACAAAATATAGACAAGTGCCGGTCTTCTCATAGACATGATAGCCATCTGAGTGACTCTAGCACGACAATTTATTATTTCATTATATTTGAGACCTTAAACCCGGATAACCGTTTTAAGGTCTTTCAGATGTACATTTTTACAGAAAATTTGGCAGGGTACATTTGTAATGTGGAGTTTGTCCATGGTGCGAATCAGATTCGGATCAGTTTGGTCATGAATCCCACGATTCCTAGGCTCATAGAAGGAGGCCAAGAAAACCTGCACATCACAGATATTCACAAAGAATGTATATTTACATCTATACATCGCAAAACAAAGCTTCTTGTTCCCACTAGATAGAAATCTGAGGGTCGCGAGGATGCTTTAATATTTAACAAAACTAGAAAGAATGCTAGATTTAAATAAATCTTAGCCATTCTAGCTTCCCGATTCTAGTTGGACCTATTTTGAACCGTTTGAAAGGGCTATATTTAAATAACTCTAATTTTCCAAATTTATATTAAAACAATTGCATGTCAAATAAATATGTAAAACAGATATTAAATCACAATGAATAAAGAATATATATATATATATATATATGTGTATATAATTATATATATACAAAAGTTGTAAAGGGCGACGAATTTCCAATCCTAGGCTCGGACAGAAATAAAAATAAATATATATATATATATAAGAAAAAGTTGTAAAGGGCGACAAATTTCCAATCCTAGGCCCAGACAGAAATGTAAATATATATATATATATATATATATATATATATATATATATATATATATAAAGGCTGTAAAAGAGCCACGGAGTAATCCAGGCTTCACAGAAAAGTAAATATATATATAAAAGCGGTAAAGAGCAACGAATTTTTCCAGGCTCAACTGAATGTAAATATATATAAAAACTGTAAAGAGCTACGAAATGATCCATGCTCGACAAAATGTAAATATATATATATATATATATATATATATACATATATATATATTTATAAAAGTGATAAAAAGGCCACAGATTTTCAATCCAGGCCAAACTGAAATGGAAATATTAATATATACTGTTAGTATATATATATTAAAGAGAAAAAAGCCACGAATTAGCAATCCAGGCCAAACGAAGTCAGAAAAATTTATATATATAAATATAAATATATATATATATATATATATATACAAAAGCAGTAACTGCCACAGATTTGCAATCCGGGCTTGACAGAATTGAAAATTAGTATATCTATAGTCAGTTATATATATAATAAAGCTAAAAAGGTCATGAATCAGCGATCCAGGTCGAGCAAGTTAGTACATATATATATATATATATATATATATATATATATATGTACATAAAAGCGAGTAAAAGCCACGGATCGACGATCCAGGCTGTGCAAATGCAAAAAAAATGTATATATGTACTAAAATGTACTAAAAAATAAACAAAAACAGCCACGGAACTGAGTTTCGCGCAAAACTAGAAGATTAAACTTTATGTGCACCTACAAATATAGGTAATAAAGTAGAAAATGAGTTCTGATCGTAAAAATACTTACAATGGACTGCTACACTTGCTTTTTGCCACTTAGTAGGCTTCAAATGGACGTTTCCAGTGGTAAACTTTTGATATGTCGTAGAATATACGTATACAAACATGTTAAAAGAATAAAATTGAAGTTTGGAGTACAAGAAGTAGGGCTAAGGGATGAAACGGGCGGAGTTTCAGGGCGTTTTCCTATTTTTTTTTCTTTTTTTGCAAAGGGGGGTATTATATTTAAAGACCTGATGGTTGCAAGTGTAACTGCGGCAACCGCGAGTCTACCTGTGGCTCCTCAAGTGGGGCCCACTCCCATGGGTTCTGTCATCTCGAAGTATGTGCAGTCCGAGTAACGCAATATCAGGTTCGAATCTTCATAACTTTTGATCAGAGCGACCGTTTGAGGCGTGCTATACCTTTTTGAAAAGCCCTTTATGAGAGCATCAAAATGACATGGGACTTAACCTTTTTTGAATCCAGGAAGATGGGTTTATAACTGGATCTTCATTTTTTTACAGTTTGTCCGTTAAGCTGTATTGTGCTGTTTTCACTCGGGATCAATGTTATGGCTCTTTCTGACGTTCATTGCATCAACTCGGCTTGATTTTGATTGGATTGGTTTCAAGTTGGTAAAATAACCGTTTTGCCCCTCCAGAGGTTATATCCTGTGTTGGCACGATCTTCGATTGTTTTCTTGGGGTTGACTCTGAGGTTTGAACCCATTCGATTCTGTTCGTCCTTAGGGTTGTCTCCAAGGTTGACTTGGTCTCCCATCTCTGGGGATGATGTGATGCTTCAGGATTTTCTCTGAAGTGGACTTGGCTTCCTAGGGTTGTCTCTTAGGTGATTGAACCTCCCGGGTTGTGATCGGGGCTTGACTTGACATCCCGGTGTTGTCGTCGGGGTTAAATTTGATCTCACCGTGTTGTCGTTGGGGTTTTTGTACCTCCCGAGTTGTGAACGGGGCTTGGATTGACATCCCGGTGTTGTCGCCAAGACTGAATTGGATCTCCCGATGTTGTCGTCGGGGTTCCTGTACCTCTTGGGTTGTGACCGGAGCTTGACTTGACATCCCGGTGTTATCGCTGGGGCTGAATTTGATCTCCTGGTGTTGTCACCGGCGTTCTTGTACCTATTGGGTTGTGACCGGGGCTTGACTTGACATCCCGGTGTTGTCGTCGGGGCTGAATTTGTTCTCCCGGTGTTGTCACTGGGGTTCTTGTACCTCCCGAGTTATGACTGGGGCTTGGCTGACATCCCGGTGTTATCGTCGGGGCTGAATTGGATCTCCCGATGTTAACACCGGGGTTCCTATACCTTTTGGGTTGTGATCGGGGCTTGTCTTGACATACCGGTGTTGTCGCCGGGCTGAATTTGATATCCCGGTGTTGTCGCCGGAGTTCATGTAACTCCCAGGTTGTGATCGGAGCTTGACTTGACATCTCGGTGTTGTCGCCGGGGCTGAATTGGATCTCCCGGTGTTGTCGTCGGGGTTCCTGTACCTGATAATTGGTTTTATAGCCACTTATTTAAATATCATCTAACTTATTTTGTTGTTTAAACTCATTTGATTTTCTAGCTTTTCAAGCATTTTTGCTTTCTTTTCTAGTTTTCATAAAAGGGAACTCTCTTGGTGTAAATGGAGCTAAGCATGATGATGGAAGGAATAAATGGAGCAAGAAGCAATGAATGGGAAGATGTTAGAAGCCTGCAGCAGAAGAAATCAGGAGCAGCAGCTGGTGCACGGCGCAGCTGCGCCCAAGTTGCTGTTGGGTGAAGCGCAGCCGCGCCAGTTACTCTTCCTGAATGCCCTGTAGCGCAGCTGCGCCAGTTTAAAGCATATATAGAGCGCACCTGCGCCGGTCTATTTTTTGCAGTTGACTGTTACTTAAGCTATCCATTGTCATTGTTACTTAAAGAAGTAAGCACTCGAATGAAACTCATATATTAGACCTATATTCATTATGTAAGGGACATCTCTCCTTTGGAGATCACTGAGTTGACTATTGCTCTTTTTTCTCTTTGATTTTCAATATTAGATTAGAGTAGATTAAAGTACTTAGTTTCTAGATTTGATTAGATCTGAAGGTTGAAGCATTTGGGTAGCATTAAAAATTCAAACTTGGAGCAAGAGATCAGATTTGCAATTCTTATTCATAATTTCTCTTTCACTTCTATTTGTATTTCTAATGATGTTTATTCAGTTTGTGGATGATAGATTTGATTCAAGTATGAGTTAAACTCTATTTTGGGATTGAAGTGGAATCTATTGATTAGTTTATGATTGATACACTTCATTGTTAGTCTTATTGATTGTTATTGGTTTGTCTATTAAGATTAATGCTTAATTGATTGGCCATCGATTACTATGATAATCCATATGAACTTGAAAGACGAAGTATGGGTTTAGATCTAATCTTAATAGCTTGTGTTTGTATGTTCTATATGGCGATGGAATGTATGATTCGTGCTTAAGATGGACATATACCGAAGCACCACTTGTAGCCAATTGAGGACTTGGGCTTAAACCCTAATTATTTATAAATCACATAGACATATAGTGGTTTAGGTAATGTGGGTGTTCATGTGTATTCTATCAATTGTTGATTATATATGATATGGATTCGGTTCATCGAAAGATGGCCTTGTCTCACTTCATGTTCTCGGCTAGCAATCTGTGATAATTGATTTGGCTTAATAGGAAGTTTGTTGACTTAGATGAATCAATAAAGGAAAGTGTAATCTCATATCTTCATTATCTAGTTTTATTCTAGGGATAATTAGTATTAGTTTAATTTCATAGTTTTAATCAATACACTAAATTATTCGTTTAAAGAAGACTGAAATAGTTATGGGCTAGTGCTTGGTGGATTTTATTAGTTAATTCTCCGTGGGAACGATACTCTACTTACTCTTTATTACTTGTTGACCGTGTATACTTGCACGCATATATTGATCCGGAAAACGACCAACAAGTTTTTGGCGCCGTTGCCGGGGAATTAATTTAATAATTTTTGCAAACATTTGCTTCAATCAAATTAGTCTTAAGTTAAACATTTTTATTTTGTTTTAAGTATCTTCCTATATTTCTCTCATTATGTACCATGTATGACTTTGATTATCAATGGCCATTGTGACGCCCCTAAATCCGGGTCCCTTTATTTATCTTGAATCCGGTGCAGTCACGATACTACTAGTCAAATATTTACATCTTTTATTCATAACATATAAAATAAAACTTGCTTTATTACAATTTAAAAAATAAATTCTTTTCACTATCAGGATCTCGTATAATGACTCCAAACTTTTACAAGTTACAATCTTGGTCATTTACCATTCCTGTCTTATATTAAAAATGCGGAATAACTTAAACTTTTTCAATCTCCTTTGAATAAAATCTTTTTATTGATTTCATAACTTAAATCAATTACAAATCCTTGAATCACTATATATGATTCACTATATCCGAATTATTGTATAAACATTTACATCTCAATTCGATATCCTCTATGTATTAACTAATACATCTTTACGATACGACAAGTACTAAATATTGTAAACAACTATCAAGTAAAGCTCCTAGAACCTAAACATGGTTCGAGAGCATATATCAAAATAAACAGAAATCTTCGAACTCTGTCACATAGCACGTTACTCTTATTGTGAGTCCTTAACCTGCAAAAGTGGTTATTTGCAAGAGTGAGCTTGACAGCTCAGCAATTCTAACAGTTTTCATGCATCACATAGCATATAACATTGTAAGACCCCAACTTTTATGAATAAAGATTTAATTTTCTTTATATATTATTTCGAAATAGTAAGGTGTTGATTTGATAAATGTGAAAGGTTATGGGTGAAATGTGCAAATATTTCAAAATAAGCAAGTGGTTATAAAATATTCATTGTTGTCGGGGAATATTCGTTTGGTCGTGGAATATTCTTTTTATCGGGGAATATTCGTACGACGGCGCAGCTATTTGTGGGCTCCACAACGGAATAACTGTCGGATATAGAAAGCGACAGAAATAACCTTTTTATAAAATAACGGCGTAGTGGTTACCGTTAGTACTATTGAAATACCCGGTGGTTAAAATACAGTAATACGCGGTGTTGCACAGTAGCACACGGTATTGCACATTATTCTTATTATTGATTCTTACGTAAGAAGTCACTTACTCAATAATTATTACTGTAATTACTGTTCAATATTTTATATTATTGATTCAATAATTGCATGATATTTTATTAATTCAATAATTGCTACGTTGATATTTTATATCAATAATTGCTACATTGCTATTTTATATGATTGATTCAATAATTGCTACCGTTGATATTTTGTATTATTGATTCAATAATTGTCACTGCACAGTATTTCACATTATCAACTCCATAATTCATATTATTTGAATAATACTATTAGATAGCATTATTGACAATGTCTAAGGAAGTTTTGTCTAGGAGGGGTTATTTAATTGCGCACCAGTAAGGAGAAATCCTTATCGGAAGGCTCCCTCTTTCCTGGGAACGACCTGGTTGTCAATATTGTAGTTCTGTAATATTATTTGTGAATAATTAATTATTGATTATATGATAAGAAAATATTTATTTTGTGGATATAAAAGAAAGACTTAGCGCGGATGTGTTTTTATCAGTATTTTGGTGTGGAAAATCATCCGTTTGTGGATTTTGACCTTTTTCGGTTGGGAATTTGGAGGGATTAAAAAGCGTTGATTAATTGTGTGATGAGTAACATAAACATTAGAGGAAGTTACCGACACTCGAAGGAAGTTATGGTGATATGTGGCATTTTGTAAGTTGGGACCCATAGGTCATCATCTAAGAGTCACTTTCGTAAATAGTAACTCAAATAGTTACTTGCCTCTTTGTTTTTCCAAGAGTTACTTGCCTCTTCGTTTTTGCAAGAATTATTTGCCTCTTCGCAAATAGTAGTTGCCTCTTCAATATTACCAGGAGTCATTTTGGACATTCGTTAAAGCTAAGGGCCACTTTCAGTTCTTCTATAAATAGAAGTTCAATTCTTCATTATTTATCACCACCAATTCACAAAGTTATACGTAGAGAAGCTTTAGAGAGAGAATAAGAGAGAAAGAAAAAGAGTATTCTGCTGCTATACTATTGCAGTATCCAAACTTCTACTAAGGTAAGGGGAATTATTTCTTTCATATTTGTAAGGGATGTTATTTTCTTTCGTAAACGATGTTATTCTTTTCCATATCATTATACCAAAATATTGTCATAGATTTTATTATGAAATTCTTACTTTTTCCGTCGGGATTACTATTCACGTGTACGGCACTATTCACGTATACGGCACTATTCACGAAAAAAATTAAATTTTCTTCTATTTGTTCAAGTTGCTTGTTAAGATTCCTATCTTTAATTGGATCCAAGTTTTGAGCTCTATTCTTGAATTTTACTCCACAAAGTATTATTATGGAGTATTTTTGAACTTGGATAAATTAAAATGCGAATCCTTAATCTTTGTCCTTTATCTCACTGGATTCGTTAATTATATTATTTTTCATCATCCTCAGTCCTAAATGGTGATATAACTAATATCTTTGGCCTGTAGAGCAAAGATGAATGATTACCTGATGAATATCTTTTGCCGTAGTGCAAAGATGGACAGGTGTTGAGATAAACATGACCACTGGTGATACAAATGAATATCTTTGGCCCGTAGTGCAAAGATGAATATTTGATTCGAGATATATATTGATTGATGTTACAGGGATAAAATATTGATGATGGACTTTTAAATCATAAAAAATAGTAGATTTCATTCTCTACTTAACTCTTCTAATGAATTGTTATTTCCGCTGCGAATATTGATCTAAAACTTGTGTCCATAATATTTTATCTGAACTTTTGAAGACTAACGATAATTTATTTTCCATTATCTTAGTCATATTATTCCTTACTAGGCTAATTGAGCTCACCCTTTTCATCTATTGTCCTCTTCAGGAAATGAGAATGTCGCAGGAACTAGTCGGGGAACAGAGTGATGGTCCGAGTTAGAGCAGTAGTAGTCCTCACTATTTCTAATAAATAGTGTGAGAATAATTGTAATGAGGACTTAGTTTGAATATTAATATTTTCTACGTATTTGTATTGACACTCACAGTTGTGTGGTCGTATTTTGCACGACCGTGTGATATAAAGTTTGTATTTGAATTCTGTACCATATATTTGGCGACTCAAAATGGGTTGGGTTGACTGGACCTATTATGGGGGCATCACAGTTGGTATCAGAGCTTAGGAATATGATCTCTGGCAGAGATCGAGGAATAGAATTAGGAGGGGAGAGACGAGTAAATCTTTCACTAGTATGTCCTACCTAAGCTTATGTGGTATTTAATTGGTCAGTCGGAGCATAGGGTTAATATGTGATATGTTAATTTGTTTAATTAACACTTGTTTTATGGAAGTATTTGAGAATGGCAGCTGAGAATGTTAACAACGAAGTGAATGAGACCATGGAGACACCTTTAATCACCAACTAGGAGAACGTGCAACAGGAAGGCAATATTCATCCTGAAAACAACGCTGATCAGACGATAAACAATGAGATGTTTAGAAGTTTTTTACAGTTCATGCAAAACTAGATGAGGGAAACTCGTGTGCAAAATACTGGTGGAGATAATAACAACTCGCGAATTGTCACTGCCAAGCAGTTCAAAGAATTGGGACCACCAGAGTTTTTGGGGAAGCCGGATTCAATTAAGGCGGAGACGTGGGTTAAGCAAATTACCAAGATATTTGATGTCTTGGGATGCACGAAGGAACAGAAGGTTCCATTCGCCACGTTTATGTTCCGTGGAGAAGCAGATTACTGGTGGGAATCCGTGAAGCATACCCAACCTGCCGCACTCAAGATTTCTTGGGAAGCATTCTAGAAACTGTTCAATGACAAGTACTTTCCTGAAAGTATTCGTCATATGAAGGAGGTAGAGTTTATCAGACTGGAACAAAAAAACATGACTGTGTCTCAGTACGAGGCTAAGTTCGCGGAGTTGTCCAGGTTTGCACCTCATTTGGTGGAGAATGAGGAACGTATGACGCGGATGTTTCTGAGAGGTTTAAAACCCGAATACGTCAATACCTCATTTCTCACAAATTTTGTCTATATTCGGATGTAGTGAACATGGCCCAGTTGTTAGAACGAGATAGTGATTATATTCAACCAAGGGACAACAACCAAGGTCGTACCGGTGGCAGCAGTCATCGGAGCAATGATAACCAGCGGGGAGGAAAGTATGACAGAAGCGGTAACCTCTCCGGTGGTAATCGTGGCCATGATGGTAGAAAAAGCGAATCGGGAGGAGATTTCAAGAAGAGAAGGTACAATAATGAGAACGTGAAGATGTCAACATCAGCACCAGCATCAACTGTTTCTAGGGAGGAGAACGACCAACGGTCGTATGCTATAAATGCGGGAAAGAGGGACACATCAGCCCAAACTGCCCACAACAATTCAAAGCATGCTATAACTGTGAAAAAGAAGGGCATATAGCTCGAGATTGTCTTGTTACAAAACCAAATCCAGCGGGAGTGGTGATTCCAAAGGTAGTTTCGGACAAGTCAAAGTCGGTGATTCCTGGAAGAGCATTTGTCGTGACAGCCCAAAACGCGAGGAACCCGCACGAGGTGATTACAGGTAAGCTAATCATAAACTCTTTTAAAGTTTACACCTTGTTAGATACCAGTGCTACCCATTCTTTTATTTCACCTGCTTGTGCTCAACGATTAAATTTGACACCTGAGAAGTTAGACTTTGACTTATCTGTTGAAATTCCGTTAGGAGAAACCTTCATTACATCTACAGTTTACAAATCTTGCTTGATTCAGATTGGTACCCTTACCTTACCTGTCGATCTTATATCTTTGAAAATACTTGCATTTGATGTGATTTTAGGAATTGACTAGTTAACCACTTACCATGCCAAAATTAATTGTTTTCGTAAGATTGTTTGTTTTCATATTCCTAATCAACCTGTTGTACGAATCCAAACCACCAAACCACTAAAATCAGTCAATATCATTTCAAGTCACAAAGTTATTCGTTTATTGAAAATGGATGTCAAGCTTTCTTCGCTCATGTCACTGATCTAAACCAGAATACGTCAGATTTGAATAATATTTCTATTATTAATGAGTTTCCTGATGTATTTCCCGAAGAACTTCCCGGTCTACCCCCAGAACGTGAAGTTGAATTCTTTATTGACCTTGAGCCCGGTACAAAACCCATTTCTAAAACCCCATATCGAATGGCTCCTATTGAACTTCAGGAGTTAAAGGTCTAATTACAGGAATTGTTAGACATCGGTTTTATTCGTCCTAGTACGTCTCCTTGGGGTTCTCCTGTTTTATTCGTAAAGAAAAAAGACGGGAGTATGCGACTTTGTATTGACTATCAGGAGTTGAACCATGTCACCATCAAGAATAGGTATCTGCTACCTCGTATTGATGACCTGTTCGACCAGTTGCAAGGAGCACAATTCTTTTCAAAGATCGATCTTCGTTCTGGATATCATCAGCTGAAGATTAAAACTGAGGATATTCCAAAGACTGCTTTCAGAACTAGGTACGGGCATTATGAGTTCTTAGTCATGTCTTTTGGATTGACTAATGCTCCTGCTGCTTTCATGGATATGATGAACCGTGTATTCAAGGAGTATTTGGATCAATTTATTGTTGTCTTTATTGATGACATCCTCATTTATTCTAAAAGTCGTGAAGATTATGAGCACCACTTGAAGTTGGTACTTCAAAAGCTTCGTGAGAACAAGCTATATGCCAAGCTGAAGAAATGCGAGTTCTGGCTTGAGGAAGTAGCATTCCTTGGGCACGTGGTATCGAAACGTGGAGTATCTGTTGACCCGACGAAGATTGAACCAATACAAAGCTGGGAGCAACCTAAGTCGGTGATCGAAGTACGAAGCTTTCTAGGCTTAGCTAGTTATTATCGGAGGTTCGTAGAGGGATTTTCTTGAATCGCTACTCCATTAACTCAGTTAACTTGAAAAGATACAAAATTCGTTTGGAGCGAGGAATGCGAGAAGAGCTTCCAAGAGCTCAAGAGAAGACTTATCTCGGCACCTGTTCTGACAATACCATCTGTTCGGATGGATTTGTTATCTACAGCGATGCTTCGAGCAAAGGGTTAGGATGTGTTCTCATGCAACATGGGAAAGTCATAGCCTATGCCTCGCGACAACTCAAAGAATATGAGAGGAATTATCCTACTCATGATCTAGAGTTGGCAGCTGTCGTTTTTGCGTTAAAGATCTGGAGACATTACCTGTACGGGGAAAAAGTGGAGATTTATACGGATCATAAGAGCCTTAAATATTTTTTCACTCAGAAGGAACTCAACATGCGGCAACGACGTTGGCTTGAGCTGTTGAAAGATTACGATCATACCATCCAATACCATCCGGGAAAAGCGAACGTGGTAGCTGACTCGTTGAGTAGAAGATCATATGCGGGAATGAGTACGATGATGTCAAGTATACGCGTAGAACCAGCTTTGATTAATAAAGTTAAAGCTGCTCAAGCTACGGATCCGGAGCTGATGAAGATGAAGAAGAAGGTGCAAGAAGGTGCCATTCCAGAAGCAAGAATCGATGAAGAGGGAATACTTCGAGTCAAGTCCAGACTTTGTGTTCCTAACGATTCTGACTTGAAGCATAGAATCATGATGGAAGCACACAACACACCGTTTGTAATCCATCCCGGGAGTACCAAAATGTATCGTGATCTTCGACATACATTTTGGTGGAGCAATATGAAAAGAGAGATCGCGGAGTTTATTTCGAGATGTTTAACTTGTCAACGTGTAAAGGCGTAGCATCAAGTGCCGAAGGGTCCATTGCAACCACTGGAGATTCCGAAGTGGAAGTGGGAACATATTACCATGGATTTCGTTACGGGTCTTCCCAAAGTTTCTCAAGGCATAGATGCGATTTGGGTTATTGTTGATAGATTAACCAAGTCTGCTCATTTCTTGCCGATACGAGAGACTTATTCCCTTGAACGTCTTGCTCATATGTACGTGAATGAGATTGTGAGATTGCATGGCATACTAGTATCCATAGTTTCATATCGTGACCCCAGATTTACTTCACGATTTTGGATCAGTTTGCAGAAAGCTATAGGCACGGATTTACGATTCAGTTCGGCTTATCATCCTCAAACGGATGGACAATCGGAAAGGACTATTCAAACTCTTGAAGATCTATTGAGACTATGTGTTCTAGACTTCAAAGGGAGTTGGAATAAGTACTTACCATTGGTGGAATTCTCCTACAACAACAGTTATCAGGAAAGTATAGGTGTGGCTCCATTCGAAGCGTTGTATGGACGAAAGTGTAACTCTCCAGTATGTTGGGATGAGGTGGGTGAAGCAACATTGTTGGGACCAGGAGTTAGTACGTATGATTACAGAAAAGATTCAAATGATTCGGCAACGGATACAAACCGCACAAGATCGACAAAAGAGTTATGCGGATCTTCATCGAAAGGACATGGAATTTAATGTTGGGGACCATGTGTTATTACGTGTTGCTCCGTGGAAGGGAGTTACGAGGTTTGGCAAGAGAGGAAAGCTCAATCCACGATTTATTGGTCCATTTGAGATCCTTGACCGAGTAGGAAAGGTGGCCTATAGACTCGCTTTACCTCCAAGCATGTCTCGTGTTCATAACGTTTTTCACATATCCGTGCTTCGTAAATATGTGAAAGATCCAAATCGCATTATTGAGTTAGAACCAAACGAGATAGCCGAAGATTTAACGTACGAGGAGGTACCTGTCAAGATCTTGGATAGGAAGCAGCATGTCCTACGCTCAAAAATTATACCTCAAGTTAAAGTTTTGTGGAGAAACCATGCTATTGAGGAAATGACCTGGGAGTCGGAATCGGAAATGAAAGCGAGGTATCCTCACCTTTTCGACATACCAGGTACTTACATCAATTTCGAGGATGAAATTTTATAAGGAGGGGAGGTTATAAGATCCCGACTTTTATGAATAAAGATTTAATTTTCTTTATATATTATTTCAAAATAGTAAGGTGTTGATTTGATAAATGTGAAAGGTTATGGGTGAAATGTGCAAATATTTCAAAATAAGCAAGTGGTTATAAAATATTCATTGTTGTCGGGGAATATTCGTTTGGTTGTGGAATATTCTTGTTGTCGGGGAATATTCGTACGACGGCGCAGCTATTTGTGGGCCCCACAACGGAATATCTGTCGGATATAGAAAGCGACAAAAATATCCTTTTTATAAAATTACGGCGTAGTGGTTACCGTTAGTACTGTTGAAATACCCGATGGTTAAAATACAATAATACGCGGTGTTGCACAGTAGCACACTGTATTGCACAGTAATTCTAATTATTGATTCTTACGTAAAAAGTCACTTACTCAATAATTATTACGGTAATTACTGTTCAATATTTTATATTATTGAGTCAATAATTGCATGATATTTTATTGATTCAATAATTGCTACGTTGATATTTTATATCAATAATTGCTACGTTGCTATTTTATATGATTGATTCAATAATTGCTACCGTTGATATTTTGTATTATTGATTTAATAACTGTCACTGCACAGTATTTCACATTATCAACTCAATAATTTATATTATTTGAATAATATTATTAGATAGCATTATTGACAATGTCTAAGGAAGATTTATCTAGGAGGGGTTATTTAATTGCGCGCCAGTAAGAAGAAATCCTTATCGGAAGGTCCCCTCTTTCCTAGGAACGACCTGGTTGTCAATATTATAGTTCTGTAATATTATTTGTGAATAATTAATTATTGATTTATATGATAAGGAAATATTTATTTTGTGGATATAAAAGAAGGAATTAGTGCTGATGTGTTTTTATCAGTATTTTGGTGTGAAAAATCATCCGTTTGTGGATTTCGGCCATTTTCGGTTGGGAATTTGGAGGGATTAAAAAGCGTTGATTAATTGTGTGATGAGTAACATAACCATTAGAGGAAGTTGCCGACACTCGAAGGAAGTTATGGTGATATGTGGCATTTTGTAAGTTGGGACCCATAGGTCATCATCTAAGAGTCACTTTCATAAATAGTAACTTGCCTCTTTGTTTTTCCAAGAGTAACTTGCCTCTTCGTTTTTTCAAGAGTTATTTGCCTCTTCGCAAATAGTAGTTGCCTCTTCAATATTACCAGGAGTCATTTTGGACATTCGTTAAAGCCAAGGGCCACTTTCAGTTCTTCTATAAATAGAAGTTCAATTCTTCATTATTTCTCACCACCAATTCACAAAGTTATACAGAGAGAAGCTTTAGAGAGAGAGAAAGAAGAAGAGTATTCTGCTGCTATACTATTGCAGTATCCAAACTTCTACTAAGGTAAGGGGTATTATTTCTTTCGTATTTGTAAGGGATGTTATTTTTTTTCGTAAACGATGTTATTCTTTTCCATATCATTATACCGAAATATTGTCATAGATTTTATTATGAAATTCTTACTTTTTTCGTCGGGGTTACTATTCACGTGTACGGCACTATTCACGTATACGGCACTATTCACGAAAAAAATTAAATTTTCTTCTATTTGTCCAAGTTGCTTGTTAAGGTTCTTATCTTTAATTGGATCCAAGTTTTGAGCTCTATTCTTGAATTTTGCTCCACAAAGTATTATTATGGAGTATTTTTGAACTTGGATAAATTAAAATGCGAATCCTTAATCGTTGTCATTTATCTCACTGGATTCGTTAATTATATTATTTTTCATCATCCTCAGTCCTAAATGGTGATATAACTAATATCTTTGGCCTGTAGAGCAAAGATGAATGATTACCTGATGAATATCTTTGGTCGTAGTGCAAAGATGGACAGGTGTTGAGATAAACATGACCATTGGTGATACAAATGAATATCTTTGGCCCGTAGTGCAAAGATAAATATTTGATTCGAGATATATATTGATTGATGTTACAGGGATAAAATATTGATGATGGACTTTTAAATCATAAAAGATAGTAGATTTCATTCTCTACTTAACTCTTCTAATGAATTGTTATTTCCGCTGCGAATATTGATCTAAAACTTGTGTCCATAATATTTTATCTGAACTGTTGAAGACTAACGATAATTTATTTTCTATTATCTTAGTCATAATATTCTTTACTGGGCTAATTGAGCTCACCCTTTTCATCTATTGTTCTCTTCAGGAAATAAGAATGTCGCAGGAACTAGTCGGGGAACAGAGTGATGGTTTGAGTTAGAGCAAGTAGTAGTCCTCACTATTTCTAATAAATAGTGTGAGAATAATTGTAATGAGGACTTAGTTTGAATATTAATATTTTCTATGTATTTGTATTGACACTCACAGTTGTGTGGTCGTATATTGCACGACCGTGTGATATAAAGTTTGTATTTGAATTCTGTACCATGTATTTGGCGACTCAGAATGGGTTGGGTTGACTGGACCTATTCTGGGGGCGTCACAAACATCATACTCAGTTAATGCATTTATAATCAATTTATATTTACTAGGCATATTACTTGTCACATAATAAGCATATCATCAAAGATCAACTTTCAATCTCATACGTATCTCGTATACAGTTCATATATAAGTTCACATCATCACAGCATAATATAATTCAACTAACAGTTATTGAATTCATATATCAAATAGGAACTGAAAGACTTGCATGATGCGTAGTTTAACAACTACGACTTAATTGCTTATAGATATCTGCACTTCATGTAATTCTACACAGTTATATTAATCATAGAGATCACACTCATCAGTTATATGTATCCACACATTCTCAATGTAATAATAAAGGTTACATTGTTGTCTAACTTAGTTTTTAGAACCTTCGTTTCACTTTCTTATCGTATTCTTAGAATAACTATGTACGTATAAGTATACTTTAAGCATACGTACGTACTACCATTCTTCATATACACATGCCCACCTACCACTAATCTATTTACGTATAGCTAGTGTAGTCCATCCTTAATCATTCTCATATATTATTAATAACACATAAGACCATAACAATTAGCAAACATACTCTATTAACCGTCAAAATCGGATTCAAGTATTAACATATGATCTTACATAGCATGTATACATATTAAAGGATACTTTCATGCTCGTTTAACCTTTTCACGTTCAATTTACATGATATAGGTTCTAAGTTATTACCCTTAATAACTTAAGTCCATTCAAGGTTATAAAGTCATAAAGTCTAACATGCTTGCCTTTTAAACACATGGGGTATTCATATACTTTGTATTAGGCATACTCATGAATAATTATATCACATTCATGCAACTAACACCATTTTGTTTTGAAAACATGCTTCGTTTATGCTTCACTTGAATCACAACACCTGATCATGGTATATATACATGTAGGATACATGATTGAGTCCACGAGTATTATCAAACATGTTTACAAATATCAGAATTCAAATCTCAATATACATGTCAAGACTCACGTGCAAAATGTATACTTTCACTAGTAAATCTCACTAATAGGGTCTAATACGTCCATGCTATCTAGATTCACGTGTTAACATATTTAACACGCATTTCTAAGTCATCTAAAAATGCTCGCAAAATCAGAATGTATTCATGACATTTACGTGCCAAGGTTCACCTTTGAAACTAACATTTTCGTTAGAAATGTTTAATAGTGGGGTTCGCATGTTCACATTCCATCATAAAACATATATACATCAATTAACATGCGTTTCATGCCTTCCTAGGTCATATTAACATGTCTCAAAAGTCAGAATATAACTATGATAATTCTATACCAAAAGTCCCTTTTTAAAACTCAACATTCATTTTGAAAACCACAAGTTGTTTCATCAATCATGCATGTAAACATAGCAACTGTGACACCCCCAAATCCGGGTACTTCGTTTCCAGATGATTTGGTGTTCACTTTCTAACTATAACAAACATCTACCCAATATATCTCAAAATAAATTACAATCTTTAATCAAAATAATAAAATCTCTCTTAAAATAAGGGTTACAACCTTCTCAAAAATCAATCCCAAGGTTACTCTAACCTTGACATAAACAATAACGTGCGGAATAAAAACATGACATAAAAGTCTTATTACAATCATTTCAAAATAATTAAACAAGTCTTCACTTGTTCATTTTTCCCTTGCCTTTACTCGTAGACGGGGCATCAACGTTATCAATCTTAACTGCATTTGTTATTTAATGTAAGAGTGAGCAAACAACAGCTCACTTGAGTTTAACAATAATAATTACATGAAAGAATATCTTTTAAACTTAGCTTGCTTCAATAATAAAGAATTGAATAATAATTCTTTATCAACATTAAAATTCGAATATGGAATTTGTCTGAGGGTCATAAGACCTTTGAACTCTTGTCCTAGGTTATAAATATTTCTATTTAAACCTTTAATAGTCAATAAGACTATGGACCTTAACTCGTACTTAGGGGGATCAGCCCTTCGTACCATGTATTGTGCACAAACATCTTAACGCTATGCGTAATAACCTCCTCTAATAATTAGGATTGTTCAACTCAGTAATTTTAATTCAAGTCCGCACCAAAGAAAGTTTGGTTTGGATAAGCTTACAAGGGTAATTTAGAATTCACGTTCATCAACTAAGGATTAGTTGAATCGTCTTTCAATAATTCATAAATAAAAAAATTATGAATTAACATATGCTTTAGAAGTAAACTTAAAGCATTTAAAATAATAAACTGGATCTTACTTGAACAATAAGTTAAGATCATTTCAATTAAATAAACAATTGTCCAATACAAAAATGGAAAGGACATTCTCAACAATGAATTTATTAACTCAAGAAATTGTATAGAATTAACAAGTTTAAGGTTAGAAGACTTGCCTTAAGCGCAAGCTACTTAACTCAATCACGTACTTAAACACTTCCTATATACATCCAATCATAATAACCTAATTTAGTTAACATGTAACTAATCCACATAATTGGTTAACCCTTTTAATTAAATAAATAATAATCAACCATCACATAGTTAATTACATCACATAACATACTCACATAATTAAATTAATTATGTATTTAACTAAATTATAATTATAATTCAAACACTTAATCAAATTATAATTACTTAAATTATAATTACCTTTTAAATTATAAACAATTATAATTTAAAATCAATTAAACTACATCATGCGTTATAATTACACAATTTATAATTAATCATGTAATTATCAATTTATAATCCATAACTAAACATGTATTTATTAAATTATAATTACATAAATTATAATTTAAATTAACATCTAATTTATTAAAATAAATCAACTTCTATACATTATAATTTCCAAGAATTATATTTTAAACCTTTACTCTTAATTATAATTATACAAATTAGAATTACATATCACATTAACCAATTCACAATTAAACAATAATTCAAATAATACTTTAAGGTTTTGAAAACCTCTTTTCTTTTACAATTACCAAATTGTCAAATTCCTGTTATCAACATGCTATTGCAACTTAAATACATGATCATTATTCTAGCAACAATGTAACTTAAAATCAACATATATATGCCATGTTTCTAAAACACAAAAGTCATCTAAACAATAAGAATCAACAGTTTTAAAAGTCCAATTTGGCCATTTTCATGAAAACTCATATTTTTCCAAAATAATCCACTATAAGAAATTTTCTCCATCAATTACACTTTATATACATACATTATATACGTAATTGAATATAATCATCATAACCAATTCTAATTAGGCATAATAACACATATAAATTTCTAAATTTTCCATTCTAAAACCAATCAATATACATAAAACCATATGAACAAAACTTTTTCCATGAAACTTGTTTTAACAGTAGTTTAATTCTTGAAAATCCTCTTATGTCATACAATTACCACAATCAACACATGGATACAATACATATATATATAATTCATGATTTTTACAACTTCATAAAATTCACAGAAAACTAAAATTTACAGAGACTTAAAACAATGAAGAACAACTACTTAACGTTTTTAAAACTATGAGATAGTAATTACCTTTATGCTTAGAGATTGAAGAAGAATATGAAGATGATTTCTCTAGCCTTCTCAAGCTTTTCCCTTCCTTTTTCCTTCTTCTTCTTCCTCTCTAACACACTGTATAGTTCTAACTTTCTCTGCTCTTTTCTCTCTTCTTCTTTTAGTCTTAGGCTTAGAATACTAACGTAAACACATATAATAGATATAATACGATATAACTTATACGATATAATAACTGACAAAATAATAATACTCTTATTAAGTATATCAGTTACGTAAGTTTTAAAATTCAAAAAGCCTTAAGGCTTTGTTTGGTAAACAGTTTATTTAAAAACAGATTATTAGCTAAGGCCTTGTTTGTTTAAAATCATTTAAAAATCTTTTTTTTTATTTTAACAAATTATTTAACACATATTTTAATGTCACCTTTTAATTAATTAAATAATTTAACATCCTTATTTAATCAACTAAAATCAATTAACCACATAAATATTTGTCACATAATTATAATTACTCGTTAATTATAATTCCCGTAACACTTAACACATATCTCATCTAATTTATTTCTCTCAATTAAATTAGAACTATAATATAAAATTAATATACATTAATTAAATAAATATTACACATTCATTTAATTAATATATAACACTTAATTTAATCACTCCATAAATCACATAATTTATTTATTTAACTCAATAAATAAATCACATAAAATATTTATTTAACTCAATAAATATTTAAAATTATTATATAAAATCACAATCGTTACAATCTTCCCTCCTTAAAAGGATTCTATCCCCAGAATCACACATAAAAAAAATTCTCGTCTATTACATTCTTCCCTCCTAAAAAGGATTCTGTTCCCAAAATCAGTACATAAGGGGTTACACACAACTAAGCAAATAAATACGGATAAGATTTCATCATAACATCTTCGAGTTCCCACGTAGCTTCTTCAGCACTGTGGTTCCTCCAGATTACCTTAACAGAAGGTATCACATTCCTAAGTACTTGTTCCTTTCTATCAACTATTTGAACATGCACTTCTTCATATGTTAAGTCTTTATCAAATTGTAAAGGTTCATATTCTATTATATGTTTATAATCATGCTTGTAAGGTATTAACACAGAAATATGGAAGACATTATGTATATTCTCGAGCTCCGGAGGTAATGTGATCTCGTAAGCTACCTCGCCAACTTTTTGTAACACCTCAAAAGGTCTAATAAATCTGGGACTCAGCTTTCCCTTCTTACCAAATCGAACCTTCCCCTTCTAGGGAGATACTTTTAGGAACACAAAACTTCCTGGTAAGAATTCTCAGTTTTGTCGATGAAGATCTGCATACTTCTTCTGTCTGTCTTGAGCAGCAACTAATCTCGTTCTGATCAGCTTCACAATTTCGGTGGTTTGTTGTACCAATTCTGGTCCCAACAATTGACGTTCACCGACTTCATCCCAGCACAAAGGAGTTCTGCATTTTTTGCCGTATAATGCTTCGTAAAGTGGCATGCCAATACTGGCATGATGACTATTGTTGTAGGCGAACTCCACCAATGGTAGATGATCCTCCCAGCTTCCTTTGAAGTCCATCACACAAGCTCTCAGCATATCCTCAAGCATCTGAATCGTTCCCTCGCTCTGTCCATCAGTCTGAGGATGATACGCTGTACTCATTCGCAATTGCGTTTCCAGACATTCTTGCAATCGCTTCCAGAAATTAGACGTAAAACGTGGATCTCTGTCGGACACAATTGACACCGGAACACCATGTCTAGAAATAATTTCCTGCACGTATAGTTTCGCTAGCTTATCCAGGTTGTACTTAAACCTGATCGGTAGAAAGTGGGCTGACTTCGTCAGTCGATCCACTATAACCCATATCGCATCAAATCCCTTCTGAGTCGTTGGAAGACCTACCACAAAATCCATCGTGATGTGCTCCCACTTCCACTCTGGAATCTCTAACGGTTGTAGCAAACCACTAGGTCTCTGGTGTGTTCTTCTTTAACTTTCTGGCACATAAAGCATTTCGCAACGCATTCAGCAACATCCCTCTTCATATTCGGCCACCAGAAATGATGCCTGAGATCCTGGTACATCTTCATACTCCCGGGGTGAATAGAATATCTAGATCTATGAGCTTCGCATAGAATCTCCTCTTTGACCTCATGTACTGGCGGTACCCAGATTCTACCTTCAAACCATAACAGACCTTCATTATCGATCTTGAACTTGAACTCTTTGCCATCGGTTATCCTCCTCCAAATCTTCTTACATTCTTCATCGTGAAGTTGTGCTTCTTTCACTTTGTCTACTAGAGTAGAACTAGTGGTTACTTGAAACAACATCTCATCCGATTCCTTTAGAAGCTTCACCTCCAACTCCAATCTAGCCATCTTTTCTATTAACCTATCCTGATCAGTTAACACGTTCAGCTTCTCCGGACCTTTCCTGTTCAAAGCGTCAGCGAAAATGTTAGCTTTACCCGGATGGTAAAGTATCTCGGAATCGTAGTCTTTAATTAGTTCCAACCATATTTTTTGGCTCATGTTCAAATCCTTCTGGGTAAATATATACTTTAGACTCTTGTGATCTGTGTATATTTCACACTTTTCTCCATATAAGTAGTGCCTCCAAATCTTTAGGGCAAACACTACTGCCGCCAATTCTAGATCATGGGTCGGATACCCCTTCTCATAATCCTTTAGCTGACGTGACGCATAGGTAATGACTTTGCTGCTCTGCATCAACACACAGCCTAATCCTTTATGTGAGGTATCGCTATATACTACGAAATTCCCCGAAATATCCGGTAAAGATAATATAGGCGTAGTACTCAGCCTCTTCTTCAGCTCTTGAAAACCTTCCTCACATTTCTCCGTCCAAACAAATTTAACCGTTTTACGAGTCAAATTCGTCAACGGAGTTGCGATTCTAGAAAAGTCTTGGACAAATCTACGGTAATAACCTGCTAATCCCAAGAAACTCGTCACTTTAGACGGCGTCTTTAGCTGATCCCAATTCATAACAACTTCAACCTTCGACGGATCCACCGAAATACCATCCTTGTCGATCACGTGGCCAAGAAATTGCACACGCTCCAACCAGAATTTGCATTTCAAGAATTTAGCGTAAAGCTTCTCTCGTCTCAAGGCTTCTAAGGTTAGTCGTAAGTGTTCAGCATGTTCCTCCTCGGTCTTAGAATAAACCAGGATGTCATCGATGAACACTACCACGAACTTGTCCAGAAATGACTTGAACACCCTGTTCATTAAGTCTATAAATGCAGCTGGGGCATTCGTGAGACCAAATGACATCACCAAGAACTCGTAATGACCATATCGAGTTCTAAAAGCCGTTTTAGGTATATCTTCCTTCCTCACCTTCAACTGATGATACCCGCTTCTCAAATCGATTTTCAAGAAGTACTTCGCACCCTTCAGTTGATCAAACAAGTCATCGATCCTAGGCAAAGGATACCTATTCTTGATCGTAATTTTATTCAACTCCATATAATCAATGCAAAGACGCATCGATCCGTCCTTCTTCTTCACAAACAAAATAGGCGCTCCCCACGGTGAAACGCTCGGTTGAATATACTTCTTGTCTAGCAATTCTTATAGTTGAACCATCAGTTCCTTCATCTCAACTGGAGCCATTCTGTACGGAGCCTTCAAAATCGGAGCAGTTCCCGGCGCTAGATCGATCACGAACTCTATCTCCCTATCTGGCGGAAGCCCTGGCAAATCGCTCGGAAAAAAGTCCACAAACTCCTTAACTACCGATATCTCCTCCACTTTCGGGCTTTCCTTACGCATATCTACTATGTAGGCTAGATATCCTACACAGCCTTGCGTCAGAAGTTTCTTGGCTTGTATAACCGTCAGACTACTCGCTTGTCTAGGTGATTTGCTACCATAGAACACTAACTTTGACGGAGTCGTAAGGTTTACCGACTTCTTCTGACAGTCGATTATCGCCCCATGGTTGAACAACCAATCCAAACCCAGTATAACATCGAATTCCCCAAGTTTTATCAGAATCAAATCTACTCTTAGCTCCTGACCCTTAATGTCTAGTCCATAGTTCTTATAAACACACCTAACAGGAATAACTTCCCTATTCCCAATCTCTATGTTCAAGGGGTAAACTAACTCTTCTACTCGTAAGTCTAGGGTTTTAGTAAAATCATCAGATATGAATGAACAAGTAGCACCCGAATCAAATAATACATATGCATTTATACTATTGACCGGAATAATACCTGACACCACGTCTTTTGATTGCACAACATCCTGCACCGTCATATTGAATGTCCGTGGAGTGGGTCTAACAGCTTGCAATGGTGCAGCGATAGTAATGGAACTGCCGCTTCCATTCCCTCCGCTCCCTGTTGACCCTGCCATCAGCTTCTTCGGGCAGTTGCGAGCCATGTGGTCCTTGGATCCACATGTGAAACAAGCTCCCTTCTTCGGGTTTGGGCAATTAGGTGCAATGTGGCCTTCCTGACCACAGTTGAAGCACACCCGTTTCCCCTTCATGCACACGCCAGTGTGATTCTTACCGCATGTAGCACATGCTTCAAACTTCCTCTTCTCCTGGCTTCCTTGCTGACTCCCAGCAGAGGTATTATCAGAACACTTCCTCTTCTGGTTCACAGCACTACTACCCCCAGCCATGGTTTCTACCTCATTCTTCTTCTTCTTATCTTGGTTGAACTTCGCCACCGCGTCGCTTCCTCTTTCAGCAAGTATGGCTTTCTCCAGCATAGCTGCAAATGTGTTCAGCTGAAACATGGAAACCTTACTGTAGAGCCAGGGCTTCAGTTCCCCCTCAAACCTTCTCGCCTTCCTAGCATCAGTGCTGACCTGGTATGTAGCGAACCTGGCCTACTCGTTGAACTTAGCGGCATACTCGGACACCGTCATCCCTCCTTACTTAAGTTCTAGGAACTGGACCTCCATCTGGTCCTGAGAACTCACTGGAAAGTACATTTCATAGAATATTTTCTTGAAACATTCCCACGTTATGACTCCTTCTCCCTCCCGGGTCTTATTAGCCTGCCACCAGAAGCTAGCATCCGACTTCAACATGAAAGTCGTGAATGCTGTCTTTTGGTTTTCACCTACTCGGGCTACGTCAAATACCTTCTCCATTTCCATAACCCACGTCTGAGCCTCAATAGGGTTGGTCGATCCTTTGAATTCAGGCGGTCCTACTGCCTTGAATTCCTTGAACGTAGTACCCTGCACTTGCGGCTGATTCGTAAGAGCTCTTGTCAACAGGTTCACCAACTGCTGAACCGAGTTGGGATTCGTCCCATCGTTATTTTTGTTGTTCGTCAAACCCTCGGGGTTTTGACGTGTTGTTCTTCTTTTAGGAGGCATTTTCTATTAAGAAAATATTATTATTAGACCCTTTATTCAATTTTTAAATATTCAAGTTCATACTTAAACGTTTTAAACAATTCAGTTCACATAGAACACATAGCACGTTAATAAACTTCTTTTATTCATTAGTCGTAGTTTAAAAACATCAATTAGATAGCATTTCTGCCATTTACATCATCCTTCCTGAACTGGAAAAGTTGCAGTATTACATTATTAACATATCCCATTCTTATCTCAAATTATGGGATTTACTTTATTTACTACAAAAAGCAACACATAAACCTACTACTACTACTACTACTACTACCACCACCACCACCACTACTACCACTACTACCACCACCACCACCACCACCACCACCACCACCACCACCACCACCACCACCACCACCACCACCACCACGACGACCACCACCACCACCACCACCACCACCACCACCACCACCACCACTACGACTACTACCACCACCACCACCACCACCACCACCACCACCACCATCACCACCACCACCACCACTACCACTACTACTACTACTACTACTACTACTACTACTACTACGACCACCACCACCACCACTACCACCACTACCACTACCACCACCACTACCACCACTACCACTACCACTACCACTACCACCACGACTACCACCACCACCACCACCACCACCACCACCACCACCACCACCACCACCACCACTACTACTACTACTACTACTACTACTACTACTATTACTACTACTTCTACTACCACTACCACCACTACCACCACCACCACCACCACCACCACCACCACTGCTACTTGCTACTGGCTAGGCATATTAATACGTCGCACAGCCTCTCTGCGTTCCTCTTCCATTACCCGAAACGCCGTTCTTCGGTCCACCACATACCACGGTAAACATTGGAACTGAACTGGGTAGTAGAAAACACGGTCCTGAGCTCTTTCTATAGCTGTATGAAAAGCATAATCTATTTCCCTCAGATTGGCCCTCTTGGCTTCAGATTCACCTTCAGCTCGATCGGCTCGTTGATTAGCCCTCAAACTTATCTCTTCAGCTCTAGCTCGCTTTCTCGACTCCTCCTCGATGTCTTGCTTCAGCTTTGCCAGTTCAAATCGAGCAGCATCTCTATCAACCTCCATATGTATCAGGTTCCACTGTGCATCTCCTAGGTCACTTGCCATTTCCTCGATCGTCTCGTCTCTCTGCTGAATGGTTTCTTCGAGCTCTACGACTAGACCATGAAGCTCCACGTTGCTGTCGTAGACTGCCTCGTACATCTCAGCACTAGTAGAGTGAGGTGGGAATTCCTCTTTGAGATCTTCTTCCTCCTCCTCCTCTTCAGACTCGTCCTCGTCCTCATCCTCTGGAATAGGTGTCAGCTCACGCTCCTGACCAGCTACAGTGATCACTGGAGATGGCTCTCTCCTAACCAGCTGCTCCCAGATAATATGTATGTCACGGGGCTCCTCCTCTCTAGGCATCTGAGGTACATCCTCTCTAGCCTGACTAGGTTCTCCAACGTTCGACATCCTGACAAAAGAATTTTAAAGTTCATTATTACGTGATAACGAATTATCACTCTTCGAATACTAAAATGTAAACACATAGCACATAAGGTAGTTTGTTATCTTTTCCTATCACACCTATCTTTTTGATCTTACCTATAAGGCTACTACCTAAGGTTTTTTCCCACCTAAGGTTTCATAACCTACAGCTCTGATACCAACCTGTGACACCCCCAAATCCGGGTACTTTGTTTCCACATGATTTGGTGTTCACTTTTTAACTATAACAAACATCTACCCAATATATCTCAAAATAATTACAATCTTTATTGAAATAATAAAATCTCCCTTAAAACAAGGGTTACAACCTTCTCAAAAATCAATCCCAGGGTTACTCTAACATTGACATAAACAATAACGTGCGGAATAAAAACTTGACATAAAAGTCTTATCACAATCATTTTAAAATAATTAAACAAGTCTTCACTTGTTCATCTTTCCCTTGCCTTTACTCGTAGACGGGACATCAACGTTATCAACCTTAATTGCAATTGTTATTTAATGCAAGAGTGAGCAAACAACAGCTCACTGGAGTTTAACAATAATAATTACATGAAAGAATATCTTTTAAACTTAGCTTACTTCAATAATAAAGAATTGAATAATAATTCTTTATCAACATTAAAATTCGAATATGAAATTTGTCTGAGGGTCATAAGACCTTTGAACTCTTGTCCTAGGTTATAAATATTTCTATTTAAACCTTTAACAGTCAATAAGACTATGGACCTTAACTCGTACTTAGGGGATCAGCCCTTCGTACCATGTATTGTGCACAAACATCTTAACGCTATGCAGTAATAACCTCCCCTAATAATTAGGGTTGTTCAACTCAGTAATTTGAATTTCAGTCCGCACCAAAGAAAGTTTGGTTTGGATAAGCTTACAAGGGTAATTTAGAATTTACGTTCATCAACTAAGGATTAGTTAAATCGTCTTTCAATAATTCATAAATAAAAAAATTATGAATTAACATATGCTTTAGAAGTAAACTTAAAGCATTTAAAATAATAAACTAGATCTTACTTGAACAATAAGTTAAGATCATTTTAATTAAATAAATAATTGTCCAATACATAAATGGAAAGGACATTCTCAACAATGAATATATGAACTCAAGAAATTGTATAGAATTAACAAGTTTAGGATTAAAAGACTTGCCTTAAGCGCAAGCTACTTAACTCAATCACGTACTTAAACACTTCCTATATACATCCAATCATAATAACCTAAATTAGTTAACATGTAACTAATCCACATAATTGGTTAACCCTTCTAATTAAATAAATAATAATCAACCATCACATAGTTAATTACATCACATAACATACTCACATAATTGAATTAATTATGTATTTAACTAAATTATAATTATAATTCAAACACTTAATCAAATTATAATTACTTAAATTATAATTACCTTTTAAATTATAAACAATTATAATTTAAAATCAATTAAACTACATCATACATTATAATTACACAATTTATAATTAATCATGTAATTATCAATTTATAATCCATAACTAAACATGCATTTATTAAATTATAATTTAAATTAACACTAATTAATTAAAATAAATCAACTTTTATACAATATAATTTCACAGAATTATAATTTAAACCTTACTCTTAATTATAATTATACAAATTATAATTACATATCACATTAACCAATTCACAATTAAACAATAATTCAAATAATACTTTAAGGTTTTCAAAACCTCTTTTCTTTGACAATTACCAAATTGTCAAATTCATGTTATCAGCATGCTATTGCAACTTAAATACATTATCATTATTCTAGCAACAATGTAACTTAGGCATAAAAATAAACTGCACACTTGATTAAAACTCACTGCCTCTGCCCAAGACACGGCGCAGCTGCGCAGCCAGCAGCCTTGGTACTGACGTAGCTGCGCAGGGGTCGAATCTGGGAAAGGCAAGCGACGCAGCTGCCCTGCTTTTGGCTGTACTACCGGCGTAGCTGCACAGGAGCACTAACAGAGGCAGACAGTCACGATACTCTGCTTCACCGATTAACCCAAACAAGCCAACAAACGGCAATTCACAGTAACTTAAACATTGTAAATCATACTTATGCAATAATACATATATATATATATAACATGTTTCTAAAACACAAAAGTCATCTAAACAACAAAAATCAACTGTTTTAAAAGTCCAATTTGGCCATTTTCATGAAAACTCATATTTTTCCAAAATAATCCACTGTAAGAAATTTTCTCCATCAATTTCACTTTATTCCCCGACTAGTCCCCGCGATATTCTCATTTTCCCGACTAGTCCCCGCGATATTCTCATTTCTTGAAGAGAACAATAGAATAAAAGGGTGAGCTCAACTAACCCAATAAAAATATTATGACTAAGATAATGAAGAATAAATTATCGTTAGTCTTCAATAAACCAGATAAAATATGATGGACAACAAGTTTTAGATCAACAACTGCAGCGAAAATAACAATTCATTAGAAGAGTTAAGTAGAGAATGATGTCTACTATCTTCTATGATATAAAAGTCCATCATCAATATTTTATCCCTGTAACACCAATCAATAATATTTTCAATCAACGAATTATCCATGCACTACGGGCCAAGGATATTTGCTTGTATCACCAGTGGTTATGATCATGTCAAACACCTATCCATCTTTGCACTACAGGCCAAAGATATTCATAAATCAACAGCTCATCTTTGCACTACGGGCCAAAGATAACTTTCACCACAATATAGGGCTGAGGATGATGAAAAATAATATAAAGAACGAATTCAGTGAGATCAAGGACAAATATTAGAGAATTTATCCAGAGTTCAAAAATATCCAAGTTGTCAATATAGAGATCAAAACATGGATACAATCAAAGAAAATTTGAACAGAAAAAAATATATAAATTTTTTTTCTCGTGAATAGTAACTCGTCATGAAAAGATAAAAAGTTCATACCAATATTTCAGTAAAATGATATTAGATGAAGCGCAAAACTTAAAGAATTTCTAATCATTTCAGGAATTATAGAAGCAATACTTACCGTAGTAAGTTTAAATTTAGGAACATGAAATGAAATATTATCACTTTCATAATATGGAATATGAAAGAAAATAATATTCTTTATGAATATTGAAAGGAAACAACATCATATACGAGAAAAATAATATCCTTTACCTTAGTACAATACTAGATCTGACTGAAATATCAGATATTTTGTTGAGAAAAATCTTGCACCGTAATCCACACTCAAACTATCCTTATACTCACAAGAAATACGCTCAATATTATAGAGAGAAAATTTTCTGATTCTAGTGTGATTTTTATTTCTAACTAAGCACTCTATTTATAGAAAAGGTGTGGCACACCAATATTGACAAACTCACCCACGGATGAATTTTTCAAGCATACTCATTTTGAAAAACACTCCCAACACACCACACTTGAAAATTTCAAGCCACCCACATTTTATATATATATATATATATATATATACTAAAACATTTTTTAATTTATTTAAAAAGAATTCCAATTCCATTTTTATCTCTTCCACCTCATTTTATTTTTATACCATGAATTTATTATAAAAATGTTACCATTTAATTTATAAAATTGTATTATTATAATATCACATTATACTATTAAAACGTAATATTATAATAATATATTTGAATAAATATTTTATCGGAGAAGATAAAATGTCAGCTTTCAACAAATTTCTCACGTTAAAAATTTCATCCCTTTAAATCAAAATAGGAAAAATATTTACTAATTATCATATTTATCAACAACTTTTATTATTCACAATTAATATTATAGAATTACAATATTCACAACTAGGTCGTTCCCAAGAAAGAGGAGGCTTTCCGATAAGAATTTCTCCCCATTGGCTCGAAATTATATAACCTAATCACTTTCCTCGACAGAACTTTCTAGACATTGTCAATAATGCTATCTAATAATATTATTCAAATAATATGAATTATTGATTTAATAATGTAAAATATTGTGCAGTAGTTATTGTGATAATTATTTAATCAATAATATAAAATATCAATGTAGCAATTATTGGATCAATAATATAAAATATTGAATAGTAATTACTATAACAATTATTGAATGAGTGACTTCTTACATAAGAACCAATAATTCAAAATACTGTGCAATACTGTGAACAACGCGTATTACTATATTTTTATCACCAGGTATTTCAACAGTTTAACGGTAAAAGTTTTGCCGTTATTTTTATAAAAAGGATACTTCTGTCACTTTCTATATCCGACATTCATTTCGTTGTGGGTTCCACCAATGACTGCGCTGTCGTACGAATATTCTCCGACAAAAAGAATATTCATCGACCAAACGAATATTCATCGACCAAACGAATATTCTCCGACACAACGAATATTTTATAACCACTTGCTTAGTTTGTAAAATTTACACATCTCACCCATAACTTACCACGTTTATCAAATTAACACATTACTATTTCAAAATAATACATAGAGAAAATTAAATTTGTATTCATAAAAGTTGGGGTCTTAAATAATATATAGAGAAAAATTAAATCTTTATTCATAAAAGTTGGGGTCTTACATAATATATATATAACTGACAAATATTTATATCTCTACTTAATACATATCAATTACACATTTTTAAAAAAATCAAAAAGCCCTAAGGCTTTGTTTGGCAAAACCCTTTAATTTTAAAAATAGATTATTAATAGTTAAGGCCCTGGTTGGTAAAATGTCTTTAAAACAGATTTAAGGGCCTTGTTTGGCAAACCTAATTTTAAACCCTTTTATGTTATTTTAATATCTCCTTAAACACATAGTTTCCAATGTCACACTTTATTTAATTAAATTCTAACATTCTAATTTAATTAAATACAAGCTAACATTCATTAATTAAATAAAATTGCCACATAATACTAAATTGCTACACAATTGTAATTCACTTATTAATCATAATTCATATAACAAATTAGTAAATCTTTATTAACAATTACCACATAATATTCATCTAACTTAATTATTCTCAATTAAATTAGAACTACACCACACAATTACTTACACATCAATTTAATTAATCATATTGCACTTAACTAAATTCCTCCATAACGTAATCACATAAATTATTTATTTAACTCAATAAACAAATAAACTAAAATATTTATTTAATTTAATAAATATTTACAATTAAATATACAAAATCTCATTCGTAAATATTTATTTAATTCAATAAATATTTACAATTAAATATACAAAATCTCATTCGTTACAATATTCCCTCCTTAAAAGGATTCTGTCCCAGAATCACAATATAAAAAAAACTCATTCGTCACATTCTTCCCCCCTTAAAAAGATTCTGTCCCCAGAATCGATATAAAAGAAATTACACAAATAATTAGGGATAGGTTTTCATCATTACATCCTCGAGTTCCCACATAGCTTCTTCAGCACTGTGGTTCCTCCAGATTACCTTAACAGAAGGTATCACTTTACTTCTAAGTACTTGTTCTTTTCTATCAACGATTTGAATAGTAACTTCTTCATAAGTTAGGTCTTTATCAAACTATAAAGGTTCATACTCTATCACATGCTTGTAGTCGTGTTTGTAAGGTCGTAACACAAAAATATGAAAGACGTTATGTATATTATCTAGCTCCAGAGGTAACGCAACCTCGCAAGCCACTTCGCCAACCCTTCGCAGTATCTCAAAAAGTCCAATGAATCGGGGACTTAGCTTCCCTTTCTTGCCAAATCGAATCTTCCCCTTCCAGGGAGATACCTTCAGGAAAACGAAGCTTCCTACTCTAAATTCTCGATTTTGCCGATGATGATCGGTATACTTCTTTTGTCTGTCTTGAGTAGCAACCAATCTCGTTCTGATTATCTTGACGATCTCAGCAGTTTTTTGCACCAATTCCGGTCCCAACAGTTGTCGTTCACCAACCTCATTCCAGCACAATGGAGTCCTGCATTTTCTGTGGTACAATGCTTCGTAAGGCGGCACACCAATACTTGCATGGTAACTATTGTTGTAGGCGAACTCCACCAACGGTAGATGATCATCCCAGCTTCCTTTGAAGTCCATAACACAAGCTCTCAGCATATCCTCTAAAGTCTGAATCGTTATCTCGCTCTGGCCATCATTTTGAGGATGGTACGCCGTACTCATTCGCAATTGCGTTCCCAAGAATTCTTGTAATAGCTACCAGAAATTCGACGTGAAATGCAAATTTCTGTCGGACACAATCAACACCAGAACACCGTGTCTAGAAATAATTTTCTTAACGTACAACTTCACTAACTGATTCCAAGTTGAATCTAATCTTGATCGATAGGAAATGTGCTGACTTCGTTAGTCGACCCACTATCACCCATATCGCATCAAAACCCTTCTGAGTGTCTGGAAGACCAACCACAAAATCCATCGTGATATGCTTCCACTTCCATTCCGGAAACTCCAGCGGTTGTAGCAATCCACTTGGTCTCAGGTGTTCTGCTTTGACTTTCTGACACGTTAAACATCTCGCAACGTATTCAGCCACGTCTTACTTCATACTCGGCCACCAAAAATGTTGTTTGAGATCCTGGTACATCTTTGTTCTCTGGGGGTGAATCGAATATCTCGAACTGTGAGCTTCGGCCAAAATCTCCTCTTTGACTTCTGGTACTGGCGGTACCCAGATTCTTCCTTCAAATTGTAGTAGTCCATCATTATTGATCTTGAACTTGATCTCTTCATCATCGACTATTTTCTTCTGAATCTTCTCGCATTCCTCATCACGAAGTTGTGCCACTTTCACCTTGTCCACCAAGGTTGAACCGGTAGTTACTTGAAATAACTTCTCATCCGATTCTTTTGGATACTTAACTTCCAATTCCAACTTAGCCATATCTTCTTTTAACTGGTCCTGATCAGTTAATATATTTAACTTCTCCCGACCCTTCCTGCTTAAAGCTTCGACAACCACATTAGCTTTACCCGGATGGTAAAGAATCTCGCAGTCATAGTCCTTGATAAGTTCCAACCATCTTCTTTGGCGCATGTTCATATCTTTCTGTGTAAAGATATATACTTCAGGCTCTTATGATCTGTGCATATCTCACACTTTTCTCCATAAAGGTAGTGTCTCCAAATCATTAAGGTAAACACTACTTCCAAGTCATGGGTCGGATATCCTTTCTCATAATCCTTCAGCTGACGTGATGCATAAGCAATGACTTTGCCGCTCTACATCAGCACATAGCCTAATCCCTTATGTGAGGCATCACTGTATACTACGAAATTTCCTGTACTATCAGGGAATGACAACACATGCTCAGTAATCAACCTCTTCTTCAGTTCTTGGAAACTTTCCTCACACTTTTCTGTCCAAACAAACTTAACCATCTTACGAGTCAAATTTGTCAACGGAGTTGCGATTTTGGAAAAGTCTTAGATAAATCTTTTGTAGTAACCTGCTAATCCCAAGAAACTCCTAACTTCAGAAGGTGTCTTCGGCTGATCCCAATTCATCACAACTTCAACCTTCGACGGATCCACTGGAATCCCATCCTTGTCAATCGTGTGGCCAAGAAATTGCACACGTTCTAACCAGAATTCGCACTTCAAGAATTTCGCGTAAAGCTTCTCTCATCTTAGCAATTCTAATGTCAGCCTTAAATGTTCAGTGTGTTCCTCCTCAGTTTTGGAATAAATCAAAATGTTATCTATGAACACCACTACGAACTTGTCTAGAAATGGCTTAAACACCCTATTCATTAAGTCTATAAATGCAGCTGGTGCATTCGTTAGACCAAATGACATCACCAAGAACTCGTAATGTCCATACCGAGTTCTAAAAGCCGTCTTTGGTATATCATCTCTTCTTACCTTCAACCGATGATATCCACTTCTCAAATCTATTTTTGAGAAGTATCTAACACCCTTCAGTTGATCAAACAAGTCATCGATCCTAGGTAAAGGATACCTATTCTTGATCGTAACTTTGTTCAACTCCCTATAATCAATGCAATGCCGCATCAATCCATCCTTATTCTTCACAAACAATACTGGCGCTCCCCACGGTGAAACGCTTGGTTGAATATACTTCTTTTCCAGCAATTCATGCAGTTGAACAATATACTCCTTCATCTCGACTAGAGCCATTCTGTATGAGGCTTTTGATATCGGAGCAGTCCCCGGTGCTAAGTCGATCACGAACTCTATCTCTCTGTCTGGCGGAAGTCCTGGCAAATTGCTTGAAAATACGTCCACAAAATCCCTAACCACTGATATCTCTTCTATCTTCGGACTCTCCTTACGAGTATCCACTATGTAGGCTAAATACCTTACACAGCCTTGCTTAAATAGCTTCTTAGCTTGCATAATCGTCAGATAACTCGTTTGTCTAGGCGACTTGCTGCAATAAAATACTACCTTCAACGAAGTCGTAAGGTTCATATACTTCCTCTGGCAATCGATTATCGCACTATGGTTGAACAACCAATCCATACCCAGTATCATATCAAACTCCCCAAGTTTTATCGGAATCAAATCTACCCTCAATTCTTGACCATTAATGTCCAATCTACAGTTCTTGTAAACAAACCTAACAGGAATAACCTCCCTATTCGCAATCTATATGTTTAAGGGGTAAACTAATTCCTCTTTAGGTAAGTCTAAGGTCTTAGCAAATTCATCATATATAAATGAACAAGTACCACCCGAATCAAATAATACATATGCATTAATACTATTGACTGTAATAATACCTGACACCACATCTTTTGACTGCACAGCATCCTGCACCGTCATGTACGTTCTGGCAGTGGGTCCAACCGCCTGCAGTGGTCTAGCAATAGTTAAAGTACTGTTGCTGTCATTTCCTCCATTTCCTGTTGTCCCTTCTACTGGCTTCCTTGGGCAACTTAGAGCCATGTGATCCTTAGATCCACATGTGTAGCAAGCTCCCTTCTTCGGGTTAGGACAATTTGGCGCAATGTAGGCTTCCTGACCACAGTTGAAGCATACCCACTTCCCCCTCAAACACACTCTAGTGTGATTCTTCCCGTATGAAGCACATGCTTCAATCCTTCTCTTCTGCTGGCTTCCCTGTTGACTCCCATCAGACGTGTTGTCGCTCCACTTCCTTTTCTTATTGATATCACCGCTACCACCAGCCTTGTTCTCTATCTCGTTCTTCTTCTTCTTCTGATCCTGGTTGTATTTGGTTACCGCTTCGCTTCCGCCTTCAGCGAGGATGACCTTTTCCAATACTGCAGCAAACATATTCAGCTAAAATATGGAGACCTTATTGTAGAGCCAGGGCTTCAATCCCTGCTCGAACCTTCTCACCTTCTTCTCGTCAGTACTGACTTGGTACGTCGAAACCTAGCCAACTTGTTAAATTTCGCGACGTACTCCGGCACCGTCATTGCTCCCTGTTTCAGCTATAGAAATTGAACCCCCATCTGGTTTTGCGAGCTTATAGGGAAATAAATTTCAAAGAACATCTCTTTGAAACTGCCCCATGCTATCACTCTTTCCCCTTCCCTAGTCTTGTTGGCTTGCCACCAGAAACTAGCTTTCGACTTCAACATGAATGTCGCAAAAGCAATCTTCTGGTCAACGTTTACTCTGGCCACATCGAAGACCTTTTCCATCACATCACCCACGTCTGGGCATCTATCGGGTTTACCTATCCCTGGAATTCTGGCGGTCCTACAGCTTTGAATTCCTTGAATGTAGTGTTCTGAACTTGTGGCTGATTTGCAAGCGCTCCCGTCAGTAGGTTCACCAATTGTTGAACCGAATTGGGATTCGTCCCGTCATTGTTGTTGTCGTTGTTGTTGTTGTTATTAGTAGATCCCTCTGGGTTTTAACTTGTATGTCTTCTTCTAGGAGGCATCTTTCTGTTAAAACATACTCTTATTAGATCCCTTACTCATTTCTTAAATATTCAAGTTTAACTTAAACATTTAAATAAATTAATTCACATTTGAACACATATCACGTCAATAAACGTTGATATTTTATTCATTCATAGTTTTAAAATATAGAATAGATACCATCTCTACTATTTACATCATCTTTCCTAAACCAAATAAGTTACATGATTACATCGTTATCTTATCCCATTATTATCTCAAATTCTGGGATTTACATTTATTTATTTAAAAAGAAACACTTAATTAATAAATCTACTATCTAGGCATGTGAAGACGTCGCACAGCCTCTCTATGTTCTTCTTCCATCACCCGGAACACTGTTCTGCGATCCACCACGTACCACGGTAAATCTTTGAACTGAGCTGGGTAATAGAAGACACGATCCTGGGCCCTATCTATAGCTTTATGGAAAGCATAGTCTGTCTCCCTCAGCTTGGCCTTCTTCATTTGAACCTCGTCCTCAGATCGATCTGTACGTTGAGTAGCCCTCAAGCTCGTTTCCTCTGCTCTGGTACGCTTCCCTGACTCCTCTTGGATGTCATTCTTCAGCTTCGCTAGCTCGGCCAGTGCATCATCTCTTTCGCTCTCCACGTGGACTAGACCCCACTTCGTGTTTCCAAGCTCATCACCCAACTCTTGAATCGTCTCATCTCTCTGTTGTATGGTAGTCCGACTCTCGTCTACCAGTTCCTCAAGCTCTCCTACTCGACCATGTTGCTCCACATTATGGTCATAGATCTCCTCATACATCTCCGCGCTAGCCGAGTGAGGTTAAAATTCCTCTTCAGGTCTTCCTCCTCCTCCTCTGACTTATCCTCGCTATCTCGATAAGATACTGGCTCATGTTCCTGACCAGCTATGGTGATCAATGGAGATGGCTTTCTCTGAACCAACTGCTCCCAGACGACCTAGATGTCTCAGGGCTCCTCGTCCCTAGGCATCTGGGGTAACTCCTCCCTAGCTTGACTGGACTTTCCAACATTCGTCATCCTGACAACAAAATTCTAAAGTTTAATTATTACGTGATATCGATCGACACTCTTCGTGTACATAAACGTAAACACATAAAACATAAGGTAGTTTATTATCTTTATCTATCAACACTATCTTTTCAATTTCCTCTAAGGCTACTTCCTAAGGTTCCCCACCTAAGGTTCATAACCTAAACACTGCTTTGATACCAACCTATGACACCCTCAAATCCGGATACTTCACTTCCACGGGATTTGGTGCTCCCTATCTAAATAAAATATAGCTACTGCCTATAATAAGGAATGCAAAATAAATTACAACCTTTAATAAAAAATAAAATCTTCCTTATTAAAAGGACTACAACCTTGTTCAAAATATCCCAGGGTTATCCAACCTTAACATAAACGATTTGCAAAAAATTAAACATCACATAATAAAATTAAAGGTTTATTACACATCATAATCAAAATATAAATAAGTCTTCACTTGTTCATCTTGCTCTTGCCCTTATTAGTTGACAGAGCGTCAACACTTTCAACTTTAGCTGAAAGGGTTATATAATGCAAGAGTGAGCAAACAAAAGCTCACTTGGAATAACAAATGATTGTGATGACATAAACTGAATAACTTCAACTGATTTGAATAATATTTTTTTCATCAATAATAAAGAATTGAATATGGCATATAAATTCATCTGAGGGTCGTAGGACCTTGAACTATGTCTTAGGTGATAAACATTTCTTTTTAAAACCTTTAACATTCATTAGACTATATGGACTCTTAACTCGTACTTAGGGGGATCAGCCCTTCGTACCATGTATTGTGCACAAACATCTTAACGCTTTTGCATGGTAATCCCCTATTAAATAGGGTTGTTCATCTCAGTATTTAATAACAAGTCTGCACCAAAGAAAGTTTGGTTTGGATAAGCTTCAAGGGAAATTTTAGAGTTCAACTATCATCAACTAAGGAGTAGTTGAATCGACTTAAAATAATAATAATTCAACAATAAAGGATTACGAAATAACTTATGCTTTAGAACTAAACTTAAAGCAATTGAAAGATAAGATAGACCTTACTTGAACATTTAAGTCAAGGTCATATTAACTCAATAATGAACTTTGATAAGATATTTATTCAATATATAATTGATAGAGAATACAATAACTTGCATATGAATAACAAGTTAGAAATAGGAAACTTGCCCAAGTAAAGTTTGAGTTTAGAAAACTTGCCTTAAGCGCAAGCTACAATTACACTCACGTTCCACAATTATCCTACATATTATATTACGTTTACAATATCAATTAGTTTCATAACCACTACGATTAACTGTTGAATCTCTTACTTAAATTCAACTTAATAACGTGGTTTGTAAACTTAACTCGCTAACTAACCACATACGTGAGTCTAAACTCACAACATGCATATCACACGTGTATAACACTTTAAACTATCATAATCATACCTTATGATAACAATATCTAAGTTCATATATAACATGTTAATATGAGACTTCAAATTGTCTTATACATGTCAACAATATGTTATCTTATTGTTTTATACACTTAACATGTCATCACATTAAGTTAGCTAATCATGTAATGCATAAAAGCTACAAAAAAACACAACATTTTTCGGACAGCCTACACACACGCTGGGGCGGGTGTTTTGCCCCTAAAATACTCTCTGGGGCGGGACCTCTTGCTGGTGGGATTCCTGGTTCGCAAACTGTGCAGAGAAAAAGCCAATTTAACTTA
This sequence comes from Panax stipuleanatus, assembly GCA_020205555.1. Lineage (NCBI taxonomy): Eukaryota > Viridiplantae > Streptophyta > Magnoliopsida > Apiales > Araliaceae > Panax > Panax stipuleanatus. The sequence continues at coordinate 2,551,169 of CM035116.1, forward strand.
TTTCTTTGCACAAAATTTTGATTTTAACTAACACAATGCAGATAAAACTTTATGAAAACATAATCTTAAACTTCTAACATGTTTTTAATATACATAAACACCACAAAAACATAATCAAAACACTTAATTTCACAATTTTGAAGAGAACTCCATTTTTAAGCGTTCTTGAAGAAAATTGACAATGTGAGTTTGTTTTTAAACCAAATCACGTAATTCAAATCGTATTAACTTCGTTTCGTAATATATTATCATAATTTATGTTCAATTTACATAACATATCACAATCAACCACAATTTTGGTAATTTAAAGACTATTTTTCAAAATAAGTTCATTGTAAATTGGTATGAACATATTTTTTCATGTTCATCATATTTACATGAAATTAATCACTTAAACAACCATATGAATCATATATAAGCATGTTATAACACATATTAAACATATATGAACCAAATTACACAAATTCTCATAAAAATCAAGTTACAGAGAACTTATAACTACGAAAACAATGAAGAACATAATTTAATAAGTTAGAATAGAGTTAGATTATACCCTTTGTTATTTTAGGAGAAGAAGATGATGGTGATGATTATCTTTTCTTTTGATTTCTCAAAGCCTCCCCTTTCTTCTTTCTCTCTTCTTCTCCTCTCTAGTTTACTCTGTTATTTTCTAACTTTGTTCTTTCTTTGTTCTTCTAACGTAATGTAATAATATAAATAATATATTATACATATAATTATATGATATATATAACTAACAAATATTTATATCTCTACTTAATACATATCAGTTACACATTTTTTTAAAAATCGAAAAGCCCTTAGGCTTTGTTTGGCAAAACCCTTTAATTTTAAAAACGGATTATTAATAGTTAAGGCCCTGTTTGGTAAAAACTCTTTAAAATGGATTTAAGGGTCTTGTTTGGCAAAACTAATTTAAAACCCTTTTATTTTATTTTAATATCTCCTTAAACACATAGTTTCCAATGTCACACTTTATTTAATTAAATCCTAACATTCTAATTTAATTAAATACAAACTAACATTCATTAATTAATTAAAATTGCCACATAATACTAAATTGCTACACAATTATAATTCAGTTATTAATCATAATTCATGTAACAAATTAGTAAATCTTTATTAACAATTATCACATAATATTCATCTACCTTAATTATTCTCAATTAAATTAGAACTACACCGCACAATTACTTACACATCAATTTAATTAATCACATTATACTTAACTAAATTACTCCGTAACATAATAACATACATTATTTATTTAACTCAATAAATAAATCAACTAAAATATTTATTTAATTCAATAAATATTTATAATTAAATATACCAAATCTCATTCATTATAATGTGTTTATTAGTCATTCTATGACATAGGATGATTAGAAATCGGGAGGATTCTGGCTACGAGCTAGAATGAACGAGTAACAATTTTCAAGAAGAAAAAAAAAATTGGGAACAAAAATATTTCCAAAAAAAGGCGAAATAGGCACTATTCACATGATGAAACCCTAAGGGTTAGGGTTTGAATACCCTAAGCCTTTCTGGGAGATCGGGATGCCAAAATGACATTCTGCCGAAAGATTTGATAGTAATATGCCATGAAAAGTTATGTTAGCCGATAAAAGTTTTTCTCGAAAAACGTGCAGAAATCGGACGAAATAAAAACGACGAAAAGTACTGTTATGTACTTTTCATTTGTTTAACTACGTTAGGTAAAAACGTGAAGGAAAACGTTAAACATCAAAAAATGTTTTTCAATTTTTCGAAGTTTCAAAGAACGCGTAAAAGTTATTCGATAGAGGAAAGACGGAATATCCAAAAATATTTGGATTCCGAGAAAATCAGTTTGGCGAACTGTCGGACAAATTCAGAAAGACAAAACACGAAGCTTCCAGGAGAAGCTTCGTGAGATATTTTGAGTAAGAAGGTGGGAATAGTAGAAAGAGGGGGTGGTTTGTAAGTTTTGCAAACTTAAAGGTTTTGACTTTACAAGACCATAAGTTAAGTGACCAAACTGTAAACTGGTAAAAAGTTATAAAAATAACCAAAGTGCCCTCACTTTTGGTTTTCTATATATACTAGCTCATTCTCTTGGATTTGAAATCCAAGAGAAAACACATTGAGAGAGAGAGATAGCAATAAAGAAGAGAAAGAGCTCGGATGCTCGGATCGGAGAAGATCGAGAAATGAAAAAGCTTACAAATTATAAGGATAACCATGAGGAAGAAGAATATAGAAGAAAAACTAAGAAGAAGGTAATTAAACCTAACCTTAATCCATTTTTTTCTTTAAGTTTTCTATGAAAATTTCATAAACTAATGGATAATGGAAGTAAAAGATGTTAGAAGATGTTAATAGACGATCCGGATGAGTTATATGAACTCTTCGATGTTATAAGGATGAATTATCAAACTTATAACGTTAAAATGCAAGAAAACGTAAAATCATAATCATAATATTGATTACAAACGATGAACAAACGAAGAACACGAAGAATGAATGAAGAACACGAAGAACGCAGTAAAAAGTTATTGATGGACAAATTGAAAACCATCCTAAGTTAGAGTCTGTTGTTGATGGACAAGTTTAAAACGATCGTATATATGTATGCTTGGTTAAGAAGGGTAGAAACGTTCATGAAGAACGGATTGAAATTTAACGCATAACGAAGTTATGGCAAAATTTTGTAAAAGACGAACGAAAAGATAGAAAGTGTTTAAATGAACCCGAATGAGTAGGGTTTCATAAGAATGTAAGAAAACGTAGAAAATGTGAGTCGTGGACTCAAGAACGAACGAATTTCGAGTTCGGATGATCCAATTGCAGACGAACGAATGAAGAACACTTAGGAAAATTTTAAAAAAAATTCAAAGAAACAAGGGAGGCGCCGCAGCGCCGCCCAACAAAGGGGAATTGGAGCCGCAACGCCGGGTTTAACACTTAGAGTGGCGCCACAGTGCCCTTAAGTGAAAACTTTTCGACTGGAGATTTTTATTATCCAACTTTTTGGATGGTAATTAAGGGGCAAACATGAATGCAATGTTCATGAAAGAAAATGTCTAGAAAGATGAGTAAAACCTTGAGTTTGGTGATTAAACATCGAATAAAGGTAATAAAACAACGAACATGTAATATGTAATCGATATCCGGGGACCGTGTTCACGTCAAAATGAACGTGTGGGATTGCTATGGTTGTAATTCCGTGGACGTTGAATGAAGAGGGTGACTTATAACATTTCGATGTTATGATGTCGTAATAAAAGTTAAGTTTAAGACGTATAAACCCTGTAAACGCAATGTTGTTGTGATGAACGATAAATCTTAGCCTACAACGAACTGTATGGCTTAGACATTAAGTGATGACGATGAACGTAATGTTCATGTAATGAATTACCATTGAAAGTCCTTAAGTAAAGGTTGAATGAGAGTAAGAGACGACTAACGCGAATGCAGGATACATGAACGATCCTCGTGAATCGTATCGGCATCGAGTGAACATTCTAAGTATATATCAGTTGTATGACTTAGACTTTGACGAAGTTAGTAAGTAAGATATGTAATTATCAAGAAAAGTCGTAACTAACGGTAATAAGATGAATGAAAGTTCGAGTGTTTATTGGATAACGGAATGTAGGAAGACAAGCAAACATAAAACACTTAAATCAACGTGAAGGTGTTAAGTGTACACGTAAGTTAAACGTGCTTAGCATACACGCTGTGTATGGTTTGACCGTAAGAGAATGAAGAGTAATGAATAACGTGTAAACGTTGAAAAGCTGAGTTAATGATAATAACTTGAATAATGTTTCGAGACATATATATCGGACGTTGTAAGATATGGAATGATAATTAACTTAACGAACTTTATAATTTTAACAGTTCGGCTAAGTTAAGTTTAAGTTATGGTACAATCGTAGTCTGTAATGGTCGATATATGGTATCTGGGCTAAACGATTCCTTCAGAGAGCGGAGGTATATACGAACTAGCAACCGATCTAACTCGCTGTGAAAGACAGTGTAAACGAGACGAGAAACTAGTTTGTTGGTTATTTGTGGGAAACCACTCAGTGTACTATATTGAATACTGTTATAGACTCGATGTGTGCTAAGTGTAGATAGTATGAGAGGAATATGAAAATGTAAATTATCATAAAAGATAATTGTAAGGTTGTGACATTTTCATATGTCATAACAACCGAAGGAATGAAAGTAAAGTTGGTCGCGTAGACTTAAATTGCAAGAACGCGAACCATAAGAAGCAAAGAGAAGTTTAAACCAATGCGTAAGTCAAATATATAACTAATTGGTATGTGTATTTCCTTATATGTTATTGTAACAAACGAGATTTAGTATTTTAATTTTAAATATTTATTGAATTAAATAAATATTTTAGTTGATTTATTTATTGAGTGGAATAAATAATTGATGTGATTGTTGTGGAGTAATTTAATTAAGTGCAATATATTAATTAAATTGATGTTTGAGTAATTTTATGATAAAATTCTAATTTAATTGAGATAATTAAATTAGATGAATATTATGTGGTATTTGATAATGAGGATATAATAATTTAATTTAAATAATTAAATTAGAGATTTACTAATTTGTTACATAGAATTATGATTAATGAGTAAATTATAATTGTGTAGCAAGTTAATTATGTGGCAATTTTATTTAGTTAATTGATGTTAGCTTTAATTTAATTAAATTGGGATAGTGAGATTTAATTAAATAAAGTGTGACATTGTAAATCATATAGTAAAAGGAGTTATTAAAATAAATTAAAAGGATTTTAATTTAGTTTTATCAAACAAGGCCCTTAAATCTGTTTTAAAGTAGTTTTACCAAACAAGTCCTTAGTTCAAAAAATATATATTTAAAATTAAAGGATTTTTGCCAAACAAGTCTTATAACCTTTGATTTTCAAAAATATATAACTGATATGTATTTATTAGAGGGACTAAATATTTTGTCAGTTATATGTTATGTTATTATATGTGTAATATATGTATATCAGTTTATTTTAAAACTACGTAAGTTAAAGTTAGAATAACAGAGTAGAATATTATAGAGAAAAGAGAGAAGGAAGAAAAGAAAGAAGAAAAATGCTTTGTGAAAACAAAAGAGAGTTGATATTGTCAACGTCGGAAAAAAATCCGCAGGTCGGGTCACAACCCAGATATTTCTCTCTTTCTAAGTTATCTCTACCCTCACTCTTTTTATTGCGAAAAAAGGTTTTGAAGAGTTTTTTAGAAAAATGCCAACGTGTATCATGTCGACAATTTGAATATTTTACAGAGTCGCCAGTTGGTAGATTTGAAATGGTTGTACCAACTCAACCGAGTTTTGTTTGAAAGAGGCCCAATTGCTGGACACTGTCGAAACTTGATCTTTGAAAATAAAAATTGAGTTCGGGGGCTTGGTTAAGTGTGGGGAAGGTGTTAGGCACCCCCACAACTTTCGCATAAACACGGTACCGCAATCTTTTTAATATTGCCCTTAAAATTAAAATGCGTGTATGAATACTATTTTGAAAATTGGGCCTATGTTTGATTAATTGATTGAAAGTAGTGCTTTGCTTCGTTGAACCTATATACGAAGGGATTGATTTGATTTTGCAAAAATCTTTGATTTGATTTGCAAAAGTATTTGATTTGATTTGCAAAAAGCTTTCCTTTTGATTGAATTAAAAATGATGTTTTGAAAGCTGGTTATCAAACCCTTACGCTAATATAGGAATTGAAGCCTGTTCATACTTCTAGTTTTATCTTTATAGCCTTAACGCACAGTTTGAATGGTGATTATCGGGCTGCGAAGCATCGTCGACCACAAAAATAAATACAAGTGTCAGTCTCCTCATGGGCATGATAGCCATCGGAGGGACTCTGACATAACAAACCATATTTTTTATTATGTCTTGACATTAAATCCGGATAGCCATTTTAAGGTCTTTGCATGTACATTTTACAGAAAAACTGGTAGGGTACATTCTTAAAGCGGAGTTTGTCCATCGTGGGAATCAAATTCTGATCGATTTGATCATGAATCCCACGATTCCTAGGCTCACATGAGAGTAGCCAATAAACCTGCATAGTTCAAATTTGTACAAAATTATATATATATATATATATATATGTATATATATCCCAATATTTCCAGAACCGATGATTCATCAGTAAATCCTAGTTCGCACCTGGCCGAAGCGACTCGTTCCTACTAGATAGCGATCTAATGGATGCGAGGTTGCTTTTGTGACTGAAAAATGCCGATTCTTATCGAATGAATATTTAAAGCATTAATTTAATGAAGAGCAAGTAAAGCCAAGATATATACACAGTTATATATATACAAAAGCTGTAAAGGGCGGAATTGAAATATATATATATATATATATATATATATATATATATATTGATAGAAAAGTAGTCAACCAAGACTGGGAAGAGAACCTAGTGGTGGTGAAGGCTGCTTATATATGCATATTTATGTATAAAAGAAGTAAAAAGGCCACAGAATAATTCAAGCTGAACTGAAATGTAAATGTACGTAAATGTAGTCAACTAGGGACTGGAAAGATAACTCAGTAATGGTGAAGGGTGCAAAAAGCAGTATAAAGGCCACAAAATAATCCAGGCCGGACAGAAAATATATATATATATATATATATATATATATTGACAAAAATATAGTCAACCAAGACTGGGAAGAGAATCCAGTGGTGGTGAAGGCTGCTTATATATGAATAAATATATATATATATATATAAGCAGTAAACTACCTCAGATTTTACATCCGGCTTGACAGAATTGAATAGTTAGTATATATATAGTTAAATAAACACAAAAAAAGACAAACCTATATTGCGGAGACAACCTAGTCCGTCGAAGTTACTTAAAATGAAGGTGCTAGTGCGCTGAAGCTGTTAGAGCTGCTGGATCGTCAATCCGAGTTGTAGAAATACCAAAAATTGAGTTTTATGTACAAAAATGTACCAAACTTTGACGAAAACGGCCACGGAACCAAGTTCCGGGCATATTCAGAAAATAAAATTTGATATGCAAGTGCAAAACAATGCAAAGAAGTAGGAATCACTTTTTGATCGTAAAAATACTTACAATGGACTGCTACACGAGCTTTTTGCCAAATCGTAGGCTCTAAACGTCAGAATCTACCTGTTATTTTCTGATATATGGTAATATGTGGGTATAACTACGTGTTAGAGTAAAAAAACTTGGGTTGATAAGAGGTGAAAAAGTAAAAAAATCAAACGGATAGAGGTTCGCTGCGTTTTTTTTTCAAATGAGGAGGGGTGCACGTTTATTTATAGGCCAGAGAGCCTCAACTCTACCTACTGCTGCCGCAGGTAGAGGTACGGCTCCTCTGGTGGGGCCCACATGTTCGGTTGAGTCATCTCGAAGTACGTGTGTAAGACCCCAACTTTTATGAATAAAGATTTAATTTTCTTTATATATTATTTCGAAATAGTAAGGTGTTAATTGGATAAATGTGAAAAGTTATGGGTGAAATGTGCAAATATTTTAAAATGAGCAAGTGGTTATAAAATATTCATTGTTGTCGGGGAATATTCGTTTGGTCGTGGAATATTCTTGTTGTCGGGAGAATATTCGTACGACGGCGCAGCTATTTGTGGGCCCCACAACGGAATAACTGTCGGATATAGAAAGCGACAGAAATAACCTTTTTATAAAATAACGGCGTAGTTGTTACCGTTAGTACTGTTGAAATACCCGGTGGTTAAAATGCAATAATACGCGGTGTTGCATAGTAGCACACGGTATTGCACAGTATTTTGAATTATTGATTCTTACGTGAGAAGGCACTTACTCAATTATTGTTATAGTAATTACTGTTCAATATTTTATATTATTGATTCAATAATTGCATGATATTTTATTGATTCAATAATTGCTACGTTGATATTTTATATCAATAATTGCTACGTTGCTATGATTGATTCAATAATTGCTACCGTTGATATTTTGTATTATTGATTCAATAATTGTCATTGCACAGTATTTCACATTATCAACTCAATAATTCATATTATTCGAATAATATTATTAGATAGCATTATTGACAATGTCTAAGGAAGTTCTGTCTAGGAGGGTTTATTTAATTATGCGCCAGTAAGGAAAAGTCCTTATCGGAAGGCCCCGTCTTTCCTGGGAACGACCTGGTTGTTAATATTGTAGTTCTATAATATTATTTGTGAATAATTAATTATTTATTTATATGATAAGAAAATATTTATTTTGTGGATATAAAAGAAGGAATTAGTGCTGATGTGTTTTTATCAGTATTTTGGTGTGGAAAATCATCCGTTTATGGATTTCGGATAATTAATGTTTGGAATTTGGAAAAAGTTCCTTCTACAAAGTTGTAGAGAATTAAATTTTCTATGGAAAAAACATAGAATTTGTATTTTTTTAACAAAAGGGCTATTTATTATGAATTATTGAAGTTTCAGAAAATAAATATTTTTTTAATAAATGGTGGGCCCCACTTTTTGTTGAATGTTGAATTTTTTTCTTTCCCACGAGGCGGCTGGAATTTAAAAAATATATATTATTTTATTAAAAAAGTCTTCTTTGGCATCCTAAGTTTTTCCTATAAATAGGGTGCTTAGGTTAGAATTGAAAATCACACCAGAATCAAAAGTTTTCTCTCTCAATAATATCGAGCGTATTTTTGTGAGTATTTAGATACTTTGAGTATTACTATTCAGTGCAAGTTTTTTTCGGTATTATATTCGTTATTCCAGCTAGAAAAACTATTCTTTTGAGGTAAGGGGTGTTATTTTCTTTCGTAAATGATGTTATTCTTTTCAATATCATTATACCAAAATATTGGCATGGATTTTATTATGAAATTCTTACTTTTTCCGTCGGGGTTACTATTCATATATACGGCACTATTAACGTATACGGCACTATTCACAGAAAAATTAAATTTTCTTCTATTTGTCCAAATTGTCTGTTATGGTTACTATCTTTGATTGGATCTAAGTTTTGAGCTTTATTCTTGAATTTTTCTCCACAAAGTATTATTATGGAATATTCTTGAATTGTGAGAAACTAAATTACGAATCCCTAATCTTTGTCATTTATCTCACTGGATTCGTTCTTTAAAATATTTTTCATCATCTTCAGTCCTAAAGGGTGATATAACTGAATATCTTTGGCCTGTAGAGCAAAGATGAATGATTACCTGATGAATATCTTTGGCCGTAGTGCAAAGATGACAGGTGTTGAGATGAATATGACCACTGGTGGTACCAATGAATATCTTTGGCCTGTAGTGCAAAGATGAATATTTGATTTGAGATATATATTGATTGATGTTACAGGGATAAAATATTGATGATGGGCTTTTAAATCATAGAAGATAGTAGACTTCATTCTCTACTTAATTCTTCTAATGAATTGTTATTTCCGCTGCGAATATTGATCTAAAACTTGTTGTCAATAATATTTTATCTGAATTGTTGAAGACTAACGATAATTTATTTTTCATTATCTTAGTCATAATATTCTTTACTGGGCTAGTTGAGCTCACCCTTTTCATCTATTGTCCTCTTCAGGAAATGAGAATGTTGCGGGAACTAGTCGGGGGACAGAGTGATGGTCCGAGTTAGAGCAGTAGTAGTCCTCACTATTTCTGATAAATAGTGTGATAATAATTGTAATAAATAAAGAATGAATTTGAATGTTGATATTTCATATTATATACGATTTGTATTGACACTCACAGTTGTGTGGTCGTATTTTGCACGACCGTGTGATATAAAGTTTGTATGTTAATTATGTACCATGTATTTGGCGACTCAGAATGGGTTGGGTTGACTGGACCTATTCTGGGGGCGTCACAGTTGGTATAAGAGCTTAGGGATATGATCTCTGGCGGAGATCTGGGAATAGAACTAGGAGGGGAGAGACGAGTAAATCCTTCACTAGTATGTCCTACCTAAGCTTATGTGGTATTTAATTGGTCAGTCGGAGCATAAGGTTGATATGTGATATGTTAATTTGTTTAATTAACCCTTGTTTTATGGCAGTATTTAAGAATGGCAGCTGAGAATGTTAACAACGAAGTGAATGAGACCGTAGAGACACCTTTAATCACCAACCAGGAGAACGTGCAACAAGAAGGCAATGTTCATCCTGAAAACAACGCTGGTCAGACGATAAATGAGATGTTTAGAAGTTTTTTGCAGTTCATGCAAAACCAGACGAGGGAGACTCGTGTGCAACATACAGGTAGAGATAATAACAACTCGCGGCTTGTCACTACCAAGCAGTTCAAAGAATTGGGGCCACCAGAGTTTTTGGGAAAATCGGATCCGATCAAGGCAGAGACGTGGATTAAACAAATTACCAAGATATTTGATGTCTTGGGATGCACGGAGGAACAGAAGGTTCCATTTGCCACCTTTATGTTCCGTGGAGAGGCAGATTTCTGGTGGGAGTCTGTGAAGCGTACCCAGCCTGCCGCACTCAAGATGTCTTGGGAAGCGTTCCAGAAACTGTTCAATGACAAGTACTTTCCTGAAAGTATTCGTCATATGAAGGAGGTAGAGTTTATCAGACTGAAACAAAACAACATGACGGTATCCCAGTACGAGGCTAAGTTCGCGGAGTTGTCCTGGTTTGCACCTCATTTGGTGGAGAATGAGGAACGTATGACGTGGATGTTTATGAGAGGTTTGAAACTCGAAATACGTCAATACCTCATTTCTCATAAATTTTCTCTATATTCGGATGTAGTGAACAGGGCCCAGTTGTTAGAACGAGATAGTGATTATATTCAACCAAGGGACAACAATCAAGGTCGTACCGGTGGCAGCAGTCATCGAAACAATGACAACCAGCGGGGAGGAAAGTATGACAGAAGCGGTAACCACCCCGGTGGTAATCATGGCCATGATAGTAGAAAAAGTGAATCAGGGGGAGATTTTAAGAAGAGAAGGTATAACAATGTGAACGTGAAGACGTCAACATCAACACCAACATCAACTGTTTCTAGGGGAGGAGAACGACCACCGGTCGTATGCTATAAATGCGGGAAAGAGGGACACATCAGCCCAAACTGCCCACAACAATTCAAAGTATGTTATAACTGTGGAACAGAAGGACATATAGCTCGAGATTATCCTGTTGCGAAACCAAATCCAGGGGGGTGGTGATTCCAAAGGCGATTTCGGACAAGTCAAAGTCGGTGATTTCGGGAAGAGCGTTTGTCGTGACAGCCCAAAACGCGAGGAATCCACACGAGGTGATTACGGGTAAGCTAATCATAAACTCTTGCGAAGTTTACACCTTGTTAGATACCGGTGCTACCCATTCTTTTATTTCACCCACTTGTGCTCAACGTTTGAACTTGACTTCTGATAAATTAGACTTTGACTTATCTGTTGAAACTCCATTGGGAGAAATCTTTGTTACATCCACAGTTTACAAATCTTGCTTGATTCAAATTGGTACCCTTACCTTACCTGCCGATCTTATATCTTTGAAAATACTTGCATTTGACGTGATTTTAGGAATTGATTGGTTAACCACTTACCATGCCAAAATTTATTGTTTTCGTAAAGTTGTTAGTTTTCATATTCCTAATCAACCTGTTGTGCGAATCCAAACCACCAAACCACTAAAATCAGTCAATATCATTTCAAATCACAAGGCTATTCGTTTATTGAAAAATGGATGTCAAGCTTTCTTAGCTCATGTCACTGATCTAAACCAGAATACGTCAGATTTGAATAATATTTCCGTTGTTAATGAGTTTCCTGATGTATTTCCCGAAGAACTTCCCGGTCTACCCCCAGAACGTGAAGTTGAATTCTTTATTGATCTTGAACCCGGTAAAAACCCCATTTCTAAAACCCCATATCGAATGGCACCTATTGAACTTCAGGATTTAAAGGTCTAATTACAGGAGTTGTTAGATATCGGTTTTATTCGTCCTAGTACGTCTCCTTGGGGGGTGCTCCTGTTTTATTCGTAAAGAAGAAAGACGGGAGTATGCGACTTTGTATTGACTATCGGGAGTTAAACCATGTCACCATCAAGAATAGGTATCCGTTACCTTGTATTGATGACCTGTTCGACCAGTTGCAAGGAGCACAATTCTTTTCAAAGATCGATCTTCATTCTGGATATCATCAGCTGAAGATTAAAATGAGGATATTCCGAAGACGGCCTTCAGAACTCGGTACGGGCATTATGAGTTCTTAGTCATGTCTTTTGGATTGACTAATGCTCCTGCTGCTTTCATGGATATGATGAACCGTGTAATTTAGGAATATTTGGATCAGTTCATTGTTGTCTTTATTGATGACATCCTCATCTATTCTAAAAGCCGTGAAGATCATGAGCACCACTTGAAGCTGGTACTTCAGAAGCTTCGTGAGAACAAGCTATATGCCAAGTTGAAGAAATGCGAGTTCTGGCTTGAGGAAGTAGCATTCCTTGAGCACATGGTATCGAAACGTGGAGTATCTGTTGACCCAACGAAGATTAAAGCAATACAAAGATGGGAGAAACCTAAGTCGGTGACCGAAGTACGAAGCTTTCTGGGCTTAGCTGGTTATTATCGGAGGTTCATAGAAGAATTTTCTCGAATCGCTACTCCATTAACTCAGTTGACTCGGAAAGATACAAAATTCGTTTGGAGCGAGGAATGCGAGCAGAGCTTCCAAGAGCTCAAGAGGAGACTTATTTCGTCACCTGTTCTGATAATACCATCTGGTTTGGATGGATTTGTTATCTACAGCGATGCTTCAGGCAAAGGGTTAGGATGTGATCTCATGCAACATGGGAAAGTCATAGCCAATGCCTCGCGACAACTCAAAGAATATGAGAGGAATTATCCTACTCATGATGTAGAGTTGGCAGCTGTCGTTTTTGCGTTAAAGATCTGGAGACATTATCTGTACGGGGAGAAAGTGGAGATTTATACGGATCATAAGAGCCTTAAATATTTCTTCACTTAGAAGGAACTCAACATGAGGCAACGACGTTGGCTTGAGCTATTGAAAGATTACGTTCATACCATCCAATACCATCCTGGAAAAGCGAACGTGGTAGCTGACGCGTTGAGTAGAAAATCATATGTGGGAACGAGTGCGATGATGTCAAGTATACGTGTAGAACCAGCTTTGGTTGATAAAGTTAAAACTGCTCAAGCTACGGATCTGGAGCTGATGAAGATAAAGAAGAAGGTGCAAGAAGGTGCCATTCCAGAAGCAAGAATCGATGAAGAGGGAATACTTCGAGTCAACTCCAGACTTTGTGTTCCTAACGATTCCGACTTAAAGCATAGAATCATGATGGAGGCACACAACACACCGTTTGCAATCCATCCTGGGAGTACCAAAATGTATCGTGATCTTCGACATACATTTTGGTGGAGCAATATGAAAAGAGAGATCGCGGAGTTTATTTCGAGATGTTTAACTTGTCAATGTGTAAAGGCGGAGCATCAAGTGCCGAAGGGTCCATTGCAACCACTGGAGATTCCGAAATGGAAGTGGGAACACATTACGATGGATTTCGTTACGGGTCTTCCCAGGGTTTCTCAAGGCATAGATGCGATTTGGGTTATTGTTGATAGATTAACCAAGTCTGCTCATTTCTTGCCGATACGAAAGACTTATTCCCTTGAACGTCTTGCTCATATGTACGTGAATGAGATTGTGAGATTGCATGGCATGCCAGTATCCATAGTTTTGAATAGTGACCTCAGATTCACTTCACGATTTTGGATCAGTTTGCTGAAAGCTATGGGCACGGATTTACGATTCAGTTCGGCTTATCATCCTCAAACGGACGGACAATCGGAAAGGACTATTCAAACTCTTGAAGATCTTTTGAGACTCTGTGTTCTAGACTTCAAAGGGAGTTGGGATAAGTACTTACCATTGGTGGAATTCTCCTACAACAACAGTTATCAGGTAAGTATAGGCGTGGCTCCATTCGAGGCATTGTATGGGAGAAAGTGTCGTTCTCCAGTATGCTGGGATGAGGTGGGTGAAGAAACATTGTTGGGACCGGAGTTAGTACGTATGACTACGGAAAAGATCCAAATGATCTGGCAACGGATATAAACAGCACAAGATCGACAAAAGAGTTATGCGGATCTTCATCGAAAGGACGTGGAATTTAATGTTGGGGACCATGTGTTATTACGTGTTGCTCCGTGGAAGGGAGTTACGAGATTCGGGAAGAGAGGAATGCTCAATCCACTATTCATTGGTCCATTTGAGATCCTTGATCGAGTAGGAAATGTGGCCTATAGACTCGCATTACCTCCAAGCATGTCTCGTGTTAATAATATTTTTCACATATCCGTGCTGTGTAAATATGTGAAAGATCCAAACAGCATTATTGAGTTAGAACCAGACGAGATAGCCGAAGATTTAACGTACGAGGAGGTACCTGTCAAGATCTTGGATAGGAAGGAGCATGTCCTACGCTCAAAAATTATACCTCAAGATAAAGTTTTATGGAGAAACCATGCTATTGAAGAAATGACCTGGGAGTTGGAATCGAAAATGAAAGCGAGGTATCCTCACCTTTTCGACATACCAGGTACGTACGTCAATTTCGAGGATAAAATTTCATAAGGAGGGGAGGTTGTAAGACCCCAACTTTTATGAATAAAGATTTAATTTTCTTTATATATTATTTCGAAATAGTAAGGTGTTGATTGGATAAATGTGAAAAGTTATGGGTGAAATGTGAAAATATTTTAAAATGAGCAAGTGGTTATAAAATATTCATTGTTGTCGGGGAATATTCGTTTGGTCGTGGAATATTCTTGTTGTCGGGGAATATTCGTACGACGGCACAGCTATTTGTGGGCCCCACAACGGAATAACTGTCGGATATAGAAAGCAATAGAAATAACCTTTTTATAAAATAACGGCGTAGTTGTTACCGTTAGTACTGTTGAAATACCCGGTGGTTAAAATACAATAATACGCGGTGTTGCACAGTAGCACACGGTATTGCACAGTATTTTGAATTATTGATTCTTATGTGAGAAGGCACTTACTCAATTATTGTTACAGTAATTACTGTTCAATATTTAATATTATTGATTCAATAATTGCATGATATTTTATTGATTCAATAATTGCTACGTTGATATTTTATATCAATAATTGCTACGTTGCTATGATTGATTCAATAATTGCTACCGTTGATATTTTGTATTATTGATTCAATAATTGTCATTGCACAGTATTTCACATTATCAACTCAATAATTCATATTATTCGAATAATATTATTAGATAGCATTATTGACAATGTCTAAGGAAGTTCTGTCTAGGAGGGGTTATTTAATTATGCGCCAGTAAGGAAAAGTCCTTATCGGAAGGCCCCGTCTTTCCTGGGAACGACCTGGTTGTTAATATTGTAGTTCTATAATATTATTTGTGAATAATTAATTATTGATTTATATGATAAGAAAATATTTATTTTGTGGATATAAAAGAAGGAATTAGTGCTGATGTGTTTTTATCAGTATTTTGGTGTGGAAAATCATCCGTTTATGGATTTCGGATAATTTATGTTTGGAATTTGGAAAATATTCCTTCTACAAAGTTGTAGAGAATTAAATTTCCTATGGAAAGGAAATAGAATATGTATTTTTCTGACAAAAGGGCTATTTATTATGAATTATTGAAGTTTCGAAAAATAAATATTTTTTTCAATAAATGGTGGGCTCCACTTTTTGTTGAATGTTGAATTTTTTTTCTTTCCCACGAGGCGGCTGGAATTTTAAAAAAAATATTATTTTATTAAAAAAGTCTTCTTTGGCATCCTAAGTTTTTCCTATAAATAGTGTGTGTAGCTAAGAATTGAAAATCACACCAGAATCAGAAGTTTTCTCTCTCTATAATATCGAGCGTATTTTTGTGAGTATTTAGATACTTTGAGTATTACTATTCAGTGCAAGTTTTTTTCGGTATTATATTCGTTATTCCAGCTAGAAAAACTATTCTTTTGAGGTAAGGGATGTTATTTTCTTTCGTAAATGATGTTATTCTTTTTAATATCATTATACCAAAATATTGGCATGGATTTTATTATGAAATTCTTACTTTTTTCGTCGGGGTTACTATTCACGTATATGACACTATTCACGTATACGGCACTATTAACGGAAAAATTAAATTTTCTTCTATTTGTCCAAATTGTCTGTTATAGGTTACTATCTTTGATTGGATCTAAGTTTTGAGCTTTATTCTTGAATTTTTCTCCACAAAGTATTATTATGGAATATTCTTGAACTTTGATAAACTAAATTACGAATCCCTAATCTTTGTCCTTTATCTCACTGGATTCGTTCTTTAAAATATTTTTTATCATCCTCAGTCCTAAAAGGTGATATAACTTAATATATTTGGCCTGTAGAGCAAAGATGAATGATTACCTGATGAATATCTTTGGCCGTAGTGCAAAGATGACAGGTGTTGAGATGAACATAACCAATGGTGATACCAAGGAATATCTTTGGCCTGTAGTGCAAAGATGAATATTTGATTTGAGATATATATTGATTGATGTTATAGGGATAAAATATTAATGATGGGATTTTAAATCATAGAAGATAGTAGACTTCATTCTCTCCTTAACTCTTCTAATGAATTGTTATTTTCGCTGCGAATATTGATATAAAACTTGTTGTCAATAATATTTTATCTGAATTGTTGAAGACTAACGATAATTTATTTTTCATTATCTTAGTCATAATATTCTTTACTGGGCTAGTTGAGCTCACCCTTTTCATCTATTGTCCTCTTCAGGAAATGAGAATGTTGCGGGAACTAGTCGGGGGACAGAGTGATGGTCCGAGTTAGAGCAGTAGTAGTCCTCACTATTTCTGATAAATAGTGTGATAATAATTGTAATAAATAAAGAATGAATTTGAATGTTGATATTTCGTATTACATACGATTTGTATTGACACTCACAGTTGTGTGGTCGTATTTTGCACGACCGTGTGATATAAAGTTTGTATTTGAATTCTGTACCATGTATTTGGCGACTCAGAATGGGTTGGGTTGACTGGATCTATTCTGGGGGCGTCACAACATGCACTCCGAGCAACATGAGGTCGAAGTCGAAACTTTCTAACTTTTGATCGGAGCGTCCGTTTGAGGCGTGAGATACCTTTTCGGAAAGCCCTCGCCAAGAGTGTCACAATGATATGGGATAAAACATTTTCTAGGTCCAAGAAGATGGGTTCATAACCAGGTCATTGATTTCCCGTAGTTTATCCGTTGAGCTGTCTTGCGCTATTTGCACTCGGGATCGTCGTTATGGTTCGTTCTGACCATGGTGGCATCAGTTCGGCTTAAGTTTGATCGAATCAGATTGAGGTTGGTAAAATGACCATTTTGCCCGTCCAGGGGTTGCCTTCAGTGTCGGCATGGCCTTTGGTTGACTTCCGGGAGTTGTTTCCAATACTAGGATCCCATTTGAGTCTGTCTGTCCTTAGTGTAATCTCTGAAGTTGACTTGGTCATTCCAGGTTATCTTCTGGAGATGTTGTGGAGCTTCAAGTTCGCTCCTAAAGTTGACTTGACTTCCCAAGTTGCGACCGGGGCTGACCTGTACCTCCCGGGCTGAGACCGGGGCTGATCTGTACCTCCCGGGTTGAGACCGGGGCTAAGTTAACATCCCAAGACTGGTGTTTGAGGTTTTGGTTGTCTCGGTATTGGTTATTGGGGTTGATTTAAAAGGCCTGATATTGAGATCGGGGTTGATCTGACGGTCCGATTGGAGATCGGAGTTGATTTGATGGCCCGATATTTAGATCGGGGTTGATCTGACAGCCTGATTGGAGATCGGGATTGATTTGATGGCCCGATATTGAGATCGGGGTTGATCTGACGGCCCGATTGGGGATCAGAGTTGATTAGATGGCCCGATATTGAGATTGGGGTTGATCTGACGGCCCGATTAGAGATCGGAGTTGGTTTGATGGCCCGATTTTGAGATCAGGGTTGATTTGACAGTTCAATTGGAGATCGGAGTTGATTTGATGGCCCGATATTGAGATCGGGGTTGATATGACGATCCGATTAAGATTGGACTTGATTTGATGGCCCGATATTGAGATCGGGGTTGATTTAACAGTTCAATTAGAGATCAAAGTTGATTTGATGGCCCAATATTGAGATCGGGGTTGATTTGACGGTCTGATTGGAGATCGGAGTTGATTTGATGGCCCGATATTGAGATCGGGGTTGATCCGACGATCCGATTGGAGATCGGAGTTGATTTAATGGCCCGATATTCAGATCGGGGTTGATTTGATGGTCCGATTGGAGATCGGAGTTGATTTAAAAAGACAGTTTTACCCTCTTACAGTGTTAGTATCGGGGCAGGAAATTTCAAGTGTCTACAGATGCCCCTCTTTATCATGCTTATGCAATGTAATGGAATGTGTATGATAAAGATTGCTAGACACTTGAAATGCAAAGATATCAATGATGCAATGCAATGAATGTTATAATGTTTTTGCAGATCGCAGGTCGCACTTCACATCGCCAATCGCTTCGCAAATCGCATCGCAGTTCGCATTGTAAATTGTTTACCTTTATCGGTGCTTGTGTTGATGCTGATACCAACAGTTTGATTCCCATCGGTGTTGTCAATGTTTGTTTGATGATGATAAACTAAAATGTTTTCTACATTTCTGCTGGGGATGTCAATACTAGGCTACCGCGAACTGTTTTTGTCACTTTCTGCTGGGGATGACGTTCTCTACGATAGCTTCATTGATTTAGATAGGGATGATACTACTGATGCTACCTTGGTTTGAGACAAATGGTTTCCCTGTTCGGCGGTACTCTTTACAAAGGTGATTTCCTTTCAGCTGGTGCTGTTGCACATTTCTAAAGGCTCCTCTGCTAGGGACATTTCTCGATTATCAAGTCTCTTTCATGGAGGCTTCCAATGTCCATCTTGATGAATGTTTACGCCGTTATTTGGCAATATACGGTTGAATCACCAATTCTTTTTGGTGCACCTTTTGAGGATGTGTATAACAGATTCCATCATCGGAGATGGACTATTATATGGCTCCCGTCACCGGATCACTTCCGATACTTCGTGCAGGTTGCTCCATAGGCTAAGACGTCGCTGAGGCTGAACCACCGGCTGAATTGAACTCAGTCTGTACCTAATACTTCGCTGGGGCTGAACCAACGGCTGAATTGAACTCGATCTGTACTCGATACTTCGCTGGGGCTGAAATAACTACTGAATTGGACTCGGTCTATACCCAACGCTTTTTTGGATTGAATCCAATGGCTAGATTGAACTCAGTTTGTACCCGACGCTTTGTTGGATTGAAGCCAACGACTGGATTGAACTCGGTCTGTACCCGACGCTTTGTTAGATTGAAGCCAACGGCTGGATCGAACTCGGTCTGTACCCGATGCTTTGTTGGATTAAAGCCAACGGCTGAATTGGATTCAGTATGTACCCAAAACTTTGTTGGATTGAAGCCAATGGCTGGATTGAATTCAGTCTATACCCGACGCTTTGTTAGAATTGAAGGCAATGGCTGGATTGAACTCAGTCTGTACCCGACGATTGTTTTCAGCAGTTTTGCGCCATTTTTTGGCAAGTTTTGCGCATTTTTTCATTGTTGATCCCCTGATATGACTTCAGGATGAATACCAAGGGTTTTCCAGAGTGTCCCCCTTTCTGTCAGGATTATGCTACTTAAACGCAGGTTTTTAGGACAAACCTTCAATCGCGTAGCAATTTTTCTTCAGATTTGATTTGGCAGCACATAGAAACTCCATTTTAAACTAAACTGAACCGAGCCCGGGGGAGTGGGACCCACCCTAGGGAGCCGCAGGTGGAGGTGTGGTAGCCGCAGGTGGGCTCGCTTCCACCTAGGCTTTATATTGGGCTACGGGATTTCATTTTTTCAAAGTTTCATTTCGAGTTTCAAACGGATTTCGATCTTCTTTTTTAGATCTACGGAGCTTGGACAACTATTTTCTGATTCTGTCAGTTCCTACGCGTTTAGCGCAGCGCAGGTAACATTTTACGTCCTTTTTTCGCAAGTTTTGACCGTTAAAAGCATGTGAACCATGTAGGGGGCTTTTAGACGCAATGTATGAAAAACGTATGCCTATATAATCTGTTAAAAATTTTCTGACTAGATATGTATGCATATCTTACTGTAATGCACGTTTGGATGTAAGAAAATTCAGATTCTGAGACAGTCAATTTTTGCTCTTTTTGATCAGTTTACTCATCCTTTTTGAGGCCTAGTGAGCCTAGATTTTCAACTAAAAAATGTCCATGGTAATTTGGATACCATGTGAGGTTATTTTTGATTTTATTTCATAAATATAAACTATTCTTGTTTTTGGGAAGGTGTGCTACTTAATGACCACCTAGACATGCCTATATGTATGCGGACAGTCCATTTTACAAAGGAGGCTCTGGCAAAAAATTTTCAAAACCTGAGCATTTAATAAACATGCAATTTTGACTCTACTAGGGATTTTTGACTGTCCCATGCATGTTTTTAGGATTTATCTTTTGAAAAACATGCAGTTTTGACTTTATTGGGTATTTTTAACTGACCCATTCATGTTTTAAGACTTAGAAATGCATAGAATACTGATTTAAAATAATAAGCGACAGGTTTTAGGCTTACCACACCCTTTCTGAGTTGATTTGGAGACTTGGCACAGGTGATGGACCGTGATAGACCCGACAGTGATAGCATAGTCATTTCAGGCGTCAGACGTAGGAGGGCCTCTGATGTTCCTCAGCCATGTCTGGCTAGACCGCCTCGCAAGTTGGTAGAGTCGGTGATTCATCCAGCTCAGGATGAACTGTCGATTGACATTGATGATGAGCAGGATGCTTTTGCTGCTCTAGCTCCAGCTCAGGCTCTATATGCGGAGGTTCTAGTCATTGTTGTGCCTACCAAAGAGTTACTGGGCGACCTGAGTTGCCATCCTTCGAGATATCTCCACACCAATGAGGTGACTTGAAGTTTTTCTCTTCTTGGATTCTTTTTCTTTCTTTTGCCATTCTCGGGGCACAGGTTTTTGACATGGATTAGTTTTTGATGCAGGTTCCCGGCTTTACGCAGCCTCGAGGGAACTAGTTTAACGTGCACTACCTGTATCATACTTTGCACAAGGATTACAGGGATATTGTTGATGGCTGGGGGTTCTAGGCTTTCTTCTCCATTCTTCCCCGCCGTTGCCCCTGGGGGTATATGAGGGCTTTGTCTGAGCGCTGGTTCCACCCGACTCAGTCCCTTCATCTGCTGGATTGTGAGGTGTTGATGACCCCTATAGACTGGAGGTTCATCACCGGCATTAAGTTTGAGGGTGAGCCAGTGCCTGTCGTGGCTGACATTACGCCCACTGCCATTCTGTCCCTGCTAGGAGTTCCTGCGACGGCGTTCATGGGTCGGTCGGTTCGATCTGGCCCCTTGAGTATAGATGCCTAGAATGGGACTTTGCTCGAGCCTCCTCCTGGTGATCGGAGGGTTAGAGATTGCATTCTGAGGCGATTATTTTTAGTGATCATCAGGGGTTATTTTGTGGCGGACAACTTATCTACTGTGTCCTTCACCCTGGTTAGCGCTAGCCGGTATGTAGAGCGCCTCAGTGATTTTAATTGGGGTTCCTACACCTTTGCCTATTTTCTTCTGGGCATGCGCATGCTTTCAGAGGGTTCGACGGAGGCTTGGTTAGGATTCTACCAATTTCTGCTAGTGAGAACATCTTTCTTGTACCTTTTTGATGTCAGCATTTATATTTGTCAGTCTTGATCACCAAGGACTTTTGACATTAACATGGCCAGTTCTGGGCATTTGAGAGGATTCCTTGCCTACGGCCCACGACTGCTTTAGGTCTGGAGACCTATCCTCGAGGACGGCGTTGGCATCACTCGACTTTGACGGAGGTCCCTGTCGTTGAGGGATTTACTCATGCTAGCCTACAGTTGGAGCTTTTAACGGCTGGATCGATCGCTTGGGTGCCATGTACCTCTGAGTTTTTGACCATCAGATTTGAGGGAGGCTTTCCCACTAGTCAAGAGTTTGCATTGTCGACCCGCAGAGTCCCGATTTTGACAGAGGGAGGCTGGGAGCTCTATTTGGGAGAGCGTGCCATCAGAAGTATTACGAGTGAGATCCGCATTCCCATTATTCCTCCTATTTTGCATCATTGGCCTTTGATCATGCCACTGACAGAGAGTTTCACCCTATCAGAGGGTCCGTTCACCTAGGAGGCATTTAGTAGATGGGAGTCCTTGACTTATTTGAGCTCAGACTCGTGCTACCCAGTTCATGGCAAACATGGTGCCAGGGTCCGTGATGATGACGGGCTGGATAGCTTGCCTCAGGGAGCTGACTCATTTAGACCAAATTACAGATCTGACCCGAGAGTTGGATAGGGCTTGCTTCTTTATCAGGCGCCTTGGCCGAGATCTATCAGAGGCATCTTCTTTTGACCCGTCCAGCTCAGGAGCGAGCCCTTCTTCAGGTCCATTTAGCAGCAGTTTTATAGGGGCAGATCCTCCCTTATACCTCCCAGACATGGCTGATGATCGCAACATTATATCTACTACAGAGATGGAGCAGGTTGATCACCTGGACGTGGATTATCTGGATCTTTTTGGATAGCTATGGCAGCAATATTTTTGGTCAGCCACTATTTTGGCTATTTGGCAGTTGTGCCATTATTTTGATAAACGACTGTTAGTAGTTGGGTTGTGGTGCCCCATTTTCCTGTACTTCTTTATTTTTCTTTGTATTATCAGACAGGGATGATGCCCGCAGTAGATAGTTTATCGTAGATATTTATACTATTTCCTATCTATCGCATCATGTTTATATTTGTCATCATGCATGTATTATGTCATATGTATGCATTTAGATAGATGAGTTCAGAATTAACCCCTGGATGGTCTTATGTTATGGTGACACAGATGACGTCATCCGCCGTGAGCCGTATTGAGCATTTGTCATAGTCTTAGGTGGCTTCTTCATTGAGGTCGTGGTACAAGAGCCTGCCCTTCTCAGCCAAAGGGACATTTGACCAGATGTTAGGGCATTCGCTGGCCCTTGTAGATTTTTAGGTGCCATATGGGTTTGTGGATGGCATATTATCCTACTGGATACCCGAGAGGCAGGTGTTTTGCATTGGACGAAATGAGCTGACGCCAACTTTAGAGGAGTAAGAGCGGCTTATTGGTCTGGCTTTGGACTTGTCGTGCGCCCGGATTGCTATTAGTGATATGCGGAGACCTTTCCTGCGGATGTCCGATCTTCGTCAGAGGGTAATCGCAGACGAGATCGTATCTGGGCGTGTGATCTCGATTGACTTCTTGATCGATTATTTTGGGGAGCTTGACAGCTACGATCAACATATTGGGGACTTTATTAGTTCAGCAGAGGCGTGGCATCTGGCCAGGGTATATATTCTGCTGATGTGCATTGTGGTATATGTCTACATACTGCTACGCTTGGATCACCTGGATGTGGGATTGGTTGTTGTTGTTTGTGCCCTTAGACAGGGTAGCACCATTATCCCAATGATATTAGCTGAGATGCTGCGGTCAACCACTTATTGTATTACCCACCCGGAGGGGTTCTTCCAAGGTAGCTCAATTTTGCTGTATGTATGGCTAATGTCCCATATCCACCCGATCAGATTTTTCAGGCCTCATGGATATTGCTTTACCCGCGAGGTAGCCACATCGTACTCCTTTCAGCCCGTGGAGTGTACTGATGCCGAGACGTGGTCAGCATATCTGTCGAATATTGAGCATCCATTTTTGATTTTGCCATGCTCAGGGTTAGCCTCCCCATATAGCTTCATTACTCATGCACCTGGCATGGATTACTTGCCCCTATCGGGTTTGAGGGGAGTGACGACTTATCATCCCCTGGCTGTTATGAGCCAGTTTGATCAGCTCCAGAGCTTGCACTGATTCGAGGGGTCTGCTTATCAGAGGATGTCGGCGTCGTCTATGTCATCAACCGATTTTATCAGAGTATATGAGTGTTGGACTCAAAGAGAGAGGGCTGATTTCTCCAGTAGCCATTCGGACCGTTCTCTATAGTACTCGGCATGGTTAGAGGCAGATTTGGCAGCAGCTGCACTTGTTCATTTATCTCTAATTTTGGATTCTGATGAGGAGGAGCCTATGGAGGATCCTGAGTCTCCTACTGAGGATGAGCTGTTTGTGGGCTTAACTACTACTTTGGTTAGCGATCCACCTACTATTCCTACAGGCACAGATTCGGTTTTGGCGGATTCACTATTCAAGATGACATTTGATCGGGATTCAGCTAGAGCACAGATGTTGATCGCCTTATCTAGCAGAGATATAGCTTTGGCTGACAGGGACGCATTTTGAGTCGCTCAGGATGTTGGCTTGATAGAGAGAGAGGAGCTCCGATCTGCCAGAGATGTAGCTGTTATGGAGAGGGATGAGATCCACTCAGCCAGAGATGCAGCTTTCGATGAGATCGAGAAGACTTTGATTTCTAGGGACGCAACTTTTACGGAGAGGGATGAAGCTATAGCTTCCCGTGATTTCCACATTGCTGATAGTACTGCCCTTCGATCTTATACTCACGGCCTGGTTACCGAGATGAGCGCATATATTGATGACCACAATGCCACACTGCAGATGACTGTGGAGGTTTTGAGTCGTATGGAGGCTGAGGGTATTGCACTTGTAGCTGCTCCTCCATCATCCGAGAGAGATGTCATGGTGGCATTGCTGGCCCACTTATCCTTAGGCCCATAGACTAGCTTTATCTTTCTTGCACAGACGAGATCAGCCTTTTTTGTCATGTACAGGATACTATGTATATATCCAATAGTTTTATATCAAAGAAATATATTTTTGATTTACTTCCCTATTTGGAGATGTATTGTCATTGCTGGGTGATTACTACTTCTTTCATGACTCGTTGTTATTGATGTATCTTGAGGTTCTCCCTGATGGACTGACAGTTGAGATGTCAGGGAGCATCTCAGATGGGCCTATTGACCAGGGAAGCTTGATAGGATTTAGCTCCTGTATGGCTTTGGTGTCTTGGGACTGGATTTTATTGGTTTTTATTTTTCCTTGAAGGTCAAACCGCACCGTAAATGGTTGCCTACGTACTCCCGGGTGTAGGGAGATCAGGTTATTCGTAGTTCAGTTGTCGTATGAGAGTGGTTTGCAAAATATTTGTCTTGTGTTTTTTGAGTTTGGTTTGATGAGGCACCAAAAATGGCTGCCTACGTACTCCGTGGTTGAGGGAGATTAGGTCATTCGTAGTTTCGACTTTATAGTGAAAATTGAACCTGATTTGATTTGTAGGACCCTGATGCTGGCATACATGTGCTTCAGACATAGTAATTTTTCACGGCGTCTGAATTGATAAGTTGGGGAAATTCGTTCCTGTCCATTTCTTGTAGTCTGATAGCTCCTCCTGTCAACACCTCCTTAACAATGAAAGGGCCTTCCCAAATTGGGACTAACTTTCCTTTAGCTTCATCTTGATTGGCCAGGATTTTCTTCAGCACCAAGTCGCTTTCTTTGAATTGCCGTATTCGGACCATCTTGTTGTAGGATCGAGCAATCCTTTGCTGATACAACTGCCCTTGGAAAATGGCTGTAGCCCTTTTTTCATTTATCAGGGATAGTTGGTGGTATCGGGCTTGTAACCAATGATCCTTGTCTAACTGAGCATCAATCAATAATAGCAAGGATTCCATCTCTACCTCTATGGGGAGGACTGTTTCCATGCCATAGACCAATGAATAGGGGGTAAACCTAATAGAGGTGCGCTTTAACGTCCTGTATGCTAACAAGGTTAAGGGAAACAGGTCAGGCCATTCTTTGTGATTGGCGGACATTTTTTGTATGATCTTTTTGATGTTCTTGTAGGCCGCTTCGACAGAACCATCCATCTTGGGCCAATAGATAACGGAGTTGAGATGCTTAATGTGGAACTTGCTGCACAGTTCTCTTATCATTTAATTGTTCAGGTTCTTGGCATTGTCTGATATAATCACCTCCGGTTGTCCATATCGACATACGACATTGTTTTTTATGAAACTAATGATGACCTCTTTGGTGACTTTGGGAAAAGAGGTTGCTTCAACCCATTTGGTGAAGTAATCGATTATCGATGACCATTACTAGCTTTTGGTTCCACTGGACCAATCATATCCATTCCCCACATGGAGAAAGGCCATGGCAAACTCATGTTGTGTAGCTCATTCGGAGGAGCATGTATGGCGTTTCCATGTACTTGACATTGAAAACATCTCTTAACGATCGTCGCAATCAGCTTTGAGCGAGATCCAGTAATGTCCTATTCTTAATATCTTTTTGGCAAGCAGATGACAGCTTATGTGTGGACCACAAACACCACCGTGGATTTCATCCATTAGTCTATAGGCTTGTTCTTTATCAAGGCATCTTAACATGCCTATTCCAGCATCTCTTTTGTAGAGGGCATCTCAGCTTAGATAGAACTTCATAGCCATCTTATGAATCCACTTTCATGCGGATTGGCTTGCTCCAGTGGGTGTAGATCCATCTCGTAGATATTCCTTGATGTCTTGATACCAAGGCTGCTTGACAGGAGGTATTTAATCTGATACTTCTCTAATGTAATTCCCGTATGTCGGGGCTTTCTGAACTGTGAATTTGATGTTGGAAACCCACTCCTATCGGATATGCAGATTAATGACGCCAACGTTGCCCGCATGTTAGCGAATGGGTCTCGTTCTTCATACAGGATCTTTTCTTTTCCCTTTTCGCTATCTGCCTCGTGCTTGAGGGCTTTTCTTTCATTGACAGGTATAATTGGAGGAAACAGTATTGCTGATACCATAGTAAGGATCTTCCTCATTGGTTTTACCCATCCGGCATTAGTAAGGTTTGGCAGCAATACGGTGGAAGCATGAGCCTTGGGATGCTTATATGGGTTCCGATGGTTTGCCCGAGATGAAAATCCTAATCCTGCTCTCCCAATCTGACTAGGGATTTGTATCGGGCTCTTGATACCTTGTTGATTCTTTCCAAATCCTTCTCCAGGTTGGAAACCCAGGGATACCATTTCCTGGACCACTGTCATTACTTTGGTGGAGACCTTAGGCTTCAGGGCTGGTGCCTCGATAGGTACATACTGGGTATCACTCACCTCCAGGGATTAAAAACTTATAGGTTCAATCCCTGTGTCTAGGCTGATCACTGGCATGTCTCCCTGTATGCCGACAGGGTATTCTGGTTCAGTATTGATCGTGATGAGGTTGCTGTTGATAATGTATTTGAGCTGTTGATGGAGGGTGGGTAGTACTGCTCCTGCCATATGAATCCAGGGCCTGCCCAGCAACAGGTTATATCCAGTGGCGATATTGAGCACCTGAAAGGATACGTAGAAAGTGTATGGGCCAATCTCCAAAATTAGTTCTATATCTCCCATAGCTTGGCGTCGCGATCCATCGAAAGCCCGGATGACCACATGACTGGTTTTGATCCGGTTCAGGGTTAATTTTCATTCTTTCTAAAGTATCGTAGGGACATATGTTGAGGGATGATCCTCCGTCAATGAGTACCCCTCCGATTACATACCCGGAAGACATCACAGTTATATGCAGGGACTTATGATGGCACGTTCCTTCTGCAGAGATATCATTATCAGTGAAAGATATCACATTGTTGTTGAAAATGTGTTCTACCACGTGACAAAATTTCTCGACATCTACGGTATGCGGCAGATAGGCTTCTTCTAGTACTTTCACTAGAATGTTACGATGATCCGCTAAGGACAAGACCAAATCTAGGATAAACATTTTCTTGGGTGCATCTTTCAGGTCTTGCACCACCTTGATTTCATTGTGTCCCATTTTGTTGAGGAACTCTTCAATCTTCTCATCATTCTCCTTTGTTTTGGCTTTGATGACTGGATTAATCACCCGCTGAGGCAGGTATAATGGATTGTCCTTTGGCACAACGGTAATGTTATTTGAGGTGGACCCTTCATCGTTCCCATAGTTCCATGGGACTCGCTTCAGATTAATAATTAGATACTGAGGTCTGAAGGGCAAGATTAAAGGCTCGGGTGCGGCCACCTTTACAGGATTTTGTATCTCTTGTACCCCTTTCCCTGGCAATACTAAGGGTTTAAGGGTCGACTCCTTATCGCAAGATATGACAGCTACTGTGTTCAAGTTCCATACAGTGGAGATCCAGAGAGTGTCTTCATCTGGGAGGTCGAGAACTTGATTTCCCCTCATCAATTCACCGCTTTCAATCATGTCTTGAATCAGGTTGCGAAGTGCCCAGCAATCCTCGGTATCATAGCCGGGTGAATTGGAATGATACTGACATATTTGGTCAGGTTTGAACTTTATGGCCCGAGGGTTCAGTGGAGGTAACAGATCTGAAACCATTCCCTCATTGATTAGCATCTGGAGGATTTCTTCCATTGACTGGTTTAAGTTGGTGAAGTTCCTTCGAAATAGGAATTTTCCACTAGTTTAGATGCCTTCTTCTTTGGTCACCCTATTGGTCCAGAGTTCACTCTCATGAGGCTGATATTGATTCCTTGGGGAAATGATCTCTGGTGTGGGAGGACGATCGATGTCAGACTGGTTGGCCCGTTTGATCATTTTTCTGGTGATCTGATGCTGGTAGACGACCAGTTCTGCTAATTGCTCGATTTGTTCCTTGATAGATTTTATCTCGTGCTCTATCAGGAATCTTCTTTCTGATACTTCCCAATTGTCTGGGCAGTTGTTGCTGGATGGAATAGATTCTCCCATATAACAGAGGTATTTAGATCCTTCTCCACTTGTGGTGCTGATCATATTGACATTCTCTTCTTTATGTTGTGGAAGAGGATTGTCCTGCACATGCGGTTGTTTAGGCTTTGTTACCACAATCTCTCCATTGTCGATCAAGTCTTGTATTTTGTGCTTGAGAGACCAACTGTAATACCCGAGAATTTCCTAATATTATTAAATGAATATATTAATGGAAATGAGAATTTACTAGAATATAAATGATTTTGTGTTATGAGAATGATTAATTCAATTATATTAAATTGAAATATTATAATAATTGAGAAATTGATGGAGTTTGCGATAAACTCATTGATAGCCTTGTGTGGCACAATAACGTAATATGAGAATGATTATATTAATTTAAGCAACTAGTTAATCTATATTAATTGTAGAATATTAATTAATTATTGTGGAATATTAACTGTGATTGATTAATAATATGTGATTATTATTATTGCAAAAAATATAATAATAATAATGAGCAACGTGTTTATAAAGATAATAAAATTTATATTAAAGTGATAATTAATCATATAAGGGTTAATTAAATTATTATGGAGATTAACAATTATATTGATTGATGAAGGATGTGTGTATATTATTAATTAATATCTAATTAATAAGATGAGTAATTCTATGTGCAAGCATGCGAATTAAATGTGTAACATATATTAGCTAACTATGTATTATGTGAAGTGTAATATGGCACTATTATATGGTAAGGCTTATTGAATTATGGGAGTTACATGATAATAGCCTATGTGACAATATGTATGTAAGTATACATTAAAATAATGTATTATTAATATAAATAATAATTGATGATTATTTATATATATAATGAAATAATAAAATTTAATAAATGAGATAATGTGATGTGATTATATCCGAGTAAATTATATTCGGTATTAATAAATGTACATGGATGATATGTATGTTACATTGCCATATCACATCTACTACCTTGAAATATTAAGCATGTGACTTACATTATAATGTTAATTATAACCTAAATATATAGTATGAATATATATGTAATAACCTAAGTGTATGATATATGCATGTTGCTAGAATGCTGAGCTTTTAATTGGCTTGGCCCATATGAATAGACACAAACCTTGTACACGTGAAATGCATCATGAAGCTAGACTACTCTCTTCTCTCAAACTCAGCATTCTAGCCATCATGATCATGAAGGGAGTGGGCAGTATAGTGGAGATCACCAACTAATTACCAACTCCCTCTTATCTAGCATGCAATCCTTCAATCCGTTGTTCTGATTTAGAAGAAAAAGTCTTTGCCTGGATACTAGTTTTGCTATATATATATGGCCCTTCTCTTCAGATTGTTCATTGCTGAGATTTTGCTTGAGTATTGAATTGAGAGTAATACATATATTAGTATAGTAGCATTGTGAGTGGAAAGTAGCAGCAAGCTCAGATTGTTTGTAGAGGTATAATCCCTATTCCTTTGTTCTTCATTTTCATTTTTTGTTTTCGAAATTTCAGTTTTAATTCTTGAATTTAGTTGGAGTTCATGAAATTGGGGATCGATTGGGCGATTGACTGTTATATAAGCATATATATGTGTTAGTAAGTTAAAAAGGTTAGTCTAATGGCATATGGGTATGTCAAAATCGATGAAATGGGAAGTTTGGGAACTATTTTAGCTGCAGCGTGAACTGCAGGAACTGAGTCTGCATCGCGGTGCCGCAGCGCCAATCCCAGGTATTATGCCCGCGCCGCAGCGCCAGATTGTGGCTGTTGTTGTCGCGCCGCAGCGCCGGCACTCTGCTGCAATTTTCTGCACCCTGCAACAAAACTATTATCTACTAATTGTTTGATTTTGTTTAAACAAGCATGGAAGCATGATTAATACCTATATAAACCTAATGAGGCAATGTAAGCATGTTTTAGTATATTAGCATGCATGGTTAACAAAACGACATGAAGTTTGGAAACGAACTTAAAGTTTCATAAACAATCATTAACATTATAAAGCATGAGTATATTCTAATTTTTGATACGTGGTAGAGCGGCTTAGAAATGCATGAAATGAATGATGACTTGTGTATACATGTTTCATAGTATAACGTGAGCATGCTAAACCTCGATTAGTAAACAATTCGAATGAAAATGGAAGTTTTATGAAACAAACTTTGACATATGTGTGACACATTGAGGTACTGATTTTGCAAACATGTTTACATGAACTAGAATCACATGTAATACATGTTAACTTGCATATATAGATTTTATAAGGTAACGTGAGTTCGTGGATCGCGTTAAATGAACTTTGCTAGTGAAAGTATAAGTTTTGAACATAAATCTTAACATGTTATTGTAAGTTTCATATTCTGATATTTATGGACACATGTGATAGTACTCTTAGACTCATTCATGTGTCATGCATGTATATATACCATGATTAGTTACCATGATTCTAGTTTAGCTTAAACAAAGCATGTTTTCAAGATAATAACAATGCTAGCTACATATATGCGATACGAGTACTCGTGAGCATGCCTAATACAAGTTAATATAAATACCTTAAGTGTTTTGAAAGCAAGCATGATAGGCTTTGTAAATTTCATGACCTTGAATGACCGCAAGTGTCGACCTAGAACCTATATCACATATGTTTGGAACAATGGAAGGTTATACGAATATAAAAAGACTCTTTAACATGTACATATACTATGTGATATATGTGAATTCGATTTTGACGGTTAACTTAGGGGAATGCCATAACTTGCTAAAATGAAATATATCTAGTATTGATTGTAGTCTTATGTGATATTAATAATATGCGAGTATGTTTGCTAATTGTGGTAGTCTCACATGATAGTAATGATGTATAAATATGATCAACTTGAGAAAAGAGGAAGTTAAGGATGGAAATTATACTCTATATAACTGTGTAGCTAGATAAAATGTGAAGTTTAATTATATGACTAATGAATATCATATATATACGTTACGATAGGAATTCGAAAGTGTTTGCTAGCTTTACATGAGTAAACTACGCATAAGGCAAGTATCCTAAACCCTTGCATTACTTTATTCAACGGATATCGTAAGCGAGTATCTAAACCTTATCTCTTTGGATACAAGTATTCTATCCTTGTATATTGCGAACTAGTTTCTTTACTTAATCGTTTGAATTGAATTAGCATACTTGAACTCTTATTTCATTAAAGTTATTATTCATGTGGAACTTAGTATTGTTCATGAATATTGTGAAAGTGTCTATGCCATTTGATTCGGCTAGACTTATATTATTGAAAAGCGACCCAAACTAATTGATTGGTGCGGGATCTTTTATTTGACTGAGAAGAACAACCTTCTTTGAAGGGAATATATAATTGTCGGAGAACCGACGTGCACACTTGAGTATGATTGATTGTTATGCATAACGATGGTGCTTTAGGCTGATCACCTGTTGTACCTGTTTTTGTTGGATTTTCAGTTTATTACTATTAATTCTAGTAGAAGTTCATAATCCTTAGTGACTGCTCAGTATTCAGTTATCTTGAAATCTTGAATTGATTTATTATTGAATCACATTGATATTATTCTGTCCTTAGCGACTGTTATTGAAAGTTGTTGATATTCTTGTTATCCTTGAACTATCAAACCTTGTTATACCCTTTCGAGAATTCAGAATTATATCACTTACCCTTATTGTATATTACTTGCTGGGCAATTTGTCCTCATTCTTGCTTTCCCTAAAACATTTCAGTTAAGGCAGAGCATGGCGAACCTTAGGGCATTGATAAGGGCAAGGGCAAGGCTACCAACTAGCTTGTCTCTTTTATGTTTAAATATTTTAATATTGTATTAAGATGATGTAGTAAGACTGAATTTGATTATGTTTAAGCTTAAGTTAGATTATGTAATAAGTCATTAATTGATATTATTATGTAATCTATTAAGTACTGTAGGTTGCGAGACTTGGGGAAATAATTATAATAAATCTTTATAAATTATTCTAGAATAGATTTTCCGCTGTGATTGTGTGATATTAGTTATTATTATTGTGATGTATTACCATGAGCACGTGATGAATCGAATTCGAGAGACCAAGTGGCAGTCACGGATTTGGGGACGTCACAGGTTGGTATCAAAGCCGTAGTTATAAACCTTAGGAACGAGTGTCCTTAGACTATAACTTAGGCGAACTTAGAAGTTAGGAAGAAGATAAAACTCATGTAGAGTTTTCCTTGAGAGACTTAGTCTGTTATGAAATGTAACTTCATTTTATACAATGAACTTATGTTTTGTTTAACATTCTAATGGAGTTGCTGTTTCTTGTCTTGTGTTTGTGATTGTAGGATGACAGACACAAGTGTACCTAGTAGAGTGGCAGAGGAGGAGCCCAGGGATATACATGTAGTATACGAGGCACCTCTAGAGGCTACACCAGTGCAGGTTGTTGCACCATTCTAGTCTGACGACGAGGACGAGATTGAGATAGAGTCTGATCAGAAGAGGAGCCGATGGAGGACGAGCCGATGGAGGATGAGCCAGTAGAGGACTTTGATGAGGCTACTGTAGAGGAGCAGATGCTAGGAGAGTATGAGGAGCGGATCCTCGAGTAAGACTGCAGGGTTCAGGAGCTGGAGGCAGAGGCCCAAGGGAAAGAGTCTGAGTTCCAGAAACTGAGGGACGAGGACCACCAGAGGAAGCTGGCCATGCAGGAGTTAGAGGTGGAGATCGTCTACCGTAAGGAGGCAGGGATCCAGATGGGGACTCTGTTTCACAGGTCAGTGGCTAGGAATGTAGATTTGGCATAGAAGCTAGAAGAGGTTGAGCAGAGGGAGCTGAGTGAGAAGACAGAGAAGGAAGCACTCCGCACTCAGTTGGAATTAGAGGTGATGGATAGGATACACTTCGAGGAGAAGTGGGGGGCTGCCCATGAGAGAGCAGATGACCTGGAAGATGAGGTCAAATGTAAGAAGAGGAAAATGAACAAGATGGGGTACGTGTTTCGTTCGGCATTTGAGAGAGTGCTTAATGGTGTGTACCACTACCCGGTAGAGCAGGGACAGACCCTACACACTATGAGCCGAGAGCTAGTTGCTTATATAGCGCAGATGGAGTACAAGAGCGCAGTAGAGCGCGGGATGATGTGATGAGATTCCCTTAGATAGTCTAGTGGTATTCTCTTTATGTATTGTATATACTATGTTGTAATCCCAATCTTTTGTGTAAGATGTGGGACAGTGATGTGAACCCCGAGTTAGCTTTTATTAGAGGGGTAGTTTGGTAGTAGGTTGGTATATTCCCCGTCTTTTGTGATATTAAGGGATATATGTGATAACATTTATAGTAGTATGCTAGGGAAATCATGTAATGAAACGATTTGGCATATGAATATAAATGAAGTTTATTTCAGAAATGTGTTACAAATTTTTTTTCTTTTGGTATTAAAAGAAATACTTAAGTAATATACTTGCATAATAATAAAATGAAAACTGGTGATGCAGATAATGCCGCCTAGACGTAGATTGACTGCACCTGAGGAGTCAGTGAACAATGAAAGGGAACAAGTAGACCCGATCCAGAAATTGGTAGACTTGTTAGGAGAAGCCTTAAGGGGAAGGAACAATGAACCCGTTCGCCCAAACCTTCAGACTGTGCCAGTAACAACCTTTAAAGACTTTAAGAGTGTAGGACCCCCAGAGTTCGAGGGAACTACCGACCCAATCGTCTCACAAACTTGGATCAAGGAGATCGAAAAAGCTTTCACTATAGCTAGCGTAGGCGAAGATCAGAATACGGTGTTTGCCACGTATATGATGAGGGGAGAAGCGAACTACTGGTGGGAGGCTAATCAACAAAGAGCTGGAGAAGGGATAATAGCTTGGGATAAGTTTAAGACGCTGTTCTTTGAGAATTACTTCCCGAAGAGTATGAAGAATAGGATGGAGGTTAAATTCCCAGAGTTAAAACAAGGTGAGATGACAGTGGCGCAGTACGCGGCTAGGTTTAACGAACTAGTGCGATTTGCGGAGCACCAAGTTGGGGATGAAGAGAGAAAGGCTAGACGCTTCGAACAAGGGTTGAAGCCGTGGCTGTTTAATAAGGTATCAGTTCTTCAAATTGATTCCTTTGCAACATTACTAGAGAAGGCAATCATTCCAGAAGGTGGCAGTGAGGCCTTAAGTCTGTATAACAAAGAGAAGAAAGGAAAGAATGCTGGAGGAGAGAATCGTACTGGAGGAAGCAGCAGTGGAGGAAGTAATTTGGGAAAAAGAAAGTGGGAGAACAACAACAACAACAAAAACAACAATAATCAATCAGAGAATTTTTGTGGAGGTTTCAAGAAGAGGGCTGAAGGATGCCCAAAGTGTGGGAAGAATCACCAGGGCGAGTGCTGGAAGGGACGTGGCACTTGCTACAACTGTGGACAAGAAGGGCACATCTCGCCCAACTGTCCAAAACCAAAGAAGATCCAAGGGTGTTTTGCTTGCGGCTCAACTGAGCACCGTATTAAGGATTGCCCAAAGAAGGGAAGTGGCGGTGGTAGCAATCAGCAAGGAGGCAACAAGCTGATGATCAGCGGGCCGGCACAAACCAACCGCCCAACCGCCAGAACTTTTAACATGACCGTCCAGGACGCCGTGGCTGCAAAGGACGTGGTGTCAGGTATAATCCCAATCAATGATATAAATGCTTATATATTATTTGATTCGGGTGCCACCTGTTCTTTTGTATCTGAAGAATTTGCTAGTAGACTTAGTACACCCCGAGAACGATTAGAAAATCCTTTGATTATAGAAGTTGCTAATAAGGAAGTGATCCCTATAGAATACGTTTATCAAAATTATCGCGCAAACATTAGAGAATATGAACTGAGCATAGACTTGATTCCTATTAGATTGGGAGAATTTGACGTAATACTGGGAATGGATTGGTTGTATAACCATGCAGCGATAATTGATTGTCAGAATAAATGTGTGAACCTTCAGACTCCGAGCAAGTCTAAGGTAGTGTTTTATGGTAGCTCATCGCTTAAGCAATTGTGTTGCGTTACGATGATGCAGGCCAAGAAATTGTTAAGAAAAGGATGTGTAGGTTATTTAGCTTACATCGTTGATACTCAGAAAAAGGGAGAAGAAATTAAGGATATATCCGTAGTTAATGAATTTCAAGATGTGTTTCCGGACGTTCTGCCTGGTCTTCCGCCAGACAGAGAAATTGAATTCATAATAGACTTAGCATCGGGAATGGTACTGATTTCGAAAGCTCCATATCGTATGGCGCCAGTAGAAATGAAGGAATTGATGATACAATTGCAAGAGTTGTTGGATAAGGGTTACATTCGATCGAGTGTGTCTCCTTGGGGAGCACCAGTGTTATTCGTTAAAAAGAAGGACGGGTCGATGAGGCTCTGTATCGATTATCGAGAATTGAACAGAGTAACGATCAAGAACCGATATCCGCTACCGAGGATAGATGACCTGTTTGATCAACTGAAGGGAGCAAAGTGTTTCTCAAAAATTGACCTGAGGACAGGATATCATCAACTGAAGGTACGGGATGAGGACATACCAAAGACTGCGTTTCAAACCCGTTATGGACACTACGAGTTTTTGGTAATGTCATTTGGATTAACTAATGCTCCGACAGCATTTATGGACTTGATGAACCGAGTTTTCAAGCCATACTTGGATAAATTTGTAGTGGTTTTTATCGACGACATTTTGATCAACTCGAAGACAGAGGAAGAACACGCCGAACATCTGAAGATTGTTTTGGAGCACTAAGGAAGGAGAAGATGTATGCGAAGTTTTCTAAGTGCGAATTTTGGATGGAGAAGGTTCAATTCTTAGGCCACGTGGTGGGTAAGAATGGAATCTCAGTAGACCCTGCAAAGGTCGAAGCAGTAAGTAATTGGGAACAACCGAGAACACCGACAGAGGTGAGAAGCTTTTTAGGGTTAGCTGGGTACTATCGAAGATTCATCCAAGATTTTTCCAAGATAGCAACCCCGTTAACTAATTTGACTAGAAAGACGGTGAAATTTGTATGGACCGACAAATGTGAGGAGAGTTTTCAGGAGTTGAAGAAGAGATTGAGCAAAGCACCTATATTATCATTACCAGATGATGCGGGAAATTTTGTGGTGTATAGTGATGCATCGCACAAGGGACTTGGCTATGTGCTTATGCAGCACGGCAAGGTCATTTGGTATGCATCACGACAATTGAAGGATTATGAAAAACGATACCCTACTCACGACTTAGAGTTAGCGGCAGTAGTTTTTGCGTTAAAGATATGGAGGCATTATTTGTACGGAGAGAAATGTGAGATATACACGGACCACAGAGTCTGAAATATATATTCACACAAAATGAGTTGAATATGCGGTAGAGGAGGTGGTTAGAATTGATCAAAGACTATGATTGAGATATTCTTTACCACCCGGGGAAGGCAAATGTGGTTGCCGACGCTCTGAGCAGGAAAGGAAGAGAGAAGTTGTTTAATTTGACGACTCAGGAAGAGTTGATAAGAGAGATGGAGAAATTGGAAATAGAAGTGAAAGAACCAAAGAAGCCTGGAGAGAAGTTGTTTGTAGTGGGAGCTCATCAGACATTGTTGGATAGAGTAAAGGAAGCCTAGGAAAAGGATGAAGAGTGTGAGAAAATCCGAAATAGAATCACAAAAAATGAGGAAGAGAAATTTCGAATGGAAAAAGATGGTATCTTAAGATTTGAAGGAAGAGTGTGGGTACCAGCGGTAACCGAGTTGAGGGAAGAGATTTTGCACGAGGCACACAATACGACGTATTCCGTTCATCCGGGAGGCACTAAGATGTACCGAGATTTGAAGCAACATTTTTGGTGGCCCAATTTGAAACGAAAAGTCGCAGAGTGCGTCAGTAGATGTTTGACTTGCCAACGCGTTAAAGCAGAGCATCAACGGCCGAGTGGTTTACTACAATCGTTAGAAATACCAGAGTGGAAATGGGAGCATATTACGATGGACTTCGTGGTAGGACTTCCAGTTACACAGAAAGGTTATGATGCTATTTGGGTTATCGTGGATCGACTAACGAAGACCGCACATTTCCTACCAATCAAGATCCGTTATAGTTTGAACCAATTAGCGAGTCTGTACGTAAAGGAGATTGTTTCGCGACATAGAGTGCCGGTGTCAATTGTCTCTAATCGAGATCCGCGCTTCACTTTAAATTTTTGGAAGAGTTTGCAAGAGAGGATGGGAACGCAGTTGAGGTTGAGTACCGCTTATTATTCTCAGACCGACGGAAAGAGTGAGCGAACGATACAAACACTGGAGGACATGCTTAGGACTTGCATGATGGATTTTAAGGGAAATTGGGACGACCACCTACCCTTAGTCGAATTTGCGTATAATAATAGTTACCATGCGAGTATCGGCATGCCACCGTACGAAGCTCTTTACGGAAGAAAGTGCAGAACGCCATTATATTGGGACGAAGTCGGGGAGCGACGAATACTCGGACCAGAGCTAGTACAACAAACAACAGACGTGGTGACAGTGATAAGAGCCAGACTAGTAGCAGCTCAAGATCGCCAGAAGAAATACGCAGACTTACATCGACAGGACCGAGACTATAAAGTTGGCAGTTTTGTATTTTTAAAGGTATCTCCATGGAAGGGAAAAATCCATTTCGGTAAGAAAGAAAAATTGAGTCCAAGATTCATAGGACCGTTCGAGATACTGAAGTGAGTGGGCGAAGTGGCATACAAAGTTGCGTTACCACCCGAGTTGGAGCACATCCACAACGTGTTCCAAATTTCC
The DNA here is from genome assembly GCA_020205555.1 of Panax stipuleanatus. Classification (NCBI taxonomy): domain Eukaryota; kingdom Viridiplantae; phylum Streptophyta; class Magnoliopsida; order Apiales; family Araliaceae; genus Panax; species Panax stipuleanatus. The sequence continues at coordinate 2,589,867 of CM035116.1, forward strand.
GTGTTGCGACCGTACAAGGCCGACTACAAGCACGTAATTTCTTACGAGCCCATTCAAGTGCAGAAGAACTTGGCGTATGAAGAAATTCCTGTCCAAATACTAGATAGGAAAGAGCAAACTTTGAGAAATAAAATTATATCTTCTGTAAAAGTACTTTGGCGTAACCACGATGTCGAGGAGGCAACGTGGGAGTTAGAAGATAGGATAATGAGGGTTATTCCCATTTATTTGTGTAACCTTGTAGCAATTCCGGGACGAAATTTTTATAAGGGGGGAGGATGTAATACCCGAGAATTTTCTAATATTATTAAATGAATATATTAATGGAAATGAGAATTTATTAGAATATAAATGATTTTGTGTTATGAGAATGATTAATTCAATTATATTAAATTGAATAATTATAATAATTGAGAAATTGATGGAGTTTGCGATAAACTCATTGATAGCCTTGTGTGGCACAGTGACGTAATATGAGAATGATTATATTAATTTAAGCAAACAGTTAATCTATATTAATTGTAGAATATTAATTAATTATTGTGGAATATTAACTGTGATTGATTAATAATATGTGATTATTATTATTGCAAGAAATATAATAATAATAATGAGCAACGTGTTTATAAATATAATAAGATTTATATTAAAGTGATAATTAATCATATAAGGGTTAATTAAATTATTATGGAGATTAACAATTATATTGATTGATGAAGGATGTGTGTATATTATTAATTAATATCTAATTAATAAGATGAGTAATTCTATGTGCAAGCATGCGAATTAATTGTGTAACATATATTAGCTAACTATGTATTATGTGAAGTGTAATATGACACTATTATATGGTAAGGCTTATTGAATTATGGGAGTTACATGATAATAGCCTATGTGACAATATGTATGTAAGCATACATTAAAATAATGTATTATGAATATAAATAATAATTGATGATTATTTATATATATAATGGAATAATAAAATTTAATAAATGAGATAATGTGATGTGATTATATCCGAGTAAATTATATCCGGTATTAATAAATGTACATGGATAATATGTATGTTACATTGCCATATCACATCTACTACTTACATTATAATGTTAATTATAACCTAAATATATAGTATGAATATATATGTAATAACCTAAGTGTATGATATATGCATGTTGCTAGAATGCTGAGCTTTTAATTGGCTTGTCCCATATAATTAGTCACAAACCTTGTACACGTGAAATGCATCATGAAGCTAGCTTACTCTCTTCTCACAAACTCAGCATTCTAGCCATCATAAAGGGAGTGGGCAGAATAGTGGAGATCACCAACTAATTACCAACTCCCTCTTATCTAGCATGCAATCCTTCAATCCGTTGTTTTGATTCGGAAGAAAAAGGCTTTGCCTGGATACTAGTTTTGCTATATATATATATATATGGCCCTTCTCTTCAGATTGTTCATTGCTGAGATTTTGCTTGAGTATTGATTTGAGAATAATACATATATTAGTATAGTAGCATTGTGAGTGGAAAGTAGCAGCAAGCTCAGATTGTCTGCAGATATAATCCCTTTTCCTTTGTTCTTCATTTTCGTTTTCTGTTTTTGAAATTTCAGTTTTAATTCTTGAATTTAGTTGGATTTCATGAAATTGGGGATCGATTGGGCGATTTACTGTTATATAAGCATATATATGTGTTAGTAAGTTAAAAAGGTTAGTCTAATGGCATATGGGTACGTCGAAATAGATGAAATGGGAAGTTTGGGGACGGTTTTGGCTGCAGCGTGAACTGCAGGAACTGAGTCTGCATCGCGGTGCCGCAGCGCCAATCCCAGGTATTATGCCCGCGCCGCAGCGCCAGATTGTGGCTGTTGTTGCCGTGCCGCAGCGCCGGCACCCTGCTGCAATTTTCTGCACCCTGCAACAAAACTGTTATCTACTAATTGTTTGATTTTGTTTAAACAAGCATGGAAGCATGATTAATACAAATATATAAACCTATTAAGGCAATGTAAGCATGTTTTAGTATATTAGCATGCATGGTTAACAAAACGACATGAAGTTTGGAAACGAACTTAAAGTTTCATAAACAATCATTAACATTATAAAGCATGAGTATATTCTAATTTTTGATACGTGGTAGAGCGGCTTAGAAATGCATGAATTGAATGATGACTTGTGTATACATGTTTCATAGTATAATGTGAGCATGCTAAACCTCGATTAGTAAACATTTCGAACGAAAATGGAAGTTTTATGAAACAAACTTTGACATATGTGTGACACATTGAGGTACTAATTTTGCAAACATGTTTACATGACCTAGAATCACATGTAAAACATGTTACTTGCATATATAGATTTTATAAGGTAACGTGAGTACATGGATCGCGTTAAATGAACTTTGCTAGTGAAAGTATAAGTTTTGAACGTAAATCTTAACATGTTATTGTAAGTTTCATATTCTGATATTTATGGACACATGTGATAGTACTCTTAGACTCATTCATGTGTCATGCATGTATATATACCATGATTAGTTGCCATAATTCATGTTTAGCGTAAACGAAGCATGTTTTCAAGATAATAACAATGCTAGCTACATATATGCGATACGAGTACTCATGAGCATGCCTAATACAAGTTAATATAAATACCTTAAGTGTTTTGAAAGCAAGCATGATAGGCTTTGTAAATTTTATGACCTTGAATGACTGCAAGTGTCGACCTAGAACCTATATCACATATGTTTGGAACAAGGGAAGGTTATACGAATATAAAAAGACTCTTTAACATGTATATATACTATGTGATATATGTGAATCCGATTTTGACGGTTAATTTAGGGGAATGCCATAACTTGCTAAAATGAAATATATCTAGTATTGATTGTGGTCTTATGTGATATTAATAATATGCGAGTATGTTTGCTAATTGTGGTAGTCTCACATGATAGTAATGATGTATAAATATGATCAACTTGAGAAAAGAGGAAGTTAAGGATGGAAATTATACTCTATATAACTGTGTAGCTAGATAAAATGTGAAGTTTAATTATATGACTAATGAATATCATATATATACGTTACGATAGGAATTCAAAAGTGTTGGCTAGCTTTACATGAGTAAACTACGCATAAGGCAAGTATCCTAAACCCTTGCATTACTTTATTCAACGGATATCGTAAGCGAGTATCTAAACCTTATCTCTTTGGATACAAGTATTCTATCCTTATATATTGCTGAACTAGTTTCTTTACTTAATCGTTTGAATTGAATTAGCATACTTGAACTCTTATTTCATTAAAGCTATTATTCATGTGGAACTTAGTATTGTTCTTGAATATTGTGAAAGTGTCTATGCCATTTGATTCGGCTAGACTTATATTATTGAAAAGCGACCCAAACTAATTGATTGGTGCGGGATCTTGTATTTGACTGAGAAGAACAACCTTCTTTGAAGGGAATATATAATTGTCGGAGAACCGACGTGCACACTTGAGTATGATTGATTGTTATGCATAACGATGGTGCTTTAGGCTGATCACCTGTTGTACCTATTTTTGTTGGATTTTTAGTTTATTACTGTTAATTCTAGTAGAAGTTCATAATCCTTAGTGACTGCTCAGTATTCAGTTATCTTGAAATTTTGAATTGATTTATTATTGAATCACATTGATATTATTCTGTCCTTAGCGACTGTTATTGAAAGTTGTTGATATTCTTGTTATCCTTGAACTATCAAACCTTATTATACCCTTTCGAGAGTTGAGAATTATATCACTTACCCTTATTGTATATTACTTGCTGGGCAATTTGTCCTCATTCTTGCTTTCCCTAAAACATTTCAGTTAAGGCAGAGCATGGCGAACCTTCGGGCATTGATAAGGGCAAGGGCAAGGCTACCAACTAGCTTGTCTCTTTTATTTTTAAATATTTTAATATTGTATTAAGATGATGTAGTAAGACTGGATTTGATTATGTTTAAGCTTAAGTTAGATTATGTAATAAGTCGTTAATTGATATTATTATGTAATCTATTAAGTACTGTAGGTTGCGAGACTTGGGAGAATAATTATAATAAATCATTGTAAATTATTCTAGAATAGATTTTTAGCTGTGATTGTGTGATATTTAGTTATTATTATTGTGATGTATTACCATGAGCACGTGATGAACCGAATTCGAGAGACCAAGTGACTGTCACGGATTTGGGGGCGTCACACCAACAGTCTTATGTGTCATGGCCTGAAGATCCAAAATGATAAGCGCATTTCTTACTTGGATCAAAATTTCGTCCACCGGTATTGGTGGGTGGAAGGCGTTGGACAATCTTCTTCAGAACAGTCAGAAGTTTGAATACGTTCTCAAGTGAATCCTCTAGATGGGTGAAAGTTCTTCGACGCCTGATCTCCAAATTTTTCTGGAATGGAGGGTTTGAAGGCTATGTTGGAGTTTGGAAAGGGGTATAATTTCTCTTTTGAATGGGCATACTGTTTGCCTCGCCCCTTGGATTTTGTCCTTGCAACACTAAGGACACTTCTTCATTTTTCTTTTTGTGTACCCTTTGGGGATTACTCCTATAATTTTTGGACTAGATATGTTCAACAACAGCTTCGAGGGCTATTAGATCCTTGATCTTCCCGGATTTGAGCCCCATTTCTGCCATTTCACTGATCATTTTAGAGAATAATTTTCCTATTCCTGCTAGGACCCTCTGATGAGTGGGTTTTATACATGCGAATCGGTAGTCGTTATAGCTTGATTCTAAATGTTTTTGAGTAATTTGCTTATCATTTCTACTTGATTTATACGTTTATGTTCAAGTAATGAAATGGAGTCTTAAAGGACAAATTGAACATTTATTTGACCAAAGGAATTAAATAAATTATTCATAAAAGTTATTAAGTGGGCCACAGTTTGATTGCCATGCAAGATAATTAGCAAGCGGGCAAAGATTTGCATGCATTCAAAATAGAGCCACGAAATCAGCAACAAATAAGTAAGCATTCAACACATGGAATTAACAAATGAAAAGGGGCTGGGCAGTATGATAACCCGCTGGGGCGGAGAGGCGGCAACAAGCAGCTGCAGTCTCCTTTTCCTACGCGGACAGCAGCTGGTCTTCATATCCTATTGTGACTCGGTTGGGCTAGCAATTAGAGATATTTGGTGGGCCAAGAGTATTGAATATATATGGACTTAAAACATGTAACGCAGCAGGCGACTAATTACTTTTCCTATTTCAACCAGGACACGGATGCTGCACCAATAGGAGATAAGCAAAAAGGCAGCAGGCATCTTTTCCTATTAGCTCACGGACTTGGGCAATATATTGGGCAAGAATCAAGTATGCTCTCTAAAAAAAATATGATCTAATATAAGGTGGTGGGGGCCACGAGCATATAAAGAATTGACTTAAAGCAGGAGGAGGTATCTTTAGATTAGGAGATTATATATATTAGATAATATAGTAATATTCAATTAGATTATAAAAAGGAGCAGCTTGGAAGCTTATATATATAGATTAGATAGTTTAGTTTTATGGGCGTAGCATATATTATTATTAATTAATAGATTAGTTTTATTATTAGTTTAGTTTTCCAATAAAATAATAAACCCTAATTAAAAGGAGATTTGGAGATTGAAGCATATTGGAGCCATTGGAGATCCAGATCAAGAGCAAGAAGGAGGACTAATTTTGCCGACAACAGATTCAATTCTTTTCCTTAATCTTTTTCTTATTTTTTAATATTTATTCAAGTGTGGATTCTTAGTTTTAATTCAATATCAATGAACTAATTCTTTGATTAAGATTGCAATGGATCTTATTGGGTAATTTATTTTAATATGCTTCTCTATCAATTATTGTGATCTATTATTGTGGATTGTATTATGATTTAGAATAATTATTTAATTGACTCATTATCAATTACCGGGATAATCTATATGAATTGAGAGAGGAGTATAGATTTAGATCTGCTCATAATAGCACGTGTTTGTGATTTCTGCATAGATGAAAATCATGATTCGTGTTTAGGGTAGAAGTATGCCTTTACGCCATATGTAATCTTATAGAGAACTTGTGATTAAATCCTTTTTAATTGTAATTTACATAGAAATATAGTGGATTAGTTAATTAGGTGTCTTGCTTAATTCTATTATCTGTGGATTTGAGTGAGTATGGTATGATGCATCGTGAGGTGGTTATATTTACTTTCGTGTTCTTGATTAACAATTCAGAATAGTGAGAATAATTGATGAGAAGTGTGTTAACTTAAATGAAGCAATAAGTGAAGTTGTGATCTTAAATCTCCGTAATCTTAATTTAACTAGTGAAATTTAATAGCAGTTTAATTATATAATTTGAAATTCATTCGTTTAAATAAGATTGAGTTGGTTACGGGTTAGTACTTGGTGATTCTTATTAAATAATTCCTCGTGGGATCGACACTTTACTTTCACTCTATTACTTTTTGACCACGTATACTTGCGTGTTGTGCGTAAGTAGATTTTACCCAACAAGTTTTTGGCGCCGTTGCCGGGGAATTAATTTAATAATTATTTGCCAATATTAATTTCAATCAAATTAGTCTTAATTTAAATATTTTTATTTATTTTTAATTCTCTTCCTATCTTACTATTTTTTCAGGTACCATGGATGACTTTGCGTATCAATGGCCATACACAAACATGACTCAACCAAGGGAAACAGGGATTGATGGACTTAATACATCTTCTGCAATATTAGCATAGATTGAAGAGCTTTCGAAGACGTTGGAGGTTATCGTAGCCCAACGGAGTCGAAGGATGGCATTTACGTGTGATTATTTTGCTGGCAATCATTCGAGTCATCAATGCACCGTCAGTTTTGAATTGGTACCATATAGTGGTGATTACCTCAACAACTATGTTGAGCCTAACTATCACCAAGATTGGGGGTATCACCAGGATTCTTCATAGAGCTACAATTATGATGACCAATACTACGCTCCAAATCCATTACACACACCAAAATTTTTATGTCCACCTCCATTGTCACAAGAAGAAAATTCAAGGCTGGAGGAAGAGTTGTCCAAGATTAGAGCGTCGAATGAGGAGTGGCGGATTAATCAAGAAAGGTCAAATCAAAATCTAGCGAAGTCAATTCGAGATCTTGCGAATCAGATGGAGCAAATGACCAAAGCCTTAAACAACCATCCTCCAAACACTTGAATTTATGACATGGATGACGAAACTGACATGGAACCCGAACCAAATCTACAACTAGAAGCCACAAGATATCGAAAGTGAGGAGATAAATGGGGATAATGAAATAGAGGTCGACGAAGATCAAAATGGGTCTCCACTAAAGATCAAAGAGTCAGTCAAATTTGTAAAACCATGCCCGATTGGTAGTCATGTCATCGGCGAAGCTCTTTATGATATAAGAGCGAGTACAATTTTGAAGCCATGGTGGGACGAGAAAGATTAGATAGACGAAGAGCCCATTGTGTGTGACAAGTATCCATGCCCCAAAGTGATCACATACACAATGGAGAAAACACCTAGCTGGGAGACGTTCTTCATGCAGATCATACCGAATAAGAGCATGCTAGGTGACTTTGATGCAATGGCCATCACTATTGGGAACCTCCCAAAGGATTATTTGTTACTGATGGATGGAGGGTTCCTCAACTTTCGAAGAGGAATTGGCTAGCGTGACCAGACAAAGTCCGGCTGAAGGACTGTAAATCAAGAGCTTATTGGGAGGCAACTCAAGTTTAAGTTTTTTTTAGGTTTCATATTATTTGATAGATTTTTCAATTTTTTTTAGGTTTTAATAAGCTTGCTTCTATTGTGTTCACAGGTTAATCAAGTCCAACTTAAGTGTGAGCCCGATTCATTCCAATGAGCTAGCTTATTCTTCAGACTTAGCAGATAAGGAGGAACATTGCTATATTTTCAGGGAAGTCCTCTCTTTTAATTTTTCCTATCTTAGCCATTTGAGGACAATGTCTGTTTTAAGTTTGGGGGTATTTATCATGTTTAGTATTCACTTAGGCAATGTTTACTTAGGCAATGTTTACTTGGGCAATGTTTTGATGAAAATTTGATCTTGGCCAATGATAAGTGGGTATTTAATGTTTTTAACTCTTGGAGAAGTGATGAGCATGCTTAGTCTATATTTCAACTCATTAGTTAGTTTCACAATACTTGCGAAATTTTTGAAAATTTACACATTTCCATTTGTTTAGCCAGTTGGGGTTGAAATTTTTTAACTAAATACTTATGAAAGATACCATTGCAACTTGAGGAATCTTATTTGAGCATCATTCAAAGTGAAAATTAGGCACTCACATAAGTTTGGGGGAAATCTTGGGATATTTTTGGAAAAAAAAAAATTTGAACCTTCCCGAGTTGCATAATTGAGCATGTGGTGGGTCGAGATGGAGCATAAAATGCACTCCCCATAAACACAGACACGAGATGGAGCGTAAAACGCACTCGTTCAATGGAAAGTGAAAAGTGAGATGGAACATAAAATACACTCACTAAAAAGAAAAAAAAAAGAAGGAAAAAGAGTAACTTTGAAGTACTTGGGAAGGGTTCATATGTGCTTAAATGTTTAAATATCCAGTTGATCCTCAAGAAAAATTTGTGCTTTGTCTATATTAGCGGTGATTGATGTGATAAGAAGTTTTGAGAGTTGTTTTTAAAAATCTTTTATGAGTATTGATTGATCTTATCTAAATCATGACTAGTTTGAACAGTTGGATGCACACATGCACTTAGAGGATCATGAGTAGTTGTGGAACTAATGAAAATGTTGAAATTTTAGACATGTCATTGGTTTGAAATTCTTTTTGGGTTAACATTTGTTGTAACCTTTGAGGTCAGTGTTCAAATTCATATTGACTAATTGCTTGAGTGGATCATTGCTAGAGAATGAATCTGTCTAATTTGTGTGTTTGCTTGAGGACAAGCAAAGTCTCAAATTTGAGGGTATTTGATGAGTGAGTTTTATACATGCGAATCGGTAGTCGTTATAGCTTGATTCTAAATATTTTTGAGTAATTTGCTTATCATTTCTACTGGATTTATACGTTTATGTTCAAGTAATGAAATGGAGTCTTAAAGGACAAATTGAACATTTATTTGACCAAAGGAATTAAATAAATTATTCATGAAAGTTATTAAGTGGGCCTACAGTTTGATTGCCATGCAAGATAATTAGCAAGTGGGCAAAGATTTGCATGCATTCAAAATAGAGCCACGAAATCAGCAACAAATAAGTAAGCATTCAACACATGGAATTAACAAATGAAAAGGGGCTGGGCAGTATGATAACCCGCTGGGGCGGAGAGGCGGCAACAAGCAGCTGCAGTCTCCTTTTCCTACGCGGACAGCAGCTGGTCTTCATATCCTATTGTGACTCGGTTGGGCTAGCAATTAGAGATATTTGGTGGGCCAAGAGTATTGAATATATATGGACTTAAAACATGTAACGCAGCAGGCGACTAATTACTTTTCCTATTTCAACCAGGACACGGATGCTGCACCAATAGGAGATAAGCAAAAAGGCAGCAGGCTTCTTTTCCTATTAGCTCACGGACTTGGGCAATATATTGGGCAAGAATCAAGTATGCTCTCTAAAAAAAATATGATCTAATATAAGGTGGTGAGGGCCACGAGCATATAAAGAATTGACTTAAAGCAGGAGGAGGTATCTTTAGATTAGGAGATTATATATATTAGATAATATAGTAATATTCAATTAGATTATAAAAACGAGCAGCTTGGAAGCTTATATATATAGATTAGATAGTTTAGTTTTATGGGCGTAGCATATATTATTATTAATTAATAGATTAGTTTTATTATTAGTTTAGTTTTCCAATAAAATAATAAACCCTAATTAAAAGGGGATTTGGAGATTGAAGTATATTGGAGTCATTGGAGATCCAAATCAAGTGCAAGAAGGAGGACGAATTTGCCGGTAACAGATTCAATTTTTTTCCTTAATCTTTTTCTTATTTTTTAATGTTTATTCAAGTGTGGATTTTTAGTTTTAATTCAATATCAATGAACTAATTCTTTGATTAAGATTGCAATGGATCTTATTGGGTAATTTATTTTAATATGCTTCTCTATCAATTATTGTGATATATTATTGTGGATTGTCTGTTATGACTTGGAATAATTATTTAATTGACTCATTATCAATTACCGGGATAATCTATATGAATTGAGAGAGGAGTATTGATTTAGATCTGATCATAATATCATGTGTTTATGAATTCTACATAGATGGAAATCATGATTCGTGTTTAGGGTAGAAGTATGCCTTTACGCTATATGTAATCTTATAGAGAACTTGTGATTAAATCCTTTTTAATTATAATTTACATAGAAATATAATGGATTAGTTAATTAGGGTGTCTTGCTTAATTCTATTATCTGTGGATTTGAGTGAGTATGGTATGATGCATCGTGAGGTGGTTATATTTTCTTTCGTGTTCTTGATTAACAATTCAGAATAGTGAGAATAATTGATGAGAAGTGTATTAACTTAAATGAAGCAAGAAGTGAAGTTGTGATCTTAAATCTCTGTAATCTTAATTTAACTAGTGGAATTTAATAGCAGTTTAATTATATAATTTGAAATTCATTCGTTTAAATAAGATTGAGTTGGTTACGAGTTAGTACTTGGTGATTCTTATTAAATAATTCCTCGTGGGATCGGCACTTTACTTTTACTTTATTACTTTTTGACCACGTATACTTGCTTGTTGTGCGTAACTAGATTTTACCCAACACCCTCTCATAATATGGCGCCTCTTGGATGTCAATGAAGGTCAAGACTATCTCAGATTCATTCATGGCTAGGGTGACTTCTGCTGCCACTCGCCTCCATCGTTGGGCATATTCTCTGAATGATTTAGTGTTCTTTTTCTTGATTTTGGTTATCTGGTATCTGTCTGGAGCCAGCTGAGATTGGAAGATGTATTGACTGAGGAAGGCATGAGCTAACTCTTTCCAACTGTGAATCTTAGAGTTGTCCAGACGAGCATACCAGGCTCTGGCCTCTCCAGTCAGACTCTTCTAAAATAATTACATTCGAAGCTTCTCGTCTTCTGCATAGGATCCGAGTTCTCCGATGAACACTTTCAGATGTGTATATGAATCTTCCAATCCATCATATTTCTCGAAATCAGGAGTTCAAAATTTTTCAGGATAACGAGCCCTGGGGAAAATACAGAGGTCAGAGTAATTAACATTGCCGAATGCCCCAGTCCCTTTGATAGACCGGAGAGTTTCCTCCATTTGTTGTACTTTCTTGAGAAGGTTACCAGCTTCCTGTTCTTTGTTGAGGGTGGTGATTTCAAGGGTTTTGTTAGTTATGTCCTGGTTTTGTGGTCCAGGAATCTGAGTTTCAGTCTTTTTAGTCTCTTGACTACCACTACTACCAGGTGCTCCTGGTTCTGTATGAGTTTGGGTTTGCTTCCCTTTAAGGGCCTTGCTTTGTTCTCTTAGAAAACCGGCTAGTTCAGCTATCTGATTTGTAAGTCCTTCAAACTCTTCCCTAGATACAGGGGTGGATTCTGTTTGAGCACTCGAAGCCATGTCCGTGGATGGACTTAGTGCTTTCTTAGACTTAGATCTAGTGAAAGGACCAATTTTTCATCTACAACAAAACGTAGGCGTGTCAATTTCCTGAGGTAGGTAGGATAGGATGAATGATGTGGTTTTTAATTTTATCCTGCAAAATAGAGGTCAGTTGTTTTTGTAAGACCCCAACTTTTATGAATAAAGATTTAATTTTCTTTATATATTATTTCGAAATAGTAAGGTGTTGATTTGATAAATATGAAAAGTTATGGGTGAAAGGTGCAAATATTTCAAAATAAGCAAGTAGTTATAAAATATTCTTGTTGTCGGGGAATATTCGTTTGGTCATGGAATATTCTTGTTATCGGGAAATATTCGTACGACGCGCAGCTATTTGTGGGCCCCACAACGAAATAACTGTCGGATATAGAAAGCGACAGAAATAACCTTTTTATAAATAATGGTAAAACTGTTACGGTTAACCTGTTGAAATACCTGGTGATAAAAATATAATAATACGCGTTGTGCACAGTAGCACACGGTATTGCACAATATTTCAAATTATTGATTCGTACGTAAGAAGTCACTTACTCAATAATTGTTACAGTAATTACTGTTCAATATTTTATATTATTGATTCAATAATTGTATGATATTTTATTGGTTCAATAATTACTACGTTGATATTTTATATCAATAATTGCTACGTTGCTATTTTATATGATTGATTCAATAATTGCTACCGTTGATATTTTGTATTATTGATTAAATAATTGTCATTGCACAGTATTTCACATTATCAACTCAATAATTCATATTATTTGAATAATATTATTAGATAGCATTATTGACAATGTCTAAGAAAGTTCTGTCTAGGAGGGGTTATTTAATTGCGCGCCAGTAAGGAGAAATCCTTATCAGAAGGCCCCCTCTTTCCTGGGAACGACCTGGTTGTCAATATTGTAGTTCTATAATATTATTTGTGAAAAATTAATTATTGATTTATATGATAAGAAAATATTTATTTTGTGGATATAAAAGAAGGAATTAGTGCTGATGTGCTTTTATCAATATTTTGGTGTGAAAAATCATCCGTTTATGGATTTCGGATAATTTATGTTTGGAATTTAGAAACACTTCCTTCTACAAAGTTGTAGAGAATTAAATTTCCTATGGAAAGGACATAGAATTTGTATTTTTCTGACAAAAGGGCTATATATTATGAATTATAGAAGTTTTGGAAAATAATTTTTTTTAATGGGAGGTGGGCCCCACTGGTGGCTGATGGCTTTTGGGTCAACAGGCGGGCTGAATTTTTTTTTTCAAAAATATTATTTTATTAAAAAGTCTACTTTGGCATCCTAAGCTTTTCCTATAAATAGGGTGCTTAGGTTAGAATTGAAAATCACACCAAAATAAGAAGTTTTCTCTCTCTATAATATCGAGCGTATTTTTTTGAGTATTTAGATACTTTGAGTGTTACTATTCAGTGCAAGTTTCCTTCGGTATTATATCCGATATTCCAGTCAGAAGTACTATTCTTTTGAGGTAAGGGATGTTATTTTCTTTCGTAAATGATGTTATTCTTTTCAATATCATTATACCAAAATATTGGCATGGATTGTATTATGAAATTCTTACTTTTTTCATCGGGATTACTATTCACGTATACGGCACTATTCACGAAAAAATTAAATTTTCTTCTATTTGTCCAAGTTGTTTGTTAAGGTTCCTATCTTTGATTGGATCTAAGTTTTGAGCTTTATTCTGAAATTTTGCTCCACAATTGATTATTACGAAGTATTTTTGAATTGGATAAACTAAAATACGAATACTTAATCTTTGTCCTTTATCTCACTGGATTCGTTCTTTAAAATGTTTTTCATCATCCTCAGTCCTAAAAGGTGATATAACTGAATATCTTTGGCCTGTAGAGCAAAGATGAATGATTACCTGATGAATATCTTTGACCGTAGTGCAAAGATGAACAGGTGTTGAGATGAACATGACCATTGATGATACAAATGAATATCTTTGGCCGTAGTGCAAAGATGAATATTTGATTCGAGATGTATATTGATTGATGTTACAGGGATAAAATATTGATGATGAACTTTTAAATCATAGAAGATAGTAGACTTCATTCTCTACTTAACTCTTCTAATGAATGGTTATTTTCGCTGCGAGTATTGATCTAAAACTTGTTGTCAATAATATTTTATCTGAATTGTTGAAGACTAACGATAATTTATTTTCTATTATCTTAGTCATAATATTCTTTACTAGGGCTAGTTGAGCTCACCCTTTTCATCTATTGTCCTCTTCAGGAAATGAGAATGTCGCAGGAACTAGTCGGGGAACAGAGTGATGGTCCGAGTTAGAGCAGTATTAGTCCTCACTATTTCTAATAAATAGTGTGATAATAATTGTAATGAGTACTTAGTTTGAATGTTAATATTTTCTACATATTTGTATTGACACTCACAGTTGTGTGGTCGTATTTTGCATGACCGTGTGATATAAAAGTTTGTATTTGGATTCTGTACCATGTATTTGGCGACTCAGAATGGGTTGGGTTGACTGGACCTATTCTGGGGGCGTCACAGTTGGTATCAGAGCTTAGGGATATGATCTTTGGCGGAGATCGGGGAATAAAACTAGGAGGGGAGAGACGAGTAAATCCTTCACTAGTATGTCTTACCTAAGGTTATGTGGTATTTAATTGGTCAGTCGGGGCATAGGGTTAATATATGGTTTGTTAATTTGTTTAATTAACCCTTATTTTATGGCAGTATTTGAGAATAGCAGCTGAGAATGTTAACAATGAAGTGAATGAGACCATGGAGACACCTTTAATCACCAACCAGGAGAACGTGCAACAAGAAGGCAATGTTCATCCTGAAAACAACGCTGATCAGACGATAAACAATGAGATGTTTAGAAGTTTTTTGCAGTTCATGCAAAACCAGATGAGGGAGACTCGTGTGCAAAATACAGGTGGAGATAATAACAACTCGCGGCTTGTCACTGCCAAGCAGTTCAAAGAATTGGGACCACCAGAGTTTTTGGGCAAGCCGGATCCAATCATGGCAAAGACGTGGGTTAAGCAAATTACCAAGATATTTGATGTCTTGGGATGCACGGAGGAACAGAAGATTCCATTCGCCACCTTTATGTTCCGTGGAGAGGCAGATTACTGGTGGGAGTCTGTGAAGCGTACCCAGCCTGCCGCACTCAAGATGTCTTGGGAAGCATTCCAGAAACTGTTCAATGACAAGTACTTTCCTGAAAGTATTTGTTATATGAAGGAGGTAGAGTTTATCAGACTCGAACAAAACAACATGACTGTGTCCCAGTACGAGGCTAAATTCGCGGAGTTGTCCAGGTTTGCACCTCATTTGGTAGAGAATGAGGAACGTATGACGCAGATGTTTCTGAGAGGTTTGAAACCCAAAATACGTCAATACCTCATTTCTCACAAATTTTCTCTATATTCGGATGTAGTGAACAGGGCCCAATTGTATTCAACCAAGGGACAACAACCAAGGTTGTACCGGTGGCAGCAGTCATTGGAGCAATGACAACCAGCGGGGAGGAAAGTATGACAGAAGCGGTAACCACTCCGATGGTAATCATGGCCATGATAGTAGAAAAAGCGACGGTCCGATTAGATATCGAAGTTGTCCCGATATTAGTGACCGGGGTTAATTTGAAAGTCCCGATATTGAGATCGGTGTTGATCTGACGGTCCGATTAGAGATCAAAGTTGATTTGATGGTCCGATATTGAGATCGGGGTTGATTTGATGGCCCGATATTGAGATCGAGGTTGATCTGTCGGCCCGATTAGAGATCAGGGTTGATTTGATGGCCCGATATTGAAATCGGGGTTGATCTGACTGCCCGATTGGAGATCGGGGTTGATTTGATGGCCCGATAATGAGATCGGGGTTGATTTGACGGTTCGATTGGAGATCAGAGTTGATTTAATGGCCCAAAATTGAGATCGGGGTTGATCTGACGGTCCGATTAGAGATCGGAGTTGATTTGATGGCCCTATATTGAGATCGGGGTTGATTTGACGGTCTGGTTGGAGATCGAAGTTGATTTGATGGCCCGATATTGAGATCGGGGTTGATTTGACTATCTGATTGGAGATCGGAGTTGATTTAAAAAGACAGTTTTACCCTCCTACAGTGTTAGTGTCAGGGCAGGAAATTTCGAGTGTCTACAGATATCATCATCTTCTTCTAAAACTAAGGCTAAGCTAAGGTAATCATCTAACATTAAGGTTATGGATTATTGTTCTTCATTGATATTCATAGTTTAGTTCTCTGTAAATTGAGTTTTCATGATAATTGGAATTTGTAGTTGATGATTTGGTTAGATAAGTGTTATATGAATTAGTAGATGTTTATAATTCATTATATGTATGCTATAAACAATTTTAAGAAATCAAAATATTGTAAAAATAAGTTTTAAATGAAGAATTTGTTTTCTTATGGAGTTCACATGTTTTGGTTGAGTTTTAGAGTAAAAATTGATGATTTAATTATGTTTTAATCTGCAAATTGAGAGTTTTTTTATGATATTATCTTTAAAAACGAAAACAATGCATGTGTTTTGGATTGATTTTGTTGAAAATTGAATCCATGATGAATTATTTAGTTAAATGTGTTAGGAATAAGCATGAGAATGCTATTTCTATTTATATAATATTTGATTATGATCTTAATGAATGAATATGCAAATATGTCTATATTGATGAAAGCTGTAAAGTCCTTAGATGGATAATAGGAATATACGTACAAGGACTTAGAATAAAATGATTAAATATGTTAGGTTGATCCTACATGAACAAAACAGCTTTGTAAAGTCCTTCAAAGGAATATGATGTACAAGGACTAAATATAGAAAGATCAAGCTTGTTAGGTTGATCTTATGAAATGTAATATATAGGTCTGTCTGATCGTCGAGCACTGCACCAGCCTTCGTAGTCTGCCAGGAGAGACAAGGAAGACTCGGAGACTATCTAGGCAGAATCATAGTCTATGAGGATAGTAGCTCTCAAAGTTTGTAGTCTGCCAGGAGAGACAAGTCAGGATCGTGGTGTGTCGAGAAGGACTTTCTCGAAGATCGTAGTCTATCGAGGAAGTTATGTTCAGAATCGTGGAGACAGCCTGTCTAAGAGTCGTTCGAGCGCCTACCGGAGCCAAGTCAAGAATCGTAGGCCACACGTGAAGTCGTGGACTCTATTGATCATCTCAGAGGTAGAAATCGTAGTTGAGCTAGATCAGACTAGGACAACAAGTGTTAAGGCAGAAATCGTAGTCTGTCGTATGATCTGCTCTTGAAGTCGTAGTGTCTGCAGAACCAAAGTAAGATCATAGTGTGCAAAACAAAGGCTTCGACAAAGTCAAGCAAGTGCTCACAACGCCAAGGAAGAATCGTAGAGATAATACGATTCTCAACAAATGAGCACTCCCAAAGTATCCAAAGCTGTAGCATCTGGTCAGAGCTGTAAAGATGCAATTTACCTGAAGAAAGCCAGAGACCACTCACCGAATGGCATGCAAGCAATCAGAAGATCGAAGCACCAACTCAATCACCATCTTGATTGAGAAGTGAAGCCGTTCAGGAGAAGTCTTCCACAAGCGAATATTAGAAGACAATATATGAAGTGACTGACTAGAGGAAGTCAGCAAGTGTAGTCGCTGTCAAACCAACAGAAGACAACGATCTTGGGTATGGCCATAATCACAGTGCCTGCCAGATAAGAAGCAGGAACTGATGCAGTTTATTCAGAGATACTGGCCAACTTATAAAGAATAGACAAAGAAGATTAAGCATGGGTCAAACCCTTAATAACATGTGAACGAGAGATCACAGAGAGAGTGAGAGCTGAGCATGACTAATCATAAGAGTCTTGCAATCCAGAAGGGCCAGAGCATTCAGACAAGTTATCAGTTCCTAATGCAAGTCAAGGCAAGCAGAAGTGTTAAAGTACTGTACGAGTGAAAAAGGAGAGGTTCTACATTGTCAATCCAAAGAACACTCTCAAAATCATAGTGTTGTCTCAACCAGTCAACAAGCAACATTTATCTGACAAACTACAATCAAGTTCAAGGTCATCTGCATCAGAATCGTAGAGTTCGGTCATCTGATTATTGTAGCCTTGGCAACCTCTCAATATAAGGACTGACATTCGAACGTTGTTGATTGAGAGCATCAATGCAGAAGGACAACTCCTGATGTTCAAATCGAGGAATCAGAAAAGAGAAATAAAGGTGACTATCAGCCTAACACGTTAAAGTGACATCTCTGATGTGGTAGGTGAAATAGCAGACTGCCATGTCAGAAATGTCAAAAAGGGGCTGTCACGTCAAATCAGTAGTCTGCACCAAATAACTCAAGATCTGCGAAGCAATTGAAATAGCTTTCAACGGCTATATTCCAACGAAAAATTTATGGAAGGGTATTTAATAGCTGAAGCTTCAAAGATGAAAAGCGGCTGAGTTGAAAAGTAGTTGGGTTGTTAATTTGTTGACTCTACGAGTTCTACAGAACTGAACAAAACACGTCTCAGTGGCAGTGAGACTATGAAAGTAGAAGTGAAGCAAGCAAAGAGAAGAGCCTTAACAAATAAAGGCTTCGCTCAACAACAATAAGAATGCCAATCAGAATGGAAGCTAAGGTAAGAGTCGAGAAGGCCAAGAAGACAGTAAGAAGAGTGGCAAACCAGAAAGAAGATCCAAAGAGTCACTCTACGAATCACCATGAACCACCAAGAGCTGAAGAAGAGCAGATGCAGAACCAGATCTGCACATCATTCAAGCAAGGTTCAGGGGAGGCTAAGTACCAGATGGAGTCTACCAAAGGTACAAAGACTTAGCAGACCCCAAGTGGTGAAGGTGTGCAAAGCTGAGATTAGATGAAGACAAGCATCAACCACAAGATCAGCTGTACCAAAGAAGTGATGAGACTACTAAGTACTCAAAGATGTCGAGCTTTATGAACATTTTAGCAGTTCATCAAAGGTGATCCAGTCTCGATGCAGAATTCAAGGAGGATCACACCAAGCTGCTAAGTACCAAAGGATGAACAAGCTTCAAGTCATCTTAGCAGCTCAGCACCACCACCAACAACAACAAGAAGCCAGGGCCTGAGGGGTCCTTGTCCGAGGGAGTAAATCAAAGTCAAGTCTGCTGGACTTGCTGTACTAGAGGGTACACGAGATTCCAAGTCTGCTGGACTTGAAGAGTTCTTAGTGAACTAAAGTTCCAAGTCTGCTGGACTTGAAGAGTTCTTAGTGAACTGAAGTTCCAAGTCTGCTGGACTTGAAGAGTTCTTAATGAACTGAAGTTCCAAGGCTGCTGGCCTTGAAGGAATCTTAGTGATTCAAAGATGTATAGACTTCCTTAGTGGAATCCCTGCTTGTTGAAGCAGAAGAGTGGATTAAGAGCTTGAGTCTCTGAACCACTTAAAATCCCTTGTTTATTTTACATTCTTGTCATTTACATATAACTACTATGAATGTAATAACCGCTTACACCTAAACAAACTCTAGAACAATGGTTAACAAAATATCTATGAAAGGGAGATTTAACTTATTTCGCTGTGCTTGAAATGATTCGTATGTTTATCATATGCTAATTACTTAGCAATACAAAATAAAATGGAAAAGATTTCTAAAAATGAAAAGGATCTATTCAACCCCCCCTTCTAGACCTATTGTGTGCCCTCTGGGAACTAACAAAATGTATGCGTTTTGGGAAAATAGCAAAATTTGGATTTAAAAACCAATTATTTTGATTTCTTAGATGGTTTTTATGGTTGGAGTCATGTTATATATGTGTGTTGTTGCATATATGTGGTTTATATTGTTTGGGTAGCTTTGAATTGCCGATTGATGGAGTTTTGGGGAAGAAAAGTGCAGCAAAAAGCAGCCTGCAATGTTCCCATCTGCGTTCCGGCGCAGCTGCGCCGGCAGCAAAGGCAGGAACGGCGCAGCTGCGCCTGCTGAGCTTCCTAGTCGAGAACTAGCGTAGCTGCGTCGGTGCCAAGGCTTAGGGAAGCGGAGCTGCGCCAGACCATGAACAGAAGCAGTTTACTTTAATTGTTTGTTCAATTTTTAAAACTCAATCTGATTTGGTTTAATGATGATGGTTATGTGTTAGACACGTAACAAGTTGCTATAGCATATTCTTAACATTTATTTGATGATTTCAAAATTGAAAAGTAAGTAAGTTGTGAAAACTTTAAGTTATTATTTGATAATGTCTAGAGATGTTGATTAAATGATGTATTACTTTACTAAGACTTGTGATTAGAGTTGTGTATGATGATGGTCAGAACAAGAACTAAGATAACGAGTTCAACTAAGATGGAATTTAACTTGTTAAGTTAATGTTAGTGTAGCTAATCTGCATTGCAATTCTAATGGTATGTGTAGGGTATTCGAGAAGCGAGTGTATTAATTGTGTAGCTAACGAATGAGGCAAGTTTTCTAATTACACTCCTTGTAATTGAGCAAGTTGTTCTATCCTTTCTTGTTTACGTTTACGCAAGTTATTTTATTCTCTATTCTTATCAAGCGAGCAAGTACAGTAATTTCTATATTGAGCATATATAGTATTGAAGCTCATTATTGAAAATATTGTAACCTTGACTTAATTGTTCAAGCAAGGTTTTATTGTATCTTTCAAATGCTTTAAGTTTGTTTCTAAAGTATGACTATTGAATATAATGTCGATTGTTATGACTCATAGTTATTTCATAATCCTTTTATTATCTAACTCTTATATTATTGTGAGTTGATTCAACTACCCCTTAGTTGATGATGGTTGAACTCTAAATTACCCTTTGAGCTTATGCAAACCAAACTTTCTTTGGTGCAGACTTGTTAATCAAAATTGAGATGAACAACACTATTAATAGGGGATTACCATGCGAAAGCATTAAAATGTTTGTGCACAATACATGGTATGAAGGGCTGATCCCCCTAAGTACGAGTTAAGGTCCATATAGTCTAACGATTGTTAAAGGTTCAAATAGAAATGTTTATAACCTCGGACATAGTTCAAGGTCTTATAACCCTTAGATAAATTCTAAATTCTATATTCAATTCTTGATTATAGATGATAGAAATATTATTCAATTCAGTTGAAGCTATTCAGTAATATGTCATCACTATTGATTGTTATTTCCAGTGAGCTTTTGTTTGCTCACTCTTGCATTTATATAACCATTATAGTCAAAGTTGAGAGAGTTGACGAACCGTCAACTAGCAGAGGAAAAGGAAATATGAACACGTGAAGACTTGTTCATATTTGATTATGATTTTTGCAATAAAACTTTAATTGTTTATGATGTTTTATTTTCCGCATTGACAATATTTAAGGTTAGAAACCCTGAGAACGTTTTGACAAGGTTGTAATCCTTTTATAAGGAAGATGATTATTTAAGGTTGTAATTTATTTTGTATCCCTTATTTATGGGCAATAGTTATGTTTTATTTAGATAGTGAACACCAAATCTTGAGAAAATAAAGTACCCGGATTTGGGGGTGTCACAAGTTGGTATCAAAGCCTTAGGTTATGAACCTTAGGTGGGGAACCTTAGCCAGTAGCCTTATATAAGATCGAAAAGATAATGATGATAGTTACAATAATAAACTACCTTACGTGCTATATGGTTACATTATGTACCCGAGGAGTATCAATCGATATCACATAATAATTAAACTTTAAAAATTTTGTTATCAGGATGACGAATATGGGAGAGTCCAATCAGAATAGGGAGGAGTTACCCCAGATTCCTAGGGATGAGGAGTCCCGAGATATCCATACTGTTTGGGAGAAGTTGGTTCAAAGAGAGCAATCTCCATTGATCACAGTAGTGGGTCAGGAGCATGAGCCAGTCTTTAGCCGAGACGATGAGGATGAGTCAGAGGAAGAGGAAGAAGATCCTGAAGAGGAATTTCCACCTAACTTTATTAGCGTTGTGATGTACGAGGAGGTCTACGACCGTAACATTGAGCTGCAAGATAGAGTTGGAGAGCTGGAGGAGCTAGTGGATGAGAGTCGGACCACCATACAGCAGAAGGAGGAAACGATTCAAGAACTGGATGGGCAGCTTGGAAACGTGAAGTGGGATCTAGTTCACGCGGAGTGCGAAAGGGATGATGTACTGGCTGAGCTAGCGAAACTGAAGAACGACATCAAAGAGGAGTCAGTGAAGCATGTCAGAGCAGAGGATGCGTGTTTGAAGGCTACTCAATGTGCAGATCAAGCTAAAGACGAGGTTCAAGCGAAGAAGGCCAAGCTGAAGGAGAAAGATTATGCGTTTCATTCGACTATAGATAGGGCCCAGGATCGTGTCTTTTATTACCCAACTCAGTTCAAGGATTTGTCGTGGTATATGGTGGATCGTAGAACAGTGTTCCGGGTGATGGAAGAAGAATGTGGAGAGGCTGTGCGACGTCTTAATATGCCTAGATAGTAGAGGAGAAACTATGCGTGTCTTTGTGTAGTAAATAATGTAAATCCCAGAATTTGAGATAATAATGGGATAAGATAATGATGTTATCCTGCAACTTGTTTCAGTTCAGGAAAGATAATGTAAATACAGAGATGCCATCTATTCTATGTTTTAAAAATTATGAATGAATAATATATCAAAGTTTATTGACGTGCTATGTGTTTAAGTGTGAATTGATTTATTTGAAATGTTTAAGTTTGAACTTAAATATTTAAGAGATGAGTAGGGATCTAATAAGAGTATGTCTTAACAGAACGATGCCTCTTAGAAGAAGAACTAGTACGTCAACAGCAAGAGGATTCTATGAACAACAACAATGATGAGGCTAACGCCAATCCAGTTCAGTAACTGGTGAATCTACTGACGGAAGCACTTGCGAAGCAGCCGTAAGTTCAAGTCGCGACGTTCAAGGAATTCAAAGCGGTAGGACCGTCAGAATTTTAGAGATTGGTGAATCCGATAGAGGCCCAGACGTGAGTGATGGAAATGGAGAAGGTCTTTGATGTGGCCAGAATTAACGACGACCAGAAGATCGCTTTCGCGACATTCATGCTGAAGTTGGAAGCTACCTACTGGTGGCAGGCCAACAAGACTCGAGGAGGGGAATGTGTGATAGCATGGGACCGATTCAAATAGATGTTCTTTGAAATGTACTTTCCAGTAAGCTCGCAAAATTAGATGGAGGTCCATGTTCCAGCTGAACACGTTTGCTGCAGTGTTGGAAAAGGTGATCATCGCGGAAGGTGGAAGCGATGCCTTGACCAGGTATAATCAGGACCAGAAGAAGAAGAAGAAGAGGCTGAGAACAAGGCTGGTGGTAGTGGTACCAACTAGAAAAGAAAATAGAATGACAACGCATTTGCTGGGAGTCAACAGGGAAGCCAGCAGAAGAGAAGAATTGAAGCATGTGCTACATGCGGGAGGAATCACAATGGAACGTGCTTGAGGGGAAGGCGAGTGTGTTTCAACTATGCTCAAGAAGGCCACATTGTGCCAAATTGTCCTAACTCGAAGAAGGGAGCTTTTTTTACATGTGGGGCCCAAAAAAGCCAGCTGGAGGGTCGACAGGCGGGAGAAGAAATAGCAGCGGCAACATTTTGGCTATTGTTTGACCACCGCAGACGAGCCGACCCACTACTAGAACATTCAACATGACCGTACAGGATGCTGTGCAGTCAAAAGATGTGGTGTCAGGTATTAGTCCAGTCAATAATATTAATGCTTATATATTATTTGATTCAAGTGCTACTTGTTCATTCATATCTGATGACTTTGCTAAGACTTTAGACTTATCTAAAGAGGAATTAGTTTACCCCTTAAACATAGAGATTACGAATATGAAGATTATTCCTGTCAGGTTTGTACATAAGAACTATAGATTGGTCATTAAGGGTCATGAGTTTATAGTAGACCTAATTCTGATAAAACTTAGGGAGTTGGATATTATGCTGGGTATGGATTGGTTGTTCAACCATGGGGCGGTAATTAATTGTCAGAAGAAGTCTGTAAGCCTTACGACTCCGTCGAAGGTAGTGTTTTATGGCCGTAAATCGCCTAGACAAGTGAGTTGTCTGACGATTATGCAAGCCAAGAAGTTATTGAAGCAAGGTTGTGTAGGGTACTTAGCCTACATAGTGGATACTCGTAAGGAGAGTCCAAAGATGGAAGAGATATCAGTGGTTAGGGAGTTTGTGGACGTATTTTCGAGCGATTTGCCAGGACTTCTATCGGATAGAGAGATAGAGTTCGTGATCGACTTAGTACTGAGGACTGCTCTGATATCGAAAGCCCCGTATAGAATGGCTCCTGTAAAGATGAAGGAGTTGATGGTTCAACTGCAGGAATTGCTGGACAAGAAGTATATTCAGCTGAGCATATCGTCGTGGGGAGCGCCGGTATTGTTCTTCAAGAAGAAGGATGAATTGATGTGGCTATGCATTGATTATAGGGAATTAAACAAAGTTACGATCAAGAATAAGAATCCTTTACATAGGATCAATGACTTGTTCGATCAACTGAAGGGTGCTAGATACTTCTCAAAAATAGATTTGAGAAGCGGGTATCATCAATTGAAGGTAAGGAGAGAGGATGTACCGAAGACGACATTTAGAACTCGGTATGGACATTACGAGTTCTTGGTGATGTCATTTGGTCTAACGAATGCACCAGCAGCATTTATGGACCTAATGAATAGAGTGTTTAAGCCGTTTCTAGACAAGTTTGTAGTGGTGTTTATAGATGACATTTTGGTCTATTCCAAAACTAAGGAGGAACACAGTGAACATTTGAGGCTGACATTGGAATAGCTGAGACGGGAAAAGTTGTATGCGAAATTCTCGAAGTGTGAATTCTGGTTAAAATATGTGCAATTTCTTGGTCACATGATTGACAAAGATAGGATTTCAGTAGATCCGTTGAAGGTTGAAGCTGTGATGAATTGGGATCAGCCGAAGACACCGTCAGAAGTGAGGAGTTTCTTGGGATTGGAAGGTTACTACAGAAGACTTATTCAAGACATTTCCAAAATCATAACTTCGTTGACGAATTTGACTCGGA
This sequence comes from Panax stipuleanatus, assembly GCA_020205555.1. NCBI lineage: Eukaryota > Viridiplantae > Streptophyta > Magnoliopsida > Apiales > Araliaceae > Panax > Panax stipuleanatus. The sequence goes on from CM035116.1 coordinate 2,614,554, forward strand.
AGATGGTGAAGTTCGTTTAGACGGAAAAGTGTAAGGAGAGTTTTCAAGAACTAAAGAAGAGGTTGAGTACTGCGCTTGCGTTGTTATTGCTGGATAGTACAAAAAATATCGTGGTTTACAATGATGCTTCACATAAAGGATTAGGCTGTGTGTGCTGATGTAGAACGACAAAGTCATCGCTTATGCATCACGCCAGCTGAAGGACTATGAGAAAGGGTATTTGACCCATGACTTGGAATTGGCAGCAGTAGTGTTTGCTCTGAAGATATGGAGACACTACCTATATGGAGAAAGTTGTGAGATATATACAGATCATAAGAGTCTGAAGTACATCTTTACACAGAAAGATTTGAATATGCGCCAGAGGAGATGGTTGGAGCTTATCAAGGGCTACGATTGCGAGATTCTTTACCATCCAGGTAAAGCGAACGTTGTTGCCGATGCCTTAAGAAGAAAGGGTCTAGAGAAGTTAATGTTATTAACTGCTTAGGAAATATTGGTAAATGAGATGACCAAGTTGGAGCTGGAGGTTAAGTATCCGAAGGAGTCGGACAAGAAGTTATTTCAAGTAACTACTGGTTCAACCTTTGTAGACAAGGTGAAAGAGGAACAACTACATGATGAGGAGTGTGGGAAGATCCGAAAGAGAGTAATCGATGGTGAAAAGATAAGGTTCAAGATTGATAATGATGGACTGCTACGATTTGAAGGGAGAGTCTAGGTACCGCCAGTACCGGAAGTCAAAGAGGAAAATTTTGGACGAAACTCATAGTTCGAGATATTCGATTCACCTTGGGAGTACGAAGATGTACCAGGATCTTAGACAATAATTCTGGTGGCCGAATATGAAGAGAGAAGTTATTGAATGTGTTGCGAAATGTTTAACATGCCAGAGGGTCAAAGCAGAACACTAGAGACCAAGTGGATTGCTACAACCGCTGGAGATTTTGGAATGGAAGTGGGAGCATATCACGATGGATTTCGTGGTTGGTCTTCCAATGACTCAAAAGGGTTTTGATGCAGTATGGGTGATAGTGGATCGACTAACAAAGTCAGCGCATTTCTTACCTATCAAGATTAGATTCAACTTAGATTAGTTGGCAAAGATGTACGTTATGGATATTATTTCTAGACACGGTGTTCCGGTGTCAATTGTATCAGACAGGGATCCGCGTTTCACATCAAATTTTTGGAAGTGACTACAAGAGTGTTTGGGAACACAATTGCAAATGAGTACGGTGTACCATCCTCAGACTGATGGCCAGAGCGAGAGAATGATTTAGACTTTAGAGGATATGCTGAGAGCTTGTATTATGGACTTCAAGGGAAGTTGGGATGATCATCTATCGTTAGTGGAGTTAGCCTACAACAACAATTACCATACAAGTATTGGCATGCCACCTTACGAAGCACTGTACGACAGGAAATGGAGGACTCCATTATGTTGGGATGAGGTTGGTGAACGACAACTGTTGGGACCGAAATTGGTGCAACAAACTGCTGAGATTGTCAAGCTGATCAGAAAGAGATTGGTAGCTGCTCATGATAGACAGAAGAAGTATACCGATTATCATCGTCAGAATCGAGAGTTTAAAGTAGGAAGCTTCATTTTCTTGAAGGTATCTTTCTAGAAGGGGAATATTCGATTTGGCAACAAAGGGAAATTGAGTCCCAGATTTATTGGACCTTTTGAGATACTGCGAAGGGTTGGCGAGGTAGCTTATGAGGTTGCGTTACCTCCGGAGTTAGAACATGTTCATAATGTTTTCCATATTTCTTTGTTGCGACAATATAAACACGATTATAAGCACGTGATAGAGTATGAGTCGTTACAATTTGATAAAGACTTAACATATGAGGAGGTTCCTATTCAGATAGTTGACAGAAAAGAGCAAGTAGTTAGAAATAAAGTGATATCTTCTATTAAGGTGATCTAGAGAACCACAATGCTGAAGAAGCTACGTGAGAACTCGAAGATTTTATGATAAAAACTTATCCCCAATTATTTGTTTAATTTCTTGTATATCGATTCTGGGAACATAATCTTTTTAAGGGGGGAAGAATGTGACGAATGTGAATTTTTTTTAATTGTGATTCTGGGATAGAATCCTTTTAAGGAGGAAAGATCGTAACAAACGAGATTTTGTATTTTAATTTTAAATATTTATTAAATTAAATAAATATTTTAGTTGCTTTATTTATTGAGTGGAATAAATAATTGATGTGATTGTTGTGGAGTAATTTAATTAAGTGCAATATGTTAATTAAATTGATGCTTGAGTAATTTTGTGATGAAATTCCAATTTAATTGAAATAATTAAATTAGATGAATATTATATGGTATTTGATATGAAGGATATAATAATTTATTTTAAATAATTAAATTAGAGATTTACTAATTTATTACATGAAATTATTATTAATGAGTAAATTATAATTGTGTAGCAAGTTAATTATGTGGCAATTTTATTTATTTAATTGATGTTATCTTTAATTTAATTAAATTGGGATAGCGAGATTTATTTAAATAATGTGTGACAGAGGAAACTATGTAGTAAAAGGAGTTATTAACATAAATTAAAAGAATTTTAATTTAGTTTTACCAAACAAGGCCCTTAAATCTATTTTAAAATAGTTTTACCAAACAAGGCCTTAGTTCTAAAAATCTATTTTTAAATTTAAAGGGTTTTTGCCAAACAAGCCTTATGGCTTTTGATTTTTAAAAATATATAATTGATATGTATTTATTAGAGGGATTAAATATTTTGTCAGGTTATATGTTATGTTATTATATGTGTAATATATGTATATAAGTTTATTTTAAAACTACGTAAGTTAGAGTTAAAATAACATAGTAGAATATTAGAGAGAAAAGAGAGAAGGAGGAAAAGAAAGAAGAAGAAGGCTCTGTGAAAATAAAAGAGAGTTGATATCATCATCTTCTTCTAAAACTAAGGCTAAGCTAAGCTAATCATCTAACATTAAGGGTACGAATTATTGTTCTTCATTGATATTCATAGTTTAGTTCTCTGTAAATTGAGTTTTCATGATAATTAGAATTTGTAGTTGATGATTTGGTTAGATAAGTGTTATACGAATTAGTAGATGTTTATAATTCATTATATATATGCTATAAATGATTTTCAGAAATCAAAATATTGTAAAAATAAGTTTTAAATGAAGAATTTGTGTTCTTATGGAGTTCATATGTTTTGGTTGAGTTTTAGAGTAAAAATTGAAGATTTAATTATGTTTTAATCTGCAAATTGAGAGTTTTTTTTATGATATTATCTTTAAAAACAAAAACAATGCATGTGCTATGGATTGATTTGGTTGAAAATTGAATCATGGTGAATTATTTAGTTAAATGTATGCGTTTTGGGAAAATAGCAAAATTTGGATTTAAAAATATTTGATTTTGATTACTTAAATGGTTTTTGTGGTTGGAGTCATGTTATACATGTGTGTTGTTGCATATATGTGGTTTATATTGTTTAGGTTGCTTTGAATTGCCGATTGATGGAGTTTTGGGGAAGAACAGTGCAGCAGAGAGCTGCATGCAACGTTCTTGTCTGCTTTCCGGTGCAGCTGCACCGGCAGCAAAGGCAGAAACAGCGCAGCTGCGCCTGCTGAGCTTCCTGAGTCAAGCACCAGCGCAGCTACGCAGGTGCCAAGGCTTAGAGAAGCGTTGCTGAGCCAGACCCTGAGCAGAGGCAGTTTACTTAAATTGTTTGTTCAGTCCCAATCTGATTTGGTCTAATGATGATGGTTATGTGTTAGAAACGTAACAAGTTGCTATAACATATTCTTAACATGTATTTGATGATTTCAAAATTAAAAAGTAAGTTATGAAACCTTTAAGTTTTTAGTTGATAAAGTCTAGAGATGTTGATTAAGTGTTGTATTGCTTTACTAAGACTTGTGATTAGAGTTGTGTATGATGATGGTCAGAACTTGAACTAAGATAACGAGTTCAACTAAGATAGAATTTAACTTGTTAAGTTAATGTTAGTGTAGCTAATCGGCATTGCAATTCTAACGATATGTGTAGGGTATTCGAGAAGCGTGTGTATTAATTGTGTAGCTAACGCATGAGACAAGTTTTCTAGTTACACTCTTTTTAATTGAGCAAGTTGTTCTATCCTTTCTTGTTTACGTTTACGCAAGTTATTTTATTCTCTATTGTTATTAAGCGAGTAAGTACTCTAATTTCCATATTGAGCATATATATTATTGAAGTTCATTATTAAAAATAATGTAACCTTGACTTAATTGTTCAAGCAAGGTTTTATTGTATCATTTAAATGTTTTAAGTTTGTTTCTAAAGCATGACTGTTGAATATGATGTCGATTGTTATGACTCATAGCTATTTCATAATCCTTTTGTTATCAAACTCTTATATTATTGTGATTTGATTCAACTACCCCTTAGTTGATGATGGTTGAACTCTAAATTACCCTTTGAGCTTATCTAAATCAAACTTTCTTTGGTGCGGACTTATTAATCGAAACTGAGATGAACAACCCTATTAATAGGGGATTACCATGCGAAATCGTTAAAATGTTTGTGCACAATACATGATACGAAGGGCTGATCCCCCTAAGTACGAGTTAAGGTCCATATAGTCTAACGATTATTAAAGGTTCAAATAGAAATGTTTATAACCTGGGATATAGTTCAAGGTCTTATGACCCTCAAATGAATTCAAAATTCTATATTCAATTCTTGATTATCGATGATAGAAATATTATTCAATTCAGTTGAAGATGTTCAATAATATGTCATCACTATTGATTTTTATTTCTAGTGAGCTTTTGTTTGCTCACTCTTGCATTTATATAACCATTACAGCCAAAGTTGAGAGAGTTGATGAACCGTCAACTAGCAGAGGAAAAGGCAATATGAACAAGTGAAGACTTGTTCATATTTGATTATGATTTTTGCAATAAAACTTTAATTGTTTATGGTGTTTTATTTTCCGCATTGACGATATTTAAGGTTACAAACCCTGGGAACGTTTTGACAAGGTTGTAATCCTTTTATAAGGAAGATTTTGATTATTTAAGGTTGTAATTTATTTTGCATCCCTTATTTAGTGAACACCAAATCCTGAGGAAATGAAGTACCCGGATTTGGGGGTGTCACGGTTATATAGGGATTTCGATGAACGGTATAGCGTAAGCAGTATGCAGCGCAAAGTCATGTTTCCTAACTTCATTCATTTTTATATGAATGCTAGTTTCTTAAACTTCCCAGATGTTGAACTTGGGAAGTTTTCTCTATGTACAAGTGTGTGATATTAGTACAAGGTGATAGAATGTATAAGGCCTTGTGCCACAATTTTAACATTTCGGTGTTTCTAAGAGATGAACTGTTCTGTGATTGAACTGTTCAATGTGAAAGAGTTCAGTTTATTTATAAACTGTTCTTATTAAGTTTGGGCTAATGATTCTAGCCAGACATAATGTGTATGAAAAAGGTAAAAGGATGAAAATATTTCAAAGTGAATGTGACTAATGTTTTAAAATGATAGGAATCATACTTATTCCTATTATTCGAGTTGCTTCATAACCTTTATTCGGTTATTGAAGTCTTAAAAGAATTTTGATTCTTGATTTGGTTGTTATTCAATTGCTATGACTTGCTGAGCAATTGAATGCTCACACTTGCTTTAAATAAAAACATTTTCAGCGAACGATGTTAGAAGAACTAAAGGATTTCGTAAGGATCAAGCTGACCGGTGTCCTGCTGAAGTGATGTTCATTTTATGAACAAGTGTGAAGATTCAAGCCAAGACTTTTAATGTAGATTAGTTATTAAACTATAGATTAGTTTAATGAATTGTCATATATCTTTGGTGGCGGATGAAAGTCACTCTTGTAAGAAGTAAAGATAATGTAATTATCATTATTTGAATGAATGAAGGTTTTAAGGTAATAGAACCTGGGAATTGAATAGATATGTTGTTATTCTTTAGGATATAATGATGTATGTATGGAACGAGAAGTACTCGTGACGTACAAAATCTGGGTGTGAAGATAGACCAAATTTTGAGGTGTTACAGTGGCGCCTTTCCTGAGCCTCACAGGATTAGTCTCCTTTGAGTCCAGGAATGAAACGCCGACGGGTTCGCCTCCTGTTGGAGGAATCACACAACATGCATTCACATACAAAGTGTCTTATCATATGAAATGATAGCATTCGTGCGAAGCATTAATATAAAGCAGTAAAACATTTATTTATATCCACTCAATGTAAAGACAGCATCCACACACATGTATATAAACATAAAATTTTGAAAAGATTTAAATGCGGCTTAAGCCCTCTAATGTCCCCAGCAGAGTCGCCACCTGTCGATGTCTGGAAAAAATCTTGGTTTCTTTTCTTGCTTGTTTCTACCCTTTATGTTTTCTATTTTGGATTTGTTTGATATGAGGGTGAGATTTTCAGGAAAAGACCGACATATAATGTCGAGGATTTGAAAAGATTTGATTTTATTGGTCCAAATTAGACAGAGTCTCCAGTTGATATGAGTTAAATGGTTGTACCAACTCAACCGAGTTTTAAAAGATTTTGCAATATAGCCCAATTATTGGACTCTGTTTAATTGGTCTTGGAAACCGAGATTCATAGAGTTCGGGGGCTTGATTAAGCGGGGGGAAGGTGTTAGGCACCCTCTGACTTCCGTGAAACATGGTTACCACGGCTTTTTCAATTTCCCTAATCATTATTTGGGGGTATGTGTGTGTGTGAATTGCAGTAATTGGGCTTAAGTACTTTATTTGAAAGTAGTGTTATGCTTTGTTGGACCTATATATGAAGGATTTGATTTAATGAAACGTCCTTTTTTAGACAAGATATGAAAGTGATGTTTTGAAAAGTGTTTTTCAAGCCCTTTCGCTCGCATAGTGATTAAAGCTTTTGATACTTCCATTTTTATTTTGTATTCGGCTTGATTTGGATTTTATAGGAGATGCAGAGCATAAATAAATATCTACAAACGTGTCGGACCTCTTACGGGCATGAAAGTCATCGAAGTGATTCGAGCACCACAAACCACAATTTAGTTATGTTAGAGCCTTAAATATGTATCCCCGCTTTAAGGCCCATGGTTATATTTACAAAGGGGTTTGCAAGCTGTATATACAGTTGAAATTTGTCCATTATGGGATTCAGATCCAGATCCATGTGATTAATCGTAGATCCCGTGATTCCTAGGCTCACACAATATCATCAAAAAGCTTGCATCGACTACTACTTTTAAATTCTTTCACAATAATTCAAAACGTTTAATGACGTCATAATACCGTATTGATTTACAGTACGTTGAGGACTTCGTCAATTTATGACTTCGTCATTCTACATCGTACCATAACGGGTTGACGATCCTAAGATCACATCCAACACTAGGTTTAATGCATTGATAACTCCGTCTTTTTACCATCTATGCATCAAATGCATTGATGATATAAATTCATTTTGATATTTCAAATCAAATTCTATCTAGCCGAAATGATTAGCATAGACATATAAAGAATAGTTTCTTTTTAAAATCCATTGGTTTCCAAAAGTTGAAACCATTATTTTCTTTCCAAAAACATACACATCAACACGATGTCAACAATTTCAAAATCTAGTATAGCTAGAAGACTTGGAATTTTCTACTTTCTTCTTCTTCCTTCATTATCATACTTGCGACAATCCTAACTTCTTCTAGCACCTTAAATGCTACACCTTAGTATAGTTCATTAAACTTGCCACACCTTATGTGTTTAGGAACTTTTCACAACCATATGTGTTTAAGAACTTATCTTCGCAATATGTAATCCAAGAACAAATCAAGGACTATCCATACGCTCAGGGCTCAGAAACATAGCATATAACTATGAGTCACAAACTTTTCATAAGTATGAGTTTCAAGAACTCGGACCTATCTTAGTACAGTCTACTATCCAATATACAAATGAGAAAAGATTCACCTTCTCGTCATATAAATATTGATAACGCGACATTACTATTCCAATGATTATCACTGTAATAGACCGAGTGGTTGTTACACCAAAGCATAAACCTTTGCCCATAACAAAAGTTCATACAACTCAACTATCACATAAGTCCTCAATTGAAATTTACAACCTTCAAATTTTAACTTTCCTTAATATGAATTCTCTTTAATTCGTATTATAGACACTCGAAATTTTTTCATTCCTGTTGTAGACACTCGAAATTTGCGTTCCTGTTACTAACCTTGCAGGGGGGAAACCGCCTTTTAAGCCCCGGTCTCAATACCGGGATGCCAACTCAACCCCGGTCTCAATACCAGGATGTCAACTCAGCCCCGATCTCAATACCGGGATACCAACTCAGCCCCGATCTCAATACCGGGATGTCAACTCAGCCCCGGTCTCAATACCGGGATGCTAACTCAGCCCCGGTCTCAATACAGGGTTGCCAACTCAGCCCCGATCTCAATACCGGGATGCCAACTCAGCCCCGATTTTAATATCGGGATGTCAACTCAACCCCGATCTCAATACCAGGCTGCCAACTTAGCCCCGATCTCAATACCGGGATGCCAACTCAATCTCGGTCTCAATACCGGGATGCCAACTCAATCCCGGCCTCAATATCAGGATGTCAACTCAGCCCCGGACTCAATATTGCGATGTCAAATCAACCCCGGTCTCAATACCGGGGATGTCAACTCAGCCCCGGTCTCAATACCGAGATGCCAACTCAGCCCCGGTCTCAATACCAGGCTGCCAACTTGAAAGTAGTATGCATACAAGCCAATCATGTATGATGATAAAGCATATACTTTATAAACGATCTTATTTATTTATTAATAAAAGTATTCTTTTATTATAGGCATTTAATTATCTACATGATGTTATTTTTATAGTATGTAAATAACTCATAGTTTTAAGCAATGATTTTAGAATCATGATGTTGATCATGCTAATGAGATATAAATTCTTAGAAAGCTTAAAACTAAAATATTTTTCAATCGTTGGATTACTAAATAGGGGATTATTAAATCCGGATAGATTGGTACATATGTTGCTTGCTTATTGGATGAGGATGATTGATCTCATGATCATTTGTGTGGAGACACTAAAGCAAGTATTTAGGTGCTTATTGGAGAATAAGTTCACTGAACGTGACTCGCTATGGAATACTTAATGCATTTTTACTTACCTGTCAATAGGAATTTCTAATGTGATAGTAGTACAAGTGATTCTTGGACTTGAAATCATCATAGTATCTTGTGTGTAATGAATTATACTTTGACTTATTCCTTAAGACCCTTAGAGTATATCAAAGGGTATGCTTGGGTATAATGAGTTACATATGGAGATAATGAATGATCACTAAAAAATCTACCACTTCTAGTAAAAGAAGAGATAGGTCCTATGTGATTCGTTAAATGATAACCCAGTAGTCCTTGGACAAGGCATAATGAAATTAGAAAGGAGTTTCTAATTTGCGTTATTTGGAGTTGTACTTTTTCTAATCGAAATACATATAATTAAATAAAATAAGACTTGACAGTAATTCCATGTCTTATATTTAATTGGGACATTGTATGGTGGAAGAATTGAATTGTACGGTAACTATTTACTCACAGGTTCTTTTATGATTAATATTGAAATCTATATTATCTGAAAAGTCGTTGATGGCTAGGGAGGCTTATCCCTATTGTAGAATAAATATTATTTATTTAAATAGATTATTAGCTTTATTTATTTATTTAAATAAGATTAGAATTGTTCTAATTGATTTATTCACAATCGGTTTAATATGGAGAACCTAAAGGATCACACCATAAAAAAAAGAATAATTATTTAAGAAGGTAATGACATAATCGTAATAATGCATTAAGTGTAATTAATTTAATCTATGGTGATAGAATAAATTAAATAGCTTAATATTTATTATTTAATATTTTGAAAATATTAAATATAAATTAATAAAAGGAGTCTTATTAATATTATTACAATTATTATTATTTTAATTTCTAAATGAGTTTAGAAATTAATTTAATATTAATACTCTTATTTATTCCTAATAAGATTAGGAGGCAAATTAATTAAATAAATTTAATTAATTATTCACAATGTGGTGGGAAGCCTAACTTAATTAAAGAAGTTTAATTAATTAAATGAAATCTCATGTCTAATAGGATTAGAAGGTTGATCAATATCTATATAAGAGGAGTCTTATAAAAAATATCACTTGATGCAATTCTAATTGTTGGAGAGTACTCCTTTTCTATAGAGGTTAGAAAACTAGGGTTTAGCCAACCACCCTCCTTCTTGATAATTCTTCTTCCTTGGTGGATCACATCTAGAGGCCAAACACAAGGGTGGCTAACGTTGATCAAAGGAATGAATCGAACCCGAAAATTCAAGGAGATCACGAAGAACAAGGAGTTAAACTCGTACTTGTGGAAGCTTCGTTCTACAAGGGTATGATTCCATAACTTCTTATTTATCATTTTAAATTAATAATTTGCATAACGGATGATCCTTTAATGGTTTTGTAGAAATTTTTTAACTCTGATTTTACCATGCTTATGCTAATTTGTGCAATTTGATTGTGCCATGATTTCGTACAAACCTAACAGTGGCATCAGAGCCAAACTTTTATGCAATTATTAATTGTTTTGATTCTATATATATATGGATATATATTTAGAATAATTTATTAGGAATAATTAATTGTATAAAATTAATTTTTTTTTAAAAGGGGCCAATTTCGAAGTAATTTTTTTTTTCGCGAAAGTCTTTTTTTGGGATGAAGCACGGTTTATATATATATATATAGTTAAAGGAGGTGATCACGTTTTTTTTCTTCCAAAAAGGTAGTTGCAGTACGATTTATATATATATATATATATATAGTTAAAGGTGTTTGGTTTATATATATATATATATATATATATATACCTATTAACTAGTATATATATAGATTTAATATACTAACCGTACCTTATATATATATATATATATATATATATATATACGGACCCGTTCAAGAGCACTTCCCTTAAAGAGCCATATTCGGTTAAAGAGCACTACCGTTTAAAAAGCTCCGTGTTTTTCAATTTTTAGCCTCGTCTCTCCTCAGACTTTCTTCTTCAAATTTCGCTCACTTCCTTCTCCAAATTTCAGAGCGATGATTTCAGACACTTCCTTCCCCAAATTGAACAGCGAACGAAGCCCTAGAGAGAAAAACACAGCAAATCTTCACAAATCGGAAGCAATAGAATCTCACAAATCGGAAGCAATAGAATCGTGCCCTAGAATCGATTCCTTCACAAATCCGAAGTCCAAATATATTACAAATTGGTAAGCCATTTCTACCCGCCCATTCTCTTCCTATATTCTTACTTTATTTGTACTCTTAGAACGTAGTAATACTTCTCCCCCCTCAATTTTTACTTATAATCTAGTTCTTTGTAGCTGAATGGACCGATTTTCTGGAGAGTGCTTATAAAAGCCACATAAAATAGAGTATTCTGGTCAAGTTTGTTTATTGTAGTGTAATTATTTTTAATGGTTTCATTAATTAAAGATTGGTTATTGAAGGGAAGCCTGTGAAGGAGATTTATATAGTTGCGGTTCTTGTTGCTGTGTTGGTTTGTGGGTTTATTGGTGAGCTTATTGGCGTTAGTGCCATTGTGCCATATTTGGTTTTGGGATTAGTCATACCGGATGGGCCACCATTGGGAGCTGCATTAGTCGAAAGGCTTGATTGCTTTGTTTCTGAGTTGCTCATGCCGCTGTTTTTCTCGATTTTCGATTTACAAACAAATTTTTTGTCAATAGAAAAGTTGGAAAATGTACTGCTGTGCAGTTTCTTGTGTTAGTTTCATTTGTTGGAAAGATTATGGGGACCATGGTGCCCCCACTTTTTTACTGTGCAGGAAAGATTATTGCTCATCTGATCAGAGTAACAGCAGCATTATATATATATATATACACGTTTACACAGTAATTAGCCCAGAATTAAGGAGGGCCAAGTACCTAAAACTATTTATTAAAACCCACAATCTAGAAAATAACAGTTGTGCTTATAGTATTTTTTTTGGGCATTAGCTTACTTGTTTATCTCATGGTATTTTTTTTTGTTTTCAAATTTAGAAATCTAAGCTTTCTCTGTTTCAAGATTTTGATGTTACTGGTTTCTAGCTATGGCAGCAGCTGTGTTGCTGAAATGGACCAAAAATTTAATCAATTTACCTATAGTAATTAAAATTAAGTACTGAATGGTTAAGGCTATAGTAAACCTTTTCTTTTGATAATTAGATCAAACCGTTTAGCCTACCCCTTGCACCCTTAACACTAAAGTAAACTTAGATGAAGGCTTTATTTTAGATTTTGAACTTGTTCTATTACTGTTGCTTCATTTTTTAATGTTGAAGTGGTGGGAGTAGAGAATTTGCCTTCACAGGATACTCCTGCTGTATATGTGTCCAACCACCAGAGCTTTTTAGACACATATGTTCTTCTTACTCTAGGTAGTAGCTTCAAGTTCATCAGCATGACATCAATTTTCCTCTTTCCTGTTGTTGAATGGGCCATGTTTTTAATGGGTGTTATTCCTTTGAAACACATGGACAGCTGTCAGTAGAAGCCAATTGGTAACTTTATTCTCCTTCCCTTGAAAATATTATTTCACCTTTGATGCAACAAATTAATCAGTTTGTTTAGGTTGGATTGCCATCTGGAAAATTTATATTATAATTCTTGTTTTAGTAAACTATTGTTCTTCTCTTGAACTATACAACTTATATTTTTATGGCTTTATGAATGTAGCAAACTCTCAAACGATGCATGGATCTTGTGAAGAAGGGAGGATCTGTTTTTTTCTTTCCACTCGGAGTAAAGATGGAAAATTAGGGGTATTCAAGGTGAGGTCTATTGATGGTTATTACTCCAACATTACCATATGGTTTTACTTACGTAAAGGTATTAGGAAAGTTTCAGATGCTTGTGTGCAGAGGATGTTTTGCTCCATCTTCTAAACTACATAGAGGAGCATTAATCTGAATTTTAACTATAAAAAATGACAACTTCTATTTATACTGTGCTGAATTTAGTATGTTCACACATTGCCGTTTGTACTAGTCTTAATTGCAATAGTGATGGCCTAGAAATTATTTATGTAGGAAGAATTCTGGATGTCTTCAAAAGATTTGGTTTCAAACAAAAGGGTTGTGCTTCTAAAATTTCATTAAAGATCTCTATATATTGTTTTTACTTGCCCAAAAGCTTGCCTTTCTTATTGTGGATAATGGATTGCTGCTACCTGTGGAACCTTGTTGAAATTTAAAAATGTCCCCTTTATCTGAATAAATTTTATCTTTCTGGTGATTTGCAGAAAGGTGCATTCAGTATTGCTGCGAAATCTGGAGTACCAGTGGTTCCGATTACTGTTATTGGAACTGGCAAAATCATGCCTACGGGAATGGAAGGTAGATTAAATCCAGGATCGGTCAAAATTGTCATTCAAAATTGTAACTTGGAAGTTGGGAGATTCAAAATGTTAGGTTGTGTGAAGTCCCTATTTTAAATGTAATGAATTAATTGTAATGTTGCAAAGATATTGCACTCTGTTTTAGCACTTCTACAGCAATGTAATGAATTTTATGTACGGATGTGGGGTTGTTCAATCTTCGAGAAACAGCACTCAAATCAAAAATTCTTTCCTGGAACAAAGTCACTCCTCTGCCTCACTCATAAAATAAAAATCTACTGTCCTGCTTGAGCACGAGGCATGGCATAATTCCAAGATAAAAAAGCTAAAGAAAAATGTCCAGATATTTTGCCTACTAATTCCAAGATACTCAGACTCAGATTGGGTAATGTAAAGAGAGTATTTCATTATTTCATTGGGTAATGAAAACAGAGTACCCAAACAATTTTCACTACCCGCATCCTTGGCGCATACAGGAAACAACTGTGCATCCTTGGCGCATAATAAACAAAATTCGTATCCTGCATCTTTCAAAATCCTCTTTATATTATGCATCTCAAATCATAAAATATTTTATTAAAATTGAACTTGGCAATAAGAATCCTGAAGACTTGCAAGTAACACGAAACTTGCAAGACACTCGGATCTATTAAAAATACTATAAAAAACATACAATATCTGTATCAGAATTCCAAAACCAAAAAAATTCACAGGTTGCATTGCATATATAATGAGTCTAGAAAAGTAGAAGAACTAGTGCCCATATGGGAAAGACCAAAAAAAGGATTATGCCAAACTCCATGGTTCTTCATGACAGAATTCCTGAACCCAACTGATGCTTGGATGTGTTCTTGCAAAAATAAAACATGACGACAAGACATATTGCAACAGCATTCCAGCTACGCCTTATGGAGTGTTCCTCTACCTGATCAGCCTAAAAGAGAGACATATCTGGAGGCGGCCCATAAACACTCTACCACGAAAATGGAAATGTCCATTTACCACCTTCACTGCCTGAATATGGTCAATAGAAGAAATAGAAGAAATTAGTAACACCTGTATTAAAGGAAGTAACACCACCTAAAGAAGCTACAAGAATGCTTAACACAATAAATTTCATTCACACACTAAATCTCATTCATTGTTTTAGAACAAACCTATAAAATCATTCATTGTTTTAAAACAAACCTACAAAAGGAAGAAGAAAACTCCTAGGATAAAATCTAGTTGTCCTAACACAATAAACATTTGTAGTTAAATAATATTCTCCACTTAGAATTGAAACACAAAGAATCAGGGACAAATGCATGTTGTTCTGTACACAAAGAAACATGGATATGTGTTGAGAAACAAATATACATACTATAAAAACAAACGCACCAATTAAAAAGTGGGGGAACCATGGTCCCCATAATCTTTCCAACAAATGAAACTAACACAAGAAACTGCACAGCATCTACATTTTCCAACTTTTGTATTGACAAAAAATTTGTTTGTAAACCGAAAGCAGCGAAAAACAGCGACATGAGCAACTCAGAAACAAAGTAATCAAGCCTTTCGACTAATGCAGCTCCCAATGGCGGCCTATCCCGTATGAGTAATCCCAAAACCAAAGATGACACAATGGCACTAACGCCAATAAGTTCACCAATAAACCCACAAACCAACATAGCAACAAGAACCGCAAATATATAAATCTCCTTCACAAGCTTCCCTTCACTAACCAATCTATAATTAATGAAACCATTAAAAACCATTATAGCTTCCTCCTTATCTTGTGTGTCCTGTTCGAGAAAGGAAAGGTAACTGCAGCTGGCGCCACCCCGCCCCAGCGGGGTTTCCTTCAGTAGCAGCCCCGCCCCAGCGGGGGTGGGTACTGATTTAGCAGCATGTTTTGAGGTAATAAGTGGAATTTGAACTTCAACAAATAATAAACAATGCAACAATCCAGAACTACTATATCTATTAAAAATTCAGATCATTCATCTTTCAATATACAAACATGGATATGTGTTGAGAAACAAAGATACAAACTATAACAACAAACGCACCAACTAATACAGCAACTCTGACATTTTGAAGCATCCCTAGTATAGTCACTCCCATGATTACTGCAATCCTGAAGGACACTCTATACAAAAAAAAATTCAAATTAATACATATAGATAAATTACTGCAATTTTGAAGGACACTCTATGCAATCTCAGTTCCACCTGTGGGTGAAGCACTATCATCATCTATACTTGGATCCTGAGTAGCATCAACATTTGATTCTCCAATTCTACATTTAAACAAATAGCAAAATCAAAATTAAACAAATAGCAAAGTCAATTTTAAACAAATAGCAAAGTCAAAATAAGTAAACTTGTTTACCGATTATTAAGCGCTGGACAGTTTCTTTTGTCGTGTGTGACACCAACTTGGCTACATCCATGACAACGTCTCCCCTTGGGATTTTTTACTTTCCCCAAAGCCCTTTCTTTACCACCCTTAAGCCTTTTGCCACACCCTTTTGCACGCACTTGGTTCGGCTCAATGTAATTATGTTCATTTGTCCCAGTCATGTTAACTGACTTGGATCCACTCATTCCACCAGACTCCATCTCATTGTTTCGTTTGGAACCATTAGTCCCAATTATTTGCTTGATCTTTTCATTCCCGTTATCGAAACATTCTTTTAATACATTTGTGGCTTCTTCATTTGTGAGAGCACTATCAATCATCTCTAAAGATTGTTGAATCAATTGACTCCGCAAGAGCAAGTATGGCTTGTCATCTTTTATCTCCACACCATTATCATCAATTACACCACTTGATTTTGCTATTTTTGTCCACCTTTTCAAAATGTATTTTGTAGGCAATTTGTCAAGATCATGATACTTATGCAAGTAAGCTATCACATGCCGACATACAATTCCCAAACTCTCAAACTTTTTGCAAGTGCATGTTGCAAAATCCAAAGATTTGACATACTGAATTTCCCTTACTTTAAACTTACTTACATTCCTTCGATAAATCTTATATAAACGGTAATTGACATCTTCCTTCATAAGTTCAAACCTATAATTCAAGCTCTCGCACAACTCTTCTTCAAATTTATAATATATAGAGTATGTATAAATGTCAACCATTTGAACTAAAAAGTCATGACGATATTTCATTCTCGGCCTCTCAACCAAATCTTTGTTATCTGAAACCAACTCCGCATGTCGTTGATGTTGAAGGCCCCGACCAAATTGAATCATAAAATCCACTAAAGAATTCCTCTTAGAAACAAAATTTTTAAAAAATGCATGACAACTCTCTGCTCGTTGGCTACTTGACATGCCGGCTGAGAAACCATGATTCACATGTGCGGGTACCCATCTAGCTCGGATGTCATACATTGATTGTAGCCATTTATTAGCATTCAACCCACTTTTCTCCATCAGCGCTACCCAAGTAGAGTCAAAATTTTCCGCAGTCTCCGAATTCCAAATGCATTCTGCAAAGTCTTTATAATAAGCATTGTATTTTACCGAGTCAATCTTCTCTGAAAATTTGGTCAATATGTGCCAACTACAATACCTATGAAATGTATTAGGAAGAATCTGTGAAATGGCATTTGTCATAGCCGG
Organism: Panax stipuleanatus; assembly: GCA_020205555.1. Lineage (NCBI taxonomy): Eukaryota > Viridiplantae > Streptophyta > Magnoliopsida > Apiales > Araliaceae > Panax > Panax stipuleanatus. The sequence continues at coordinate 2,631,654 of CM035116.1, forward strand.
ATCCTGATCGGTGATAATCATCTCAGGTGCATCACCTGGCATTGCTTCCAAAAAGCACTTGAAAAGCCAGACAAAACTAGCTATTGTCTCATCACTTAAGAAAGCACAACCAAATACAGTAGTTTGACCATGGTTATTAACCCCCATTAGTGGTGCAAATATCATTCCATAACGATTAGTATTGTATGTGGTATCAAAAATGACAACATCACCGTAAAATCTATAAGCTCGTCTAGAAGTTGCATCGGCCCAAAAACAACGACTGATCATTTTTTCATCGTCTGTGTCAATTGTGAAAGTGAATGAAGGATTCTTTTGTTGTTCTAACTGTAAGTACTCATTCAACATATCCCCATCATGACCCTTCAAGTCATTGCGCTTGTCTCTTTCAAAGTTATACAAATCTCGTTGCGTGCAACCAATATTTTCAAACCCACCCGCCTGCACTGCAAGAAAATTGTATTGTTGGTATTGTGGTATATTCACCGTGCCAAGTTGCTGACTCAAGGATTTTTGGGCACTTGACACATTACGATGCGATCGTAAAAGATGCCTTTTATGTGGGGTTGACAATGGGTGACAATGACCCTCCTCAATTTTAGTAATTACGTACAAGTCATTTCTTTTTACCACATTAAGTCTTGCACTACAACCTTCTTTTGTAGATCCACGTTTTCTTTTTACCACCATATCGGCTAATAGTTTGCCCTTTCCTTGCTTAGAACACACATACTCCTTCCTACAAATCTCATCGCTACCCGGCCTTTTTTTCTCATTAAACTTTCGTACACTAAAACCAGCATGCATTGCATATGTATTGTAAAAACTGTGAATATCATCTAATGTTTCAAATTCTTGACCAAGCTTGGGCGTAAACTCATCGGCTACTTGAGGATAGTAGACAACAATATTAGTATTATTCACATTCAACCCTTCTTCACTCAAGTCATCCCCATCCATTTCTATTTCCAAATTCATTTCTACATTATCGCCGCAACTCCCTATTCCATGGTCCATGTCGTCCATTATATTTAAACCTGGACAAACAAAAAGTTACTTGAACTTGTGAAATCACCAATTAGAAAAATTATTGAGATAATAGATATCTTGCATTCTAGAGCCATCAAAACATAAACAAAATGTTCTGTATCAATTAATTCAACAAGTTGAATGATTTTGCAGCAACAGAGGATTACAGCTGACATCTACACTCATATGGAGATTCTTCCTTTTTGGATCCGAACTACGTGAAGTTGCAAACTGGTCAAGTTATTTTATCAACAGAGAAACAAGTTGCTACCGTAATTTCGTATAGCAAAGAGTTGCAACTCTTTTTTTGTGCCTTGACAAAATACTTGATCAATTCATGGAGTCATGGTCTTATATAGAAGAAGTAATTTAACGTTTTCTTTTCTTAAAATCAAAGACACTAGTTAACTAATTAAAACCAATTACACTACAATAAACAAACTTGACCAAAATACTCTGTTTTATGTCCAGAAAATCAGTCCATTCAGCTACAAAGAAATAGATTACACGTAAAATGGAAGAATATAGGAAGAAAAGGGGAGGGTAGAAAATAGATCACCGATTTGTGAAGATTCGCTCTTCCGATTTGTGATGGAATCGATTCTAGGGCACGATTCTATAGCTTCCGACTTGTGAAGATTCACTCACTCCCGATTTGTGAGATTATTTGCCGTGCTTTTTCGCTCTAGGGCTTCGTTCGGTGTTCAATTTGGGGAAGGAAGTGTCTTCGCTCTGAAATTAGGAGAAGGAAGTGAACAAATTTTGAAGAAGGAAGTCTGAGGAGAGAGAAGGCAAAAAATTGAAAAACACGGAGGCTTTAAGTAGTAGTGCTGTTTAAGCCAATATGATGGCTCTTTAACATAGTGCTCTTGAACGGGACTCTATATATATATATATATAAAATATTTTTAATAATTTAAAGAGTTTATTTTAATCTTGAAATTAAATTTCATACAATTTAAAATTTCTCATTAAATGATACTCATATATATATATATGGAATATTTTTAAGTCATGAGATGAATGATTATTTATTGATGCATATGGTGATATGTATGATAATAAAGAGGGTAGATTATGGACTATTGACCAATGTGATTGAATTTTAGTTTAGTTGAATGATTGAATTAATGGGTTTTATTAAATGGGGTTTGCATACCTCGTCTTCTCTGATTTTTTCTTGATGTAAATTTCTATCTCCCTCCTATGTACGTTCCCTTTACTGCTGATCAAGGTTTCTATTTAATTTAAATATTTTTTATGTAATAGAGATAGTTAAAATTATCTTGAAGAAATTGGAGACCAAGGAGCAAGGAGTGCGTGAAGACCCGTTTGTATGGAGCCCGAGTTTAAATGTAATAGTTACGTTTAAATTTAAATTCTTGCACTCCTAGGTTTGACCTTTAATTTGGTTCACTTGGTGGCTCTAATGAACTAAACTAGAATAAAAGTTCATAATCAATCCGGGTATAATATAGTATTCTATATGTGCATGCTAAACATTATATATATTATATTTTATGCAAACATGCTTCACATGTTTTAATAAAATGACGCGTATTATATATATATATATATATGTGTGTGTGTGTGTGTGTGTGTGTGTGTGTGTGTGTGTGTGTTCATGCACGCTAAACAAGATGATACAAATAATAACAAACCCCTCAAAGAAATCGTATTAAGTCTAAAGCGTTCAATGATATTTGGAATATCGAACGTCACCTTCTAGCATGATGGTAGCTGTCGTCTAGCACTACAAAATTTACCTTACTTCTATTCCACTAACTCAAGAATTAGTATAGTAATATGCAAGAATCGATCCCACAGAGAGTGTGTTGTTTTATAATTATCCAAGTATTTTCCAATGAATTGGGGATTTTAGTTTAAAAAGTTGAATTAACAAAAGTTAATTTAAAGAAAATATCAATGAGCAAAAAGCTTTAATTCTTCAGTTCAGTATCGCCTTTTCACAATTATGATTTAACCAAGCGTTTATAATATTTATCTTTCAATGAGATTAATAACCCTAGATAACCGTGATCGCTAATTATCCGAAATTCTCCTTATGTGTAAATCTAATGCGACGATCGCCAACAAAAGATCCTAACTATCATACAACCTAGAACTATCAGTCTAGATTTAATATAATAGAAGCATGAAGAATGAGAATTAGATTATTCCAAGCAATAATTACACAATCATGAATTTTTTAACTTGTCTTCTGAAAACCTTAATAATATTCAAAAGCTTAAACCACAATCAAATATCATTAATTACTACTTATGATCAGACATACATTGTTCGCTTAATATATATCTTAATCTAGCAGATGATATCAATTTACTAATTTAATACTGTAGAAAAAAAAATAGTCAATTGAATAGCATATAAGAAAGTTTATATAGATAATCAGAATAAATCTCACATACGAAAGAATAAATAATATACTTGATCAAACCATTAATTGAAAATAAGGTTCAACATCTTTTCAGAATTGAATGAGAAAATTAGCTTGACATGCCTTGATTCTCCAAAACTGGGGTTTGAATGAATGTAGAAGATGATCTCCAACAATTTCTAGTTCCAAAGATATCTTACTACTAAGAGAATAGCTAATATTTATAGTCTAATCAAACCCTAGTACAAATAGGCAAGTCTAAAATCCTTTTTCAGCTCAACTTTATGTTTTAAGTAACATAATCTTCATCAAATCCTTCAGCCAAGCGCGCTTCGCGCCCGGTTTACTTGCAAGACAGCGTGCCCCGCGCTACTATGCCAGGGACTCCTCCTCGATCTGGTGCGCCCCGCGCTACTTTCAGTGCAATCCAAGCGCGCCCCGTGCCTGGATGTTAGTCTGCCTAATTCTTCCTGTTTTCTTCCTTTAAGCTTTAATTCACCTGAAAATAATTAAACAACTTATTAAGCTCATATACACATGAAACATGCAATAAAAGCAAACGTAGATGAATAAAAAATAATGAATATTGTGTACTTATCAAATTCTCCCACACTTAGTCTTTTACCCGTCATCGTGTAAACCAAAAGTTTGATTTCCAAAAAAAACTCTCCTCAACCATAATGTCAAAGGATTTCAAGATAAAATCATAATTATCAACACTAAACCCACAAAAACATAATCAATGCTTCATCAATTAACTCAAAACAACAACCATGCCTTTTCACCATTGAATTTCATTAAGGCAAATTGTATCCACATAAGCACTCTTCTATGATCCACACACTTACTCAACTTAGTTATCATGGAGAAAAAACCGTGCACACCACTCAAGACTCAATACATACTTTTTCTGATTTATTTTTTACAAGAACCCTTTCATTTTTCTCTTTGTTCCTGGTGAATGCATTTTATGTTTCGTTTCACCTTCCTCGATCTTTCTTTTGTAAGTGAGTGCATTTTATGCTCCGTCTCACTTATTTGTAGGTGTATATGGGAGAGTGCGTTTTACGCTCCATCTCATCCCACCACATGGTTTCTCTTTTGCTTCTTTTTCTCGTTTTCAACAATTTCTTAAATTTTCAACTTTTTTGATATTTTTTCACATGGTCCTGTAAATAGCATAAGCAGTTCAATAGTTCTAAAGCATGAGATTAGTGCACATAGACAACGCCATAGATAACTCAGTCAAATAAGCAAGTATCACATATTCAAGTACTTATACAACCCAAATTCAAATCAAATCAATTACTATGGATCATGACTTAGTTTTTCCCAATCATTAACCAATTAATCATCAAACAGATTTTGAAATTTAGCATTGTTTTTCAATTTTTGACTTTAACCTTCGAACACATAGGCAAAAAGAATTTTAAAACTCAAATTTTTCAAAAATTTTCAAAAGGCATCAAATTTTCAAATTTCATATCAAAATCGAATCAATATCCCTAAATAAAATAAAAACCTAAATCTTTCATTCCACACTCAAACCTTACATTGTTCCCAATGTAAGAAAATCATGCAAAGAAGAAAGAACAACATGTAAATAAAAAAAACTAATAAGTAAATGGATAAAAAAATCAAATCTGAGATTTTGGGTTGCCTCCCAAACAGCTACCCTTGTTTATTGTCTTTGGCTTGACATCATCCTTCTCAATCTATGTAATCGGACTTGTGAACTTCAAGTGGACTGGTAACAGTTTTAGCTTTAAATTAGGAACATTTTGTACTTCATGATCTTTCTCTTTTCCAGCCACCAAATCCTCTTTGTATAATTGTATTCGATCAAAAGATTCCTGCACTGAATAACCCACAACATCAATAGAAAAAACAGATTTAACATTACCAAGATACCTTTTAGCCTCATATGCGTTGAACTGGAACTTTGCATCATCTAATTCCATGGTAAAGGTTTGATGGTATGTATCACTCATTGTTTCTGTTGGTTGTATTGATGGAGATGAATCCATGTCTTTCTTGTAGAGATCTGTAAAACTTATCAAATCATTCCCCTCTTTCTCTTGTTCATTCTCTTTATCAAATTCTATATCACTATCTGTTCCTAAAGTAAGCACTGAATCCTCATGCTCCTCTTTGTCACATCCCATTGCACTTAAGTTCTCAACAAATTAAGGAGTTAACTTCCCTAAGCCTTGAGATTCCATACTGCTAACTGTGGTAGCAAGCTGACTCATCTGATTCTCCAATATATAGATAGAAGTCCTTGTCTCTTGCTGGAACTGTTGTGTCTGATTCATGAAAGCTTTGAACATATCCTCCATCGACGTTCCAGAATTAGCAGGTACTTCGTAGCTCAAGTCGGGATGATCTCTCCATTCGGGATTGTGAGTTTTTGGCCGAGGATCATATTGATGCTGATGATGTCCTAAGAATGTTCCCACAGCATTAACGTGTTGCACAGTTTCATCCTCATGCAATATTGGACAAGCATCACTGGTAAGTCCTGACTTTGAGCAAATTCCACACTCTTTTGCAACTTGCATATTCCCTGTAGCCATTTGACGAACTAAAGTAGTTAATTCAAAAATTTGTTGTTTAATATTACTTGTACTTACCCCATTGACCCTTTGAGGTGTATGATCCATCCTAGTTTCATACTGCTGCGAGTTAGCTGCCATATTTGCAATTAAGTTCCTTGAAACTTCTGGAGTCTTGTCTACCAGTGCTCCTCCACTTGCTGCATCAATCATGCTTTTATCCATTGGTAGCAACGACGCCAAAATTTGGTAGCGGCCCCTCATAGAAGTACTGAATCAAGTGATAGTCATCAATTCCGTGAGGTGGACAGCTGGAACAGAACTTCTTGAACCTTTCCCAATACTCATAGAGATTCTCTCCGTTAAACTGCCTAATTCCACATATCTCCTTCCTTATGTTAGCAACTCTCGAAGCAGGAAAGTACTTCTCCAAGAATAACTTTTGCATCTCAGGCCATGATTGTATTGATCCTGAAGGAAGATAGTATAACCAGTCTTTAGCCAAATCTGCTAATGAGAACGGAAAAAGTCTAACCTTTAACTGCTCCTCTGTCACTCCTTGTGATTTCATTGTGGAACACACCACATGGAACTCCTTTAGATGCTTATATGCATTTTCACCTGTAAGACCACGAAAAAAAGGCAAAAGACGAATTAGTCCAGAGTTAAGTTCAAAAGTAACATCTAAAGTAGGATATTCAATACACAAGGATGGTTGATCAAGGTCAGGAGTAGCCAGTTCTTTTAAAGTTCTGTTGTTTCTTGGCACCTCCATCTTTTCCTTTTCAAGTGTTGGAACAAGAGCTTCTTTTGTATCTACAGTTTTCTCTATCTCTTGATCAAAATTTAAGTCAATAAGGTGAGAGGATTGAGTCATAAAATGAAAAGAAAAAGGCAATAATAAAAAAATGAAAACAAAGAATAAACAAAAATAAATAACACTCCCCGGCAACGACGCCAAAATTTGGTAACTGTCGTTTAGCACTACAAAATTTACCTTACTTCTTTTCCACTAACTCAAGAATTAGTATAGTAAAAAGCAAGGATCGATCCCACAGAGAGTGTGTTGTTTTATAATTATCCAAGTATTTTCCAATGAATTGGGGATTTTAGTTTGAAAAGTTGAATTAGCAAAAGTTAATTTAAAGAAAATATCAATGAGTAAAAAGCTTCAATTCTTCAGTTCAGTATCGCCTTTTCACAATTATGATTGAACCAAGTGTTTACATTATTTATCTTTCAATGAGATTAATAACCCTAGATAACCGCGATCGCTAATTATCTAAAATTCTCCTTATGTGTAAATCTAATGCGACGATCGCCAACAAAAGATCCTAACTATCATACAACCTAGAACTATCAGTCTAGATTTAATACAATAGAAACATAAAGAATGAGAATAAGATTATTTCAAGCAATCATTACACAATTAGGAATTATTTAACTTGTCTTCTGAAAACCTTAATAATATTCAAAAGCTTGACCACAATCAAATATCATTAATTGCTACTTATGATCAGACATACATCATTTGCTTAATATATACCTTAATCAGTAGATGATATCAATTTACTAATTTAATCCTGCAAAAACCAAATTAGTCAATTGAATAGCATACAAGAAAGTTTATGTAGATAATCAAAATAAATCTCACATACGAAAGAATAAATAATATACTTGATCAAACCATTAATTGAAAATAAGGTTCAACATCCTTTCAGAATTGAATGAGTAAATTAGCTTGATATGCCTCGATTCTCCAAAACTAGGGTTTGAATAAATGTAGAAGATGATCTCCAAGAATTTCTAGTTCCAAAGATATCTTACTACTAAGAGAATAGCTAATATTTATAGTCTAATCAAACCCTAGTACAAATAGGCAAGTCTAAAATCCTTTTTCAACTCCACTTTATGTTTTAAGTAATAGAATCTTCATCAAATCCGTCAGCCAAGCACGCCCCGCTCGATCCGGCGCTCCCCGTCCTACTTTCAGTGCAATCCAAGCTCGCCCCGCGTCTAGATGTTAGTCTGCCCAATTCTTCCTGCTTTTTTCCTTTAAGCTTTAATTCACCTGAAAATAATTAAACAACTTATTAAGCTCATATACACATGAAATATGCAATAAAATGAAACGTAAAGGAATAAAAAATCATGAATATTGTGTACTTATCACATGATAAATTAATAGAGTATTAAATATTTAATATGAGTTTGTTGTGCACACACAAGGCAAGTATTAAGTATTTAAGATATTAATTTAATCACATTTAATACTTATAAAGTTAATTGAACAATATTATTTTGTTGTGTACACACAAAGATAATATTTTTCTTTTTTGAATATATGGAGTGCTAGGTTGGACTTAACTTAAATTATTTTAGTTCAGATGTGCACACACTTGACCATTATGATCTAAGAGGAAAGATACAAGGAGTTAAATATCGATGTAATTAACAAGAGTTGTCTACCTATTTATTTATATATCATTTTTTGTGCACACACAAGGCTATATACATTTAAAATGGGATCCTTATTCTCACTAGCAAATCTTTAATTAGATGTTGTCGAACTATATAAGTGAGGGTAATATAGTTTGAAGAAAATAGTGGAAGATACCAATTTAAAATAAGAACTAATTTATTTTGGTATATAAAACTAATTAAACGAATGTTTGCTAAAATGTTGTCTTTTCAGATATAGAAATTTAAAAGGTCAAAATCACTAATCTCACTACGTAGCATACTTGATGCTAACAAACTGACCGGATCGAATTACACGGACTGGTTAAGGAACCTGATAATAGTTCTCATTGTTGAAAAGATTTCTTATGTCCTAAATTCACCTGTCCCAGAAACTATTCTAGAATCAGCCTCTGAGGAAGAGATTGCAACTATTTCAAAGTGATAAGATGATGTATATGTGGCTCAATGCATCATGCTCGCATCCATGAATAACGAGCTTTAGTGTCAGCAAGAAAATATGGATGCTCCTACAATGTTGCTTCACCTCAAGGAGTTGTATGGTGAACAAAGTAAGACTGCTAGATATGAGATATCTAAGAAGCTCTTCCGATCTCGAATTTTTGAGGGCACAACAGTTGAGACTCATGCCCTAAGGGTGATCAATCAGATTGAACGCCTTGGACAGCTTGGGTTCATCATGGATGGGGAGTTGATTCAAGACTTGGTCTTGCAGTCACTCCCTGAGACCTTCTCGCAGTTCGTTGTTAATTTCCACATGAATAAGCACTACTAAAAAATGGTTATTTGTGATGGCCAAAATCCATCATAAAAACTAGAAAAACCATCACGAAAGGTTTACGTGATGGCTTTAAGCATCACAATGGCCGTCTTGTATACGCCCATCATAAAATGTTTTATGTGATGGTTTTGGCAATCACACAAACGTTTAATGCTTTTGTGATGATTAATATAATCACATTAACACGTAATCTATTGTGATTGTCAAAGTCATCACAAAAAAATGCGATTTTAGGGATCAAAGGTAAGAACGTGAATTTTGATTTACAGATAATTTATTTCACTATAATAATTGTATCAAATGATACTTGTAGGATTCGAACCCTCCACCCATTTGCAAACTAAATAACGAGTATTACCATTACACCAAAGCCCAGATCATGATTATAATTTTAAAATAAAATATAAAAGAAAACATATGTACTCTGACTTACTAAACAAAATTACTTCCACATAAGATTTGGTGATTGCAATGACAGTCACAAATACGTTAAAATGATGGTGAAATTAGTCATCATTGAGAGCCATCATATATTTTATTATTTTGTGATGACTTGAAAAACTCATCACAAAATAGCTTCTTTTTGTAATTGCAAATAAAAGTCGTCACAAAAATCTACCTTTTTTAATGATTGTCATGGCCGTCATAAAATATTGTTTTGATTATTTCTTATATTAAAATATTTAGTGATAGCTTAAATGCAATCACTAAAAGGGTATATCTATAAGTGATGTCTTAGTGCGTCACAAAAAAGAAAATTTATTTTAAGTAAAAAAATTGGTGATTGACATGACCATCACAATTATAATACAGTGATGGCAAAATTAGTCATCACTAAGAGCCATCATATATATTATTATTTTGCGATTGCTTAAAAAGTCCATCACAAATTACTATCTTTTGTGATTGTTTTTAAAAACTATCACAAAATTCCGTCACGTATCCTTATTTTTCTAGTAGTGAAGTTAGATGTCAGCTTGCCTGAATTACTTAACATATTAAAAATTGCAGAAGATCACTTCCCATCCAAGAAGAACTATGTCTTAATGGTGGATGATTCTTCCAAGAAAAGGAAGAGGCCCAAGGTATCTTCCGAAAAGAAGAAATCTAAGAAGGCTATGGGCAATGCGAAAGTGAAGGATCAAAAGAAACATGATCCAACTAGCAAAGGAGTGTGCTTCTATTGTAACGAGCTGGGTCACTAAAAGAGGAACTGCAAGATGTTTCTGGCAGAGAAAAAGCTTAGAGAATCTTCGACTTCCAATCAAGGTTTGTTCATGATTGAAATTCATTTTTCAGAACGTCAAAATTTTACTTGGGTATTAGATACCGGCTGTAGTTCTCACATATGTAATACTGTGCAGGAACTGGTCAGAAGTAGAAAACTGAACATGAATGAGGTTGTCCTACGAGTGGGAAATGGAGCAAAGGTTGCTGTATAAGCTGTAGGCACTTATTGTTTAGCACTGCCTATGGGCAAGTCCATTTATTTAAATAATTATTATTTTATTCTGAATATCATTAGAAACACTATTTCTATTTTCGTATTAGATATGGATGGATTTGACATTATAATAAAGAACAACAGTTGTTCTATTTATAAAAATAATATTTTATATGGTGTTGGTAATTTGCAAAATGGACTTTACATACTTGACTTGCATGAAAATATATTTCAAATAGAATAAACTAAGAAAATAAAAAGAGATGATGTTAATTATACCTATATGTCGCACTGTAGACTCGGTCATATCAATGAAACAAGATTATCCAAGTTGCATAAGGATGGGCTCTTAGAGCTATCCAATTATGATTCATATCCAACTTTTGAATCTTGTCTCATGGGTAAAATGACTAAATCTCCTTTTAGTGGAAAAGGAGAAAGAGTTACAGAGTTGTTAGTGTTGGTTCACACAGACGTTTGTGGACCTATGACAACGAATGCACGTGGAGGGTATTCTTATTTTATTACTTTCACTGATGATCACTCAAGATATGGATATGTGTATTTAATGAAATACAAACCTGAATCATATGAAAAGTTCAAAGAGTTCAAAAGTGAAATAGAGAGACAAACTGGCAAAAGTATTAAGATTCTTCAATCAGATCGAGGTGGTGAATACTTAAGCGGTGAGTTTCTCGATTATCTCAAAGAAAATGGTATAATCTCACAATGGACTCCACTAGGTACACCACAGTTAAATAGAGTATCTGAAAGGAGAAATCGAACATTGTTGGACATGATTCGTTCCATGATGAGTTTTACTGATCTTTCAGTATCATTCTAGGGTTATGCCCTAAAAGCGCCTGCATATCTACTAAATAAGGTCCCCTCGAAATCCGTCTCCAAGACTCCATATGAGATGTGGACAGGGAGGATACCTGGTCTTAAGCATGTTAAGATTTGGAGATGTCCAGTGTAACGATTGAGATTTTATATATTAAATGTTAATATTTATTGAGTGAATAAATATTTTATGTGATTTTTTTATTGAGTTAAATAAATAAATTATGTGATTTTGTGGAATGATTTAATTAAGAGTAATATTTAATTTAATTGATGTGTATTGATTTTATAGTATATTTCTAATTTACTTGAGATAATTAAATTAGATGATTTATGTGTTAAGTGTTACATGAATTATAATTAGCGAGTAATTATAATTATGTGACAAATTTTTATGTGATTAATTGATGTTAGATTTTAATTGATTAAATTAGATGTTAAAAGATTTAATTAATTTAAGTGTAACATTAAAGTATGTGTTAAAAGGATTTATTAAAATAAAAAAATAGTTTTTAAATTGTTTTAATCAAACATGGCCTTAGCTAATAAAAGAATTATTTTTTAAAATGATTTTTGCTTAGCCAAACATGGCCTTACACTTTTCAAATTCTTGTAACCTATATATTAAATAGTAGTTAGTGTATATATTTAATATATAAGAGTTATATGATTTATATAGTTATATGTATAATATATGTATATCAGATATATATGTTATACAAAAGATACGTTAGTTTTAGAAAACAAGAAAGAAAGAAAGAGCAGAGGAAAGGTTAGAGAGAAATGCAAAGAAGAAGAAGAAGAAGAAGAAGAAGAAGAAGAAGAAGGAGTCCTTGCTAGAAGTCATCATCTTCTTCTTCCTCACAATCAAAGGGTAAAATCCCTAAGTTCAATTTCTTCGTATTGTGTTCCATGTTTTTCAAAAATAACTTCTCTGTACAAATCTTTTTGTGAAAATTCTTGATTTTGATATATGTATGGGATATGTACATATATATTTATATATATATATATATGCTTACATATGCTTTTTATAGTTGTTTAAGTGTTTCAATTCACAAAGATACGATGAACATGAAGAAATCATGTTCATAGTATTTTATTATGAAGTTATTTTGAAAATAGTCCTTAAATCATCAAAAATTGATGTGAGCATGAAGTTATGTGTAATATGTGTTATAGCATGGTGTTATAAGAGTTATATAGTTGTTTCAACAATTCAATCCATGTAGTTTTGATAAACAAGAAGAATTGTGTTCATATGATTTACTGTAAACCATTTTTTTTTAAAATAGCTTTTAAAACTATCAAATTGGTGTTTGATTATGGGTTATTATTTAAATTGATCATGGGTTGTGTTAGTTTGTTAAGAATAAGAGTTACTACAATTGGAATTACTTGAATTAATTGAAAAACGAATTCGTAATAGCAAATTTTGTCAAGAACGCTTAATATTGTGTTTTCTTTAAAGAAATCATGAAACCTTGGTTTTGATTATGCATTGTAAGGATTTTATATGTTATAATCATGTTAAAGTATCCAAAATATTGTTGTTATCAAGTTTCATGTTAATCATGTTGAGAAAAATTGAATTCGGTGTGAAGAAAAATTGGCTTATTTCTCTGCCAATTCGCGAACTGGCACTTCCACCAGAGGGAGGACCCGCCCCAGCGGGGCAACCTGCTGCCCGGGTTTTCATTTTGTGTTTGGTTGAGTTTTCGTGCAATGTTTGTTTAGCTAACTTATTTCTATAACTTGATAAGTGTAATAGGTAATAAGATAACATGCTTTTGATGTGTTTAAGATAGATTGAAGTTTTATATGAATGTGTTGCATGTGTATGGGTGTATTACTTTCATAAGGTACACAACACGATTTAAAGCGTTATAAGCTTATAAAATGTATGTCGTGAGTATAGACTCACGTATGTGGCTAGTTAGCAACCTATGTTGTAAGCAACGTTGTGAGTGGAACTTAAGTAAGAAGTTCAACGGTTTAAATGTTGTAGTTAGGAGGTAATGGATGTTTTGAACGTAATGTAAATGTGTAGGGTAATTGTGGAAGTAATTGTAATTGTTAAAGTGTAGCTTGCGCTTGAGGCAAGTTCTCAAATCCTTATTCTTTTACGTTAAGCAAGTTTCTATTTTTAAACTTGTTATTTACTTTGTACAAGCTTTCTAAACTATTCTTGTATGCTATGCAAGCTTTATCATTGTATCTTTTCATTGTGCAAGTTCTTTAACACTTGCTCAATATATCATGAAAGTTCATTTCCGTTTCTTAACTTGTTATGTATTGTACAAGTTATACTGTATTCAAATATTCGTAGAGCATAATTGTCGAAGTATTATTTAAGTAATATGATCTTGACTTAGTTGTTCAAGCAAGATCTATGTGATCTATCGAATGCTTTAAGTTATTTCCAAAGCATGCCTAGTTATCATGAAATCTATTGTTGTATCTTACATTTGATTCATATTCTTATGTTATCGAATTGTTAAACATTGTGAGTCGATTCAACTACTCCTTAGTTGATGATAGTTGAAACTCCAAAGTTCATTTATCTATCCAAACCAAACTTTCTTTGGTGCGGACTTGTATTCAAATTCTGAGAATGAACAACCCTATTTATTAGGGGACATTTATGTGAAAGCATTAAAATGGTTGTGCGCAATACATGGTACGAAGGGCTGATCCCCCTAAGTACGAGTTGAAGGTCCATAGTCTTAAGGACTGTTAAAGATTTTAAATAAAAATATTTATAACCTAGGACATAGTTCAAGGTCGTATGACCCTCAGATAAACTCTATATTCAAACTTTAGAAATGATGGAAGAATTATTATTTAATTCTTTATTTTGATGAAAGTAAAGTTATTCAAACTCTTTTCGAATCCATTCGCTTATGTCATATCACTGTTGTATTTCAAGTGAGCTTTTGTTTGCTCATTCTTGTATGTTTTACAACCTTTGCAGTTGAAACCAAGAATGTTGAAGTACCGTCAACAAGTAAAGGAAAAGGAAAGATGAGCAAGTGAAAGCTTGTTGTTTCACATTTCTATTGTAATAAGACGTAGTTGACGATGTTTTATTCCACATTTATTTTGATTAATTTTAAGGTTTAGATAACCTTGGGATTTTATATTGGACAAGTTGTAATCCTTTTTCAAGGAAGATTTTATTTAAGCATTTATGAAGGTTGTAATTTACTTTGCAAATTCTTTATTGGGTAGATGTATGTTTTAATTAGAAAGTGAACACCAAATCATGTGAAAACGAAGTACCCGGATTTGGGGGTGTCACATCCAGCTTATGTGAAAACGTTTCAAATTGATAAGCTTGGGATAAGATTTGATAAGTTCACGTTTGTGGGATATTTAAAAGAAATTTTGGGATACTATTTCTACAATCCTACTGAGAAAAAGGTGTTTGTTGTGAAACACGCTGCATTCTTGAAAAGGGAGTTTATCCTTGAAGAAGCTAGTGGGAGGAAAATAAATTTTGAAGAAATTCAAGATCCACAAACCACTACAGATCAATTGAATGAACCTGTCCAAGTAGAGACACCTTCTGTACACCACCCTATTCATAAATCTGGAAGAGTACCGAAGATACCTGAGAGGTATGGATTCGTCATAGAGGATGACAATGAGGTACATATCATGGATGATGATGATCCATTGAATTACGAACATTCTATGAGTAATAAAGACTCAGGGAAATGATAGATGACCATAAAATCTAAAATGGATCTTTAAAGCAATGCTCAATTCGATTTGGATTTTACTTGCGATTGTAGCTTATTATTACTAGATCTGGCAAAATGGACGTGGAGATGCCCTTCCTCAAATATACATTATTAGAGGAGAATGTATATATGATACAGCCAGATGGATTTGTTTCAATGGTTGAAGCAAATCATGTATATGAGCTACAACAATCCATTTATGGGTTGTAGCAAGCTTCTCAAAGATGGAACATTCATTTTGATGAGACAATCAAAAGATTTTGATTTTATCAAAAATGAGAATGAACCTAGTGTGTACAAAAGGGTTAGTGGGAGCGCTATTTCATTCCTTTGTATTATATGTTGATGATATATTACTCATAAGGAATGACATTCCTATGCTACAATCGATCAAAATAAAGTTATATAAACATTCCTCCATTAATGATTTGGGTAGAACATTCTACATTGGGGATATAAATCTGTATAAATAGATTTAAAAGGATGTTCGGCTTAACCCAAGTAACGTATATTCATTAGATGCTAAAGGCATTTAGCATGGAAAACTTCAAAAGGTGTCTCACGATGATGAGCCATGGAGTGTATCTCTTTATAATTGTCCTCAATAAAAGAGAGATCGCATAAGTTACTATCATGTATGCAATGAAATATACGAGACTTGATGTTGATCAGTCAGATTCTGGTGAAGATCACTATAGGACAATGATAAACATCATAAAGTACATAACTGACACTAAGGATGTCATCATGACACATGATGGGTCTGAATTAACTAGAGGACTAAACAAACTCAAGTTTTCAGTCTAACCAAGACGACAACAAATCCACTATAGGGTAAGTCGTTACCTTGAAAGGTGATACAGTGAATTGGAAAGGTTCCAAACAGCAAAAGGTTGCTGGTCTAGTGACAAAGACAAAGTATATAACTGTAAATGAAGCTGCAAGTTGATGTTTCGGATGAAAAGTTCATTACAGAACTAGGAATAGTTCTTATCTTGAATCTAAACATGTGTTGCGGCACTTTGATTAAAGAAATTGTGACGCCCCCAAATCCAGGTACTTGAAACCCGAACTTGGTGCTACACGATATCATTTCTTTTAGCGGAATAATAATAATATAAATAAACAAACTTAATTTACATATCAAAGTTGTCTAATCCCAGGTACACGACCTTTAAAACATTCATTACATGATAGATATTAAATATTATCATCTTAATAAAGTCTAACTATTACACACGATATCATAAACCTATTCTTGTAGCTTTTCTTTCCCTTTGTTTTTGCCAGAGCCTTCTAGTTGATCACGCTTAGCTGAAAATATTTAATTTCAAGCAAGAATGAGCATTCAATTGCTCAGCAAGTAATAGCAGTTAATAAACTTTAGCTGAAATAAATAAATATTTTCTTTGAGGTATACTTCTACAATGAAGCAATAGCTGTGAAGTCTTTCGAATCATATCTTAATAACTCGTTTAAAATTTTGAAACGACATAGTGACTATAAATGCTGAGCGGTCAACGGACCATGAACTTTTATTTTTCATTTTCGAAAAAGGTTTAAACAGAAATTTATCTGCAAACCGCTCTGGTCTTACGGACATGTAGGGTGATCAACCCCGTTATGTCCTGTATTGATCAATACTATCTGTTTGAACGATAAATTCATTCACTCAGTTCGCCTTGGGCACAAAAATAATTTCCCCATTTCGGGTTTTTTATACTCAGTCTGGAATCCTAACTAAACAATTTAGTTGGATAACCTTGTCATAACCAATAATATTTAACATTACAATTCAACTCTGTTTAGCCTAGTCAAATAGCTTAGACAGCCTTTAAATCATAAATGCATATCCAAATTTAGGAGTGTATAACAAGATTTATCATTTTAAAGAATTTTTGGTTCAAGAATTCTTGCATGAATACAACAGCTCATACAAGTGGGGACACTTGTATGATAAAAGATAATAATAAGATATTAATAAACAATAAAGGAATTGAATAAAATTTCACAGTATAAGAATAAGTTCATAAGTGAATCATGGATATCATTACAGATATGAATAATTGACAATAATTATTCATGAACATGCTTTTAGCTTACTGGAATCCATCGCATAAAATAAACGCGAGGAGTAGAGATACTTGATCAATGTAACATTTGAGTAAAGTCAGAGAACTTGCACAATGAAAGAGAATAGTTCAGATACTTGCCTTGATAGCTGATTACTGCTACGTAGTATAGCTTACGCTCTTATCTTTAATATGAAGTCCTATCATCAATAAATTATTCTTTTAATTAGAATAATACAACTTAACACATAATACTGCTAAAACATGTTGTCACATAGTCATGTCAATCATTAAAATACATAAGAACGTATACCTAGTCAAACTATGTCTATTTGGTTTGAGTTCGGTATCGTTTCAATATCCCGATTGCATTATCGTAAAATTAACGAATTTATTTTTAATGAAACTTTATTCAAGAACTTAAATATTATATTAGATATATTAATTATCATTTATAATATTTTTTCAAACATTAAAATCATTTATAATAATTTTTTAAACACTTATATTATTTTTTAATAATTTAATTGTCAATTAATATCATTATCGTTAATATTTAATAATTTAAAATATTAAAGAACTTCATGTCAACGTTTTAAATGTTATTTATTATAACCTAAAAATATTTTTAAAACCTTAATATTACCTTTAAATGATTTTTAAGATATTAAAATTATTTTTAAATAATTACCATTAATATTAAAATATTAATGTTATTTATATCAAAATATTAAAAGTTATTTATTATAACTTAAAATATTTTTAAAATATTTATTTCACCTTTAAATGATTTATAAAACATTTAAATCATTTTGAAATAATTTGTTTAATATAATTATTAAATAAATTCATTATAATTAATATTAAAATATTAATAAAATTCTTATCAAAATATTATAAGTTATTTATTATAGCTTAAAATACTTTTTAAAACTTTAATATTATTTTTAAATATTAAAATCATTTTTAATTTGTTTATTTAATATAATTATTAAATAAATTTATTATCATTAATATTAAATTATTAATGACATTTATCTCAAAATATTAAAAGTCATTTATTATAACGTAAAATATTTTTTTAATACTTTAATATTATTTAATATGATTTTTAATAAATAAAAATCATTTTTATCTAATTTAGTTAATATAATTATTAAATAAATTAAATATCATTAATATTTAATTAAATTTAAATATTAATGGAATTTATGTCAAAATATAAAAGTTAATTTTTATAACTTAAAATAATTTTTAAAATTATTTTATGAATTTTTAATAATTAATTTCTATTTATTTTAATTATTTTATATTTAAAACCACCGCTAAAGGTCTATTGCTACGAAATCTGTCGCTATAGGTGTTCTTGAGCCTCAAGAACATTCATAGGCAGTGTTCTAGATGTTTACTTTGACCAACATTAATTTGCTGCTCAATGTGTTTCTGGGCAATCTAAAGCTTTGATCATGTAGTATTGATGTAATACTACATGTATCAATCATAAACAGGATCATATAGCAACACACAAGCAAGGTCTAGACCATTGAATAAGCTGTCAGAGCTGTTCTTAAATTTCTGGGCAGCCCAGAAATGGAAAGTCATGGCCGATCAACGCTTTTGGTGGCCTTATAACTTTCAATCAGTTAATGTTTTTGATGATCTAGACGTCGGGCCTTGTAGTATAACTCACAGGGTACACTAGTGAAGCACTTACATGGTTTAGATATCAACACAAAGAGAGATATAGATTTTACAAAAACTGGTCAGACACTGTTTTGGATTTTCTAGGTTACCCAGAAATCCGATCTTAACGGTTAACGCCTTTTGACCGTTTATCACATCCGATTCGTGCAAATCTAAGGTTCGAGAGTGCTCTAGTTGTGTAGTACTCATGTCATACTACAATCTAGATACAAAGTTACATCCTAACAGCCGGCCAGTAACGAGATCAAGGCTGGTCAAACGGCCTTGTCAGGCTTGTTCATCAGTTTTCTAGGTTGCCCAGAAAACGCTTGGTCATGCCCGGTCAAACGGGTTTTGATCGTGAATAACTTTCAATCTACACATGCTATGATCATGATTCCACTTTCAGACTACTAATAACATGGTATAGAACACATATCAACACTTAAACATAACATATGATGAACAGGGTGAGATCTATAGGCCCCAACTTTGACTGCAAGAAAACATTTTTGAAGTTTTTCCAGGTTTTAAAAATTCATGATTTCGAGCCTTTTAATGTATTGAAAGTGCTGTTTCTCAACCCAGATCATCAATACACATATCATAGAACATATTCTAACACTTAAACATAACATCTAATGCAGATTTAAAGATCTAGCATGAGTTAGGGTTTTATACATTTCTTGAGAAATTTTTTGATTTTTATCCCTTGATTCTGATCTTGGCTTGTTATGAGGTGTTTTGGGTTTCTCTTGTGACTTAGTTTGGGAGAAAATTTCGTGGTCTAGAGAGAATGGAACTTGGCTTGTGTTAGCAAAATAAATGAAAGCTTGTTTTCTTTTCTTTTTTTTTCTTTCTTGCAATCCTTAGATGTAATGTATTTGGTTGATGTAAGGAGTCAATTTTCGGCTGGTAGGGAGGATTTGCAACATGTGTGATATCTAACAAGGATCTTGGCAATATCTTGTATAGATTTACAAGCTAGCTAATAAAACAAAACTAAAAATAATTATTTTTGTAATTAATAAATTCTTTCAAGGGTATTTTTGTCCATGACACTTGAATCTAGGGTTTAACTCTTAGGTTTTAACCCTTAGGGTTTCCAAATAATTCCTAGGGTTTGAAAAATTAACTAGGAATTAAATAAAATGAAATTAGATCTCATTAATTAAAAATTATGGTTTTATAAAATTAGGGTTTCTTGATAAAATTAGGATTCCCAAATTTATGAATTAGGATTTTTTAATTATTATCATTAATCACATAATATACATACTTTCATTTAAATACCAACATATTTATTGACTATGTTTAATATTTAAATTCTAAAACAAAATAAATAAATAAATTCTTAACATATATTCATATAATTATGTTAATTATCATAATTATATATAAAAATTCATAATCATGACTTGTATTAACATACTTACATATATTTGAATACAAATATAATTAGTAATTATATTTAATATCCAAATTTCTTAGGAAAATAAATTCTCATTATATATAACATAATCACACTTTCCTTTTTTTTAAATACAATTATACAATAATTGTATTAATCCATGAAATTTCATAACATAGATCAAAATTAGGATTTTGATCTATAATGACACTTTACCTAATATATCTCATTATTAATTAAGTTAAAATAATTAACTTAATTAACCTTGATTAATTCATATAATAAAATAATTATTACAATAATTTTAGAAATCATTTCATATATTATTTAAATAATATATTAATCATATTTTTATGGAAAATAAATAATAAAATATTTTACTATCAACATTAGTTTATTATAAGAATATAATTTATAATAATTAACAATTCCTTTATCGAAAAATTAATTCGAAATCATAATAAATAAATATATATTTATCACACATTCACATAGGTTTTACCTTGTACATATTCCCACATATTATTTTGATAGAAATAATATATAAAAAAAATTATACGTAAATTTTTTTATTTAATTATATAAAAATATTTGGTTATTACAGAAATCATTGAAAGAGGAGACGTAACCTTAGAGCGTGTAGACTCTCAAGACAACATTGCAGATCTATTTACTAAAGCTTTAACACAACAGTAGTTTGATTGTCACTTAGAGAAGATGGGTATGAGATACCATGGCGATTGGCTTTAGTGCAAGTGGGAGATTGAAAGTAGTATGCATACAAGTCAATCATGTATGATGATAAAGCATATACTTTGTAAACGATCTTATTTATTTATTAATAAAAGTATTCTTTAATTAAAGGCATTTAATTATCTACATGATGCTGTTTTTGTAATATGTAAATAACCCATAGTTTTAAGCAATGATTTTAGAATCATGATGTTGATCATGCTAATGATATCTAAATTCTTAGAAAGCTTAAAACTAAAATAGTTCCCAATCGTTGGATTACTAAAAAGGGGATTAGTAAATTCGGATAGATTGGTACATATGTTGCTTGCTCATTGGATGAGGATGATTGATCTCATGATCATTTGTGTGAAGATACTAAAGTAAGTATGTAGGTGTTTATTGGAGAATAAGTTCACTAAACGTGACTTGATATGGAATACCTAATGGAGTTTTACTTGCCTAATACAAGTGATCCATGGACTTGAGATCATCATAGTATCTTGTGTGTAATGAATTATACTTTGACTTATTCCTTAAGACCTTTAGGATATATCAAAGGGTATGCTTGGGTATAATGAGTTACATATGGAGATAATGAATGATCAATAAAGAATCTACCACTTCTAGTAAAAGAAGAGATATGTCCCATGTGATTCGTTAAATGACAATCCAGTAGTCCTTGCCCAAGGTAGAATGAAATTAGAAAGGAGTTTCTAATTTGCATTATTTGGAGTTGTGCTTTTTCTAATCGAAATACATATAATTAAATAAAATAATACTTGACAGTAATTCCATGTCTTTTGTTTAATTGGGACATTATATGTTGGAAGGATTGAATTATACGATAACTATTTACTCACAGGTTCTTTTATGATTAATGTTGAAATCTATATTATCTGGAAAATCGTTGATCGCTAGGGAGGCTTATCCCTATTGTAGAATAAATATTATTTATTTAAATAGATTATTAGTTTAATTCATTTATTTAAATATGATTAGAATTGTTCTAATTAATTTATTCACAACTGGTTTAATATGGTGAACCTAAAAAGTCACACCATAAAAGAAAGAATAATTATTCAAGAAGGTAATGGCGTAATCGTAATAATACATTAAGTGTAATTAATTTAATCTATGGTGATAAAATAAATTAAATAGCTTAATGTTTATTATTTAATATTTTAGAAATATTAAATATAAATTAATAAAAGGAGTCTTATTAATATTATTACAATTATTATTATTTTAATTTTTAAAGGAGATTAGGAATTAATTTAACATTAGTACTCTTATTTATTCCTAATAAGATTTGGAGACAAATTAATTAAATGAATTTAATTGATTATTTCTGATGTGGTGGGAATCCTAAATTAATTAAATGAGTTTAATTAATTTAATGAAACCCCATGTCTAATAGGATTAGAAGGGTTGATCAATATCTATATAAGAGGAGTCTTATAATAGATATCAGATGATGCAATTCTAATTGTTAGAGAGTACTCCTTTTCTATAGAGGATAGAAAACTAGAGTTTAGCCAGTCACCCTCCTTCTTGATAATTCCTCTTCTTTGGTGGATCACCTCTAGAGGCTAAACACTTGTGTGGCTAACGTTGATCAAAAGAAGGAATCAAACTCAAAAATTCAAGGATATCACGAAGAACAAGGAGTTAAACTCGTATATGTGGAAGCTTCGTTCTACAAGTGTATGATTCCATAACTTCTTATTTATCGTTTTAAATTAATAATTTGCATAAAGGATGATCCGAGTAATAGTTTTGTAAAAAATTTTAAACTATGATTTTACCATGCTTCCACTAATTTGTGCAATTTGATTGCGCCATGATTTCATACAAACCAAACACAACTCAGCTCCGGTCTCAATACCGGGATGCCAACTCAGCCCCGGTCTCAAAACCGGGATGGCAACTCAGCCCCTGTCTCAATACTAAGATGCCAGCTCAGCCCCTGTCTCAATAACGGGATGTCAGCTCAGCCCCGGTCTCAATACAGGGAGGCCAACTCAGCCCCGGTCTCAATATCGAGATGCCAACTCAGCCCCAGTCTCAATAACGGGATGTCAACTCTGCCCCGGTCTCAATACCGAGATGTCAACTCAGCCTCGGTCTAAATACCAGGATGCTAGCTCAACCCCGGTCTTAATACTGAAATGTTAACTCAACCTAGGTCTCAATATCGGGCTGCCAACTCAGCCCCGGTCTCAATACCGGGATGTCAATCGGCCCCGGTGACAACCCCGGGATGTCAAGGTTAACCACGGTCACTATACTGGGATGTCAAGTCAAACCCCGATCACAACCCGGGAGGTACAGTTTCCCCGACGACAACACTAGGAGATCCAGTTCAGGCCCGGTCACAACCCGGGATGCCAACTCAACTTCGAAGACAACCCCAAAGCATCAAATCATCCCAAGAGACAACTCTGGAAATCCAAGACAATCTTGGAGATAACCTTGAGGACAAACAGAATTGATTGGGATCAAAGCCTTGGAGACAGCCCCGAGAAAACAGTCAAAGATCGTGCCAGTACAGGGGACAACCCCTAGAAGGGCAAAATGGTTATTTTACTAAATTCAAGCCAATTCCGTCAAAATCAAGCCGAATTGATGCTGTCAAGGTCAGAAAGAACCATAATAGTGATCCCGAGTGAAAACAGCGCAAGACAGCTCAACAGATAAACTGCGAAGAATCGAAGACCCGGTTATGAACCCATCTTCTTGGACTCGAAAATTTTTTAGTCCCATGTTAATGTGACGCTCTCGGCGAGGGCTTTTCAGAAAGGTATAGCACGCCTAAAACAGACGCTCCGATCAAAAGTTAGAACGTTTCGAATCTGACCTCGAGTTACTCGGAGTGCACGTACTTCGAGGCGACGAGACCCACTGCCCGAAGCCTACTACGTGGCACCGCAGGTAGACCAGCGGTTGTCGTGGGTAGACCCTCTTTCATCGGGTCTTTATATACAAGTTCACCCCCAAGCCAAAAAAGTGAAAAATTAGAAAACGCTCTGAAACTCCGCCCATTTCATTTCCTAGCCCGACTTTTTGTACTCCAAACCTCATTTTTATCACTCTAACACGTAGGTATACTCATATTCTACCACATATCAAAAATTAAACGGTGGAAACGTCTATTTGAAGCCTACCAAGCGGTAAAAAGCTCGTGTAGCAGTCCATTATAAATATTTTTACGATCAGGAAGTTCCTACTACTTCATTGCACATTTATACACGTGCACGTTAAGTTTCATTTTTTGATTTCGCCCGAAACTCAGTTTCGTGGCCGTTTTGGAGTACTTTTTAGTACATTTTAGTACATTTACGCGTTTTCTTGCATTTGCATAGCCCGGATCGACGATATGCGGCTTTTAATTGCTTATATATATATAAACTTTTCGGGACTAGGTCATGGACTCGTGTCCTTTTTGGCTTTATCATGTATATATTTAACTATATATATATATACTAACTTTTCAATTTTGTCAAGCCCGGATGGCAAATCCATGGTAGTTATTGCTTATATATATATAAATTTTTCTGACTTCATTTGGCCTGGTTTTTGACTTGCTGGCGTTTTTATTGCTTTAATATATATATACTAACTGTATATATTAACATTTATATTTTCGTTTGGCCTGGATCATTTTGTGGCCTTTCTACTGCTTTTATATATATATATATATATATATATATATATATATTTACATTTCTGTCCGGGCATAGGATTGCAAATCCGTCGCCCTTTACAGTTTATATATATATATATATATATATATATTTACATTCTGTCAAGCCTAGATCATCCCGTGGCTCTTTTACAGCTTATATATATATATATATATATATATATATATATATATATATATATATATATTTAATCAAGCTTGGATCAACTCGTGACTTTTTACAGCTTATATATATATATTTTAATTTTGTCAACCCTGGATTACTCCGTGGCTTTTTACAACTTTTATAAATATATATATATATATATATATATTCATTTCAGTACGGGCATAGGATTTGAAATTCGTCGCCCTTTAACAGCTTTTATACATATATATATATATATATATTTCCATTCTGTCAAGCCTGGATTACTCTGTGACTCTTCACAGCTTTTATAAATATATATATATATATATATATATATATATATATATATATATTCCTTATTCGTTGCGATTAAATACATGTTGCAAATATTCATTTGATATGAATTCTCTTTAAATATCAATTCTGGCAAGTTAGATTTCTTTAAATCCGGCCCTTTCTACCATTCAAACGGTTCAAAATAGGTCCAACCGAAACCGGGCAGCTGACTAAGATTTCTTTAAATCTGGCTTTCTTTCTAGTTTTATTCATTTTAAAAGCAACATCGAGGCTCTTAGATCACTATCTATTGGGAACGAGAAGCTTTGGCTACTCGTAGGCCAGGATTTGACTGATGAATCCTTGGTTTTTGCGACGTTTGGATGTAAATATCCATTTTCTATAAATATATGTGCTGTGCAGGTTTACTTGGCTTCCCTCTATGAGCCTAGGAATCATGGGATTCATGATCAAACTGATCAGAATTTGATTCCCACGATGGACAAACTCCACATTACAAATGTACCATGCTAGTTTTTCTGTAACATGTACATCCGAAAGACCTTAAAACGGTTATCCAGGTTTAAGGTCTAAAACATAATGAAATAATGGTCTGTCGTGCTAAAGTCACTCTGATGGCTGTCATGCCCATGAGAAGACAGACACTTGTATATGTTCTGTGGTCGAGGATGCTTCGCCGCCCGACAATCATCATACAAATTGAGCCAAAAGGTTGAAAAGATAAAAATGGAAGTATCAACATGCTTCAATTCCTATGCGAGCGTGAGGGTTTGAAACCTACTTTCAAAACATCATTTTAATATCTTGTCTAAAAAAGGACTTTTTTTAAATTAAATCAAACCTTTCGTATATAGGTTCAACGAAGTATGTCCATACTTTCAAATCAATCAAACGTAGGCCCAATTTCTTCCAGCATTCATACACACATTGCAAATAGAAAGGAAAATATTAAAATGATGTGGTACCGTGTTTTCACGGGAGTTGAGGGGTGCCTAACACCTTCCCCTCACTTAACCAAGCCCCAAAACTCAAAACTTCGATTTAAAAGATCAAGTTTCGACAGTGTCCAACAATTGGGCCTACTTTCAAAATAAAATTCGGTTGAGTTGGTGCAACCATTTCAAATTTACCAACTGGCGACTCTGTAAACCATTCAAATCGTCGACATGATACATGTTGGCCTTTACCTAAAAAACCTTCACCCCTTCATAAAACAGACAAGATAATAAGGGTAGAAGACCACAAAACTTAGGAAGAGGGAAAGATTCGGGTCCAACTCGACCCATATTTTTTTTCGACATCGACAGGTGGCGACCCTGCTGGGTACAGTAGAGGGTTTAGGCCGTTTTCAAATCTTTTCAAAATTTTCTATTATATCTCCGTGTGTGTGAAATGTTGCGTCTTAACATTGAATGGATGTGAATGAATGCTTTACTTCTTTATACTAGTGCTTCGCACAAATGTCATCATTTCATACGATGAGACGCGATGTACGTGAATGTATGTTATGTGATTCCTCCACCAGGAGGCAAACCCGTCGGTGTTTGAGTACTGAACTCAAAGAAGACTAATTCTGCGAGAATTAGGAAAGGCACCACTCAGATTCGCTCCAATTGAAAGATCAGATTAATTTCCCCTCTAGTAGATTGCGAAGATCTGGGGACCTTGATGCTGGAAAGCAGCGAGAGTAACCTAAGATATGTAAGCCTCTGATTAACCAAATTCGAAGGGAAGCCTCTTCATGCCTTCCTCTTTCAATACAAATGTCCATTTTTAAATTCCAATTTCATATTGTAAATATGCATTTCATTATGAATCCTGTCATACTATCCTGTCATCAAAACAACTGACCTTTGTTTTACAAGATAAGATTAAAAAATCTCAAAAAATAAACACATACATAACATGCATTTGACTGATCCTACATCAGGAAATTGACACTCCTATGTTTGTTGTAGGTAAAAATTGGTCGCAGGTCGAAATCTAAGAAAGCACTAAGTCCATCTCCAGACATGGCTTCAAGTGCTCAACTAGAATCCACCCCCATCTCTAGGGAAGAGTTTGAAGGACTAAAGAACCAAATAGCCGAATTGGCTATTTTCTTGAGAGAACAAAGTAAAGTTCTCAAAGGGAAAAAATCACAGGGTCATACAGAGCCAGTTACACCCGGTGGCAGTCAAGAGACTGGAAAGAAAGACCCCTAGATTCCTGAACCACAGAACCAGGATCCTACCAACAAAACTCCTAAAATCACCAACCTTAACAAAGAGCAAGAAGCTGGTGATATTCTAAAGAAAGTACAACAGATAGAGGAAACCATCCAGTCCATCAAAGGGACTGGGGCATTTGGGAGTGTCAATTACTCAGACTTAAGTATATTCCCCGAGGCTAGTTATCTAAAAAAATTTTAAGTCCCTGATTTTAAGAAATACGATGGATTGGGAGACCTATACACCCATTTGAAGGTATTCAATGGAGAGCTTTGATCCTATGCAGAGGACGAGAAGCTCAGAATGCAATTATTCCTGAAGAGTTTGACCGCAGAGGCTAGAGCCTGGTATTCTCATTTGGATAATTCCAAAATTCACAGTTGGGAAGATTTAGCACATGCCTTCCTCAATCAATATAGTTTTCAGTTCCAAATGGCTACGGACATATATCAAATAACCAAAATCAAAACGCAAAGCACTAAGTCATTCAGAGAGACGGGTGGCAGCATAAGTCACCCCACCTATGATTGAGTCTAAGATAGTCATGACCTTCATCGACATCAAAGAAGCTCCGTATTATGAAAGGGTCCTAGCAGGCATAGAAAAAACCATTCTCAGAGATGATCAAGCACGAAGAAATGGCTGAAATGGGGCTAAAATCTGGGAAGATAAAGGATCTGACTGCCTTAGAAGCTGTTGCCGAGCATATCCAATCTGGGAGTTATGGGAGTAATCTCCGGAGAGTACACAAGAAGAAAGATGAAGAAGTGTCCTTAGTACTACAAGGATAGAATCAAAGAAGCGAGTCAAGCAGTATGCCCATTCAAAGGAGGAACTATTCCCCTTTTTAAGCTCCAGCTCAACCGTTTAACCCTCCATTTCAGAAGAATTTGAAGGCTAGACGTCGGAGAACGTTCACCCCTTTAGGGGATTCACTCGAGAACGTGCTGAAACTGTTGACAGCACAGAAGAAGATTGTTCAACTCCTTCCACCAACCAGCACCGGTGGAAGGAATTTTGACCCAAGTAAAAAGTGTGCATACCATTTCGGATCCTCGGGCCATGATACACAAGACTGTTGGTCTCTTAAGCACAAGATACAAGACTTGATAGACAACAGAGAGATTGTGGTGACCAAATCGGAGCAACCACACGTGCAAGATAATCCCCTCCCTCAGCACAAAGAGGAGAGTGTCAACATAATTAGCACGAAGAATGGAGAGGGATCCAAATACCTCCGGTATGTCGAAGAGGCAACGCAATCCAGTACCAGTAGCCCAGACAGTTGGGAGTTATCAGTAAGGCAATTCCTGATAGAGCAGGAAATCAAGTCCATTAAGGAACAGATTGGACAATTAGCAAATCTGGTCGTATACCAACATCAGGTAACTAGACAGCTGATAAACCAATCCAGCCAGGCTGAAGCAAGTCCTCCTACACCGAAAATTAATCCCATTACTATGAGGGACCATTACCAGTTTCATGAGCATGAACCCTGGACCGATAAGGTGGCCAAGGAGGAGAAGTTTCAAGCAGATAGGGAGTTTGCCTTTTAGAGGAATTTCACTAATCTGAACCAGCCGATGAAGGAAATCCTCCATATGATGATCAATGAGGGGATGGTTACAGATTTGTTACCCCCGGTGAACCCTTGATCCAGGAAATTCAAACCTGACAGGATCTGTCAGTATCACTCCAATGCGCCCGATCATGACACCGAGGATTGCTGGGGAATTCGGCACTTGATTCAGAATATGATTGAAAGCGGTGAGATGATAAGAGGGAATCAAGACTATAGCCTCCCCGATGAGGAAACACTCTTTATTCCCATAATATGGAATTAAGGAACAGCGGCTATTGTTTCCTGTGAGAAGGAGTAGTCGGAACACCCTTAGTACTGCTAGGGAAAGGGGTCCAAGAAGCACAGAATCCTGTGAAATTAGCTGCGCCCAAGCCTTTAATATTGCCTTTTAAAACCCAATATCCAGTGATCAGTCTGAAAAAAGTCCCATGGAACTATGGGAATGATGAGAGTTCAACCTCGAATAATATTGCCAGCATATCGAAGGAGAATCCATTGTACCTGCCTCAACGGGTTATCAATTCAGTTATCAACGCCAAAGAAAAGGTGGCTGAAGAGAAGATTAAAGAATACTCAGCAAAATGGGGCATAATGAGATCAAGGTAGTGCAAAGCTTGAAGGATGCACCCAAGCAGATGTCCATCCTGGACCTGGTTTTATCCTCGACGGATCATTGCGACATTCTGGTGAAAGTACTGGAAGATGCCCATCTGCGAAAGATAGTAGATGCCGAGAAATTTCGTCATGTGATAGAACATATCTTCAACAGCAATGTGATATCTTTCATTGATGATGATATACTTGTAGAAGGGACGGGTCATCGCAAGTCTCTGCATATAGCAATGATGTTATCAAGGTATGTGATCGGAGGTGTGCTTATAGATGAAGGATCTTCTCTGAATATCTGTCCTTATGATACCTTGGAGAGAATGAAGATCAACCCAAATCGAATCAGAACTAGTTATGTGATTATCAGGGCTTTTGATGGGTCTCGCCGAGAAGCTGTGGGAGAGATTGAGCTTCCACTGGAGATAGGTCCCCACACTTTCTATGTATCCTTCCAAGTACTCAACATTACCACATTATACAACTTGTTGCTGGGAAGGCCATGGATTCACATGGCAGGAGCAGTTCCATCCACCCTCCATCAGCAGCTCAAGTACATTATCAATGGCAACCTAATCACGGTGAATGCCGAACCAGAATACCCTGTCTGTATACAAGGAGACATGTCGGTGATCAGTCTGGATGCAGGGGTTGAACCTACAAGTTTTCAAGCATTGGAGGTGAGCAATACTCAGTACCTACTTGTTGGGGCACCATCTTTGAGGCCAAAAGTCACCCCCGAAGTAATGACGGTGGGCCAAAAGATGGTATCTTTGGGTTTTTATCCTGGAGAATGGTTAGGAAAGAATCAACAAGGTATCAAAAGTTCTATGCAGATCTCAAGCTGAGCAAGATTAGGCTATTCATCCGAGTCAAACCACCGGAACCTACACAAGCATCTAAAGGCTCATGCTTCCACTATACTGTTGCTAAACCTCACTGACGCAGGGTTTGGAAGGCCAATGAGGAAGATTCCTGCTGTTGTGTCAGCTATACTATTTCCTCCAGTCATACTGATCAGCGAAAGAAAAGCCCCAACGCCTGAGGGGGCTAGCAAAAATGGAAAAGAAAAGTTCATGTACGAAGGACGAGACCCATATGCTAATATGCATGTTCTCATACAATACGAGGGGATGAATGATGATATCCCAGACAGTGAGGATGAAGACTAGATCCAAATCCCTAGCATTAAAAAGGGGAAGGGAGCCAGTTCAAAGAAGAATCCCGACCTTGATCTAAAGGATGTCTCAGTCATCATCAGAGATGATACAGACAAGCAAAACTCCTTTATCCTCCCTATTCATCAGGACTTGACCCTGGACAATTGGAACAGCGTCCCTTGCCTCATTGAAAAAGGGTAAAAGGGTAGAGAGTTCGTCTGCCCTGTAACATGGTTTTATTTACTGCTTATTTTGATTGCACAGCTATAGCAGTAACTTTTGTCATGCTTTGCTAAATGCTTTGTATGTTTAAACAGTTTTATATATTAAAGCGAAAGCATTTTGTTTTCAGGACTTTAGAATTGGATTTGTGTGTCACTGCTGATGAGATGCTAACCTGTCACAGTGACTACAACTTTGATGTAGAACTGAACTTCGACTTGATGGAGATTAATCAAGAGGAGGAAGATAACTATGAGGCGCCCGAGGAGATCAAAGAATGGGTCAAAGACAAACGCAAACCAAACCTCGACCAAACCACCACTGTCAATATCGGAACCTCAGAAAATAGCAAAGAAATCCAGATAGGCTTAGACCTCACCAAAGATCAAAAAGCAGACCTGATTGAAATCTTAACACAGTTCCAGGATGTGTTTGTATGGTCGCATGAAGACATGATTGGCTTGTCTACTGACATTATCATCCACCAACTCCCCATTAAAGATGGATTCAAGCCAGTCAAGCAAAAGCTCAGACGATTGAAACCCGAATGAATTCTGAAAGTCAAAGAAGAAGTTGTCAAACAATTCGAAGCCGACATCATCATGGTATCAACATACCCGGAGTGGCTGTCGAACATAGTTCTCGTGCCTAAGCCCGGAGGGAAGGTACGAGTATGCGTGGATTACAGGGATTTGAACAAGGCTCGTATTAAAGACAATTTCTAGGTACCTTTCATCCATATCCTGATAGATAATACAACACATTATGGCATATATTCTTTCATGAATTACTTTGTTGGTTACCATCAAATTATGGTCGCTCAAGAAGACAGGAAGAAGACAGCTTTCATTACTCCCTGGGGAACCTTCTGCTATAGACGTGTATTTTTCGGCCTCATCAATGCCGGTGCCACGTATCAGTGAGCCATGATGGCCCTATTCCATGACATGATGCATAAGGAGATATAAGTTTATGTTGATGACATCATCATAAAATCCCGAAAAGAAGGCAATCACATCAACCATCTCAGGAAGCTATTAAACAAGTTGCGTAAGTACAACCTCAAGCTGAATCCAGCCAAATGTGCTTTTGGTATCAAATCGGGTAAGTTACTGGGATTTCTAGTGAGCAATAGAGGCATTGAGCTGGATCCTATCAAGATTAAAGCCATCATGGAGATGCCCATACCCCAAATAGAGAAGGAAAAATGGGGGTTCCTATGACGAATCAATTTCATAAGCAGGTTCATTTTCCAGCTTACGACAACTTGTGAACCCATCTTCAAGCTACTAAGGAAGAATTCCTCCATGAAATGGAATAACAATTGTCAAAAAGCCTTCCTTGCTATCAAGAAGCAGCTGATCGAAGCGCCTGTCTTGATACCCTCGAGGGATGAAGTTCCCCTGTTTATGTACTTGTCCGTCAATGTCAACGCAATGGGTTGTATGCTGGGACAAAAAGATGATAGTAGCAAGGAGATAGCTATCTACTACATCAGCAAAAGATTCAGCAGCGGTTAACAGAAGTACACTCTGATTGAGAAAATATGTTGTGTGTTAGCACGGGATGCCAACTCAGCCCCGGTCTAAATACTGGGATGTCAACTCAGCCCTAGTCTTAATATCGGGATGCCAACTCATCCTTGGTCTCAATACCAGGCTGCCAACTCAGGCCCGGTCTCAATACCGGGATGCCAGCTCAGCCTCAATCTCAATACTGGGATGCCAGCTCAGCCCCGATCTCAATATCAGGATGTCAACTAAGCCCCGATCTCAATACCGGTATGTCAACTCGGCCCCGGTCTCAATACCGGGATGCCAACTTAGCCCCGATCTCAATACTGGGATGCCAACTCAGCCCCGGTCTCAATACCAGGATGCCAACTCAGCCCCGGTTTTAATACCGAGATTTTAACTCATCCCCGATCTCAATACCAGGATTCTGGCTCAACCCCGGTCTCAATACCGGGATGTCAACTCAACCCCGATCTTAATACTGGGCTGCCAACTCAGCCCCGATCTCAATATCGGTATGTCAATCGCCCCCAGTGATAACCCCGGGATGTCAAGGTCAACCTCAGTCATTATATTGGGATGTCAAATTAAACCGCGATCACAACCTGGGAGGTAAAGTAACCCCGGCGACAACACCGGGAGATCCAGTTCAGGCTCGGTCACAACCCGGGAGGCCAAATCAACTTTGGAGACAACCCCGAAGCATCACATCATCCCAGAGACAACCTTGGGAAACCAAGTCAATCTCGAAGATAACCCTGAGGAAAAACAGAATCAACTGGGATCAAAGCCTCGGAGACAGCCCCGAGAAAACAGTTAAAAATCGTGCCAGTACAGGTGACAACCCTTGGAAGGGCAAAATGGTAATTTTACCAACTTGAAGCCAATACGGTTAAAATCAAGCCAAATTGATGCCATAAGGTTAGAAAGAACCATAACAGTGATCCCGAGTGAAAACAGCACAAGACAGCTCAACGAACAAACTGCGAAGAATCGATGACCCGGTTATGAACCCGTCTTCTTTGACTCAAAAAAGGTTTAGTCACATATCATTGTGATGCTCTCGACGAGGGATTTTCAAAAAGGTATAGCACACCTCAAACGGACACTCTGATCAAAAGTTAGAAAGTTTTGAATCTGACCTCGCGTTGGTCGGAGTGCACATACTTTGGGGCAATGGGACCCACCTCCCGGGGCCTGCCACGCGGCGCTGTAGGTAGACCCACGGCTGCCGCAGGTAGACTTGCTTCCATCGAGTCGTTAAATACAAGTTCACCTCCAAGCCAAAGTAGAGAAAAAAAAACACTCTGAAACACCACCCATTTCGTTTCCTAGCCCGACTTCTTGTAGTCCAAATCTCGTTTTTATCACTCTAACACGTAGGTATACTCATATACTGCGACATATAAAAAATTGAATGGTAGAAACGTCCATTTGAAGCCTACCAAATGGCAAAAAGCCTGTGTAGCAGTCCATTGTAAGTATTTTTACGATCAGGAAGTTCCTATACTTCATTGTGCATTTATACACGTGCACGTTAAGTTTTGTTTATGATTTTTGCCCGGAACTCAGTTCTGGGGCCGTTTTGGCGTACTTTTTAACATTTACGAGTTTTTATGCATTTGCACAGCCCGAATCGACGATTTGCTGCTTTTAAATGCTTATATATATATATATATATATACACGTGTATATAAACTTTTCGGGACTGGGTCATGGACTCGTGTCCTTTTTGGCTTTATTATCTATATATTTAACTATATATATACTAACTTTTTAATTCTGTCAAGCCCAGATGGCAAATCCGTGGTAGTTACTGCTTTTATATATATAACTATATATATAAAAATTTTTGACTTCATTTGGCCTTAATTTTGACTTCGTGGCCTTTTTATTTCTTTAATATATATATATATATATATACTAACTGTATATATTAATATTTATATTTTCGTTTGGCCTGGATCATTTCGTGGCCTTTGTACACCTTTTATAAATATATATATATATATATATATATATATTTACAATTCTGTCCGGACATAGGATTGCAAATCTGTCGCCCTTTATAACTTATATATATATATATATATATATATTTACATTCAGTCAAGCTTGGATCATCCCGTGGCTTTTTACAGCTTTTATAAATATATATATTTTTTCATTCCAGTCCAGGCATAGGATTTGAAATTCGTCGTCCTTTAACATCTTTTATACATATATATATATATATATATATATATATATTCCATTATGTCATGCCTGGATTACTCTATGGCTTTTCATAGCTTTTATAAATATATATATATATATATATATATATATATATATATCTATTTATAGTTCAGTACGGGCCTAAGAGTGAAAATCCATCGCCCTTTATAGCTTTCATATATAAAAATATATATATATATATATATATATATATATATATATATATATATATATTCTTTATTCGCTGTGATTAAATATCTGCTGCAAATATTCATTTGATATGAATTCTTTTTAAATATCAATTCTAGCAAGTTAGATTTCTTTAAATCTGGCCCTTTCTACTTTTCAATTTGTTTAAAATAGGTTCAACCGAAATCGGTAAACTAGAATGGCTAAGATTTCTTTAAATCTGGCTTTCTTTCTAGTTTTATTCATTTTAAAAGCAACCTCGCGACCCTTAGATCGCTATCTATTGGGAACGAGAAGCTTTGGCTATGCGTAGGCCAGGATTTGACTGATGAATCATTGGTTTCTACGACGTCTGGATGTAAATATCCTTTTTCTGTAAATATATGTGTTGTGTAGGTTTATTTGGCTTCCATCTGTGAGCCTAGGAATCATGGGATTCATGATCAAACTGATCAGAATCTGATTCCCACGATGGATAAACTCCACATTACAAATGTACCCTGCCAGTTTTTCTGTAAAATGTACATCCGAAAGACCTTAAAACGGTTATCCGGGTTTAAGGTCTCAAACATAATGAAATAATTGTTTGGTCGTGCCAAAGTCACTCCGATGGCTGTCATGCCCATGAGAAGATCGACACTTGTATATATGTTGTGGTCGAGGATGCTTCGCAGCCTGACAATCACCATTATAATCGAGCCAAAGGCTGAAAAGATAAAATGGATGTATCAAAAGGCTTCTATTCCTATGAGAGCGTAGGGGTTTGAAAATCGCCTTCCAAAACATCATTTTTATATCTTCTCTAAAAGTGGACTTTTGCAACTCAAATCAAACCCTTCGTATATAGGTTCAAAGAAGCAAGGCACTACATTCAAATCAATCAAATGTAGGCTCAATTACTTCCAGCATCCACACACACACACATTACAAATAAAAAGGGAAATATTGAAAAGATGAGGTACCGTGTTTTCATGGGAGTTGGGGGGGGGGGTGCCTAACACCTTCCCCTCACTTAACCAAGCCCCCGAACTAAGAACTTCGGTTTCAAAGATCAAGTTTCGATAATGTCCAACAATTGGGCCTACTTTCAAAATAAAATTCGGTTGAGTTGGTACGACCATTTCAAATCTACCAACTGGCGACTCTGTAAACCGTTCAAATCGTCGACATGATACATGTTGGCCTTTTCCCAAAAAACCTTCACCCCTTCATAAAATAGACAAGATAATAAGGGTAGAAGACCACAAAACTTAGGAAGAGAGAAAGATTTGGGACAACTCGACCCGTATTTTTTCCCGACGTCGACATGTATTCTATCCTTTACAACTCTGTCGAGTTCTTTTCCTTGTCCTAATTCATAGTGCCATTCCATTATAGCACTTAACTATAACTCATCCATCGTTTAATAGAAAATATGTTATTACGATTTAATATGATCACATGGTGATCTTCTACCTTAATCGTTTAACCCTACGATTTTCTTTCCCTTCTCTCAGATTATAGCCTTAGGTATTCATACCTAAGTTTTAAAACCTATCGAATCTGATACCAACATGTGATGCCCCAAAATTCGGTCTATCTTCACACCTGGATTTTGTACATCAGGAGTACATCACACTCCATACATACATCATTATATCCTGAAGAATAATGATATAACCATTCAATTCCCAGGTTCTATTACCTTAAAATCTTCATTTATTACAAATAATAATAATTACATTATTCCTTTCAACTTACAAGTGTGACTTACCTAGTCACCATATCTACAGAATAGTTTAACTAACTGTTCTACAAGTCTTGGCTTGATCTTAATGCTCATTCATACGACGAATGTCCCTTCATCTTGTGATGCTAATGCTACTCGCAACCATAACACCTTACCATAGCAGGACATTAATCAACTTGATCTTCATAGGTTCCTTTAATACATACTACCATCGTTCGCTGAAAATGTTTTTATATCAAGCAAGTGTGAGCATTTAATTGCTCAGCAAGTCATAGCAGTTGAATAATAACAACTCAAGAATTTAAATTCTTTTAAGACTTTAATAACCGAACAATGGTTATGAAGCAGCTCGAATAATAGGAATACGTTCTGATTCCTATCATTTTAAAACATTCATCACATTTACTTTGTTATACTTTCATTTTTTTACACTTTCATATACATAGTGTCTGGCTAGAATCATTAGCCTAGACTTAACAATAACGGTTCATGAATAAACCAAACTTCTTAACATAAAACAGTTAAATCATAGAACAGTTCATCTCACAGAAACACCGAAGTGTTAATATTGTGGCACAAGGCATCATACACTTTACCTTCTTATACAAACATTACACATTTGTACATACGAAATACTTTCTCATGTTAACTATCTGAGAAAGTTAAGAAACTAGCATTCATAACAAAATATGAATGAAGTTACGAAACTTCCCTTAGCATTGCGTACTGCTTACGCTATACCATTCATCGTAATCCCTATATAATACATAAGGAAAACACATATCCATTAGTCATATACTTGACTTATGCATTGGTTTAAACTTTACTTTACTTCTTATGGTTCTAGTTCTTGTAATCTAAGTTTACGCGACCAAACCCCATATTCATTTCTTCTATTCTTTCAATAACATTACACTTGCACACATTGAGTCTCTAACAGTATTCAATATAGTACACTGAGTGGTTTCCCACAAACAACCAACAAACCAGTTTCCCGTCTCGTCTACACTGTCTTTCATAGTGAGTTAGATCGGTTGCTAGTTCGTATTAACTGTTGCTCTCTGACAGAATCATTTAGCCCAGATACTATATCTCGATCATTATAGACTACGATTACATTACAATTTAGACTTAACTTATCCGAACCGTTATAACTATAATGTTCGTTAAGTTGATCCTTATTACATTTCTTACAACGTCCGGTGCATTTGACTCAGAACGTTATTCAAGTTATTATCATTAACTCGGCTATTCAACGTTATACGTTATTATACATTCTCTTATTACCGTTCATTATAGCATTCTTGATAATTATATATCTTACTTACCAACTTTGTTAACGTCTAAGTCATACAACCAATGTATACTTAGAACGCTCACCCGACGCCGATAATATTCACGAGGATCGTTCACGTATCCTGCGCACACGTTACTCATCTCTTAAACTTTCAATCAACCTTTACTTAAGGATTAAATCACTTGTTTAAGTGTTACATTATATGAATTATATATTCAATATCATTCCGTAAACGTTCCCCAAGTGTTGACCATACAAAGCTCCTCACTGGTTTTTCCCCTTCACCGGCGTTGCGGCGCCGATTCCCTTTGGTTTAGCCGCGCTGCGGTGCCCCATATGCAGTAGCCAACCTCCCATACTGGCGCTGCGGTGCCACCTTTTAAACTTGAAGTCGCGCTGCGGTGCTGCACCTGCAGTGAATTTATTTCGGGCAGGCGCTGCGAAGCCAGCTTCTTAGGCATGGGCCGCGCCGCGGCGCCGTCCCCCAGCCTTAGAAAATGTTTTCAAACTTTGAACTTCCCGAGCTTGTAAAGCGATCGTTATAACTCGACATTGCCTCATTCAAAAGCCATTAGGTTACATATCACATATTCTACAATTCTATCCAGTCAGATTTAATTTTTGAATCCGTTAGCAAAAAATTCGTCATTTCGTCCATTTTTACGCGTTCGTTAAACATTCGTGAACTTTTGACGTTCAATTCTTCGTTTTAAGTTCGAATTCATTCGTTCTTACTCTCGTAAGTCTTATTTACTTAATTCTATGATACGCCATCAAAAACCAAGATTTTTGAGTTAAACGGTGACTTTTGACTTTCATTATGGGAAAATTTATGATTCGACGATTAACGTCTAACTTCGTTACTCTAGATTTTTACTCCAAACCAAATGGAATCAATTCATTGGTTATTCATCTATGATTCTAACTATCATAAACATCTAAGTTTTAATGGCTTTCTTCTTTAAGTTTTGTTAATCATTCAATTATGGTTTAACTTATTCATTCACAACCATTTCAAGGTTTTAACTCAATTCTTCATTAAATTCTTAACCATTCCATTATGATTTTACTTGTTATTGGTTATTAATATTTTAAAGTTCACTAACATCTACCTTATTACTTCGTACAATTCATACACCACCAATTATCATTTCTCTATCAATTTAAGTATTGAAGGAATATAAAAATTCAAGGTTTAAACACTTATACCTTTTAGGATATATCCGTAGTGAGAGAATTTCAAGACGTAGTTCTTGCCGATCTGCCTGGTCTTTCGCTAGACAGAGAAATCGAATTCTTAATAGACTTAGCACCGAGAACTGCACCGATTTTGAAAGGTCCATATCGTATGGCGCTGATAGAAATGAAGGAATTGATGATACAATTGCAAGAATTGCTAGATAAGGGTTATATACGGCCAAGTGTGTCACCTTGGGGAGCAGCAGTGTTGTTTGTTAAAAAGAAGGATGGATCGATGAGGACACACCAAAAACGGCGTTTCGAACCCGTTATGGGCACTACGAGTTTTTGGTAATGTCATTCGGATTGACTAATGCTCCGGCAGCATTCATGGACTTGATGAACCGAGTTTTCAAGCCATAATTGGATAAATTCGTAGTAGTTTTCATCGACGACATCTTGATTTACTAAAAGACCAAAGAAGAGCACGCCGAACATCTAAAGATGGTTTTGTAAGTGCTAAGGAGAGAGAAAATGTACGCAAAATTTTCAAAGTGTGAATTTTGGATGGAGGGAGTCCAGTTTCTAGGACACGTGATTGACAAGAATGGGATTTCAGTAGACCCTGCGAAGGTAGAGGCAGTAAGTAATTGGGAACGACAGAAGACGCCAATGGAGGTAATAAGTTTCTTAGGGTTAACTGGGTACTATCAGAGATTTATTCAAGATTTTTCTAAGATAGAAACCACGCTGACCAATCTAACAAGGAAGACAGTAAAGTTTATATGGACGGAGAAAAGTAAAGATAGTTTCCAGGAGTTGAAGAAGAGGTTGAGCGAGGCGCCGATATTATCATTGCCAGATGATGAGGGTGGCTTCTTGGTATATAGTGATGCATCGCACAAGGGACTTGGTTGTGTGCTAATGCAACATGGAAAGGTCATTGCGTATAAATCATAACAATTAAAGGATTACGAAAAATGATACACTACTCATGACTTAGAGTTAGCGGCAG
The DNA here is from genome assembly GCA_020205555.1 of Panax stipuleanatus. Lineage (NCBI taxonomy): Eukaryota > Viridiplantae > Streptophyta > Magnoliopsida > Apiales > Araliaceae > Panax > Panax stipuleanatus. The sequence continues at coordinate 2,671,882 of CM035116.1, forward strand.
TAGTTTTTGCGTTAAATATTTGGAGACACTATATGTACGGAGAAAAATGTGAGATATACACGGACCACAAGAGTCTGAAATATATCTTCACATTGAAGGAGTTGAACATGCAAAAAAGAAGGTGGTTGGAATTGATCAAGGATTATGACTGCGAAATTCTTTACCACCCAGGAAAAGCGAATGTTGTTGTCAACGCACTGAGTAAAAAGGGAAGGGAGAAATTGTTCAAGTTGACAACTCGGGAGGAATTAATAAGAGAAATGGAGAAATTGGAAATATAAGTGAAGGGACTTGGAAGGTCTGAAGAAAAATTATTTGTAATGGAAGCTCGTCCAACATTATTGGATAGAGTAAAGATATCACAAGAGAAAAATGAAGAATGTGAAAAGATAAAGAAGAGGATAGTAGGAAATGAGGAAGAGAAGTTCAAGATGGATAGGGACGGTATATTGAGATTTGAGGGACGAGTAAGGGTGCTAGCTGTAAACGAACTAAGAGAGGAAATCTTGCACGAAGCGCACAATACGACGTATTCTGTTCATCCAGGAGGCACGAAGTTGTACCGAGATCTTAGATAATATTTTTTGTGGCCCAATCTGAAACGAGAGGTTGCATAATACATCAGTAGATGTCTTACTTGTCAACGAGTCAAAGCAGAGCACCAGAGACTGAGCGGTCTACTTCAACTATTAGAAATACTTGAGTGGAAATGGGAGCACATTACGATGGACTTCGTGGTAGGACTCCCAGTCACACAAAAAGGTTATGATGCCATTTGGGTTATCGTGAATCGACTAACGAAGACAGCTCATTTTTTACCTATCAAGATCCGTTTCAAACTTAATCAGTTAGCAAGTTTATATGTAAAGGAAATCGTTTCACGATATGAAGTGCCAGTGTCAATTGTCTCCGATCGAGACCAGCGCTTCACGTCAAATTTCTAGAAAAGCTTGTAAGAAAGGATGCGAACACAGTTAAGGTTGAGTACTGCTTATCATCCTCAGACAGACGGACAGAGTGAGCGGACTATACAGATGCTAGAGGACATGCTTAGAGCTTGTGTAATGGATTTCAAAAGGAATTGGAATGACCACCTACCCTTAGTAGAATTCGCTTACAACAATAGTTATCATGCGAGTATCTATATGCCACCGTATGAAGCTCTTTATGGAAAAAGGTGCAAAACACCGTTATGTTGGGACGAAGTCGGAGAACGACGAATTTTGGGACCAGAATTAGTTCAACAAACAGCGGATGTAGTAACAACGATAAGAGCTAGATTGGTAGCAGCTTAAGATCGCCAGAAGAAGTACGCGAATTTTCATCGTCAGAACCGAGACTTTGAAGTCTAGAGGCCAAACGCTTGAGTGGCTAACGTTGATCAAAGGAAAGAATCAATTCCGGAGAACTCAAGGAGATCACAAAAGATTTGGAGTTGAACTCGTACCCGTGGAAGCTTAGTTCTACTGATTCTATAATTTCTTCTCTTTTGTTTAATTAATAATTGTGCATAAAAGATGATCCGGGTATAAGGTTTGTAAAATTTTAAAATCCAATTTTTACCACGCTTCTGCTACTTTGATTGTTACAAACCTAACAGTGGTATCAGAGCCAAACCTTTATGCTAGTTATTAATTGTTTTGATTCCATATATGTATGGGTATGTGTTTGGAACAATTTATTGGACATAATTTGTTGTATGAAATCTTAATTTTTGGATGAAAAGGTCAAAAATTGCGAATCAAAAATTTTAGATTTTGCCGCGGCTCGGGTCGCGTTAAGGGCGGCGCAGGGCGCACCAGATATGCAAAAATTCAGAATTTTTCTGTAAGGTCAGTGCGGGGGGTGCCAGTGGTGACGCGGGGTGCGCTAGAGCTGCAGAAAAAATTTGATTTTGATTTTGTGCAATTTTTCCAAAAATGAAATAAAGGAGTTTATTTTATTTGATTACATACAAATTTTAATTTACCGTTAAATGATATCGATGCATATGTGGAATGAATTTATTATTCATGAGATGAATTTTATTTATTGATGCATATGATGATATGTATGCTAATAAATGGTGATTATGGACTGTTGACTAATGTGATTGGATTTTATTTTAGTATAATACTTGAATGTATTGGTTTTATTAAATGCGGTATGCGTACCTCGTCTTCTCTAATTTTTCTTGAAGTAAAATTCTATGTCCCTCCTATGTACTTCCTCTTGACTGCTGATCAAGGTTTCAATTTAAATTAAATAGTTCATGTAATAGGACTAGTTAGAATTATCTTGAAGAATTGGAGACCAAGGAGCAAGGAGCGCATGAAGACCCGTTTGTATGGAGCCCGAGTTAAAATGTAATAATTATATTTAAATTTAATTCTTGCACTCCTAGGTTTGACCTTTTGGTTCACATGGTGGCTCTAGTGAACCAAACTAGAATAAAAGTCCATAATCAATCCGGGTAGAATATAGTATTCTATATGCATTTTTATACTATATATATATATATATATATATTATATATTATGCAACATTCTTCGCATGTTAATTAATATAACGCGTATTTATATATATATATATATATATATATATATATATATATGTGTGTGTGTGTGTGTGTGTGTGTGTGTGTGTGTGTGTGTGCATGCGCACTAAACAAGATGAGACAATTAATAACAAACTCCTCAAAGAAATTATATTAAGTCCTAAGCGTTCAAAGATATTTGGAATATCGAACGTCGCCTTTTAGCATGATAAAATTAATAGAGTATTAAATATTTAATATGAGTTTGTTGTGTCACCACAAGGCAAGTATTAAATATTTAAGGGTTATTTTATCACATTTGATGGTTATAAAGAAATTGGACAATACTGTTTTGTTGTGTCACCACAAGGATAGTATTTTTCTTTTTAAATATATGAAAGTGCTAGGTTGGACTTAACTTGGATAATTTTGATTCGGATGTGTCACCACTTGATCAAAATAATCTAAGAGGCATAAAAGGAGTTACATGATGATATAATTGACAATAGTTGTCTACCTATTTATTTATATATCGTTTGTTATGTCACCACAAGACTGTATATATTTGAAATGAGATCCTTAATCTCACTAGAAAATCTTTAATTAGATTTGTCGAACTATATATTATGAGGGTAATATAGTTTGAAGAAAATTATGGGAGATACAATTTAAAATAAGACCTAATTTATTTTGGTAATTAATTAAATGAATGTTTGCTAAAAATGTTATTTTATTTCACATGCAGAATTTAAAAATGTCACACTCACTATCACTGCGTAGCAAAACTAACCGAGCCGAATTACATGGACTGGTTAAGGAATTTGAGTATTGTTCTCACTGCAGAAAAGATTTCTTATATCCTAAATCCATCCATCACTGCAAATGTTGCAGATGAAGCCTCTAAGGAAGAGATTGCTACTTTTAAGAAATGGCAAAATGATGCATTTGTGGCTCAATGCATCATGCTCGCATCCTTGAGTGACGAGCTTCAGTGTCAGTATGATGCTCCTGCTATATTGTTGTACCTCCAAGAGTTGTATGGTGAGCAAAGTAGGACTGCTAGATATGAGATAACTAAGGAGCTCTTTGATAGTAGTGTGCATACAAGCCAATCATGTATGATGATAAAGCACATACTTTGTAAACAATCTTATTTATTTATTAATAAAATATTCATTTAAGGCATATAATTATCTACATGGTGCTGTTTTTATAATATGTAAATAACCCATAGTTTTAAGCAATGCTTTTAGAATCATGATGAGATCATGATAATGAGATCTAAATTCTTAGAAAACTAAAATAGTTCACAATTGTGGGATTACTAAAATGGGGATTAGTAAATCCGGATAGATTGGTACATATGTTGCTTGCTCATTGGATGAGGATGACTGATCTCATGGTCATTTGTGTAGAGACACTAAAGCAAGTATGTAGGTGCTTATTGGAGAATAAGTTCACTGAACGTGACTCGCAATGGAATACCTAATGGAGTTTTACTCGCCTGTCAATAGGAATTCCTAATGTGATAGTAGTACAAGTGATCCTTAGACTTGAGATCATCATAGTATCTTGTATGTAACAAATTATACTTTGACTAATTCCTTAAGGCCTTTTAAGGCATATATAGGGTATGCTTGGGTATAATGAGTTACATATGGAGATAATGAATGATCAATAAAGAATCTACCACCTCTAGTAAAAGAGGAGATATGTCCTATGTGATTCGTTAAATGACAACCTAGGAATCCTTGGCCAAGGTAGAATGAAATTAGAAAGAGGTTTCTAATTTGCATTATTTGGAGTTGTGCATTTTCTAATCAAAATACATATGATTAAATAAATTAAGACTTGACAGTAAATCCATGTCTTATATTTAATTGGGACATTGTATGGTGGAAGGATTGAATTGTACGGTAACTATTAACTCACAGGTTCTTTTATGATTAATGTTGAAATCTATATTATCTGGAAAGTCGTTGATCGCTAAGGAGGCTTATCCCTATTATAGAATAAATGTTATTTATTTAAATAGATTATTAGTTTAATTTAATTATTTAAATAATATTAGAATTGTTCTAATTGATTTATTCATAACCGATTTAATATGGAGAACCTAAAGGGTCACACCATAAAAGGAAGAAGAATTATTTAAGAAGAAAATGGTATGATAGTAATAATGCATTAAGTATAATTAATTTAATCTATGGTGATAGAATAAATTAAATAGCTTAATGTTTATTATTTAATATTTTAGAAATATTAAATATAAATTAATAAGAGGAGTCTTATTAATATTATTATTATTATTGTTATTTTAATTCTAAAGGAGTTTAGGAATTAATATAATATCAGTACTCTCTCTCAATCTAATAAAGATTAGGATATAAATTAATTAAAAGTATTTAATTAATTAAATAAAACCCTATTCTAATTGGATTAGGAGGGTTAACCTAATATCTATATAAGAGAGTCTTATATCAGAAATAAGGTACGTGAATTTTTCCAAGAGTTGGGAGTACACATATTCTATAGAGATAGAAACTTGTTAAGCCAATAACCCATCTTCTTGAGTTCTTCATCTTCCTTGGTGGATCACCGTTAGAGGCCAAACAATTGGGTGGCTGACATTGATCAAGGGAGGGAGCCACTACAGAGGAATCAAAGGAATAAAAGGAGTAGAACTTGTACTTGAGGAAGCTTGGATCTTCAAAGGTATAATTCCATTTTCTCTTTTTTCTGTTATTGATAACTAGCACAAAGCATGATCATGGTTATGGGTTTGTATAAATTTTTGAAAACCTAGTTTTTGCGCTTCCGCCCTATTTATGTGATTTGATTGCATTATTGCGTTACGTACAAACCCAACAGTGGTATCAGAGCCTAACTTTGTGCTAATTATCAATTTTATAATTCCATGTATGAATTGATGTGAGAATTGGATCGTTTTTCTGGACAAAAATCATTTTCTGCAAGTTTTTGCGACGAACGACGCAGCTGCCCAGTTCATTATTGGCGTAGCTGCGCCGGTCTGCAAAAACTGCTGCTTCAGGCTACCTGCGCAGCTGCCCAGTTCATTACTGGCGCAGCTGCGCCGGTACCTGGACAGACCCTGAAAATTGATTTTAATTAATTAAGTAAACTGTTTATTTAATTGATAAAGTTTTAAAGTAAAGAAGTTTATTTTATCTGAAATATGATTTCAGAATGCTAAAATTAAAGGAGTTTAATTTGGATTTATTTTTGATTAAAATAAAAGAGTTAATTTTGTTTCAAAAATAAAATTTAGCAAAACTTTTGTCCATTAAATAACATCGATCCATATATGGAATAGCATTGTTATTCATGAGATGAATGAATATTTATTGATGCATATGTTGATGTGTATGATAATAAATGGGGTTGATTATGGACTATGACCAATGTGATTGTTTATATTTTGGATGAATGCTTGAATGTATGGGTTTTATAAAATGGGGTCTGCGTACCTCGTCTTCTCTGGTTTTATTCTCGGTGTAAAATTCTATCTCCCTCTTATGTACTTTCCCTTGACTGCTGATCAAGGTTTCTATTTAATTAAAAATAGTTTATGTAATAGAGATAGTTAGAATTATCTTGAAGAAACTGGAGACCAAGGAGCAAGGAATGCGTGAAGACCTATTTGTATGGAGCCAGGGTTTAAATGTAATAGTTATATTTAAAATTAAATTCTTGCACTCCTAGGTTTGACCTTTTGGTTCACTTGGTGGCTCTAGTGAACCAATCTAGAATAAAAGTCCATAATCAATCCGGGTAGAATATAGTATTCTATATTGCATGCTAAATATTATATATATTATATTTTATGCAAACATGCTTCGCATGTTTAATAAAATGACGCGTATTATATATATATATATATATATATATATATATATATATATATATGTGTGCATGCGCGCTTAACAAGATGAGACAAATAATAACAAACCCCTCAAAGAAATAATATTAAGTTTGAAGCGTTCAAATGATATTTGGAATATCGAACGTCGCCTTCTAGCATGATTAATTAATAGAGTATTAAATATTTAATATGAGTTTGTTGTGCTATCCACAAGGCGAGTATTGAATATTTAAGATGTTAATTAATCACATTTGATGCTTATCAAGAAAATTGAACGATCTAGTCTTGTTGTGCTATCCACAAGGACGAAAATTTTTCTTTTTGAATTTATGGAAGTGCTAGGCTGGACTTAACTTAATCATTTTAGTTCGGATGTGCACACACATGACCATTATGATTTAAGAGGCAAAATGAAAGGAGTTACATGGTGATGTAATTGACAAGAGTTGTCTACCTATTTATTTGTATATCGCTTGTTGTGCTATCCATAAGGTTATATACATTTGAAATGGGATCCTTAATCTCACTAGCAAATCTTTAATTAGATATTGTCGAACTATATAAGTGAGGGTAATATAGTTTGATGAAAATAGTGGGATATACCAATTTAAAATAAAGACCTAAATTTATTTTGGTATGCAAAGTTATTAAGATGAATGTTTGCTAAAATGTTGTCTTTTCACATGCAGAATTTAAAAAATGTCAAAATCACTAATCTCACTACGAAGCATACTTGATGCAAATAAGCTTTCCGGCCCGAATTATGAGGACTGGCTAAGAAATCTGAGAATTGTTCTCAGTGCTGAAAAGTTTCTTATGTCCTAAATTCCACTATCCCTGAATCTGTTTCAGAAACAGCGTCTGAGGAAGAGATTGCCACTGATTGCCACTTTCAATAAGTGGCAAGATGATGCATCTGTGGCTCAATGCATCATGCTCGCATCCATGAATAACGAGCTTCAGCGTCAGCACGAAAAAATGGATGCTCCTGCTATGCTGCTTCACCTCAAGGAGTTGTATGGTGAACAGAGTAGGACTGCTAGATATGAGATATCTAAGGAGTTCTTCCGATCTCGGATGACCGAGGGCACTGCCGTCGAGACTCATGTTCTGAAGGTAATCAATTTGATTGAACGCCTTGAACAGCTTGGGTTCGTCATGGATGGGGAGTTGATTCAAGACTTGGTCTTGCAGTCACTCCCTGAGACCTTCTCGCAGTTTGTGGTTAATTTTCACATGAATAAGCTAGATGTCAGCTTGCCTGAGCTGCTTAACATGCTGAAAACTGCAGAAGGTCACTTCTCATCCAAGAAGAACCATGTCTTGATGGTGGATTCTTCCAATAAAAGGAAGAGGCCCAAGGTGTCTTCTGAAAAGAAGAAATCTAAGAAGGCTAAGGGAAAAGGGAAAGAAAAGGAGCAAAAGAAACCTGAACCAGCTAAAGGAATGTGCTTTCATTGCAATGAGCCGGGACGTTGGAAGAGGAACTGCAAGAAGTTTCTAGCAGAGAAGAAGCTTGGAGAAGCTTCGACTTCCAATCAAGGTTTGTTTATGATTGAAATTAATTTTTCTGAAAGTCATAATTCTACTTGGGTATTGGATACCGGCTATGGTTCTCACATATGTAATACTGTGCAGGGACTGGTCAGAAGTAGAAAGCTGAACAAAGATGAGGTGATCCTACGAGTGGGAAATGGAGTAAAAGTTGCTACATTAGCTGTAGGAACTTATTGTTTAGCAATGCCTTCGGGCAAATCCATTTATCTTAATAACTGTTATTATGTTCCGAATATTATTAAAAATATTATTTTAATTTCTTTATTGGATATGGAAGGTTTTGACGTTATTATAAAGAATAATGGTTGTTTTATTTATAAAGACGATGTTTTATATGGTATTGAAAATTTGCGAAATGGACTTTATACACTTGACTTACAAGAAAATATATTTCAAATTGAACAAATTAAGAAAAGGAAAAGAGATGATATTAATTATACCTATATGTGGCACTGTAGACTCGGTCATATCAATGAAACAAGATTATCCAAGTTGCATAAAGATGGGCTCCTCGAGCTATCTGATTATGAATCATATCCAACTTGTGAATCTTGTCTCATGGGTAAAATGACTAAATCTCCTTTTAGTGGAAAAGGAGAGAGAGTTACAGAATTGTTGGCATTGATTCACACAGACGTTTGTGGACCTATGACAATAAGTGCACGGGGTGGGTATTCTTATTTTATTACTTTCACTGATGATCACTCAAGATTTGGATATGTGTATTTAATGAAATACAAATCAGAATCATTTGAAAAGTTCAAAGAGTTCAGAAGTGAAGTAGAGAAACAAACGGGCAAGAGTATTAAGATACTTCGATCAGATCGAGGTGGAGAATACTTAAGCAGTGAGTTTCTCAATTGTCTCAGAGAAAATGGTATAATCTCACAATGGACTCCTCCAGGTACACCACAGTTAAATGGAGTATCTGAAAGGAGAAATCGAACACTGTTGGACATGGTTCGATCCATGATGAGTTTTACCGACCTTCCAATTTCCTTCTGGGCATATGCCCTAGAAACGGCTGCATACCTACTTAACAAGGTACCTACCAAATCCGCCCCAAAAACTCCATATGAGATGTGGAAAGGGAGGAAACCAAATCTTAAGCATGTTAAGACTTGGGGTTATCCAGCTTATGTCAAAAAGTTTGAAAATGATAAGCTACAGACTAAATACGATAAGTGTAGATTTGTGGGATACCCTAAAGAAACCGTAGGGTATTATTTCTATCATCCAACTGATCAAAAGGTGTTTGTTGCGAAACATGCTACCTTCTTGGAGAAAGAGTTTATCCATGAAGGGGTCAGTGGGAGTAAGATATATCTTGAAGAAGTTCAAGAATGACAAGTTACCACGGACCAAAGTCAAGTACCTAACCAAGTAGAAGAACCTACTGTACCACACCCTGTTCGTAAATCTGGAAGAGTACCGCAGATACCTGAGAGGTATGGATTCGTTATAGAGGATGACGATGAGGTACACATCATGAATGATGATCCATTGAATTACGAACAGGCTATGAGTAATAAAGACTCAGGGAAATGGCTTGAAGCCATGAAATCCGAAATGGACTCCATGTATGAAAACAAAGTATGGACTTTGGTTTCACCACCTAAAGGTATTAAACCTATTGGGTGTAAATGGGTTTTTAAGAAAAAGACTGGAGCAGACGGAAAGGTAGAGACCTATAAGGCCCGACTGGTTGCAAAAGGTTTCAAACAAAGACAAGGAGTTGACTATGATGAAACCTTCTCACCAGTTGCCATGCTCAAGTCCATTCGGATTTTGCTTGCGATTGCAGCTTACAACGACTATGAGATCTGGCAGATGGACGTGAAAACGGCCTTCCTCAATGGGAAACTTGAGGAGGATGTGTATATGACACAGCCAGAGGGATTTATCTCAAAAGTTGGAACAAATCAAGTCTGTAAGCTACAACGATCCATTTAAGCAAGCTTCTCGTAGATGGAACATTCGTTTTGATGAGACAATCAAAGAGTTTGATTTTATCAAAAACGAGGATGAACCTTGTGTATACAAGAAGGTTAGTGGGAGCGCAGTATCATTCCTTGTATTATATGTTGATGATATATTACTGATAGGGAATGACATTCCTATGTTACAATCCATTAAAATCTGGTTATCTAAAAACTTCTCCATGAAGGACTTGGGTGAAGCATCCTATATTTTGGGGATAAAGATCTATAGAGATAGATCTAAAAGGATGCTCGGCTTATCCCAAGGAACGTACATTGATACGATGCTAAAGAGGTTTAGCATGGAAGATTCCAAAAGAGGTCTTATGCCGATGAGCCATGGAATAAATCTCTTCAAGAAACAGGCCCCAAAGACACCTGAGGAGAGAGACCGTATGAGTAAGATCCCTTATGCTTCTGCAATAGGATCTATCATGTACGGTATGCTATGTACTAGTCCGGATGTTGCTCACGCACTTAGTGTAACAAGCAGATACCAGTCGAATCCAGGAGAAGAGCACTAGGAAGGCACTGGAAGAGCACTTAGGTGCTTATTGGAGAATAAGTTCACTGAACGTGACTCGCTATGGAATACCTAATGGAGTTTTACTCGCCTGTCAATAGGAATTCCTAATGTGATAGTAGTACAAGTGATCCTTGGACTTGAGATCATCATAGTATCTTGTATGTAACAAATTATACTTTGACTAATTCCTTAAGGCCTTTTAAGGCATATATAGGGTGTGCTTGGGTATAATGAGTTACATATGGAGATAATGAATGATCAATAAAGAATCTACCACCTCTAGTAAAAGAGGAGATATGTCCTATGTGATTCGTTAAATGACAACCTAGGAATCCTTGGCCAAGGTAGAATGAAATTAGAAAGAGGTTTCTAATTTGCATTATTTGGAGTTGTGCATTTTCTAATCGAAATACATATGATTAAATAAATTAAGACTTGACAGTAAATCCATGTCTTATATTTAATTGGGACATTGTATGGTGGAAGGATTGAATTGTACGGTAACTATTAACTCACAGGTTCTTTTATGATTAATGCTGAAATCTATATTATCTGGAAAGTCGTTGATCGCTAGGGAGGCTTATCCCTATTATAGAATAAATGTTATTTATTTAAATAGATTATTAGTTTAATTTATTTATTTAAATAAGATTAGAATTGTTCTAATTGATTTATTCATAACCGGTTTAATATGGAGAACCTAAAGGGTCACACCATAAAAGGAAGAAGAATTATTTAAGAAGAAAATGACATGATAGTAATAATGCATTAAGTATAATTAATTTAATCTATGGTGATAGAATAAATTAAATAGCTTAATGTTTATTATTTAATATTTTAGAAATATTAAATATAAATTAATAAGAGGAGTCTTATTAATATTAATATTATTATTATTTTAATTCTAAAGGAGTTTAGGAATTAATATAATATCAGTACTCTCTCTCAATCCTAATAAAGATTGGGATATAAATTAATTAAATAAAACCCTATTCTAATTGGATTAGGAGGGTTAACCTAATATCTATATAAGAGAGTCTTATATCAGAAATAAGGTACGTGAATTTTTCCAAGAGTTGGGAGTACACATATTCTATAGAAATAGAAACAAGGGTTAAGCCAATAACCCATCTTCTTGAGTTCTTCATCTTCCTTGGTGGATCACCGTTAGAGGCCAAACAATTGGGTGGCTGACATTGATCAAGGGAAGGAGCCACTACAGAGGAATCAAAGGAATCAAAGGAGTAGAACTTGTACCTGAGGAAGCTTGGATCTTCAAAGGTATAAATCCATGTTCTTTCTTTTCTGTTGTTGATAACTAACACAAAGCATGATCATGGTTATGGGTTTGTATAAATTTTTGAAAACCTAGTTTTTGCGCTTCCGCCCTATTTATGTGATTTGATTGCATGATTGCGTTACGTACAAACCCAACACTCTTTCGGTCTCGGATGACCGAGGGCACTACTGTTGAGACTCATGTCCTAAAGATAATCAATTTGATTGAACGTCTTGGACAGCTTTAGGATCATGCATGGGGAGTTCAGTCAATATTTGAACTTGTAATCAATCTCAGATACCTTCTCACAATTTATTGTGAATTTCCACATGAATAAGTTAGATGTCAGCTTGCTTGAATTACTTAACATGTTGAAAACTGCTGAAGGACACTTCCCATCCAAGAAGAACCAAGTCTTACTGGTAGATGATTCTTCCAAGAAAAGGAAGAGGCCCAATGTATCTTCTAAAAAGAAGAAAACCAAGAAGGCTAAGAGCAGGTCGAGGGTAAAGGATCAAAAGAAACCTGATCCAGCTAGCAAAGGAATGTGCTTCCATTGCAACGAGTTGGGTCACTAGAATAAGAACTGCAAGAAGTTTCTAGCAGAGAAGAAGCTTGGAGAAGTTTCGACTTCCAATCAAAGTTTATTTATGATTGAAATTAATTTTTCTGAAAGTTAAACTTTTACTTGGGTATTGGATATCGGATGTGGTTCTCACATATGTAATACTATGCAGGGATCGGTCAGAAGTAGAAAGCTGAATAACGATGAAGTCATTCTACGAGTGGGAAATGGAGCAAAGGTTGCTGCATTAGCTGTAGGGACTTATTGTTAAGCACTGCCTACGGGCAAGTCCATTAGTTTAAATAATTGTTATTTTGTTCCAAGCATCATTAGAAACATTATTTCTATTTCATTGTTGGATATAGATGGTTACAATATTATAATAAAGAACAATCGTTGTTCTATTTATAATAAGGATGTTTTATATGGTGTTAGAAAAATACTTAATGGACTTTACGTACTTCACTTGCATGAAAACATATTTCAAATTGAACAAATTAAGAAACGGAAAAGAGATGATGTTAATTATACCTTTATGTGGCACTGTAGACTGGGTCATATTAATGAAAAAAGATTATCCGAGTTGCATAGTGATGGGCTCTTAGAGCTATCTGATTTTGAATCATATCCAACTTCTGAATTTTCTCTCATGGGAAACATGACCAAATCTCCTTTTAGTGGAAAAGGAGAAAGAGTTACAGAGTTGTTAGCGTTGGTACACACAGACGTTTGTGGACCTATGACAACAAACGCACAAGGAGGGTATTCTTATTTTATTACATTCACTGATGATCATTCAAGATTTGGATATGTGTATTTAATGAAATACAAATCTGAATCATTTGAAAAGTTCAAAGAATTCAGAAGTGAAGTAGAGAAACAAACTGGCAAGGGTATTAAGATTCTTTGATCGGATCGAGGTGGTGAATGCTTAAGCGGTGAGTTTCTCAATTGTCTCAAACAAAATGGTATAATCTCACAATGGACTCCACCAGGAACACCACAGTTGAATGGTGTGTCTGAAAAGAGAAATCGAACACTGTTGGACATGGTTCGTTCCATGATGAGCTTTACCGATCTTCCAATTTCCTTCTGGGGTTATGCCCTAGAATTGGCTGCATACCTACTTAACACGGTACCTACCAAATCCGTCTCAAAGACTCCATATGAGATATGGACAGGGAATAAGCCAAATCTTAAGCATGTTAAGACTTGGGGTTGTCCAGCTTTTGTCAAAAAGTTTGAGAATGATAAGATGCAGACTAGATCCGCAGTGTAGATTTTTGGGATACCCTAAAGAAACATCAGGATATTATTTCTATCATCCAACTGATCAAAAGGTGTTTGTTGTGAAATATGTTTCCTTCTTGGAAAAGGAGTTTATCCTCGAAGGGGTCAGTGGGAGTAAGATATATCTTGAAGAAGTTAAAGACCCACAAATTACAACGGATCAAAGTCAAGTACCTGACCAAGTAGAAGAACCTATTTTACAACACCCTATTCGTAAATCTGAAAGGATACCGAAGAAAGATAGGTATGGATTCGTCATAGAGGATGACGATGAGGTACGCATCATTAATGATGATGATCCATTGAATTACGAACAGGCTATGAGTAGTACAGACTCAGAGAAATGGCTAGAAGCCATGAAATCCTAGATGGACTCCATGTATGAGAACAAAGTATGGACTTTGGTTTCATCACTTGAAGGCATGAAGCCTAGTGGGTGCAAATGGGTCTTTAAAAGAAAGACTAGAGCGGACGGCAAGGTAGAGACCTATAAGGTCCGACTGGTTGCAAAAGGTTTTAAACAGTGACAAGGTGTTGACTATGATGAAACTTTCTCGCCAGTAGCAATGCTCAAGTCCATTCAAATTTTACTTGCGATTGCATCTTACAATGACTACGAAATCTGGCAGATGGTCGTGAAAATGACCTTCTTCAATGGAAACCTTGAGGAGGATGTGTATATGACACAGCCAAAAGGATTTGTTTCAACGGTTGGAACAAATCAAGTATGTAAACTGCAGCGATCCATTTATGGGTCGAAGCAAACTTCTTGTAGGTGGAACATTCATTTTGATGAGACAATCAAAGAGTTTGATTTTACCAAAAATGAGGATGAACCATGTTTAATTCCTTGTATTATATGTTGATGATATATTACTGATAGGGAATGATATTATGATGCTACAGTTAATTAAAATTTGGTTATTTAAACACTTCTCCATGAAGGACTTGGGAGACGCATCCTATATTTTGGGGATAAAGATCTATATAGATAGATCTAAAAGGATGTTTGGCTTATCCCAAGGAACGTACATTAATATGATTCTAAAGAGGTTTAGCATGGAAGATTCCAAAAGAGTTCTCATGCCGATGAGCCATGGAATACATCTCTCCAAGAAATAGGCCCCAAAGACACCTTAGGAGAGAAACAGTATGAGTAAGATTCCTTATGCTTCAGCAATAGGATCTATCATGTATGGTATGATATGTACGAGACCTGATGTAACTCATGCACTTAGTGTAACAAGCAGATATCAGTCGAATCCTGGAGAAGAGCACTGGAAGGTAGTGAAAAATATCCTAAAGTACTTAAGAACTAATGATGTATTTTTTGTCTACAGTGGGTCTGAGTTAAACTAGAGGCTACACAGACTCAAGTAAATCCATTTTGGGGTATGCCAGTAAATCCGTTTCGGGGTATGCGTTTACCTTAACCGGTGACAAAGAGTTGGAAGAGTTCTAAGCAGCATACAGTTGCTGATTTAGTGACAGAGGCAGAGTACATAGCTGTAAGTGAAGCTGAAAAGCAAGCTGTTTGGATAAAGAAGTTCATAACTGAACTTGTGTGGTCCCTAGGATTAGAGGATCAGTACCTTTATTCTTTGACAACACCGGAGCTGTTGCACAAGCTAAGGAACCCAGGTCTCATCAGAAATCCAAACACGTGTTGTGGCGGTTTCATTTGATTAGAGAGATCATTGATTGAAAGAGGAGATGTCACCCTGGAGCGTGTGGACTCTCAAGACAACATTGTAGATCCATTTACTAAAGCTTTAACACAACAATAATTGGATCATCACTTAGAGAAGATGGGTATGAGATTCCATGACGATTGGCTTTAGTGCAAGTGGGAGATTGAAAGTAGATGCATATAAGCCAATCATGTATGATGAAAAAGCATACACTTTGAGACAATCTTATTTATTTATTAATAAAAGTGTTATTCAATTAAAGATATTTAATTTATCTACATGGTGCTGTTTTTATAATATGTGATAAACCTATAGTTTTAAGCAATGCTTTTGGAATTATGATGATGATCATGCTAATGATATCTAAATTCTTTGACAGCTTAAAACTAAAATAGTTCTCAATCATTGGATTAATAAAAAGGGGATTAGTGAATCCGGATAGATTGATACATACGTTGACTTACTCATTGGATAAGGATGATTGATCTCATAATCATTTATGTGGAGACAGTAAAACAAGTATATAGGTGCTTATTGGATAATAAGTTCACTGAACAGTGGCTCGCTAAGGAATACCTAATGGAGTTTTACTTGCCTATCAATAGGAATTCCTTAAGTGATAATAGTACAAATAATCCTTAGACTTGAGATCATCATAGTATCTTGTGTATGATGAGTCATACTTTGACATGTCCCTTAAGACCCTAAGGGTATATCAATGGGTATGATTAGGTATAATGATTTATGCATGGAGATAATGAATTATCAATAAAAGGATCTACCACTTCTAGTAAAAGAAGAGAATGTCCTATATAATTTGATAAATGATAACAAGTAGTCCTTGGCCAAGGCAGAATGAAATTAGAAAGTAGTTTCTAATTTGCATTATTTGGTTTTGTGTATTTTACAATCGAAATACATATAATTAAATAAAATAATACTTGATAGTAAATGTGATGCCCCCAAATTCTCTACACTTTCCGTAGCTGATTTAGTGCTTACGTCAATAAATATTCCATAATATATCATTTATATTTCTCCAATATTCATAGTATCCCATAACAGATAATAATTCCCGTAAGAACAATCTTCGTGTTTGGATACCCTCACTTGGATGAATAGGTTTATATCGTATGTATATTTCTTTCATATAAATAGTTCCTATCTATCTGACATTCACACTATTAATGCTAAGATTGTTCTTGGAATCGAGGAGTGACCTTAGTGCTTACAGAACTCTCAAAGTCATTCAATACCATCATTCAGATGTATAGTTCATATGGATACTGTACTAGTTCAATAAAATTTCTAAATAAACTAATAATGTACAAGTACACGAATTGCGAAAATAAAATATGATAATATATTTCATATAATAAATTTCGGTTATATGATTCTAAACATTGAGTTCTTATTGCAGCAAAAGTCTTATAAGACTTACATTTAATAACGACAGTAATATAACATTAATCTAAGCATGTTCTTTTTCCATTACGTGTTCCAGAAGTGCTGGGATTACCATTTAAAACTGCAAAAGAAATAATTTGCAAGAATGAGCTATGACATGTTCAGGAAGTTTATATTTATAACATAATGTTTGATTTGAATAAACTATAGTTTAACAATTTCACTTCATTGAGGGTTGACGACCATTTCTGGAATTTTAATTTCTTTCAATCAATTCTGCCAGTCACAAAGACTTAAAAACTTATTCGATCATTTCTAAAATTTTTGTTATATCAACTATTTCTGTCAGTCACAAAGACTTAGACATATATATAGTTCGGATATGATATAGAGGATCAGCCCATTCAACATCCTAGGAGTATGCATATTATCCTACCTCTAGTGCCAATTTCGAGACATAATTTAAGACCCAATTTAGGGTAAATTCAACTCAGTATATGATGTCTTACCAAAACAGTTTGGTTTGACTCAATAATTTATGCTTAATAAACAATAATTCAATATCATATGAATAAGTGATTCATTTCTTAAGTTATGCTGAAACAATAACAATAACTTTCACAATAAATGGGTAACAACTTGGTTCGGTATAATAGATCGAAAGGAATTCAAGTAATGTAATAAGTTTAAAGCTAGAAGACTTGCACAATGAAAAGGTAAAGTTCAAATACCTGCGTAAGGTAATAAGGTTAAGGATAGAATACTTGCCTTGGTGTTTAGTATAATAAATACTAAGCATAAACTTGTTAAAGTAACTCTTCACAATCATATAGTGCATAAGTGGTTAGATTCATCGTATTATATATAACTTTATATATCATCTGATAACTTAACTTAACTATTGTCATAGGTGTTATAAGCTTCTTAACACCCTAGCTCAAAATCACAATTTTAAGCCCTTAAATCAGAGAGCCTCAAAGAAATTTTCAACTTTGACGTCCTTTAGGAAACTGCCAAAACTACTTCATTTTAAAACATTTTTTTGGTTATTCTTGCGCCTACGCGCTCTTAACTTCCATCTCTATAACTTTCTTATTCATTTCAGAAGCAAATTTTCATTTTAAAATTTTAGAAAATGGACAGAAAGGTCAGAATTTTGTTTTTGTTCACAATTCTTCATTTCATTTGGTAAAACATGATACCACAAGCATTAATTTTCTGGGATAACATGTTCTAACACTTAATAACACATCATAACTTAAAAATAATAAAATCATAAACCTACTTATGTAAAATTTATGACTTTTTCTCTAGAACACACGAAGAACACGAAGAACGCGAAGAACGAAAAATTGAACATGGTAACGACTTATGTTCTTGAGCTTTTGGTTTTCATAATTGAAATAATTTGGGCATTATAATGGCTTGCATATGTGATTATAACATTTTATAAATGAAATAACACGAACTTAAAAAATACTAGATTTTCTCAAGAACACATGAAGAAACACGGAGTTAGAAAATCCGACATGAAAACGACTTGTGTTCTTGACATTTCTACTATACAATTACATAAAATTGAACATAATAACGACTTGCTCAAGAACTTATGAAGGACACGAAGTTGGAAAATCCGAACATGGCCACAACTTATGTTCTTGAGCTTTATAGACTATAAAATGAAATAAAATCAAACATAACAACGACTAGAGATGTTAACTCTTGTAATTGCAAACTTTAACTATTTCTTTGCAACTTGAGATTTTAACTATGTGAGTTGGTGGTTCTAAGTGAAGGAGGAATGAACTATTTATAATATTTTCTATGTTAGGGTATTTTGGACTTTA
The DNA here is from genome assembly GCA_020205555.1 of Panax stipuleanatus. Classification (NCBI taxonomy): domain Eukaryota; kingdom Viridiplantae; phylum Streptophyta; class Magnoliopsida; order Apiales; family Araliaceae; genus Panax; species Panax stipuleanatus. The sequence continues at coordinate 2,690,421 of CM035116.1, forward strand.
AGCTACAAAATATCTACCAAACTCGACAATGCAGCTTGCCACCAAAAATATCTACCAAGCTCGACAATGTAGCTTGCAACCAAGCTCGATAATGCAGCTTGCAACCAAAAATATCTACCAAGCTCGACAATGCAGCTTGCAACAAAAAATATCTACCAAGCTCGACAACGCATTTTTGTCAGTGTAAGCATGACAAAGCATTTTGTCAGTGTAAGCACGAAAAAGCAACTTGTCAAAATGAATATACCGAAATGTCCAAAAACGGAAGAAAATTTTTAAGCACGAGGTGTCAAGCACGACGTTTTTCGGAGAAAATATTTATTGGACAATAAAAATTTTCACGACGTATTACCGGTAGATCTTGAAACAGAAAGTCAATATGACGTACGGATCTCTCAAAAGAACCTAGGGTCAAAACCTAACTCGTATCGTTCTTCACGTAAATAGTGTTTTTACGCAAACTTTCTTGAATTTTTTTTATTTTCGTCTTCAAAATTCTTAATAATTTTTTTTTGCACACAACAAAAAATACTACAATATTATCACCATCTTAGGTCATAAAACGACATTTAAACACATAATACAAATAATATTCATTAAATATTATTTTATTCATTAATATTCCACAAAACTTATTTATTAAACTAAGTAGAATTTCTCGATCGTTACAGTAAATTCATGTCTTATATTTAATTGGGACATTGTATGTTGGAAGGAATGAATTGTACGGTAACTATTTACTCACAGATCTTTTATGATTAATGTTGAAAGCTATATTATCTAGAAAGTCGTTGATCGCTAAGGGGGCTTACCCTTATTGTAGAATAAATATTATTTATTTAAATGAATTATTAGTTTAATTTATTTATTTAAAAAAAATTAGAATTGTTGTGACAACCCGAAAATTTATAAGATCTTAAATAATTAAAATAAAGGTTAAAGAATAAAACCTAGATGAGAATTTGAGGATTTATTTAAAAAAATTAATTAAAACCTATAGAGTTTGCTATTTGAATGAGAATAAAGAAAATATGGGTTACAAAATTCCAAAACCCTAGATATAGTGTGAAGGAAATACGATACCTAGAAAGTTGATGTGAAGTGAATAGTGTAAGAAATGTTATACTGATACATGGGAAATTTTTGTAAGAAAATAAAATTTCACATGAAGAGATACTATGAGGTTAAACGAAGATGAATATATGTATAGAAATATATATATATATATATATATATATATATATATATATAATTAGTAAGGTGCTATATATTTTAGCAAGAGGAATGATGAATTACGTTAGGGATATGAAAATCAAGATTAAACTATGTTAGTAATTAGCATAGCTGGAATGTTGGCCTTGATTGGCAATTAAGAAGAGGAATAAGTATAAAGCTAATAGCTAATATGATGAGCAATAAAAATAGAGTACGTTAAAACTCAAAATTTGAGTTAGAGATAGAATTTTGAAGCACGGACTGCTCGATTGTGTCCGGAACGTCATGTTTAGTCAGAAAATACAATAAACACAAAATGTGTAAGGGTTAACTTTTTTGGTCAAAGTCAACAGTCGACTTTTATGGAGAAAAGTCAAAATTGGAGTTAGAAGTGAAATATGTGCTGATTTATGTGAACTATGTATGTGCTATGTATATGATTAAATAAATATACTTATATAATGTGTATATATTTATTTTGTATATAAAGAGAATTTAGAATAAAACTATGTAACATAATATATATATTAGGTATGATAATTAAATAACCTAAGGGGTTATAATATGGGAGAATGTTAATACATAAAAATATATACTAACCCGAAGAGATTAATTTTATATATCTCAACTAATTAATTTTATAACCTAATTAAAGCAAGTCTAATTGGGTTAAGAAATTAAATGTGCATGAGTAAGGATTTGATTTACAAATTGAGTGAATAAAAATTCTAATTAAATAATTAGGGTATGATAGAATTAAAATTGGTAGACTATGTTAATTTACATAGCCCAAATATTTTATTAGCAAGCCCAAAAGAATTAATTTGGAGCCCAAGACTTTAGCTCAATTTTAAGGGACATTGTTGGATATTTGATAAGCAAGATAAGGCAAAATAATTAAACCAAATGGAAGAGGAATAAGCCCAACAATTTCGGCCCAGTAAGGAGAAAATGGTGGAGCATGTGGTGTAATGATGTAATCTAACAACTCCTACCAACTCATAACAAGCCCTCCTTATGTGTCAACCATTTAACCTAGCCAACACTTTAAGCAAAGCTTGCAAGCAAACACTTAATTGATGAGTAGGGAGAGAGCAAGAAATGTTGGGGAATGTAAATAGATATAGAACATATATCTATATACAAATTACAAACACCCACAAACCCATGTTCTTTTCTTTTTCTCTCACTTCCAAGCATAGCAAACAAAAAGAAAGAAAGAGAGAGAGAAAGAGGCATGTTCGGACAAGAGGGAGAGAAGGAGGAAGGGCGGCAGCCTTGAGAGGGAGAAGGAGAGAGAAAAAGGTCCTCCATGGAAGGAAAAGAAGGGAAGGAAAAAGAAAATCAAGCAAAGTATAAAATCTACCTTAGTTTATTCTTTTTGTTTAAATTGTTTTGATGGAATGAAGATCTTAAGTTTATCCTGGATCATGGTAGATCCTTGATCTTAAGATGTATTAGTAAGTGTTATGATAGTTTATGGTGGCTAATGTTAGATTAATCAAGAGATCATGAAAGTTTTCTTATAAAACACGAAGATTAGAAAAACTATTTTTGGGGAAAATGTAAACTGAAATTCAAAAGATCATATCTCCCATTCTATTTCAAATTTTTGAGTGTTGTTAATTTTTGGAGTTAGATCTATGAGTCTTCTAATAGATCCAAATGGAATCACTGAAAAAGGAGTTATAGATTTTTGTGTGGACTGATTTTAGCAAAGGACGTAAAATTTGAAAATGTCAAAAAGTAGGCTGTCTAGATTTTGTGAGGACTGTTTCGGCCACTTAATTTGTGTAATAAATTCCAATCTTTTGGGACATGAAAATATATGATATAAAGTAGCTTTTGTCCAAAAATGAGCTCATTCCGACTTAAATTGGGCAAGTTATGACTATTTCAATATTTACGTTTTTTCGACAAAAATCTCTATACTCGAAGTTTTATAACTCCGATGGCCACGAAATTTAAACTGGAGGCCCACGATAACATGTGTAAGATCCCTGCTAAGAGATGGGAATTTTTGAAGTTAAGCGTGAGGTAGTTAATTTCCTAAGGAATTAACTAGAAATAGATTTATGAAAAATACTAAAGGAAATTAAAAAATTATTTTTGTGTCTGAAATACATGTATTTATGTGTGACCAAAAGATAAATAAATAATAAGATGATTATGTTGAATATGGTGAATCCAGGTTGCTGGATTGAAGAATTAGTAAATCCAGATTGCTGGATTGAAGAATTAGTGAATCCAGGTTTCTGGATTGTAGCACAGTTGAATCCAGGCTTGCTGAATTGGATGTCAGTGAATCCAGGCTTACTGGATTAGATGTCAGTGAATCGAGGTATGCTGGATTGGGTGTCAGTAGAATCCAGTCTGCTGGATTGAAAAATAATTTACTAAATTGAAATTCAGTCTGAATCCAGGTTGCTGGATTAGTTATGTCAGTTTTGTTGTGTTGGGAAACAACAAGTTGTTTGAATCTAGGTTGCTGGATTAGGTATTCAGCTTACTAGATTATAAGAAGGACTTATAAAATTAAAGATTAAGTGTTAATTCACAAGTTATATGATAAAGTAAGTGTTAAGTCTAAAGTAGTGCAGTCGTACCCTTTAATGGTTGATGTATAGTAGCTGGGCTAAACGATTCCTTCATTTGGGGAAGGTATATACGAATCAGTAACCGATCTAACTCGCTGTGAAAACAGTGTAGATGAGACAAAAACTAATTTATTGGTTGTTTGTGGGAAACCACTCAGTATACTATATTGAATACTATTAAAGACTCGACGTATGCTAGATTTGGACTTGTAAATGAATATGATATTTAGGTTATCTAATATTTAACTATGTGGTTAAGTGTTAGATAATATTTTGGAATAAGGTATGATATGCTAATTGAAAGATCAATCTTATAACTGATAGGTCTTTTCAATGAGGAGATTAAATTATATTGCTTAGCGGTAATCAGCGGTACAGGCAAGTTCTCTAACTCAAACTCGAGTTATATTTCAAAGCATATTAGTGAATGATTATTGATGATTATTCACGTCTAAACTGATTCTTGATTCGCACTCAGTGCATGTTGCATATGTTCATCAGGTATGAAGGGTTGATCACCTTCATTACCCTAAGGTTCAGATAAAGTTGTTCATGGTCCTTGTTGACATTAAACGTTATTGATTCAGTCATTCAATTATTGACATGTTAATTCATGCTCTTTCACAATTATCATATTGCTGAAAACATGGAAGTTTATTCTTTCTTTCAATCATGATATATCTTTATTAAATTTAAACTTGCTGGGGCAAAATTGTTGCTCACTCTTGCTATATCATGATAACAACTTACAGATTAAGACGAAGGCTTGAAGAAGGACATAGACAAGAGCAAAGTACAAGAATAGACTGTTATGCGAATAACTATTTAGTTAGCTTCTGAAAACCTTTTGTAATTTTGAAGGTATGTATTTAGTTATGGTTAATAAATCTGGGGGAAATGTTATAGAATCATGTGTAATAAATAATATATGTTTATTATTCTGCATTAGTTTATAGAATATGTATGAATATGATGTACCGTAACGTACCAGATCCAAGGTTCTTGGGACCCGAATTTGGGGGCATCACAGGTTGGTATCAGAGCTGTAGGTTATAAACCTTAGGTAGGGGTACCTTAGGCTATAACCACAGGGATGAGGATAAGGAATAAACTCAAATAGAGTTTAAGTTTTAAGCGATTAATTTTGGTAAGGTATTAATAAGTCAACAAGATTCAAAAAAGAATCCCGACAAGTAATAAAGATCCAGAGTTACCTAACTCTGACAATAAAGATGAACAGTAGTAATGAATAGATAAAGTCTAAAAGACTAAAAGTATAAAGGAAAAGAAGATCGTAAAACAAAACGATCATAAGATAGAAAATAATCGTTATATAATACGATTATAATATGAGATCACAACGTGATTTGATGAGATCATAAGAGGACAGATGATCAATCAAATGATTGAAAACTTTATAGCAGAATTGTTGTATGACTATTGTGCTATAAAATTATACTATTAAAACTCAGGAAAGAGTTATGAATTGTGGATACAGATTCAATGAAATTCGTATCGAGTATTGAGGGAGCTAAGATTATGTGGAATTTTAATTGAGGACTCATGTGATAGCTGAGTTGTACAAACCTTTGTATGGGCGGGGGTTTTGTGCTTGGTCTAACGACCACTTAGTTTATCACATTGATAATCATTGAAATATCGGTGTTGTGCTATTCGCTATATGTATGTTGAGAAGGTGATTCTTTTCTCATGTGCATAACGGATAGGTAGAGAATATAAGATTAGGTGTGAGTTCTTCAAACTCACATGTATGGTAAGTTCGTGACTCATAATCGTATGGTGGAACCCCTCAGCGAATTGACGACTTTGGTCTGACTAGGATAAGTTCCAAAACCCATATGATTGTGGTAAGTTTCTGAACTCATAACGTGTGATATATTTGATGAACTGTACGGGGGTATAAGAAAATTATGAATAAAGGATTGAGGATAATAGAAATAGATAGAATTTTTAAGCAATTGATTATGAAAAATTGATGTTGATGGTGGAAGCATATGTATTCCAAATCTTATAGCCGTGCTAGACTTCGAAATTTTTGACATCAAGCTAAATTCGCACTAATGTGCCTTTAAAAATATAAATGAATTGTTATTATCAGCAACACATGGTTACAATTGTGTAGAAGTGGTCTTCGTACCACTAACACATCATTACTAGTTGTGGCATGATAACATCACAAAAATGATTTTCAATGGTTTTGAGCTGTTTGAAGAAAAGTCTATGCTAATTGTTTCGGCTAGACGAAAATGATTTGAAATGTATTAAAATGTATTTTATATATCATTAATGCATCATGTAACCTGGTGCACAGATGATAAAAATGATGGAGTTATCAATGCAGAATTACTTAGTGTCGGATGTGATCTAAAGATCGTCAGCCCACTATGGAATAATGTAGTATGACAAAGTCACACAATGACGGTATCCTCAAACGGACTGTAAATACAGTGCGGTATCATAACGTCATAAAACGATTTCAGAATTTTAAAGATAATTTGCTGCCAATTAATTTGGCTAGACATATGTTTCGATTGAAATTCAAATTATTGGTATAAGTCTAAGCTATTTGATTCAGCTAGACAAATGTTTATGAAAATTCAAAGTGTTCTTTGAAAGTTTATGCCAAACCAAATTATTTTGGTGCGGAATCCTATTGTGAGACTGAGGTGAACTATGTTGATTGGATAAAATAATCCAATATAATAGCGTAAATATTCGCTAGACATAATTGATACGTTATGCATGACGTAGGGTATGATAGGCTGATCACCTAACGTACTTGCAGAAGTAGTTTACCTTCTTCGTGATTGTAAACATACTTAATAGTTACTGTTTTGCGATATAAATATCGTTAAAACTATGTGTTCATGGTCTATATGTCCCCTCAGCATAATTTGAAAAGATTTTAACTCTTTGGAGAAAAGTCTGGGTAGAATGTGATGATGGAATAGTTCCTCATAGAAGGAAGCAAGATGTACTCATTAAATTGAGCATAAAATCAGGTAAAGGATAACTTGGAAACCTAGTTTGATGAATAAAAGGAGTAGTGATTAGTAGGCTGTAATTTTGAGGACGAAATTCTTAGAAGAATGGGTGAATGTGACAACCCAAAAATTTATAGGATCTTAAATGATTAAAATAAAGGTTAAAGAATAAAACCTAGATGAGAATTTGAGGATTTATTTAAAAAAAATTAATTAAAACCTATAGAGTTTGCTATTTGAATGAGAATAAAGAAAATATGGGTTACAAAATTCCAAAACCCTAGATATAGTGTGAAGGAAATACGATACCTAGAAAGTTGATGTGAAGTGAATAGTGTAAGAAATGTTATACTGATACATGGGAAATTTTTGTAAGAAAATAAAATTTCACATGAAGAGATACTATGAGGTTAAACGAAGATGAATATATGTATAGAAATATATATATATATATACTTAGTAAGGTGCTATATATTTTAGCAAGAGGAATGATGAATTACGTTAGGGATATAAAAATCAAGATTAAACTATGTTAGTAATTAGCATAGCTGGAATATTGGCCTTGATTGGCAATTAAGAAGAGGAATAAGTATAAAGTTAATAGCTAATATGATTAGCAATAAAAATGGAGTACGTTAAAACTCAAAATTTGAGTTAGAGATAAAATTTTGAAGCACGGACTGCTCGGTTGCGTCCGGAACGTCAAGTTTAGTCAGAAAAGACAATAAACACAAAATGTGTAAGGGTTGACTTTTTGGTCAAAGTCAACAGTCGACTTTTTGGTCAAAGTCAACAGTCGACTTTTATGAAGAAAAGTCAAAATTGTAGTTAGAAGTGAAATATGTGCTGATTTATGTGAACTATGTGTGTGCTATGTATATGATTAAATAAATATACATTATATGATGTGTATACATTTATTTTGTATATAAAGAGAATTTATAATAAAATTATGTAACATAATATATATTAGGTATGATAATTAAATAACCTAAGGGGTTATACTATGGGAGAATGTTAATACATAAAAATATATACTAATCCGAAGAGATTTATTTTATATATCTCAACTAATTAATTTTATAACCTAATTAAAGCAAGTCTAATTGGATTAAGAAATTAAATGTGCATGAGTAAGGATTTGATTTACAAATTGAGTGAATAGAAATCCTAATTAAATGATTAGGGTATGATAGAATTAAAATTGGTGGACTATGTTAATTTACATAGCCCAAATATTTTATTAGCAAGCCCAAAAGAATTAATTTGGAGCCCAAGACTTTAGCCTAATTTTAAGGGACATTGTTGGATATTTGATAAGCAAGATAAGGCAAAAGAATTAAACCAAATGGGAGAGGAATAAGCCCAACAATTTAGACCCATTAAGGAGAAAATGGTGGAGCATGTGGTGTAATGATGTAATCTAACAACTCCTACCAACTCCTAACAACCCCTCCTTATGTGTCAACCATTTAACCTAGCCAACACTTTAAGCAAAGCTTGCAAGCAAACACTTAATTGATGAGTAGAGAAAGTGCAAGAGATGTTGGGGAATGTAAATACATATAGAACATATATCTATATACAAAGTACAAACACCCACAAACCCATGTTCTTTTCTTTTCTCTCACTTCCAGGCTTAACAAACAAAAAGAAAGAAAGAGAGAGAGAAGGAGGCATGTTCGGACAAGAGGGAGAGAAGGAGGAAGGGCGGCAGCCTTGAGAGGGAGAAGGAGAGAGAAAAAGGTCCTCCATGGAAGGAAAAGAAGGGAAGGAAAACAAGAGAAGAAGAAAGAAAATCAAGCAAGGTATAAAATCTACCTTAGTTTATTCTTTTTGTTTAAATTATTTTGATGGAATGAAGATCTAAGGTTTCAAAACTTCAAAACCTTAGATCTACATGTTAATAAATGTGTTATGTGTAGATCTATCACTTTTGATGATCAAAAGTTGGACCAAAAGAAAGAAAAATGAAACTATGTTTCAAAAGTTAGAAAATTGTAATTTTCTTAGTATAAATTATGTTTTGTTTGTGTTTGGTGAAGTTTTAATGAAATATATCCTGGATCATGGTAGATCCTTGATCTTAAGGTGTACTAGTATGTATTATGATAGTTTATGCTAATGTTAGATTAATCAAGAGATCATAAAAGTTTTCTTACAAAACACAAAGATTAGAAAAACTATTTTTGGGGAAAACGTAACCTTAAATTCAAAAGACCATATCTCCCATTCTATTTTGCATTTTTGAGTGTGGTTAGTTTCTGGAGTTATATCTATGAGTCTTCTAACATATACAAGTAAAATCACTGAGAAAGGAGTAATAGATTTTCGTGTGGACTAATTTTAGCAAAGGACGTAAAGTCTGAAAATGTCAAAAAAGTAGGCTGTCTAGATTTTGTGAGGACTGATTCGACCACTTAATTTGTGTAATAAATTCCAATCTTTTGGGTCATGAAAATATATGATATAAAGTAGCTTGTGTCAAAAAATGAGCTCATTCCGACTTAAATCGAGCAAGTTATGACTATTTCAATATTTATATTTTTCCGACGAAAATTGCTATAACCGGAGTTTTATAACTCCGATGGCCACGAAATTTAAACTGGAGGCTCACGATAACATGTGTAAGATCCCGCCAAGAGATGGGAATTTCTGGAGTTAAGCGTGAGGTAGTTAATTTCTTAAGTAATTAATTAGAAATGAATTTTTGAAAAATACTAAAGGAAATTGAAAAATTTTTGAAAAATTATTTTGTGTATGAAATACATTTATTTATGTGTGGACAAAAGATAAATAAATAATAAGATGATTATGTTGAAAATGGTGAATCCAGGTTGCTGGATTGAAGAATTAGTAAATTCAGATTGCTGGATTGAAGAATTAGTGAATCCAAGTTGCTGGATTGTAGCACAGTTGAATCCAGGCTTGCTGAATTGGATGTCAGTGAATCCAGGCTTACTGGATTAGATGTCAGTGAATCTTGGTTTGCTGGATTGGGTGTCAGTTAAATCCAGTCTGCTAGATTGGAAAATAATTTAATATATTAAAATTCAGTTTGAATCCAGGTTGCTGGATTAGTTATGTCAGTTTTGTTGTGTTGGGAAACAACAAGTTGTTTGAATCTAGGTTACTGGATTAGGTATTCGCTTACTAGGTTATAAGAAGGAGTTATAAAATGAAAGATTAAATGTTAATTCACAAGTTATATGATAAAGTAAGTGTTAAGTCTAAGGTAGTGCAGTCGTACCATTTAATGGTTGATGTATAGTAGCTGGGCTAAACGATTCCTTCATATGGGGAAGGTATATACGAATTAGTAACCGATCTAACTCTTTGTGAAAATAGTGTAGACGAGACAGAAACTAATTTGTTGATTGTTTGTGGGAAACCACTCAGTATACTATATTGAATACTATTAAAGACTCGACGTATGCTAGGTTTGGACTTGTAAATGAATATGGTGTTAAGGTTATCTAATATTTAACTATGTGGTTAAGTGTTAGATAATATTATGTATAAGGTATGATATGCTAATTGAAAGATCAATCTTATAACTGATAGGTCTTTTCAATGAGGAGATTAAATTATATTGCCTAGCGGTAATCAAAGGTACAGGCAAGTTCCCTAACTCAAACTCGAGTTATATTTGAAAGCATATTAGTGAATGATTATTGATGATTATTCACGTCTAAACTGATTCTTGATTCGCACTTAGTACATGTTGCATATGTTCATCAGGTATGAAAGGCTGATCACCTTCATTACCCCTATGGTTCAGATAAAGTTGTTCATGGTCCTTGTGGACATTAAATGTTATTGATTTAGTCATTCAATTATTGACATGTTAATTCATGCTCTTTCACAATTATCATATAGCTGAAAACTTGAAAGTTTATTCTTTCTTTCAATCATGATATATCTTTATTAAATTTAAACTTGCCGGGCGAAATTGTTGCTCGCTCTTGCTATATCATGATAACAACTTACAGATTAAGACGAAAGCTTGAAAAAGGACACAGACAAGAGCAAAGTACAATAATAGACTGTTATGTGAACAACTATTTAGTTATCTTCTGAAAACCTTTTGTAATTTTGAAGGTATGTATTTAGTTAAGGTTAATAAACCTGGGGAAAATGTTATAGAATCATGTGAAATAAACAATATATGTTTATTATTCTGCATTAGTTTATAGAATATGTATGAAGATGATGTACCGTAACGTACCAGATCCGAGGTTCTTGGGACCCGGATTTGGGGGCGTCACAATTGTTCTAATTGATTTATTCACAACCGGTTTAATATGAAAAACCTAAAGGGTCACACCATAAAAAGAAGAATATTTATTAAATAAGCTAATGGCATAATCATAATAATAAGTTAAGTATGTTTACTTTAATCTATGGTGATAGAATAAATTAAATAGCTTAATATTTATTATTTAATATTTTGGAAGTATTAAATATAAATTAATAAGAGGAGTCTTATTATTATTATTACTATTATTATTATTTAATTTCTAAAGAAGTTTGGGAATTAATTAATAAGATACTCTCTATCTCTCCCAAATATTCCTAATAAGATTAGGAGGCTAATTAATTAAAAGAGTTTAATTATTCTCAATAGGATTGGGAAGCCTAATTAATTAAAAGGTTTAATTAATTAATATGACACCCAATTCTTAAAAGGCTTAGAATGGTTGCCTACATCTATAAATAACAAAGTCTTATTATGGAACAAGGTTAGACATTACACTATTCCAATAGTTGGGAGAGTATACACATTCTATAGAGAAAGAATTAGGGTTTAGTCAAACAGCCACCTTCTTGAATATCTCTTCTTCCTTGGTGGATCACCTCTAGGGGCCAAACGTTTGGGTGGCTAACGTTGATCAAAGGAAAAAATCAATACCGGAGAACTCAAAGAGATCACGAAGGATTTGGAGTTGAACTCGTACATGTGGAAGCTTAGTTCTACAAGGGTATGATTCTATAATTTCTTCTCTTTCGTTTATTTAATAATTGTGCATAATGGATGATTCGGGTATAAGGTTTGTAAAATTTTAAAATTTGATTTTTACCACGCTTCCGCTACTTTGATTGTTACAAACCTAACACCTAAATCCTATGGGAACTAGAAATCCAAATCCTAAAATGAATTATAAATCATAACTAGTTTCCATATATAAAATAGAATCTAATAAGGAAAGCAATATCAGTTTAAAAGATATCCTAAATCTAGTAGTAGTATCAATTCAAATCCATGTAGAAGTCTGCCAAAATATGCTCTTCAAAAGTTTCCAAGAATCAAAGATTTCCTTTCTTCCCGCTGACACCCTTCGGGGCGGGTGTTTTTGTTCTTCAGAGGCCCGTCGGGGCGAGCTAGTCTAGAGAGGTCAGGGTCGAGGCGACAATTAAACTCGTTGGGGCAGCATTGGACAGAGGGGTACCTGCTGGGGTGGGGGTTTCCAAGCCAAATTGCCCGCCTGGGGGGCTTATCAGTTTCTTGAGCTTCCTCCTTTTTGCTTCTAATTTGCTCAAAATCGTCCCATTTCATCATTTAAGCTCCATTTTATTCTAAAATTAGTAAACAACCGAATAAGTCCATTTAAAATATAAAACATGTAATAAAACCAAACGTAAAGGAATCAAAATCATGAATATTTTGCACTTATCAAGGACATCACAATGCCATAACCAAAACAATACCCGTGGCAGCGAGCAATACCTATAGGACTCAAGTTCATTATAAACCAAACATATAATAACACCAAACTCCCGCGAAAATACCCATCATCATGGGTGTGGCAATAAGTGATCGATCATAAACTCCAGGGACACCGCATGTCCAGATGTAATCTCATCCAAAATTATTGATTGCCGCAATCCGGTCATAGTTATAAATTAACGACGTAACTGACCAACTGCCATCCTGGCACAAGGCTAGAGGTAAACCAGAAATCCTCTGATACTCCTTTAAAGTCGGAGTTAACTTTATGATCCAAATCTGAAAGCATGTCTTGCTGGTATCCATTATGCCAGCATACCCTCTACAAATCCATCGGGAACCTGGAATGACAATTAAGACGTAGAATTCGCCATCATACGATCCACTAAGATACGATCAGAAGATGGAAAGTTGTCGTACCAGGACCTCAAACGATAGGTAATCTGCGTCGGTGGGCTGTAATCAATACGAGTTACTGAAGATGATGCCATCTGTAAAACAATATCATAAGACCACACAGGGGTCAATTCTAACTCACAATTTATAAATTCAAATCCATGACATATAATGCATGCATCATAATAAATAATAATAGGTGCAATAAATGAAAAGAATTATATACATCATAAAACTATAAGCATCTTTAATCTACAACTGAAAATAAAAAGTACAAGGAGATGGGGCACAGTTGCCCAACATCTAACAAAAGCCTACGGAAAGAAATCCCTAACATCTACGTCGCCAAGCCAGTCAATCTGACCTAACTCCTCTTAAGTCACGATAGCTCCGCTAAACGGAATATCTAAACGGTACAAAAGAGGATATCCTCCAACAAAACCATCAGTGTCAGGACTGCCAGAGGTACCAGCACCAGATCCAGAAGGATAAAAGCAGCAGCCTCATCTGGATTCCTGCCCAAATAGCGTATGAAAAGGGACATATGCCCCACTTGTTGTGTTAAACTCGCTATCTGTGCCAAATAAGTCGGCTTTCTCTCATATGTAATCCAATCTATCATCATCACGGATCCGGGAACCATGTCTCCCAAGAACTGGGTAGCACAGGTCTGAGACCCAATAGTGCGGGGAGCCCACCACCGATAAAAAGTGTCCTAAGTGCTAGGTTCATCGGACAGCATAAAACCATCCAAACCCATCAAAGCAATATCTGTAACGGACTAGGACAAAGGCCAGTACCACCGGGCAGGAGGAAGATATAGAATAAAAATCTCCTATGTGATGTATCTGATAGCTCGCACTCCCAAATAGAGCTCCCAGCCTCCCTCTGTCATAAAATGAATCCGATGAGTAGACAAAGCATACTCCACTCCTATAGGGAAACCGTCCTAAAAGCCCACTGTAAGATGATCTGGGGTGTAAGGAACCTATGTAACATCATCGATAGTCAACAACTCTAGCTGAAGGCGACTTTGAGTAAAACTATTTGCCATCGAGACCTCCGCCAAAGTAGAATGGTACCATCGATGTCCCCGCGGATAAGTCTCCAAGCCTAAAATGGTGACGGGGCAAAGGCAAGGAAGCTCATAAGCCCAAAACTGAAAAATTCAGAAGTAAACTACATCAGTCATAAAATATCAACCTGAACGTGGGAAATTAAAAGATAATTCAAGTTACTTACCAACAGAAACGGGAAAAACCCAACCAAGCATCTATAACGCCCTCGGAGCTCATCTGCATCTCGCGAAGGAAATATGCGAAGGTGAAGGATCCCCAGTAAAAATCCCTTAGGCGGTCCACCTCGTGAAGAGCACCAACTAAGGCAAAAGAGGCAGTCGAGGAGTTGTCTGCAACGAAACAACCCCTGATGGTAGTCGGAAATAATCGTCGTAAGATGTGATCTCTCTCCCTCGGATCAGTAGGAATGAACTCTAACAAGGCCCCACTGGCAGCATCAATGCTCAAAAGACCTGAACGGACAGTCCGACCCTTAAGGGCCGAAGAAGGAACTTCGAGAAGTGTGCAGACAGCGGTAGGGGAAATATAAGCCACCAAAGGCACCCTCTCTCCGGTAAAATCTAAGTTGGTGATGTACCGCCAATCTATCGGTGTAATCACCACCTCACAATCCAGAAGATGGAGAAATGAGTATGATAAAACCATCTGTCGGACAAAGCTCTCAAATATCCCCATTGGCAACAACAAGGTGTAATAGAAAAGAAAGCCTCAAAGCCCTAAGCATGCACCTGAGCCTGGTAATTCGGATGAAGGGTCTGTGAAATTCAGATAAGGCAAACTTAGAAGGGGGGTTGAATAAGTGTAGGAACAACTTTGACCAATTTTTCAACTTAACTAATAACTATTGAATTCAGCTTACTATATTAACTAATGCAGCGTGCTGAATAAATACGGTTTGGTGAATTAAAACTTTACTCTAGTTATTTAATGAAAAATAACTAACTTAATTGATTTCTTTGTAAAAACTTTTAGTGTCAACAATTTATCTTATGATAATGAAAATACTTAATTTTTATTTATCAAAACAATTAAATATCTTTTTGTGAGCAAATAAGATAAAGCAAGTAAAAATATGAACACCAAGATTTTTAAGTGGTTCAGCTATTACCCTCTATAATAATAGCCTAGTCCATGTCCAATACCAATTGGTATTGGAGACTCAATTTATTTCTTTAAATTGACTTCTTTTACAAAACAGTTAATAATTCACTTGAGCACTTTTGCTCTTTGTGCACCAATGCACTCCTTAAGCACCTATGCTTCCTTGAACCTGTTTGTAAACAATCCTTAATCCACCCGGATTAAATTCCTTTAGACAACACTTAGTCTAAAAATATAAGATTACAAATATAGAGGTCTAATGATCAAAGCAAATAAATAATTTAACATTGCAAGGCTTAACTAATGAATGCAATGATCAAATAATAAAATAGATATCACCAATTTAAGCTCACGAAAACTTGCTAAAAATAATCTGAATATTAATTGCACAGCAGCTTGTATTTTTGCACCGAAAATAATAGACTAGCTTTTCAAGTAGATAAGTGCAAAGATTAATTCAAGCGTTGTGCTTAACACTGATATCTCAATTTATTTTTATAGCCCAAAAATAATATTACCGTTGCTTTCTAAAAATAAGTTCCGTTGTGAAAAACAAACTTTATTTCTGTTGGGATAAATCATGTAAATCTTCGGATAGCACAAAACATATAGAAGCTGGACTATTTCAAAAATAACCCAATAGAAATAGTTTCATGTAAATCTCAAGTCAGTGATATCATCTTTTTGACTTCCCCAAAAACAAGTCTCCTATATCAATCATGACTCTAAACTTAAAGCTGCCGGCACAAGTCATTCTTTCCTTATAAGATATATCAATACCGAAATAAATGGAAAGGACGAAATAAATGGAAAGGAAAGATATCACAGCTTTTCAAATATAGGAGTGTTATTTTCGAAATAAAGTTTATCCAACTTACTCAGAATAATTATGATATGCAATTTTCGAGATGTAAGCAATTAAACCACTAGATAATAATCATCATTATATTGTCGTCATCTCCACAACAAATTCCAATATATTATATATGCATTAAACAATTACATGTATATGCATATATCCATTAAAATAGAATACCATTTAATCATGCATAAAATACTAAACATGTTAAATGCACACATAAAAAAAACCTAGAGCCTTGCATTGAAAAATCGAATATTTGCAATGACCTTACATTATTTTCTTAAGACTCAACGTCTTCAAAACCTTTCATCAATGAACCTTTTCTCAATTTCCTGAAATTTCACAATAAATAATTTAGTACATAATATCAAATCATCATCAAAATAATAAGGTCAGAATATTAACAAGTCAACATTCTCCCCTTTTTTGATGATGACAACAAAAAATATAACTCCCCCTAAATTCATGCATATTCAAAAATTTCAGGATAAGAAGAAGAAATATTCAATGATTATCATGTAATGCTTTTTGTTTAAGTTTTGTTTATCCTGCAAAACTGTTAGCTTTAACAACTATTAGATAAACAAGTTCCAGCAACATAATATCAAATTATCTAATATTGTTCAAAACAAACCATTCAAAAATAGAAACGTAATAAAGGTGCCAACCAATCGTTTTTAAATAAAACCAACAAAAACATAACAGCAACTACATAAACTACCAGCATCAGCAACTACTAGCATCAAAACTACTAGCATCAGCTCCTCCTTACTAGTCTCCCCCTTTGTCATCAGGCAAAAACATACGGTCAGGTGGACAGATATCAATATTATCAATATAAACCACGGGGAGAGGACGGTTAGTAAAGTAAGGAAGATGGAAAAGACAATGTAGTTTTTCTTCCCAAGAGAAATCATGTGCAAAACGAGGAGGACGAGGAATAAAAGTCTCATTAGGTAGAGGTAGGTCTAAAAAATCTCCAATAAACTCGGCCATCCAATTGCATTGAGGCCATTCACGGATTGGAGAGTTCATCCTTTCAAAATGTAACTTCCGACCAACATCATTCATACGAACAGCCACAAAATTAGAAAATTCCACAATTTGACAACTCATAAATTTTAGTTCTCGACTTAATTGACAATAATTTTTGTTAATCTTTCTCGAAAGAGCTTCAACCATAGCCACTGTTTGTAACTCAAAACCAGCCTGTAAATCGATAAACCCATCCTCTATTTGAGAAAAGTATTTTTGCAAATCAGTAACCTGAATAGGTAACTTTCCTTTTTCCAATACCAAAAGCCGTTGTTTAACATCAACAATGTCAGTATGCATGGATTATTGATTCTTAAGAATTTGAGTCAATAAATTGACCACTTCAGGAGATGAGACTGATGAACTGGGAACAGTGGATGAAGTAGGAATATTGGATGGCAAATTATTCGAAACAGAATTTTGTAGAATAAGGGACGGATCAGGAATAATTCGGACAAACAGACCGTCAATAAAAGATATACGAGACTGTTTTAGACTGGCAGAATCAATGAATTCACTATGTGAAATCATAATTTCATTATCAAAACAAATATTGAAATGTTAAAACATTTTTGTAAGAAATAGACCATAAGGAAGATATTTCTTAACCTGCCGAATGCAACTGAGCATGTGTGACAACATCATGAGAGAATAATTAAAAGTGCCACCTTTTAAGATCATAGGAACAACCACAAGATCTTGATACGTAAAATCAGCTCCACCACCAAGTCGTGGAAACAGATTGTAGCGTAACAACTTATGAAGAACACATGCAGTTGGACACACATCAACAGTCTTAGGAGTGAATAGAGTAGACACAGAAGAGTCATTCATAATAGTACGAAGTTGATCAAGTGGAGGAAAAGGAATATTTGCAGCACCCTTCAAAGTAAAAAGACAAGGACCAGAGGATGGAATATTGAAAATACTTCCGAAATCAACAACTGTGAAAAATAAAGATTTTCCCTTAACAAAAGTCGTGTAACAATCCCCATTACATTCTAGATTTGTGTAAAACTGTTGTACCAACAGAGGATATGCTTTAGTTGGAGGAAAAAGCATAGCAGACAAATCACAAGAAGTAAAAAGACTTTCTAAAGAGGAATTTTTGAAAAAGAATGAATCTATGATTTTTTCATAGACAAATTATTTTCTAGCAATTGAAGTTTTGAAGCAAGCTTCAAAACTCTGACCTCTAAAGAAATTATCCAGCAACTCAGAAGAACAGAACAGATTTACCAGATTAGATGGAAATTCAGGTTGAGAAGTAGGAGGTTCGACATCTGGAGATAGTTTTGACTTCTCTTTTGGACTGGATTCCGAAGACTTTAGGAAGGAAAAACCCGAATCGGACCCATCGGACAAGGAAGCATCATCGGACGAAACATGCACAGACGCCGGACGATTCTGTCATTTGGATTTCTTCGACGATCTCATAGTGTAAGGAGATCTAGACTGTTGTCCTTCTTTAATGGTGATACCAGATGATCGTTTGTTAGCTCGTGTCTTCATGTTGTACAAAGATTCAAGATGATTAACACAGAGAAAGAAAATAAATAGTTCTCAAGAGAGCAACTAGAGTGCGTTGATAAAGTGATAGAGAAAAAGATTAATATGCAAGAGTTGGAACTCGAGAAGACGCCTCGAGAAGATAACTCGTCTCATCTGTCCGGTCTTTTCAAATCTCGAAGATATCTAAAATACTGTTGAGATAATATCGAGAATGTAGCCTAATAACACGCCTAACATTTATCATTATGATTTCCAACAATAAATATCAAGAGTTAGTATCAGATTCACGAACCAAAAAAAATGAACCAAAACAGGCATACGTATTCTATTTAATAACATGCAGATAAACTAGACCATATTAAGTACATGAACACAGATTATACCATGGACAGTCCAAGTTCCCTTCTTAACATGCAAAATCGTTCTTCACTTAAGGGTTTATCATCTAACTGATTCTCGGTAGGAATAAAAACTAATTTAATTTAACCTTTTGAAACATTATCCCTAAGAAATGATGTCTTACCTCAATATGTTTTGTTCGTGAATGCAAAACTAAATTTTTAGAAATATCAATTGCACTTGATTTATCACAGTATATAGGAACACTATCACATAGAATATCAAAATCACATAAAGTTTGTCTCATCCATAGTATTTGAGAGCAAAAACTCCCTGCAGCTAAATATTCACCCTCAGTAGTTGATAAAGCAACTAACGTTTGCTTTTTACTTTGCCAAGATACAAAACTTTATCCCAAAAATGTACAAGCACCACTTGTACTTTTTCTATCGATTTGACATCCTGCATAGTCAACATCTAAGAAACCAATTAGTTCAAAATGATTACAGATTGGATAAAACAAACCTATATTGATGGAACCACTTAAATATTTGAGTATTCGTTTAACAACCTGTAAGTGGGATTTCTTTGGTTTTGCTTGAAATCGAGCACAAAGACATACACTATACATTATGTCAGGTCTAGATGCAGTTAAATATAATAAGCAGTCGATCATACCTCGGTATTTGGTTAAGTCTACATATATACCTTTTTCATCAGAAGTAAGCTTTATTGATGTACTCATTGGTGTAGCCTTTGAGGTTGATCCTTCAAAACGAAATCTTTTGAGAAGCTCTTTTGTGTACTTGGTTTGATGAATATAGATCCCTTCCTTTATTTGTTTGATATGGAGTCCCAAAAAATAATTCAGTTCTCCCATTAAGCTCATATCAAACTCTTTATGCATACACTTTAAAAACCACTCACAAAGAAAATCATTAGTAGCACCAAATATTATGTCATCTACAAATATTTGCACAATAATAATATCCTTATTTGCATGCTTAATAAATAATGTAGAATCAATTTTACCTCTAGTAAATCCATTTAAAATTAGGTACTTACTCAACCACTCGTACCAAACCCTTGGAGCTTGTTTGAGACCATAGAGAGCTTTCTTTAGCTTATAAACATGATTTGGATATTTCTCATGTTCAAATCTGGGAGGTTGCTTTACGTATACCTCTTCATTGATGTATCCGTTGAGGAAGGCGCTTTTCACGTTCATTTGATAAAGCTTAAATTTCTTGTAACATGCAAATGCTAATAAGATACGAATAGACTCTAGTCTTGCAACTGGGGCATAAGTTTCATTATAGTCAATCCCTTTTGTTGATTGTATCCTTGTGCTACCAATCTAGCTTTGTTGCGAGTGATAGTTCCATGCTCATCAAGCTTATTCTTGAACACCCATGTATATTATGTTCTTTGCGGTGAATGATGTTCTTACTTGTTTCCTGAGTTGACAAGGAACACAAACTCCCTTCTTTTCATACTTTATCTTTGGCAATCCTTTGACAAGGTTCTTTGAGGATAGTTTCTTGATTAAATCCATGTGAACATGTCCCATCCTTTTATGCCATAAGTTAGCCTCATCTTGCATAATGACAAGACATAGTTCTTCATCCTGTTGCTCAAAATCAAGAGTATATATATTTCCTTCCCTTTGTGCAACTAGAGAAGAATTGTTAGAACCATGGGAAATTGTGCATTTTTCTTTTTCAAAAGATACTTGATGACCACTATCCATTAATTGACTAACACTTATAAGATTATGATAGTAGTGTGCATACAAGCCAATAATGTATGATGATAAAACACGTACTTTGTAAACAATCTTATTTATTTATTAATAAAATATTCATTTATTAAAGGCATTTAATTATCTACATGGTGCTGTTTTTTATAATATGTAAATAACCCATAGTTTTAAGCAATGCTTTTAGAATCATGATGTTGATCATGCTAATGAGATCTAAATTCTTAGAAAGCTTAAAAACTAAAATAGTTCCTAATCATAGGATTACTAAAAAAGGGAATTAGTAAATCCGGATAGATTAGTACATATGTTGCATGCTCATTGGATGAGGATGATTAATCTCATAATCATTTGTGTGGAGACACTAAAGCAAGTATGTAGGTGCTTATTGGAGAATAAGTTCACTGAACGTGACTCGCTATGGAATACCTAATGGAGTTTTACTCGCCTGTCAATAGGAATTCCTAATGTGATAGTCGTACAAGTGATCATTGGACTTGAGATCATCATAGTATCTTGTATGTAATGAATTATACTTTGACTTATTCCTTAAAGCCCTTTAGGGTATATAAAAGGGTATGCTTGGGTATAATACCACCTCTAGTAAAAGAGGAGATATGTCCTATGTAATTCGTTAAATGACAACCCAGGAATCCTTGGCCATTGTAAAATGAAATTAGAAAAGAGTTTCTAATTTGCAATATTTGGAGTTGTGCATTTTTTAATCGAAATACATATAATTAAATAAAATATGACTTGACAGTAAATTCATGTCTTATATTTAATTGGGACATTGTATGGAGGAAGGATTGAATTGTATGGTAACTATTTACTCACAGGTTCTTTTATGATTAATGTTGAAATCTATATTATCTGAAAAGTCGTTGATCGCTAGGGAGGCTTATCCCTATTGTAGAATAAATATTATTTATTTAAATAGATTATTAGTTTAATTTATTTATTTAAATAAGATTAGAATTGTTCTAATTGATTTATTCACAACAGGTTTAATATGGACAACCTAAAAGGTCACACCATAAAAGGAAGAATAATTATTTAAGAAGGTAATGGCATAATCGTAATAATGAATTAAGTGAAATTAATTTAATCTATGGTGATAGAATAAATTAAATAGCTTAATATTTATTATTTAATATTTTGGAAATATTAAATATAAATTAATAAGAGAGTCTTATTAATATTAATATTATTATTTTAATTTCTAAAGGAGTTTAGTAATTAATTTAATATTAGTACTCTCATTTATTCCTAATAAGATTAGGAGACAAATTAATTAAATGAATTTAATTAATTATTCCCCATGTGGTGGGAAACCTAAATTAATTAAAGGAGTTTAATTAATAAAAAAAAAATCCCATGTCTAATAGGATTAGAAGGGTTGGCCAATATCTATATAAGAGGATTCTTATAATAGATATTACTTGATGCAATTCTAATTGTTGGAGAGTACTCCTTTTTTATAGAGGATAGAAAACTAAGGTTTAGCCAAACACCCTCCTTCTTGGTAATTCATCTTCCTTGGTGGATCACCTCTAGAGGCCAAATACTTGGGTGGCTAACGTTGATCAAAGGAAGGAATCTAACCCGAAAATTCAAGGAGCTCTCGAAGAATAAGGAGTTGAACTCGTACCTGTGGAAGCTTCGTTCTACAAGGGTATGATTTTATAACTTCTTATTTATCGTTTTAAATTAATAATTTGCATAAAGGATGATCCGGGTAATGGTTTTGTAGAAATTTTTTTAAACTCTGATATACCATGCTTCCGCTAATTTTTGCAATTTGATTGCGTCAAGATTTCGTACAAACCCAACAGTGGCATCAGATCCAAACCTTTATGCAATTATTAATTATTTTGATTTCATATACATATGGGTATGTATTTAGAATAATTTATTGGGCATAATTTTAATTGTATAAATTATTATTTATGGAAGAAAGAAAAAAAAAAGGAACGAAATTTATTTATTTTTTCTTCGTTCCTGGCATCCGTAACGAAACGAATTTATTTTGGACGAATTAGTTTTTTTTCTCAAAGTAGTCACGTTACTGTTGCAATTCAGTGGATTCCTGCATGTTTTTTAGACCAAATTCACGTTTTTATTTTTTTAGATGTGCTGTAATTTTATTTTATTTTTTAGCCGAACCTGCAAGAAAAAAAGAAGAAGAAAAAGTAGCGAACTTGATCTTTTGAATCCTGCCGAATTCCTTGGAAAGAGATTCACTTTTTTAGATAAAGGATGCAGATCCCTTGATTTTCAAAAAGGTGATTATATATATATATAATATATATATATATATATATAGGTTATATTTCTTTTTATATATATATATATATATTCTTAATAATTTTATAATTAAAATAAAAAGTTTATTTTAATCTTGAAATTAGATTTCATTCAAATTAAAATTGCCCATTAAATGATACACATATATATATGGAATATTTTAATTCATGAGTTAAATATTTATTTATTGATGCATATGTTGATGTGTATGATAATAAATGGGGATTGATTATGGACTATTTGACCAATGTGATTGGATTTTATTTTAGTTAAATGCTTGAATGAATGAGTTTTATTAAATGGGGTCTGCGTACCTCGTATGTACTCCCCCTCCTATGTACTCCCCCTTGACTGCTGATCAAGGTTTCTATTTAAATTAAATAGTTTAATATAATAGAAATAGTTAGAATTATCTTGAAGAAATTAGAGACCAAGGAGCAAGGAGCGCGTGAAAACCCGTTTGTATGGAGCCCGGGTTTAAATGTAATAGTTATGTTTCAATTTAAATTCTTGCACTCCTAGGTTTGACCTTTTGGTTCACTTGGTGGCTCTAGTGAACCAAACTAGAATAAAAGTCCGTAATCAATCCGGGTAGAATATAGTATTCTATATTGCATGCTAAATATTATATATATTATATTTTATGCAAACATGCTTCGCATGTTTAATAAAATGACGCGTATTTTATATATATATGTGCATGCGAGCTAAACAAGATGAGACAAAATAATAACAAACCCCTCAAAGAAATAATATTAAGTCCGAAGCGTTCAAATGATATTTGGAATATCGAACGTCGCCTTCTAGCATGATAATTAATGGAGTATTAAATATTTAATATGAGTTTGTTGTGCTATCCACATGGCGAGTATTAAGTATTTAAGATGTTAATTAATCACATTTGATGCTTATCAAGAAAATTGAACGATCTAGTCTTGTTGTGCTATCCACAAGGACGAACATTTTTCTTTTTTGAATTTATGGAAGTGCTAGGCTGGACTTAACTTAAATCATTTTAGTTCGGATGTGCACACACATGACCATTATGATTTAAGATGCAAAATAAAAGGAATTACATGGTGATGTAATTGACAAGAGTTGTCTACCTATTTATTTGTATATCGCTTGTTGTGCTATCCACAAGGTTATATACGAAATGTGATCCTTATTCTCACTAGCAAATCTTTAATTAGATGTTGCCGAACTATATAAGTGAGGGTAATATAGTTTGATAAAAATAGTGGGAGATACCAATTTAAAATAAAGACCTGAATTTATTTTGGTATGCAAAATTAATAAAATGAATGTTTGCTAAAAATGTTGTTTTTTCACATGCAGAATTTTAAAAATGTCAAAATCACTAATTTCACTGCGAAGCATACTTGATGCTAATAAGCTTACCGGGCCGAATTATACGGACTGGCTAAGAAATCTGAGAATAGTTCTCACTGCTGAAAAGATTTCTTATGTCCTAAACTCACCTGTCCCTGGAACTGTTCCAGAAACAGCCTCTGAGGAAGAGATTGCCACTATTGTAAAGTGGCAAGATGATGCATTTGTGACTCAATACATCATGCTCGCATCCATGAATAACGAGCTTCAGCGTCAGTACGAAAACATGGATGCTCCTACTATGTTGATTCACCTCAATGAGTTGTATGGTGAACAAAGTAGGACTGCTAGATATGAGATATCTAAGGAGCTCTTCCGATCTCGGATGACCAAGGACAAGGTGAACATAAAGGAACAAAAGAAACCTGATCTAGCTAGCAAAGGAATGTGCTTCCATTGCAACGAGTCAGGTCATTGGAAGAGGAACTGCAAGAAGTTTCTGGCAGACAAGAAGTTTGGAGAAACTTCGACTTCCAATCAAGGTTTGTTTATGATTGAAATTAATTTTTCTGAAAGTCATAATTCTACTTGGGTATTGGATACCGGCTGTGGTTCTCACATATGTAATAATGTTAAGGGACTGGTTAGAAGTAGAAAGCTGAACAATGATGAGGTGATCCTACGAGTGGGGAATGGAGCAAAGGTTGCTGCATTAGCTGTAGGAACTTATTATTTAGGAATGCCTTCGGGCAAGTCCATTTATCTTAATAATTGTTATTATGTTCCGAATATTATTAAAAATATTATTTCAATTTCTGTATTGGATATGGAAGGATTTAACGTTGTTATAAAGAACAATAGTTGTTCTATTTATAAAAACGATGTTTTATATGGTGTTGGAAATTTGCGAAATGGACTTTATACACTTGACTTACAAGAAAATATTTTTCAAATTGAACAAACTAAGAAAAGGAAAAGAGATGATATTAATTATACCTACATATGGCACTGTAGACTCGGTCATATCAATGAAACAAGATTATCCAAGTTGCATAAAGATTGGCTCCTTGAGTTATCTGATTATGAATCATATTCAACTTGTGAATCTTGTCTCATGGGTAAAATGACTAAATCTCCTTTTAGTGGAAAAGGAGAAAGAGTTACAGAGTTGTTGGCATTGATTCACACAGACGTTTGTGGACCTATAACAACAAGTGCACGGGGTGGGTATTCTTATTTTATTACTTTCACTGATGATCACTCAAGATTTGGATATGTGTATTTAATGAAATACAAGTCAGAATCATTTGAAAAGTTCAAAGAGTTCAGTAGTGAAGTAGAGAAACAAACGGGCAAGAGTATAAAGATACTTAGATAAAATCGAGGTGGAGAATACTTAAGCGGTGAGTTTCTCAATTGTCTCAAAGAAAATGGTATAATCTCACAATGAATTCCTCCAGGTACACCACAGTTAAATGGAGTATCTGAAAGGAGAAATCGAACACTGTTGGACATGGTTCGATCTATGATGAGTTTTACTGACCTTCCAATTTCCTTCTGGGGATATGCCCTAGAAACGGCTGCATACCTACTTAACAAGGTACCTACCAAATTCGCCCCAAGGACTCTATATGAGATGTGGAAGGGGAGGAAACCAAATCTTAAGGATGTTAAGACTTGGGGTTGTCCAGCTTATGTCAAAAAGTTTGAAAATGATAAGCTACAGACTAAATCAGATAAGTGTAGATTTGTGAGATACCCTAAAGAAACTTTAGGGTATTATTTCTATAATCCAACTGATCAAAAGGTGTTTGTTGCGAAACATGTTGCCTTCTTGGAAAAGGAGTTTATCCATGAAGGGGTCAGTGGGAGTAAGATATATCTTGAAGAAGTTCAAGAACCACAAATTACCACGGATCAAAGTCAGGTACCTGACAAAGTAGAAGAACCTACTATACCACACCCTGTTCGTAAATCTAGAAGAGTACCGAAGATACCTGAGAGGTATGGATTCGTTATAGAGGATGACGATGAGGTACACATCATGAATGATGATGATCCATTGAATTATGAACAGGCTATGAGTAATAAAGACTCAGGGAAATGGCTTGAAGCCATGAAATCCGAAATGGACTCCATGTATAAAAACAAAGTATGGACTTTGATTTCACCACCTGAAGGCATTAAGCCTATTGGGTGTAAATGGGTCTTTAAAAGAAAGACTGGAGAGGACGGCAAGGTAGAGTCCTATAAGGCCCGACTGGTTGCAAAAGGTTTCAAATAAAGACAAGGAGTTGACTATGATGAAACCTTCTCACCAGTAGCTATGCTCAAGTCCATTCGGATTTTGCTTGCGATTGCAGCTTATAACGACTATGAGATCTGGCAGATGGACGTGAAAACGGCCTTCCTCAATGGGAAACTTGAGGAGGATGTGTATATGACACAGCCAGAGGGATTTGTTTCAAAGGTTGGAACAAATCAAGTCTGTAAGCCGCAACGATCCATTTATGGATTGAAGCAAGCTTCTCGTAGATGGAACATTCGTTTTGATGAGACAATCAAATAGTTTGATTTTTTCAAAAACGACGATGAACCATGTATGTACAAGAAGGTTAGTGGGAGCGCAGTATCATTCCTTGTATTATATGTTGATGATATATTACTGATAGGGAATGACATTCCTATGCTACAATCGATTAAAATCTGGTTATCTAAACACTTCTCCATGAAGGACTTGGGAGAAGCATCCTATATTTTGGGGATAAAGATCTATATAGATAGATCTAAAAGGATACTTGGTTTATCCCAAGGAACGTACATTGATGCGATGCTAAAGAGGTTTAGCATGGAAGATTCCAAAAGAGGTCTCATGCCGATGAGCCATGGAATACATCTCTCCAAGAAACAGGCCCCAAAGACACCTGAGGAGAGAGACCGTATGAGTAAGATCCCGTATGCTTCTGCAATAGGATCTATCATGTACGGTATGATATGTACTAGACCGGATGTTGCTCATGCACTTAGTGTAATGAGCAGATACCAGTCAAACCCTGGAGAAGAGCACTGGAAGGCAGTGAAGAATATCCTAAAGTACTTGAGAAGGACTAAAGATATTTTTCTTGTCTACGGTGGGTCTGAATTAAAACTCGAGGGATTCACAGACTCAAGTTTTCAAACAGACCAAGATGACGGTAAATCTGTTTCGGCATATGTGTTTACCTTGAACGGAGGCGCAGTGAGTTGAAAGAGTTCCAAGCAGCAAACAGTTGCTGATTCAGTGACAGAGGCAGAGTATATAGCTGCAAGTGAAGCTGCAAAGGAAGATGTTTGGATGAAGAAGTTCATAACTGAACTTGGTGTGGTTCCTAGCATTGGAGAAGCAGTTCTCGTTTACTGTGACAGTATTGATATTTTAGAAATATCAATTGCACTTGAATTATCACAGTATATAGGCACACTATCACATAGAATATCAAAATCACATAAAGTTTGTCTCATCCATAGTATTTGAGAGCAAAAACTCCCTGCAGCTAAATATTCACCCTCAGTGGTTGATAAAGCAACTGACGTTTGCTTTTTACTGTGCCAAGATACAAAACTTTATCCCAAAAATGTACAAGCACCACTTGTACTTTTTCTATCGATTTGACATCCTACATAGTCAACATCTAAGTAACCAATTAGTTCAAAATGATTACAGATTGGATAAAACAAACCTATATTGATGGAACCACTTAAATATTTGAGTATTCGTTTAACAGCCTATAAGTGGGATTTCTTTGGTTTTGCTTGAAATCGAGCACAAACACATACACTATACACTATGTCAGGTCTAGATGCAGTTAAATATAATAAGCAGTCGATCATACCTCGGTATTTGGTTAAGTCTACATCTATACCTTTTTCATCAGAAGTAAGCTTTATTGATGTACTCATTGGTGTAGCCTTTGAGGTTGATCCTTCAAAACGAAATCTTTTGAGAAGCTCTTTTGTGTACTTGGTTTGATGAATATAGATCCCTTCCTTTGTTTGTTTGATTTGGAGTCCCAAAAAATAATTCAGTTCTCCCATTAAGCTCATATCAAACTCTTTATGCATACACTTTAAAAACCACTCACAAAGAAAATCATTAGTAGCACCAAATATTATGTCATCTACAAATATTTGCACAATAATAATATCCTTATTTGCATGCTTAATAAATAATGTAGAATCAATTTTACCTATAGTAAATCCATTTGAAATTAGGTACTTACTCAACCTCTCGTACCAAACCCTTGGAGCTTGTTTGAGACCATAGAGAGCTTTCTTTAGCTTATAAACATGATTTGGATATTTCTCATGTTCAAATCTGGGAGGTTGCTTTACGTATACCTCTTCATTGATGTATCCGTTGAGGAAGGCGCTTTTCACGTTCATTTGATAAAGCTTAAATTTCTTGTAACATGCAAATGCTAACAAGATAAGAATAGACTCTAGTCTTGCAACTAGGGCATAAGTTTCATTATTGTCAATCCCTTCTTGTTAATTGTATCCTTGTGCTACCAATCTAGCTTTGTTGCGAGTGATAGTTCCATGCTCATCAAGCTTATTCTTGAACACCCATGTATATTATGTTCTTTGCGGTGAATGATGTTCTTACTTGTTTCCTGAGTTGACAAGGAACACAAACTCCCTTCTTTTCATACTTTATCTTTGGCAATCCTTTGACAAGGTTCTTTGAGGATAGTTTCTTGATTAAATCCATGTGAACATGTCCCATCCTTTTATGCCATAAGTTAGCCTCATCTTGCATAATGACAAGACATAGTTCTTCATCCTGTTCCACAAAATCAAGAGTATATATATTTCCTTCCCTTTGTGCAACTAGAGTAGAATTGTTAGAACCATGGGAAATTGTGCATTTTTCTTTTTCAAAAGATACTTGATGACCACTATCCATTAATTGACTAACACTTATAAGATTATAATAGTAGTGTGCATACAAGCCAATCATGTATGATGATAAAACACGTACTTTGTAAACAATCTTATTTATTTATTAATAAAATATTCATTTATTAAAGGCATTTAATTATCTACATGGTGCTGTTTTTTATAATATGTAAATAACCCATAGTTTTAAGCAATGCTTTTAGAATCATGATGTTGATCATGCTAATGAGATCTAAATTCTTAGAAAGCTTAAAAACTAAAATAGTTCCTAATCATAGGATTACTAAAAAAGGGAATTAGTAAATCTGGATAGATTAGTACATATGTTGCATACTCATTGGATGAGGATGATTAATCTCATAATCATTTGTGTGGAGACACTAAAGCAAGTATGTAGGTGCTTATTGGAGAATAAGTTCACTGAGCGTGACTCGCTATGGAATACCTAATGAGGTTTTACTCGCCTGTCAATAGGAATTCCTAATGTGATAGTAGTACAAGTGATCCTTGGAATTGAGATCATCATAGTATCTTGTATGTAATGAATTATACTTTGACTTATTCCTTAAAGCCCTTTAGGGTATATAAAAGGGTATGCTTGGGTATAATGAGTTACATATGGAGATAATGAATGATCAATAAAGAATCTACCACCTCTAGTAAAAGAGGAGATATGTCCTATGTGATTCGTTAAATGACAACCCAGGAATCCTTGGCCAAGGTAAAATAAAATTAGAAAGGAGTTTCTAATTTGCATTATTTGGAGTTGTGCATTTTCTAATCGAAATACATATAATTAAATAAAATATGACTTGACAGTAAATTCATGTCTTATATTTAATTGGGACATTGTATGGTGGAATGATTGAATTGTATGGTAACTATTTACTCACAGGTTCTTGTATGATTAATGTTGAAATCTATATTATCTGGAAAGTCGTTGATCGCTAGGGAGGCTTATCCCTATATTTATTGTAGAATAAATATTATTTATTCAAATAGATTATTAGTTTAATTTATTTATTTAAATAAGATTAAAATTGTTCTAATTGATTTATTCACCACCGGTTTAATATGGAGAACCTAAAGGGTCACACCATAAAAGGAAGAATAATTATTTAAGAAGGTAATGGCATAATCGTAATAATGCATTAAGTGAAATTAATTTAATCTATGGTGATAGAATAAATTAAATAGCTTAATATTTATTATTTAATATTTTGGAAATATTAAATATAAATTAATAAGAGGAGTCTTATTATTATTATTATTATTTTAATTTCTAAAGGAGTTTAGTAATTAATTTAATATTAGTACTCTCATTTATTCCTAATAAGATTAGGAGACAAATTAATTAAATGAATTTAATTAATTATTTCCCATGTGGTGGGAAGCCTAAATTAATTAAAGGAGTTTAATTAATTAAAAGAAATATCATGTCTAATAGAATTAGAAGGGTTGACCAATATCTATATAAGAGGATTCTTATAATAGATATTACTTGATGCAATTCTAATTGTTGGAGAGTACTCCTTTTCTATAGAGGATAGAAAAATAAGGTTTAGCTAAACACCCTCCTTCTTGATAATTCATCTTCCTTGGTGGATCACCTCTAGAGGCCAAACACTTAGGTGGCTAACGTTGATCAAAGGAAGGAATCTAACCCGAAAATTCAAGGAGATCTCGAAGAATAAGGAGTTGAACTCGTACCTGTGGAAGCTTCGTTCTACAAGGGTATGATTTTATAACTTCTTATTTATCGTTTTAAATTAATAATTTCCATAAAGGATGATCCGGGTAATGGTTTTGTAGAATTTTTTTTAAACTCTGATATACCATGCTTCCGCTAATTTTTGCAATTTGATTGCATCACGATTTCGTACAAACCCAACAGATTAAATTTAAGTCCACTAACAAGATGTACATTATCAATATTCACCTTACCATTGTCGATTTTACCTTTCTCGATAGTGTCGCAAGTTCGATTATCTCCAAAAGTAACCGTTCCATTTTTCTTCTTGATTTTCAATTCTACGAACTTTGATTTGTCACCAGTCATGTGACGAGAACATCCACTATCAATAATCCATTTTTGAGATGGAACCCTTGCCTTGAAACACACCTGTCAAGAAAAGATAATTCATCCTTTTGGTACCCACATCTTTTTGGGTCCTTTAATGTTAGTTGCAAGTATATCACTCTTTTTAATCCATACCTTTTTAATCTTATTTCTCTTAAAACAAATTATGTTTAAGTGACCTTTAATACCACAATTTCTACATGTTGTGAAAGGAGAACAATAGTTTAATCTAAAACGTGATTTCAATTTTAGCATATTCATATTTCCCTTCTTATGTATAGGGTTGTAACCGATTCTTTATCTTTCAAAAGTAGGTCTTTGTTTACCTAACATGACATTTAAGTTTTTTTCTCCTTGAACAAACTTAGCAAGAGATGATTTCAATGAATCTATTTTCTTTTGAAGTTCATTAGCAGGAATGTTTTTACAAAGAGATTCATCACTGAATGCATCAATACATACATCTCTCATTTTAAGTTCATTAGTCAATTTTTATACTTCATTATTCAAAAAATTTACTCTATTGAAAAGTATTTTGTTATAATTATCAAGATAATCATTCTTTGCGATCAAAACCTTTTCTTCTTTACAAGATGATTCTTTTTCGATTTCTTTCTTTTCATCTATTAAAAAGTCAACTTCACTCATTAATGAATTAACTAGTCCTTTTAAACATGCATTCTTTTCTTTTAATTTCTCATTTTCTTGTTTCAAAGAATTAAACTCATAAATAGATATCTCGTTTGATTCACCTTCTATTCCCGTGAAGCAGACATGAGCTAGTTCATCTTTGGCATCAACCTCGACTTCTGTCTCCTCTTCATCACTCCAAGTGACAAGTGCTTTGTTTCTCTTATTGTCCTTGAAACCTGTTTTCCCTTTGTTCTTTAGTTGAAAGCAGTCCTTTTTGAAGTGACCAGGACGTCCACATTCGAAGCATGTTTCTTCGGTTTGCTTTCCCTTGAACTTGTTTGAGTTGAACGTGTTCCTCATCTTATTTTTCCTTTGAAGTAGTCCTTTGAGTCCTCTTGACATCATAGCAATTTCCTCATCAGAGTCATCATCAAGTTCATCTTCATTTTTTGCATTAAGAGTTAAAACTTTTCTTCGAGAGGGGGTTTCCTCCTCCTCATCATATCTCTTTAGTTGATGTTCATATTCCTCAAGTTCACCGAAAAGAGTTAGAGTATCCATAGTGGAAATAGTAACAGAATCTTGAAGAGTAGTAATTTTAGAAGCAAACCTTTTGGGCATAGCCTGAGGTAACTTACGGTTAATCTCACTTTGTGGGATGGATTTTCCAAGTAGCTTCAGAGAGTTTAGTAGAACAAGGAATCTCGCTTGAGCTATCTTTATAGTTTTGTCTTTCTCAAGTTTGAACATTTCATAGTCGTGCATGAGCATGCTTAGTTTGACTTCTCGAACTTTGGATGTACCTTCATGACTCACTATTAAAGTGTCCCACATTTCCTTAGCAGTGTTGCACGATGAAACTTTGTCGATCTCAGATTGTACCATGCTGCTAAGTAATGTGTTCATTGCCCTTGAATCGTAGGAGGCCATGTATGTTTCAGTTAAGTCCATTTCAAGCAAGGTCTTTGGAGTACCATCATCTTTCCTTGGATTAACTGGTCCATTCTCCACGACCCACCATTCCCAAGAATCCCTTTTAAGATAGATCCTTATTCGGAATTTCCAGAAGTTGTAGTTTTCTGTTCCATGCAGCAGAGGAGGTCTATTGGTTGATTAACCTTCTTGATTGTTGTTCCCGAATTGTGACATGTTAGAATCTTTCCTTACAAGTCACCTTTAAGACCAAGATAAGTAGAGCCAAGCTCTGATACCAAATGAAATTCAGATAAGGCACACTTAGAAGGGGGGTTGAATAAGTTTAGGAACAACTATGACCAATTTTTCAACTTAAGTAATAACTACTGAATTCAGCTTACTATATTAACTAATGCAGCGTGCTGGATAAACACAGTTTTCTTAATTAAAACTTTACTCTAGTTATTTAATGAAAAATAACTAACTTAATTGATTTCTTTGTAAAAACTCTTAGTGTCAACAATTTATCTTATGATAATGCAAATACTTAATTTTTATTTATCAAAACAATTAAATATCTTTTTGTGAGCAAATAAGATAAAGCAAGTAAAAATATGAATATCAAGATTTTTACATGGTTCAGCTATTACTCTCTAAAATAATAGCCTAGTCCACGTCCAATACCAACTGGTATTGAAGACTCAATTTATTTCTTTAAATTGACTTCTTTTACAAAACAGTTCAAAACCTTGAATTACAATAATTCACTTGAGCACTTTTGTTCCTTGTGCACCAATGCACTCCTTAAGCACCTATGCTTCCTTGAACCTGTTTGTAAACAATCCTTAATCCACCTGGATTAAATTCTTTTAGACAACACTTAGTCTAAAAATATAAGATTACAAATATAGAGGTCTAATGGTCAAAGCAAATAAATAATTTAACAATGCAAGGCTTAACTAATGAATGCAATGATCAAATAATAAAATAGATATCACCAGTTTAAGCTCATGAAAACTTGCTGAAAATAATCTGAATATTAATTGCACAGTAGCTTGTAATTTTGCACCGAAAACAATAGACTAGCTTTTCAAGTAGATAAGTGCAAAGATTGATTCAAGTGTTGTGTTTAACACTAATATCTCAATTTATTTTTATAGCCCAAAAATAATATTACCGTTGCTTTCTAAAAATAAGTTCCGTTGTGAAAAACAAACTTTATTTCTATTGGGTTAAATCATGTAAATCTTCGGATAGCACAAAACATATAGAAGCTGGACTATTTCAAAGATAACCCAATAGAAATAGTTCCATGTAAATCTCAAGTCAGTGATATCATCTTTTTGACTTCCCCAAAAACAAGTCTCCTATATCAATCATGACTCTAAACTTAAAGCTGCCTCCACAAGTCATTCTTTCCTTATAAGATATATCAATACCGAAATAAATGGAAAGGGCGAAATAAATGGAAAGGAAAGATATCACAGCTTTTCAAATATAGGAGTGTTATTTTTGAAATAAAGTTTATCCAACTTACTCAGGATAACTATGATATGCAATTTTCGAGATGTAAGCAATTAAACCACTAGATAATAATCATCATTATATTGCCGTCATCTCCACAACAAATTCCAAGATATTATATATGCATTAAACAATTACATGTACATGCATATATCCATTAAAATAGAATACCATTTAATCATGCATAAAATACTAAACATGTTAAATGCACACATAAAAATGTCCTAGAGCCTTGTATTGAAAAATCGAATATTTGCAATGACCTTACATTATTTTCTTAAGACTCAACGTCTTCAAAACCTTTCATCAATAAACCTTTTCTCAATTTCCTGAAATTTCACAATAAATAATTTAGTACATAATAACAAATCATCATCAAAATAATAAGGTCAGAATATTAACAAGTCAACAGTCTGATACCAAGAATGAATGTTGAACCAGTTCTCTCTTGGCTGGGTAAACCCCGGGACCTACATTGCATTCAAATTAAGGTTCAACCATTGCCAAAAATGGAAAGAAGATAATCTAATATGAAAAGCCCTGATACCTCATTCGCATGTAATTAAACTAACGGATGACGGCTTAAATCGCCTAGAAGGTCCGGGATAGTCACGTGAATGCCGGGAAGATCTCGGCGTTGGGTTGAGGAAGATGGAGCTGGAGCAGTAGGAGGAGCCTCCTCCTCCTCATCTGGAAGATCTATCATATCAACAACTATAGGCTGAATCACATACTCTATCAACCGGCGCACTTGTCGGGCAGGGCGAGGCAAGGGAACGTTTGAAGCTGCCCTACGAACGCCAGAAGAAGCCTTGCGGGAGTTGGAGCTGCTAGGAGTGTTAGAATCCATGCCTGAAAAGAAACTCCAAATCGCCTCAGAAAGGGTGAGATATGTTTCTATATCTAGCCAATTAAATCTACATTTGCATCAACCTAGGACAACAGTCTCCTAAGGAAAAATTTAGATCATCACATCATGCGTGGTCTAGCAGCCCGAAATGAGTAAATCTAAGCTAGAAGGTTTGAATTTTTTAAGAAGGAAAAATTTAAAAGCGCCTTGAAATGAAAAAGAAAGACGCCAGGGGGGGTTAAATCTACCCACGGTCAGCAGCGAGTCTACCTACAGAAGCCGTAAGTAGACCTGCGGCAAGCTGGGGTGGGTCCCTCCACCTCCTGTTCGATCAAATTTAAGGCCCGACAGGTTCCCTTGAAGCCAAAAAGTCAAATCAGAAAAAATAGTTCTACGTAATTGAACAGAAAGTACCTGAAACCCTGAAATAGGGTATCAAATTTTTGAAGCATGTAAATCCCCATAAAAGCTAGTGAAAACTACCATCAAGGTAGGCATCGGGATGGTCCAATGATGCAAGCTATTGAAAACTACCGTCAAGGTAGGCATCGGGATGGTCAGGTGATGTAAGTTATTGAAACTACCATCAGGGTAGGCATCGGGATGGTCCAATGATGAAAGCTATTAAGAACTACCATCAGGATGGTCCGGTGATGTAAGTTATTGAAAGCTACCATCTAGGTAGGCATCGGGATGGTCCGGTGATGAAAGCTATTGAAAACTACCGTCAGAGTAGGCGTTGGGATGGTCCGGTGATGTAAACCATTGAAAACTATCGTCAGGGTAGGCATCGAGAAAGATCCTTTGGTGTAAGCCGTTGAGAATTATCTTCAACAAAGGCATCGGGAAAAATCTAATGGTGTAAGCCGTTGAGAATTACCTTCAACAAAGGTATCGGGAAAGATTTGGTGGTGCAAGCCGTTGAGAATTATCTTCAAAGAATGTATCGGGAAAGATCCAGTAGTGTAAATCGTTGAAAACTATCTTCAGCGAAGACATCAAGATGTCCAGTATGATAAACTGTTGATGCCAGTTCCAGTATAGGCGTCAAGGATATCTGATAATGTAATCATTAGTATACTATGTTCAATGGAAACATCGGGAAGGGCCGGTGGTGTAAATCGTTGGTGTCATCCACCAGCGTAGGTATTGGGAATGCCCGGTGGTATCTACCGTTGAAAATAATATTAGATTAAATAATTAATAATATTAGATTAAAATATTAAGTGATTAATAATATTAGTAATTGAATAAAATATTATTAAATGATTAATAATATTAGAAATTGATTAAAATATTATTATGTGATTAATAATATTAGTAAGCGATTAAAATATTATTAAAAGGTTAATAATATTAGTAAGTGAATAAAATATTATTAAAAGATTAATAATATTAGTAAGTGATTAAAATATTAATAATATTATTAAGTGATTAAAATATTATTAAATAACTAATAATATTAGTAATTAAAAAATATTATTAAAGGATTAATAATATTATTATTATTAAATGACTAATAATAGTAGTAATTAAAAAATATTATTAAAGGATTAATAATATTTGTCGACGTCGGGAAAAAATTCGGTCTGACTTTGGACCCGATCTTTCTCTCTTCCTAAGTTTTTTTTTATTTTCTACCCTTATTTGTCTTGTCTATTTTATGAAGGGTGAAGTTTTTTAGAAAAAGGCCAATATGTATCATATCGACGATTTGAACGGTTTACAGAGTCGCTAGTTGGTAGATTTGAAATGGTTACACCAACTCAACCGAGTTTTGTTTGCAAGTAGGCCCAATTATTGGACACTGTCAAAACTTGATCTTGAATCCGAAATTCATATGCTCGGGGGCTTGGTTAAGTGGGGGGGGGGGGAAGGTGTTAGACACCCCTCAACTCCCGTGAAAACATGGTACCGCATCTTTGCAATGTTTTCCTTTTTATTTGCAATGTGTGTGTGTGGATGCTGGAAGTAATTCAGGCTACGTTTGATTGATTTGAAAGTAGTGCCTTGCTTCGTTGTACCTATATACGAAGGGTTTGATTTGAGTTGCAAAAGTCCACTTTTAGACAAGATATGAAAATGATGTTTTGAAAGGCGATTTTCAAACCCCTACGCTCTCATAGGAATAGAAGCCTTTTGATACATCCATTTTATCTTTTCAGCCTTTGGCTCGATTAGAATGGTGATTGTCGGGCTGCGAAGCATCCTCGACCACAACATATATACAAGTGTCGGTCTTCTCATGGGCATGACAGCCATCGGAGTGACTCTGGCATGACCAAATAATTATTTCATTATGTTTGAGACCTTAAACCCGGATAACCGTTTTAAGGTCTTTCGGATATACATTTTTTACAGAAACATTGGCAGGGTACATTTGTAATGTGGAGTTTGTTCATCATGGGAATCAGATTCTGATCAGTTTTATCATGAATCCCACGATTCCTAGGCTTATAGAGGGAAGCCAAGAAAACCTACACATGTGACGCCCCCAAATCCGGGTCCCCAGAACCTCAGACCTGGTACGTTACGATACATCATTTCTATAATTATTGCGGAAGATATAAACATAAATTGTTTATATAATAACCTTTACACATAATTTCCAAGGTCTGAAACCTTAACTTAATACATATATTCATATTCTACATGACATACAATGTCATTTGTATCCAATACTGTTACCATTTTTACCGTATAATAATTCCATCCTGAAACTTGTCTTTGCCTTTGACTGTGTCTGAAGCTTCGTCTTAATTTGAAATGTTTATCATGATATAGCAAGGTTGAGCAATAAGTTTGCCCAGAAAGTTTAAGTTTAAATGAAGATATATCATGATTGAAAAGGAATAATAAGCTAACAAACTTTCTACAATATAAGAATTGTGAAAGAACATGAATCAATAATGCTGAATAGCCAACAATGAACAAGAATAAATTCAACTGAACCTTATGGTAATGAAGGTGATCAGCCTTTCATACCTGATGAACATATGCAACATGCACTAAGTGCGAATCAATAATCAGTATAGATGTGAATAATTAACAATAATTATTCACGAACATGCTTTGAAATATAACTCAAAGTTTGAGTTAGAGAAAACTTGCTCAATAAAAGAGTATAGGAACTTGCCTGTACCGTCGATTACTGAAATCTACATGGAATTTTTCAGTGATTCCACTTGAAAAAGTTAGAAGACTTCTAGATCTAACTCTAGAAATTGATCACACTCAAAAATTTGAAAAACAATGAGAGATATGGTCGTTTTAATATCATGTTCTGTTTTCTCAAAAATCTGATTTTAAAACTTTTGTGTTTTCTAAGAAATCTTCGTAGATCTCTTGATTAACCAAATATTAAACATCATAAACCATTATAATACATACTAATACACCTTAAGATCATGGATCTTCCATGATCCATGATCTATTACACCAAACCTACACCAAATCCAAGCAAAACATAATTTATACTAAGAAAATTAAGATTTTCAACCTTTTGAAACATAGTTTCATTCTTCTTGCTTTTGATCCAATTTTTGACCATCAAAAGTAATAAATCTACACATAACACACTTATATACATATAGATCCATGGTTTTGGAGTTTTGAACCATAGATCTATGTTTTGATTCAAACAACTAAAAAGAACTTTGATAAAAGGTGTTTATACCTTTGCTTTGTGAATATTCTTCCTTGATCTATCAAAGTGGATGATTATTTTTAGTGGAAGAGAGATCAAAGTCTCTTCCTATCTCTCCCACTTCCCCACCGAAATCTCCTCCCTCTCTCTAGTCTCCCTCTTACTTGTTTTTCTTTCTTGGAAATGAGATAAGATGAAAGAGAAATAAAGAGATAGATTTTATTTGTTAAAATGATGGGAGTGTAATTAGATAGTATAATACATATAACTTGTATATCTAGCCAACTTTTCCATCTTCTCTCTCTAATCAATTAGGTGGTTGCTTGCACACTCAAACAAAAGTGTTGGGTGAATAAAATGATGACGTATAAGGAGGAGTTGGTGAGAGTTGTTGAAAGTAAGTAATGATTTGTTAAATCAAATGATTACATTCCTCCCCTCTCTTTCTTGGGCCGAAAATTTTGGGCTTTTCTCCTCCAATTTTGTTCAATTTTATTA
Source organism: Panax stipuleanatus (assembly GCA_020205555.1). NCBI lineage: Eukaryota > Viridiplantae > Streptophyta > Magnoliopsida > Apiales > Araliaceae > Panax > Panax stipuleanatus. Next base: position 2,729,772 of record CM035116.1, read on the forward strand.
CTTCATTTACTTAACAAATGTTCCACATGTTCCTTAACAAATGAACTTTGCTTGGGCTACTTAATTAATTCTTTTGGGCTTGCTCTTTTTCCTAATTTACTTACCAACTAAAATAAACTTGGGCCTCCACTATAAATTGAATTGGGCCATTATAATATATGTCTCATACATATATATTGGACTAGCATAATAACTTAATTGCTATTAAATCAAATTAGCTACAAGTCTAATGCTTAAATAAATAATTAGGCTTGTTTAAATTACTTTACCATCCTTAGTCCATTAAATCTATTATTACTAGAACTAACACTCAATATTTTTGATATTTACATATTTTTAATTATCTTTATATACAAATAAATGTATACATATTATATAATATATATTTATTTAATTATACACATAATTCACATAAGTTATAACACACTCCACTAAGTGTATTAAGTTAATAGTCCTAATTGACTTAATAAGTTATAAACACTCACATAATTCACATACCTAATTTATGTATTAGGTCACCGAACTTTATAGACATCGTAGTACCTTATTCTTAGTATTCCATCAAACACATATGGATTCATCTCTAGGGTTTAGAAATTTATAACACATATATTCTCTATTCTCATTCAAATAATAAACCATTTAGGTTCTTCTTTAACATTTTTAAATTATTCCTCACATTCACATCTAGGTTTTATCCTTTAACCTTTATTTTAATCATTTAAGATCTTGTAAATTTTTGGGTTGTCACATTCACCCCTTCTTCTAAGAATTTCGTCGTCGAAATTCACCTTACACCTTACACCATCAGAAATTCCAGCCTACTACACTCTATACCATTCATTCACCAAAACTAGGTTTCTTCAACACAACCTCTATTCAATCATCACATACTATCCCAAAACATCACTCACAAGAGTTAGAATTTTCAAATTGTGCTTAGGAGTCATATAGACCCTGAACTATCGAGGTTTAGAAGTTCTCGATACCCACTTGACACCCACTTGTGTCATTTGGATACCAGCTTGTATCCATTTGATACCAAAAGAAGTTCTCGATACAAACTTGACACCAACTGGTGTCAATTAGATACCAATTTAACATAAGATTCCGTACCAAAACAATTCGGTTTGGAAATATTTCAAAGAATGCTTTGAATTTCATAAACATCGGTCTAGCTGAATCAAATAGCTAAGACTCACACCAAGAATTCAATTTTAAATTATTGTCGTCTAGCCAAAACAAATTGCATAGACTATACTTTAAACAGTGCAAAAATCTTTGCAAATCAAAATTTTGAAGTCTAGCATCGCTAGAAGGTTCGAAAAACCTATGCTTCCACTAATGATCCATTGCTTAATCAGTTTATTTATTCATATCATCCTCAATTCTCAATTCACACATATCTATACCCAGTTCGTTAAACTTACCACACGTTATGAGTTCAATAACTTGCCACAATCATATGGGTTTAAAAACTTATCCTAGTCAGACCATAGGCGTCTATTCGCTGAGGGGTTCAAAAATATACCATATGATTATGAGTCACGAACTTACCATAAGTATGAGTTTTAAGAACTCGCACATAATATTATATTTTTAACTATACTCTACTTATCTGTTATACACATGAGAAAAGAATCACCTTCTCAACATGTTATATAGCAAACAGCGCGACACAAACATTTCAATGATTATCAGTACCAGAAGTTAAGTGGTCGTCGAACCAAACACAATCCCCTGCCCATACAAAGAATTGGTCAACCCAGCCACTAATCAATATAGGAAGCTAAGCGGTTGTTACACCAAGGACAATTACCCGCCCATACAAAAAATTGTTCAACTTAACCACTATATCGAGTAGGAAGCTAAGTGGTTCTAAAACCAAGTACAAATTCCCCGCCCATACAAGGAATCATACAACTCAGCTGCTGACATTAGTCCTAAATTGAAATCCCACTTAATCCTAGCTCCATACTTTCTCCATACGAATTTTATTCAATCCGTATTGCATCAACCCCAACCCTTTTTTTGAGTTAGCATCGTACCAACTTACAGTACAACAGACTCACAGCAATTTTGCAGCAAAATTTTCAATCACTTGATTGATACTCCTCGCTGCTATGATCTTATCAGATCATGGGGTGAACTCATCGTTTTGTTTTACGATCTTCTTTCCCTTTATACTTTTAGTCTTTTAGACTTTATCTATTCATTACTACTGGTCATCTTTATTATGAGAGTTAGGTAACTCTTTATCATTATTACCTGTCAGGATTCTTCATTGAATCTTATTGACTTATTAATACCTTGCCCAAATTCATCGCTTAGAACTTAAACTCTATTTGAGTTTATTCCTATTCCTCATCCCTGCGGTTATAGCCTAAGGTAACCCTACCTAAGGTTTATAACATACAACTCTGACACCAACTCTAGCGCCCCCAAATCAGAGTCCCCAGAACCTCGGACCTGGTACGTTACGATACATCATTTCTATAACTATTGCGGAAGATATAAACATAAATTATTTATACAATAACCTTTACACATATTCATATTCTACATGACATACAATGTCATTTGTATCTAATACTGTTATCATTTTAACCGTATAATAATTCCATCCTGGAACTTATCTTTGCATTTGACTGTGTTCGAAGTTTCGTCTTAATCTGAAATATTTATCATGATATAGCAAGGGTGAGCAACAAGTTTGTCCAGCAAGTTTAAGTTCAAATAAAGATATATCATGATTAAAAATGAATAATAAGCTAACAAACTTTCAACAATATAAGAATTATGAAAGAACATGAATCAATAATACTAATAGCCAACAATGAACAAGAATAAATTCAACTGAACCTTATTGTAATGAAGGTGATCAGCCTTTCATACCTGATGAACATATGCAACATGCACTAAGTGCGAATCAATAATCAGTATAGATGTGAATAATTAACAATAATTATTCACGAATATGCTTTGAAATATAACTCAAAGTTTGAGTTAGAGAAAACTTGCTCAATAAAAGAGTATAGGAACTTTCCTGTACCGTCGATTACTGCTACGCAATATAATTTAATCGCTTTATTGAAAAGACCCATTAGTTATAAGATTGATCTTTCAATTAGCATAACATACTTTATAAGTAAACTATCTAACATTTAAACACATAGTCAAATATTAGATAACCTTAACACTATATATACACAAGTCTAAACCTAGCATACATCGAGTCTTTAATAATATTCAATATAGTATACTGAGTGGTTTCCCACAAATAACTAACAAATTAGTTTCCGTCTAATATATACTATTTTCATAGTGAGTTAGATCGGTTACTAATTCGTAGATCCTTTCCCCATATGAAGGAGTCGTTTAGCCCAGCTACTATACATTAACCATTAATGGTACGATTGCACTACCTTAGACTTAACACTACTGCATCATACAACTTTTGAATTAACACTTAATCTTTTTATTTTATAATTCCTTTATAACTAAGTAAGTCGAATTCCTAATCCAGCAACCTAGATTCAAACTGAATTTCAATTTAGTAAACTATTTTCTAATTCAGCAGACTAGATTCAACTGACCTCCAATCCAGCAAGCCTGGATTCAAACTGACATCCAATCCAGCAAGCCTGGATTCACTAACCTCAAATCTAGCAAGCCTGGATTCATCAATCATCTCATCCAGCAACTTGATGGCCAATCCAGCAAACCAAATTGCAATCCAGCAAACTGGATTCCCTCTTTTTAACCAAATCATCTTCTTTTTTTTTATCTTTTGTCCATACATAAATACACATATTTCATACACAAAAATAATTTTTCTGGAATTTTTCAATTTCCTTAAGTATTTTTCAAAAATCCATTTCTAGTTAATTCCTTAAGAAAATAACTACCTCACGCTTAACTCCAAAAACTACCAACTTTTGGCGGGATCTTATACATGTTATCGTGAGCCTCCAGTTTAAATTTCGTGGCCATCGGAGTTATACAACTCAGGTTATAGCAATTTTTGTCAGAAAAATACAAATATTGAAATAGTCATAACTTGCTCAATTTAAGTCGGAATGAGCTCATTTTTAGACACAAACTACTTCATCTCATATATTGTCATGTCCCAGAAGGCCGGAATTTATTACATAAATTAAGTGGATGAAACTGCCCTTCAAAAATCCAGACAACATACTTTTTGGTTTTTTCAGATTTGGCGTCCTTTGTTCAAAATAGTCCACACGGGAATATACATGGAATTTTTCAGTGATTCTACTTGAAAAAGTTATAATACTTCTAGATCTAACTCTAGAAATTGACTACACTCAAAAATTCGAAACACAATGAGAGATATGGTCATTTTAATATCATGTTCTGTTTTCTAAACAATCTGATTTTAAAACTTTTGTGTTTTCTAAGAAATCTTCCTAGATCACTTGATTAACCAAATATTAAACATCATAAACTATTATAATACATACTAATACACCTTAAGATCATGGAGCTACCATAATCCAGGATCTATTACTCCAAACATATACCAAATCCAAGCAAAACATAATTTATACTAAGAAAATTAAGATTTTCAACCTTCTGAAACATAGTTTCATTCTTCTTACTTTAGATCCAATTTTTGACCATCAAAAGTAATAAATCTACACATAACACACTTATATACATATAGATCCAAGGTTTTAGAGTTTTGAATCATAGATCCATGTTTTGATTCAAACAACTAAAAAGAACTTTGATAAAAGGTGTTTATACCTTTACATTGTGAATATTCATCCTTGATCTATCAAAGTGGATGATTATTTAGTGGAAGAGAGCTCAAAGTCTCTTCCTATCTCTCCCTCTTCTCCACCGAAATCTCCTCCCTCTCTCTAGTCTCTCTCTTACTTGTTTTGCTTTCTTGGAAGTGAGATAAGATGAAAGAAAAATAAAGAGATAGATTTTATTTGTTAAAATGATGGGAGTGTAATTAGATAACATAATACATATAACTTATATATCTAGCCAACTTTTCCATCTTCTCTCTCTAATCAATTAGGTGGTTACTTGCACACTTAAACAAAAGTGTTGGGTGAATAAAATGATGACACATAAGGAGGAGTTGGTGAGAGTTGTTGAGAGTAGGTAAGGATTTGGTAAATCAAATGATTACATTCCTCCCCTCTCTTTCTTGGGCCAAAAATTTTGCGCTTTTCTCCTCTAATTTAGTTCAATTTTATTACTTCATTTACTTAACAAATGTCACACATGTTCCTTAACAAATGAACTTAGCTTGGGCTACTTAATTAATTTTTTTAGGCTTGCTCTTTTCATAATTTACTTACCAACTAAAATAAACTTGGGCCTCCACTATAAATTGAATTGGGTCATTATAATATATGTCTCATACATATATATTGGACTAGCTTAATAACTTAATTGCTATTAAATCAAATTAGCTACAAGTCCAATACTTAAATAAACAATTGAGCTTATTTAAATTACTTTACCCTCCTTAGTCCATTAAATCTATTGTCACTAGAACTAACACTCAATATTTTTGATATTTACATATTTTTAATTATCTTTATATACAAAATAAATGTATACACATTATATAATGTATATTTATTTAATCATACACATAATTCACATAAGTTATAACACACTCCACTAAGTGTATTAACTTAATTGTCCTAATTGACTTAATAAGTTATAAACACTCACATAATTCACATACCTAATTTATGTATTAGGTCACCGAATTTTATAGGTATCAGTAGTACCTTATTCTTAATATTCCATCAAACACATATAGATTCATCTCTAGGGTTTAGAAATTTGTAACCCATATATTCTCTATTTTCATTCAGATAATAAACCATTTAGGTTCTTCTTTAACATTTTTAAATTATTCCTCAAATTCACATCTAGGTTTTATCCATTAACCTTTATTTTAATCATTTAAGATCTTGTAAATTTTTAGGTTGTCACAGCATATCACAGATATTTATAGAAAATGTATATTTACATCTAAATGTCGTAAAAACCAAGGATTCATCAATAAAATCCTGGCATGCGCGTAGCCAAAGCTTCTCGTTCCCACTAGATAGCGATCTAAGGGTCGCGAGGTTGCTTTAATAATGAACAAAACTAGAAAGAAAGCCAGATTTAAATAAATATAAGCCATTCTAGCTTCCCAGTTTAGGTTGGACCTATTTTGAACCGTTTAAAAAGTAGAAAGGGCTAGATTTATAGAAATCTAACTTGCCCAATTCATATTAAAAAGAACTCATGTCAAATGAATAATTGAAATATATATTTAATCACGATGAATAAAGAATATATATTTATAATTATATATATACAAAAGCTGTAAAGGGCGACAGATTTCCAATCTTGTGCCCGAACAGAAATGTAAAAATATATATTTATATATAAGTTGTAAAAGAGCCACGGAGTATTTCAGGCTTGACAGAATATAAATATATATATATATATATAAGCTGTAAAGGACGACGAATTTCCAATCCCGGGCCCGGACAGAAATATAAATATATATATATATATATATATATATATATATATATATATATTTATCCCTAGTTATCTTTGAAAATCAAAAATTTTAATTCTTCTTTTGTTCCTAAGTCTTCTTACTTACTGTGGAACACCTTGTTCACCCTGTCCATTTCCCTTGTAAGTCTTAGTGTGGAGCAGTGTCGGGTAATGACTTAAAACATAGGTATGAGTCTACTTAAGGTAAGATGGGTATGTATGGAAGAACCCTTGAAAAATTAAAAAAAATTTGTTTTCTAAAGATGAGTAGATTATTCCGATCTAGTTCTTCAGTTAGCAACCGATCAGCTTTACCTCCTGTCCCAGACATAGTTAACCAAGAAGAACATAGTTATGAAAATATTAATCAAGCTTTAAGTAATTGGAACTTACCTAGTGTTTCTCCTAGAGAAATTTATCAGTCCACCTTTCTTGATAATTTTAAAACTGATTATAATGTTAAAACTGTTGAACGTGTTTATGCTATTAATAAAGAATATGAAAATTGTAGTCTTTTAACTCCTGATGTTGTTAACAAACATAGGAAGAAGGGTTACAATTTTATTCACATAGGATTAATTCAAGTAGCAGTTAAGCCATTAAATATTAAGGGAATTAATTCCAGTATTTATCTATGTCTAAGAGATGCTCGTTTACTTAATTATTTTCCTAGTATTATAGGTATTATGGAATCAAGTCTGCATGATGGTCCTATCCATTTTAATTGCATTCATGATTTCACTAGTATAATAGAAAAATTTGCTAGTTCTTCAGTTCCTTCTCGAAGAGATACTGAAATACAAAGCAATACTTCTATTTCTGATATTAAATTAAAAGGTATTTTAAATCATGGTCAAACTAGTCATCCTTGTTATACCTGATAGTAGTGTGCATACAAGCCAATCATGTATGATGATAAAGCACATACTTTGTAAACAATCTTATTTATTTATTAATAAAATATTCATTTAAGGCATTTAATTATCTACATGGTGCTGTTTTTAATAATATGTAAAATAACACATAGTTTTAAGCAATGCTTTTAGAATCATTTTGAGATCATGCTAATGAGATCTAAATTCTTAGAAAGCTTTAAAACTAAAATAGTTCCCAATTGTGGGATTACTAAAATGGAGATTAGTAAATCCGGATAGATTGGTAAATATGTTGCTTGCTCATTGGATGAGGATGACTGATCTCATGGTCATTTGTGTGGAGACACTAAAGCAAGTATGTAGGTGTTTACCGGAGAATAAGTTCACTGAACGTGACTCGCTATGGAATACCTAATGGAGTTTTACTCGCCTTTCAATAGGAATTCCTAATGTGATAGTAGTACAAGTGATCCTTGGACTTGAGATCATCATAGTATCTTGTATATAACAAATTATACTTTGAATTATTCCTTAAGGCCTTTTAAGGCATATATAGGGTATGCTTGGGTATAATGAGTTGTATATGGAGATAATGTATGATCAATAAAAAATCTACCACCTCTAGTAAAAGAGGAGATATGTCCTATATGATTCGTTAAATGACAACCCAGGAATTCTTGGCCAAGGTAGAATGAAATTAGAAAGAGGTTTCTAATTTGCATTATTTGGAGTTGTGCGTTTTCTAATCGAAATACATATAATTAAATAAATTAAGACTTGACAGTAAATTCATGTCTTATATTTAATTGAGACATTGTATGGTGGAAGGATTGAATTGTACGATAACGATTAACTCACATGTTCTTTTATGATTAATGTTGAAATCTATATTATCTGGAAAGTCGGTGATCACTAGGGAGGCTTATCCCTATTGTAGAATAAATATTATTTATTTAAATAGATTATTACTTTAATTTATTTATTTAAATAAGATTAGAATTGTTCTAATTGATTTATTCACAACCGGTTTAATATGGAGAACCTAAAGGGTCACACCATAAAAGGAAGAAGAATTATTTAAGAAGAAAATGGCATGATAGTAATAATGCATTAAGTGTAATTAATTTAATCTATGGTGATAGAATAAATTAAATAGCTTAATTTTTATTATTTAATATTTTAGAAATATTAAATATAAATTAATAAGAGGAGTCTTATTAATATTAATATTATTATTAGTATTATTATTATTTTAATTCTAAAAGAGTTTAGGAATTAATAAAATATCAGTATTCTCTCTCTCAATCCTAATAAGATTAGGATATAAATTAATTAAAAGTGTTTAGTTAATTAATTATAAAAAACCCTATTCTAATTGGATTAGGAGGGTTAACCTAATATCTATATAAGAGAGTCTTATATCAGAAAGAAGGTACGTGAATATTTCCAAAGGTCGGGAGTACACATATTCTATAGAGATAGAAACAAGGGTTAAGCCAATAACCCATCTTCTTGAGTTCTTCATCTTCCTTGGCGGATCACCGTTAGAGGCCAAACATTTGGGTGGCTGACATTGATCAAGGGAAGGAGCCACTACAGAGGAATCAAAGGAGTAGAGCTTGTACCTGAGGAAGCTTGGATCTTCAAAGGTATAATTCCATCCTCTCCGTCTATGTATTGACTGATAATTGATTCACAAGAAAGATCATGGTGAAGGGTTTGTTAGAAAATTTTAAAATCTGATTTTTCATCCCTTCCGCTACGTTTATGTAATTTGATTGCATGGTTATGTTTCTAGCAAACCCCACAGTGGTATCAGAGCCAATCTTGTGCTAATTATCAGTTTATGTGATTCCATACATGTATGATATGCGATTGGATCGAGTTCTTGGGCAACAAATTTTTTTCAGATTCTACAAAGCTGCACAGCTGCGCCGGTGCAAGGCCTTCTTGCTGCGCAGCTACGCTGGTGTCTGTTCCTGGTTTTCATGCTGCGCAGCTGCGCCGGTTCGCTTTACATTCCTGGCGCAGCTGCGCCACTGGACAGGAATTGGAAAATTTTTCTTTTATTTTGATTAATTAAATAAATGGTTTATTTAATTAATAAAAGTTTAAAATAATGATGTTTATTTTATATGAAATATGATTTCAGAATTGCTAAAATTAAAGAGTTTAATTTGGAATTATTTTTGAATGAAACAAAGGAGTTTATTTTTCCAAAAACAAAGTTTAGCAAACTTTTGCCCATTAACTGATATTAATACATATATGGAATGAATTTACTTTCATGAGATGAATAAGTTTTATTGATACGTATGATGATATGTATGTTAATAAAATGGATTGATTATGGACTATGACCAATGTGATTGGATTTTATTTTGGATGAATGCTTGAATGTATGGGTTTTATAAAATGGGGTATGCGTACCTCGTCTTTTCTGGTTTTCTTCTTATTGTAAATTCTATCTCTCTCCTATATACTTCCCCTTGACTGTTGATAAAGGTTTCTATTTAAATGAAATAGTTTATGTAATAGGATTAGTTAGAATTTTTGAAGAACTGGAGATCAAGGAGCAATGAGCGCTTGAAGACCCATTTGTATGGAGCCCGGGTTTAAATGTAATCGTTAAGTTTAAATTTAAATTCTTGCACTCCTAAGTTTGACCTTTTTGGTCCATTTGGTGGCTCTAGTGAACTAAACTAGAATAAAAGTCCATAATCAATTCGGGTAGAATATAGTATTCTATATTGCATGCTAAATATTATATATATTATAGTTTATGCAAACATGCTTACCATGTTTAATAAAATGACGCGTATTTTATATATATATGTGTATGCGCGCCAAACAAGATGAGATAAATAATAACAAACCCATCAAAGAAACAAGATTAAGTCCGAAGTGTTCAAAGATATTTAGAATATCGAACGTCGCCTTCTAGCATGATAAATTAATAAAGTATTAAATATTTAATATGAGCTTGTTGTGCTATCCACAAGGCGAGTATTGAGTATTTAGGATGTTAATTAATCACATTTGATGCTTATCAAGAAAATTGAACGATATAGTCTTGTTGTGGTATCCACAAGGACGAACATTTTTTTTTTTTGAATTTATGGAAGTGCTAGGCTGGACTTAACTTAAATCATTTTAGTTCGGATGTGCACACACATGACCATTATGATTTAAGAGGTAGAATAAAAGGAATTACATGGTAATGTAATTGACAAGAGTTATCTACCTATTTATTTGTATATGGCTTATTGTGCTATCCACAAGGTTATATACATTTGAAATGAGATCCTTATTCTCACTAGCAAATCTTTAATTAGATGTTGTCGAACTATATAAGTGAGGGTAATATAGTTTGATGAAAATAGTGGGAGATACCAATTTAAAATAAAGACCTAAATTTATTTTGGTATGCAAAGTTAATAAAATAAATGTTTGCTAAAATGTTGTCTTTTTCACATGCAGAATTTTAAAAATGTCTAAATCACTAATCTCACTACGAAGCATACTTGATGCAAATAAGCTTACCGGACCGAATTATGGGGACTGACTAAGAAATCTAAGAATTGTTCTCACTGCTGAATAGATTTCTTATGTCCTAAATTCAACTGTCCCTGAATCTGTTTCAAAAACAGCCTCTGAGGAAGAGATTGCCACTTTTAATAAGAGGCAAGATGATGCATCTGTGGCTCAATGCATCATGCTCGCATCCATGAATAACTAGCTTCAGTGTCAGCACGAAAAAATGGATGCTCCTGCTATGATGCTTCACCTCAGGGAGTTGTATGGTGAACAGAGTAGGACTACTAGATATGAGATATCTAAGGAGCTCTTCCGATCTCGGATGACCGAGGGTACTGTCGTCGAGACTCATGTCCTGAAAGTGATCAATTTGATTGAACGCCTTGGACATCCTGGGTTCGTCATGGATGGGGAGTTGAGTTAAGACTTGGTCTTGCAGTCACTCCCTGAGATCTTCTCGCAGTTTGTGGTTAATTTTCACATGAATAATCTAGATGTCAACTTGCCTGAGCTGCTTAACATGCTGAAAACTGCAGAAGGTCACTTCTCATCCAAGAAGAACCATGTCTTGATGGTGGATTCTTCCAATAAAAGGAAGAGGCCCAAGGTGTCTTCTGAAAAGAAGAAATCCAAGAAGGCTAAGGGAAAGGGGAAAGAAAAGGAACAAAAGAAACCTGAACTAGCTAAGGGAATGTGCTTTCATTACAACGACCTGGGACATTGGAAGAGGAACTGCAAGAAATTTCTAGCAGAGAATAAGCTTTAAGAAGCTTCAACTTCTAATCAAGGTTTGTTTATGATTGAAATTAATTTTTCTGAAAGTCATAATTCTACTTGGGTATTGGATACCGGCTGTGGGTCTCACATATGTAACACTGTGCAGGGACTGGTCAGAAGTAGAAAGCTGAACAATGAAGAGGTGATCCTACGAGTGGGGAATGGAGCAAAGGTTGCTGCATTAGCTGTAGGAACTTATTGTTTAGCAATACCTTCGGGCAAGTCCATTTATCTTAATAACTGTTATTAAGTTCCGAATATTATTAAAAACATTATTTCAATTTCTGTATTGGATAAAAAGGGTTTTGACGTTATTATAAAGAACAATGGTTGTTCTATTTATAAAGATGATGTTTTATATGGTATTGGAAATTTGCGAAATGGGCTTTATATACTTGACTTGCAAGAAAATATATTTCAAATTGAACAAACAAAGAAAAGGAAAAGAGATGATATTAATTATACCTACATGTGGCACTGTAGACTCGGTCATATCAATGAAACAAGATTATCCAAGTTGCATAAGGATGGGTTCCTAGAGCTATCTGATTATGAATCATATCCAACTTGTGAATCTTGTCTCATGGGTAAAATGACTAAATCTCCTTTTAGTGGAAAAGGAGAAAGAGTTACAGAGTTGTTGGCATTGATTCACACAGACGTTTGTGGACCTATGATAACAAGTGCACGGGGTGGGTATTCTTATTTTATTACTTTCACTGATGATCACTCAAGATTTGGATATGTGTATTTAATGAAATACAAATCAGAATCATTTGAAAAGTTCAAAGAGTTCAGAGGTGAAGTAGAGAAACAAATGGGCAAGAGTATTAAGATACTTCGATCAGATCGAGGTGAAGAATATTTAAGTGGTGAGTTTCTCAATTGTCTCAAAGAAAATGGTATAATCTCACAATGGACTCCTCCAGGTACACCACAGTTACATGGAGTATCTGAAACGAGAAATTGAACACTGTTGGACATGGTTCGATCCATGATGAGTTTTATCGACCTTCCAATTTCCTTTTGGGGTTATGCCCTAAAAACGGCTGCATACCTACTTAATAAGGTACCTACAAAAGCCGCCCCAAAGACTCCATATGAGATGTGGAAAGGGAGGAAACCAAATCTTAAGCATGTTAAGACTTGGGGTTGTCCAACTTATGTCAAAAAGTTTGAAAATGATAAGCTACAGACTAAATTCGATAAGTGTAGATTTGTGGGATACCCTAAAGAAACCATAGGGTATTATTTCTATCATCCAACTGATCAAAAGGTGTTTGTTGCGAAACATTTTGCCTTCTTGGAGAAAGAGTTTATCCATGAAGGGGTCAGTGGGAGTAAGATATATCTTGAAGAAGTTCAAGAACCACAAATTACCATGGACCAAAGTCAGGTACCTAACCAAGTAGAAGAACCTACTGTACCACACCCTGTTCGTAAATCTGGAAGAGTACCGAAGATACCTGAGAGGTATGGATTCGTTATAGAGGATGACAATGAGGTACACATCATGAATGATAATGATCCATTGAATTACGAACAGGCTATGAGTAATAAAGACTCAGGGAAATGGCTTGAAGCCATGAAATCCGAAATGGACTCCATATTTGAGAACAAAGTATGGACTTTGGTTTCATCACCTGAAGGCATTAAGCCTATTGGGTGTAAATGGGTTTTTAAGAGAAAGACTGGAGCAGAAGGGAAGGTAGAGACCTATAAGGCCTGACTGGTTGCAAAAGGTTTCAAACAAAGACAAGGAGTTGACTATGATGAAACCTTCTCACCAGTAGCTATACTCAAGTCCATTCGGATTTTGCTTGCGATTACAGCTTATAACGACTATGAGATCTGGCAGATGGACATTAAAACGGCCTTCCTCAACGGGAAACTTGAGGAGGATGTGTATATGACACAGCCAGAGGGATTTATTTCAAAAGTTGGAACAAATCAAGTCTGTAAGCTACAACGATCCATTTATGGGTTGAAGCAAGCTTCTCATAGATGGAACATTCGTTTCGATTAGACAATCAAAGAGTTTGATTTTATCAAAAATGAGGATGAACCATATGTATACATGAAGGTTAGTGGGAGCGCAGTATCATTCCTTGTATTATATGTTGATGATATATTATTGATAGGGAATGACATTCCTATGTTATAATCAATTAAAATCTGGTTATCTAAAAACTTCTCCATGAAGGACTTGGGTGAAGCATCCTATATTTTGGGGATAAAGATCTATAGAGATAGATCTAAAAGGATGCTCAACTTATCCCAAGGAACGTACATTGATACGAGGCTAAAGAGGTTTAGCATGGAAGATTCCAAAAGAAGTCTCATGCCGATGAGCCATGGAATACATCTCTCCAAGAAATAGGCCCCAAAGACACTTTAGGAGAGAGACCGTATGAGTAAGATCCCTTATGCTTCTGCAATAGGATCTATCATGTACGATATGATATGTACTAGACCGGATGTTGCTCACGCACTTAGTGTAACGAGAAGATACCAGTCGAATCCAGGAGAAGATCACTTAAAGGAAGTGAAGAATATCCTAAAGTACTTGAGAAGGACTAAAGATATTTTTCTTGTCTACGGTGGGTCTGAATTAAAACTCGAGGGATTCACGGGCTCAAGTTTTCAAACAGACCAAGATGACAGTAAATCTATTTCAGGGTATGTGTTTGCCTTGAACGGAGGCGCAGTGAGTTGGAAGAGTTCCAAGCAGCAAACAGTTACTGATTCAGTGACAAGGGCAGAGTATATAGCTGCAAGTGAAGCTGCAAAGAAAGTTATTTGGGTGAAGAAGTTCATAACTGAACTTGGTGTAGTTCCTAGCATTGGAGAAGCAGTTCCCGTATACTGTGACAACACCGGAGCGGTTACACAGGCTAAGGAACCTAGGTCTCATCAAAAATCCAAACACGTGTTGCGGCGATTTCACTTGACCAGGGAGATCATTGAAAGAGGAGACGTCACCTTGGAGCGTGTGGACTCTCAAGACAACATTGCAGATCCATTTACTAAAGCTCTAACACAACAGCAGTTTCATCGTCACTTAGAGAAGATGGGTATGAGATACCATGGCGATTGGCTTTAGTGCAAGTGGGAGATTGATAGTAGTGTGTATATAAGCCAATCATGTATGATGATAAAGCACATACTTTGTAAACAATTTATTTATTTATTAATAAAATATTCATTTAAGGCATTTAATTATCTACATGGTGCTGTTTTGAATAATATGTAAATAACCCATAGTTTTAAGCAATGCTTTTAGAATCATGATGAGATCATGCTAATGAGATCTAAATTCTTAGAAAGCTTTAAAACTAAAATAGTTCCCAATTGTAGGATTACTAAAATGGGGATTAGTAAATCCGGATAGATTGGTACATATGTTGCTTGCGCATTGGATGAGGATGACTGATCTCATGGTCATTTGTGTGGAGACACTAAAGCAAGTATGTAGGTGCTTATTGGAGAATAAGTTCACTGAACGTGACTCGCTATGGAATACCTAATGGAGTTTTACTCGTATGTCAATAGGAATTCCTAATATGATAGTAGTACAAGTGATCCTTGGACTTGAGATTATCATAGTATCTTGTATATAACAAATTATATTTTGACTTATTCCTTAAGGCCTTTAAGGCATATATACGATATGCTTGGGTATAATGAGTTGCATATGGAGATAATGTATAATCAATAAAGAATCTACCACCTCTAGTAAAAGAGGAGATATGTCCTATGTGATTCGTTAAATGATAACTCAGGAATCCTTGGCCAAGGTATAATGAAATTAGAAAGAGGTTTCTAATTTGCATTATTTGGAGTTGTGCATTTTCTAATCAAAATACATATGATTAAATAAAATAAGACTTGACAGTAAATCCATGTCTTATATTTAATTGGGACATTGTATGGTGGAAGGATTGAATTGTACGGTAACGATTAACTCACATGTTCTTTTATGATTAATGTTGAAATCTATATTATCTAGAAAGTCGTTGATCGCTAGGGAGGCTTATCCCTATTGTAGAATAAATATTATTTATTTAAATAGATTATTAGTTTAATTTATTTATTTAAATAAGATTAGAATTGTTCTAATTAATTTATTCACAACCTGTTTAATATGGAGAACCTAAAGGGTCACACCATAAAAGGAAGAAGAATTATTTAAAAAAAAATGGCATGATAGTAATAATGCATTAAGTGTAATTATTTTAATCTATGGTGATAGAATAAATTAAATAGCTTACTGTTTATTATTTAATATTTTAGAAATATTAAATATAAATTAATAAGAGGAGTCTTATTAATATTAATATTAATATTAATATTTTAATTCTAAAGGAGTTTATGAATTAATATAATATCAGTACTCTCTCTCTCAATCCTAATAAGATTAGGATATAAATTAATTAAAAGTGTTTAATTAATTAATTAAATAAAATCCTATTCTATTTGGATTAGGAGGGTTAACCTAATATCTATATAAGAGTGTCTTATATCAGAAAGAAGGTTTGTGAATTTTTCCAAAGGTTGGGAGTACACATATTCTATAGAGATAGAAACAAGGATTAAGCCAATAACCCATCTTCCTGAGTTTTTCATTTTCCTTGGTGGATCACCGTTAGAAGCCAAACATTTGGGTGGCTAACATTGATCAAGGGAAGGAGCCACTACAGAGGAATCAAAAGAATCAAAAGAGTAGAACTTGTATTTGAGGAAGCTTGGATCTTCAAAGGTATAATTTCATCCCCTCCTTCTATGTATTGACTGATAATTGATACACAAGAAAGATCATGGTTAAGGGTTTGTAAGAAAATTTTAAAATCTGATTTTTCATCCCTTCCGTTGCGTTTATGTAATTTGATTGCATGCTTATGTTTCTAGCAAACCCCACAATACCACCAATGAATCTGTAGAAGATGAGCAATGTCTTTCTCCTACATCTTGAAAGTATTCCACTTAGTCTGATTTAGGTATTCCTATTAATCTTTAGTTAAGAGTTTTAAATAAAGAAATTCAAATTCGATTGGAATAATCTTGTTGAAGACTTTAATTCCAAGGCTAATAAAGATAAAAGATATGCCTTTTGTGCTAATTATAACACAATAGACAGAAATAAAATTGTTAATAGATGGAAACGATTTATTAACAATGAAAAGAAGAACATGTGGCGCATACACAAATTAATTACTAAATAAACTTAATATCATTAAATCATAAAATATTTATAAAGGAAATAACTTAGAAATAACTTACAATAAGAACAAGCTACAACCTTGACTGGAACATTTAGAGAGAAGGGAGAGAAGAGAGAAGAAGAGAAGAGGTGGACGAAGTCTGCCTCTACTACTGACTTTGCCATACCATTAGAAGGCGGAAGGAGATATATGAAAGAAGAGAAAGAAGAACATGTGGCGCATACACAAATCAATTACTAAATAAACATAATATCATTAAATCATAAAATATTTAGAAAGGAAATAACTTAGAAATAACTTACAATAAGCATAAGCTACAACCTTAACTGGTACATTTAGAGAGAAGGGAGAGAAGAAAGAAAAAAAGAAGAGGTGGACGAAGCATGCCTCTACCACTGACTCTGCCTTTCTTGTATAACATAAGAAAGAACTATTACAAACTTTACAAAAGTAAACACTAACTAACTTTTACTATTACAAACAGTACCTGACCATTACTATTATAACTCGAATCTGACATTTACTGTTGATGAATAGTGACTTTTTAACTATTTATGATAGCTTTCGACAACTTTTGACTGAGCTGGGCTAACTTTCGACACTGATAGCCGACAAATTAAAAGGGCACTACGCTTGAAACGCGGAACTTCTTTTGACTATCAATCCGACTTTAGTGAAAAATAGGTACATCTGCATGTGACTGGGGCTTCTTTCGGTGGAAAAGAAAAAAGATGATTATACGAATTGGTCCTGAGCATCTTTAAGATTGATGTTACCGTGGGGGTCACTATCAGTATCATCATCTGCGATCGTTTTCTTGGACGAAGAAGACGAACATTCACTAGCTTCAATTTCTTCATGAAGCTGATTAACTCTGTCTTGAATGGCTTGAGCTAGCTTTTGTAACTTAAGGCTAGAACACTCTTTAATACCTGAAAGATCTAAGGAAGAACGAGGCTTTGATGGCACTTCTTTAGATTTTACTAGAAGAACCTTTCTCTTGGATAGATTTAATAGGATTAGCAGGAAATTCTTTTTGAACTTGACCCACAATTTTATTTACATCAAATTTATCCCACCATTTGATAAAGAAGACTCGAGTAACCATGGAAACTAAACTAACTTTACTAGCCTCCGAAGTAAAAGGAGAATGGGAAGATGACTGAAAAACAGACTCAATGACTAGTGTTTGAAGATTATATTGCCATCTTAAGATCCAAGGAATCTTATATTTACTAGAAAATTAGAGCAATATTGGGATACCTTCAAACTTTAGATTATACTGACTATGACTAGAAAAATAAAGAACTTGGGAACGAAGCAATTCTGGGAAAATATCTGAGGAGGGACCATAGCGAGACCACCAAAGAAGAAACCAAAAAGGGATTTGACTTTTAAATTTGTGATCAAATTGGATAAACCACGAATGACTAAAAGACTGGTTTTGATGAAGGAAAATTTTATGCTAGGCTTTAATGTAATCATAGTAACAGAAATAATGGTTTTGACTAGCGATTGGACTAAGATCTGAGGGATGCTTTCCCCAATCTGATTGAGAAATAATTTGCTTAATGTAAAGGGAATGAAAAATAACTTTTGAAGAATCATTTTTATCGTAAATAGGTTGAATAGCAATTGACTCAGTTTGAAGAAGGATTTCCTTATAAAATTTGAGGGATTTATAAGGAGCAAGAGGAAGAAAATGCCATCCAGTTTGGAAGAACTGGGCAGCTAAACTGACTGGATTATTCTTGGGATTCATGGCTAGTTCCACATGAAAAAGATTGACTTCATGATTAAATATGTACTGTGAATTTTTACTTTTAAGAACATTCTACTGTGGAGGGCAGAATGGATCAATAGGGAGGGGCTTACTACTAAAACCGTATTATATGGTTTTAGGACGGAACCAAGAACATGGAACCTATTGACTAAATCCACAGGAGGGACTGGATTAATTGGGTGAGAGATCAGAGAGCCCTTGGGCTGATTACTTGGGCCTGAAGGGCGACCCGAACCACGAGAAGAAGAACCTCCTCGAACACTAATTTTGAAATCGTAGGGGTACCTGAATTAATAAATTCTCTGGTGAGAAAATCGGGAATAGAATTATCACTACCTTTAATGTACTCAATATCAAAATCAAAAATACTCAAAAGGGATTTCCATCTAGCAAAAGTTTGCTTAGTGGCGACATTTTCAACATCTTTATCAAGAATATATTTGGTTGACTTACAATATATTCTAACTAGAAATTTTTGATTTAATAAATCACTTTGAAATTTATTAATACATAAAACTAAAGAAAGAATTTCCTTTTTAATAGTACTGTAATTTAATTGTGTAGTATTCTATACGCCAAAATGAAATCGAACAATTTGTTCTGAAGAAGCAGGAGTTAATTTCTGTTTCAGGATACCTCCGAATCTAATTTCAGAAGCTTCTATTTCAACAATTTTAAATGCAGATTCATTTGAAATGCCAAGGCAAAGAAATACCTTAACATACTTTTTAACTTGTTGGACGATGGAAGTGTGTTCATCAGTCTAGGGAGGGGGATTATTTTGTAACGCTGAAAAAAGGGTTTACAAATTTTTCTAAGATTTTGATAGAATTTACCAATATAATTGAGAGATCCTAAAAATCGCTGGAGTTGAGTTTTATCAATGATTTTATCTGGGAATTTATCTACAAATTTAATAACATGCTGAATAAGACGAACAAGACCATGATTAATATCATGACCAAAGAATTTGACTCTAGTCTGAAAAAGACTGCATTTAGTAGGAGATAAAACAAGACCATTGACTTTTATGGTTTTGAAGAGCGAATTCAAATGTTGGTGATGTTCTTCAATTGACTTGGAGAAGATAAGAACATCATCGATATAAATAATGATAAAATGACTAAATAGGTTTACAGTATCATTAAGGATATTCTGGAATTCACTAGGAGCATTTTTAAGGCCGAATGGTTGAACAATCCATTCGTAATGACCAAAAGGAGTAGTGAAAGTAATTTTATATCTATCACTGGGATGAATGCTAATCTACCAAACTCCTGACTTGAGATCAAATTTACTGAATATGGTGGCATTACTAAGTCTACTGAGTAGGTCTTCTTTGTTAGGGAAAGGGTACCTAATCCATTCTAAAATCTTGTTTAATGGTTTATAATTGATGACTAGTCTAAGGGAACCTCTCTCCTTTTCTGCTTTATTATTGACATAAAAAGCTGTACAGGACCAAGTGACTTACTATGTTTAATTAATCCCTTTGTTAATAAATCATTTATTTCTTGTTTATAAAGCTCCATTTGTTCATGACTCATTTGTATAGGTCTAGCCTTAGTAGGAATTAGATGTTCTCTAAATTCCTTAGCATAAGATAACCTTACAACATGCTTTTTACTGTGCCAAAAAGCATTAGGAGAATCAGAGCAAAGGTTTTTTCTCATGAAATTCTTAAGTTCTTTAATTTTTTCTTGAACCTTTTTATTATTAAGAAGATCTTCAACCTTTTTATATTTAATTTCTTCCTTTAAGAATTTTAACTGAGTGGTTTTACAATTTAATAAATTGAAAGATTTAGAAATAGACTCATCTTGAATGAATTTCAAATCTCTTTCTTTAAGCTGAGTGATAAATTTAAATACAATCTTTTGACCCAAATGATTAGTGGTTAGACCATCGTTACTAGTAGTAAAAGGATATAATAAATATATAAATGGCAAACCCAAAATAATCTTATCTGTTAGATTACGTATTAAAACAAAAGTTGTCTTAAAACACATATTATCTTGACAAATATGAACTTTAGGAAGTTTATATTTTATTTCCATTTTACTACCATTAGCTGAACTTAGTCTTTCTCTAGTTTTCTTATAAAACTTAGTAGGGATTAACCCTTCTTGAATACAATTAAGATCTGCGCCAGTATCAACTAAAGCAAAAAGCTCAATAGTAAAAGTTTTATCGATAACTAGTTTGATAATAATATACCATTTTTGAATGATAATATCTTTTAATCTTTTTAAAGAATAACCTTGAACCATTAGTAATGGCTCATTCTTAGTATTTGAAGATTCTGGTTCATCATCATCAGCTGACGATTCAGAGATGTGAAGATCTGAATCTTTAGTTGCTAAATTAGTCATTTATTAGCGTAAATCAAAAATTTCAGCTTTAAGACCTAAAATTTCCTTTTTAAGCTTATTAACTTCTTGATTTAAATCTGAAAGTGTAATTTCTTTATTAGGACTTTTAAATCTCTCAAGAGTTTTAAATCTCTCAAGAGTTTTATTAAGACTGATAATAGGTTTTTCTTTTCCCTTAACAATCTTATTTTTAACTGTATTAGTGTTAGCTAACAAATCTTTTAACTGTTTCATATACTGAACCTTTAACTTAGAATCAGTAATTTTGCTTATTAACTCAATTAACAAAGAACTTTCTTCATCGTCTTTGTTAAGAACATTAATAATTTTAGTGCAGCAATCAGATCTGCAATTATCAGTACATAAAGTGACTTCTTCAACTTCACTTTCTATTTCTTTACTATTATTGCTAGTAGAAGAATAAGGAATATCAGAATAATCATTACTATCAATGTCATTCTCAATTCTTATTAATTCTAAAAGCTGTTCAGTATCTTCATTAGAGATATTTAACTGATTTAATTTTTGCTTAATCTTACACTCATTTTTATAGTGACCCTTTTGGCACAATTATGATAAGTGACTTTATTCTTATCATATTTTTTAGGTTTTCTTGTTGATTTTTTATTATGGATTTTATTATGTGACTTGGGCTTTTCATAATAATTATCTTGTG
Source organism: Panax stipuleanatus (assembly GCA_020205555.1). Lineage (NCBI taxonomy): Eukaryota > Viridiplantae > Streptophyta > Magnoliopsida > Apiales > Araliaceae > Panax > Panax stipuleanatus. Next base: position 2,751,566 of record CM035116.1, read on the forward strand.
TTTTAGGTTGACTAGATCACTTTTTATGATGGTTACTGCTTTTGCGTTTTTCAATATGTTTCTGCCGGTGCTTTCTTCTAGAGGGAGCAACCGGTGGTAGACCATATTGTTCGCAGAAAGTTCCAAGCTCATATTTAGCTTTGTTCTTATCTTTACCGACTTGTTTAACAATTTTAAAGTCTATACACATTTTTAAACCAATTTTTTGAATATAACTGATTATGTCACCACAGGTGAGGTTATCATAATCGATATATCTAAGGCTTTTACTCAGCTCTTCTCTAACTTTGTGTGCAAACAAAATAGGAAGGCCATTAACAAACTTCTCTTTCCAGAAAGGCTTGTTACTGTCGTTTCTCATCATGACTCGAGAAATAAAAATATCTTTGTACCATCTAAAGTCAGTTAGAGTGGGACAAGTGAGATTACATAACTGATCATGAATTCTCTAAGTAATATTACTGGGAGTTCCAATATAATGTTTTATTATGGTAAATATTAGGGTGTTAATTCCATCAGGGGGGCCAACCACACCATTATCTTCATCATAGATGGGGTTACCATTATTATCAATTTGAACCGCATGAATTATAGCTAACCTAGAATCTTCTGAGAGATGTTTTTCCCAACAAGATCTAAGTACACCGGTAAATTCATTAATTAATATTTCAACAATATCAGGCTGAGTAAGCGTACTGAATGATGTAATATAACTATTGGCTACCATGGACATATGATTTAATTTATTAAGAATTTGTTGTTCACTGAATCCATCAATGTTCCATTCATAAATTTTATTGGATGAAACAGAAAATTGATTATCTAGATTTCTCTCTTCAAACTGAAGGTCTGGAGGAGTGGGTCTAGTATACCAATTTTTTGTTATATTAGTTTTATTAAAGGTTAATTTATTAAGCTGGTCATTAATATCTGAAACAGTTTTAGCTTTTTCAGATTAACTAATGCTTTCACTTTCAGATTCTTCAATCTGATCAATGACATCAATAGTTCCACTTCCACTTATTTCTCCAGATAATTTTTTAAATAATTTATCAATAGATTTAGCTAATTTAACAACTTTATTAGGCAGACTTAAACTAGATCTTTTTTCAGGAAGGCTTAATAAAGATTGTTCAATCTTTGACTCCGGGTTCTGAATAACAGTTTGATCAAATTTTTCTTCAATTTTATTCAACTATTCTTTTACCAGTAAAAAATACATTAGTTGTTGCTAGTCCCTTTAAAATATCTAATGCTCAAAGAGACGAGAAAAAGATTATTGAACAAAATAATTTCACTAATCAGTATTTAGCAATATATATACATAAAAGGTGTAAATGAGCCACGAATTAATCGAGGCTCGACGGAATGTAAATATATATATATATATATATATATATATATATTTATAAAAGTAGTAAAAAAGCCACGAAATGACCCAGGCCAAACTGAAATATAAATGTTAATAGATATAGTTAGTATATATATATAAATATATAAATATATATATATATATATATATATATTAAAGCAATAAAGGCCACGAATTAGCAATCTAGGCCAAACGAAGTCAGAAAAATTTATATATATATATATATATATATATATATATAGTTATATATGCAAAAGTAGTAACTACCACGGATTTGCAATCCGGGCTTTGACAGAATGAAAAGTTAGCATATATATTGCCAAATATATACATAATTAATTTTAAAAGGATACGAATCAGTGATCCAGGCCGTGAAAGTTAGTACATATATGTATATATATATATACATAAAAGCGAGTAAAAGTCACGGATCTTCAATCCAGGCTGTGCAAATGTAAAAAAACGTATATATGTACTAAAATGTACTAAAAAATAAGCAAAAACGGCCACGGAACTGAGTTCTGGGAAAAATTAGAAGATGAAACTTTACGTGCACGTGTATAAATACGCAATGAAGTAGGAAACAAGTTCTGATAGTAAAAATACTTATAATGGACTGCTACACGGGTTTTTTGCCACTTCGTAGGCTTCAAACGGATGTTTCCACCGGTTAATTTTTGGTATGTTGTATTATATGAGTATACCTACGTGTTAGAGTAATAAAATCTGGGTTTGGAGTAATAGAAGTCGGGCTAGGAAACGAAATGGGCGGAGTTTCTGAGCGTTTTCTATTTTTTTTTCTTTTTTTGGCAAGGGGGAGGCTTGTATTTAAAGACCCGATTATAGCAGTCTACCCGCGGCAGTGATGGGTCTACATACTACTCCACTTGGCAGGCCCCAACCGGTGGGTCCCATTGTCTCGAAATACATGCACTCCAAGAAACGCGATGTCAAGTATGAAACTTTCTAACTTTTGTTCAGAGCGTCCGTTTGAGGCGTGCTATACCTTTCCGGAAAGCCCTCACCGAGAGCGTCACAATAACATAGGACTTAACCTTTTTTGAACTCAAAAATACAGGTTCATAACTGGATCTTCGTTTCTTCGTAGTTTGTCCGTTGAGCTGTATTGCGCTATTTTTACTTGGGATCAATGTTATGGTTCTTTCTGACCTTAATTGCATCAATTCGGCTTGATTTTCACTGGATTGGCTTCAAATTTGGAAAAAAGACCATTCTGCCCCTCCAGGGTAGCACGGTCTTCGATTGTCTTCCCGGGGTTGTTTTCGAGGTTTTGATCCCAGCCGACTATGTTTGTCCTCAAAGTTATCTCCGAGGCTGACTTAGTTCCCCAAGGTTGTTTTTAGGGATGTTGTGATGCTTTGGAGTTGTCATCGAAGGTTGAATTGATCTCCCTGGGTTGTCACCCGGGCTCTTGTACCTCCCGGGTTGTCACCGAGGCAGCTAGACATTCTGGTATGGTTATCGGGGCTTCACTTGACATCTCGGTGTTGCCAGGGTTTGACTTGACATCCTGGTGTAGTGACCGGGGTTGAGCTTGACGTCCCGTGGTTGTCACTGGGGCTGCTTGACATCCGGTATGCTTACTGGGGTTTCACATAACATCCCAATGTTGCCGGGGTTAGACTTGACATCCTGGTATAGTGACCGGGGTTGAGCTTGACATCCCGGGGTTGTCACCGTGGCTGCTTAACATCCTGGTATAGTCACCGGGGCTTCACTGACATCCCGTTATTGTTGGAAACGACTTGACATCCCGGTGTAGTGGCCAGGGTTGAGCTTGGCACCCGGGGTTGGCATCGGGGCTGCTTGACATCCCGTTATGGTTACCGATGCTTCACTTGACATCCTGGTGTTGCCGGAGTTTGACTTGACATCCCGGTGTAGTGACCGGGGTTGAGCTTGACATCTCGGGGTTGTCACCGGGGCTGCTTGACATCCCAATATGGTTACCAGGGCTTCACTTGACACCTCGGTGTTGCCGGGGTTTTACTTTACATCCTAGTGTAGTGACCGAGGTTGAGCTTAACATCCTGGGGTTGTCACCAAGGCTGCTTGACATCCCGGTATAGTTACCAGGTCTTCACTTGACATCCCGGTGTTGCCGGAGTTTGACTTGACATCCCGGTGTAGTGACCGGGGTTGAGCTTGGCATCCCGGGGTTGTCACTGGGGATGCTTGACATCCCGGTATGGTCACTAGGGAAAAAGACGGTATTATCCTCGTGCAGGGTTAGTAATAGGAATGCAAAATTTTGAGTGTCTATAGATGCCCCTCTTTATTATGATTATGCAATGCAATGAAATGAATAGGATAAATATTGCTAGACACTGAAAATATGATAGATGCAAATGTAATGCAATGCATGGCATGATATTTCATGAATGTTAGATACATTCGAGGGGGTAGGGCTATCACTGGTTGTTTACATTATTTTCTACTAGGGATAACGTTATCCGTGATAACCCATGGTGCTAGGCTATCATTGTCTGTTTACGCCATTTTTTGGTGGGGATGACGTTATCCATTATAGCCTTTTGGGGAAGATTTTCTCTTGGCTGATTCCGTGGGACATTTCTTAACTCGACGTTGGGGTTGTTATCAATACTCCTCCCCTTCCGATAAGCTTTCTGACTTCATTCTCCGCAGGGGATATTATTTTTGTGATGAGTTATCCCATTGGAGATTCTCGATGCCTATCCTGATGATAGCTCCTGTCAGCTTACACTGGTCTATTGACCTTGACTTGATTCCGACTCGAACAATAGTTTAAAGGGTTTGACCATCATCGAACCTCCTCGATGCCTACTCGAAGGGTAGTTTGCAATAATCGATTGAATCACCGATTTTTTCGCTGCTCCCTCTGGGGATTTGTATAACAGATTCCATCATTTGTCCTCTAAAGCGATAAACTTATACACTACATTCATCACCGACTCATTCCCGATACTTCGCTGGAGTTATCGCTAACGGTTGATAGTGTCGTTCAATCTGACCCTCGTTGAAGTAGCCTCCAACGACTTTATTACCGAATCATTCTCGATGCTTCACTGGGTTGTCAGCAACGGCTGATAGTGTCTGACCCTCTGACCTTCGCTGAAGTAGCCTTCAACGACTGATACCACCGGAACGTTCCCGATGCTTCGCTACAGTTGTCGCCAATGGCTAATAGTGTCAGATTATCTTACCGTCGCTAAAGTAGCATTCAACGGCTGATATTACCATATCGTTCCCGATGCTTCGCTGGAGTTGTCGCCAACAGTTGATAATGTCAGTCCCTCTAACCTTCTCTGAAGTAGCCTTCAACGGCTGATACCATCGGACCTTTCCCGATTCTTCGCTAGAGTTGTCGCCAACCGTTGATAATGTCAGACCCTCTGACCTTCGCTGAAGTATTCTTCAATGGCTGATACCACCAGACAGTTCTCGATCCTCGCTGGAGTTGTCGCCAACGGTTGATATTGTCAGACCCTCTGACCTTCGCTGAAGTAGCCTTCAACGGCTGATACCATCGGACCGTTCCCGATGCTTCGCTAGAGTTGTCGCCATTGGTTGAACTGTCAAACCTGATCAATCTCGACATAGGGGTGCTCTTTCTGATAAAACACACCCTCGGATCAATCTGGATGCCTTAATACAGTCAGAACCTGCCGTTCATACTATCTGACTTTCCCGACGCTCTAATAGCGGTAGTTTTCAGCAATTTTTCGTAGTTTTTTTAGAATTCTTCATCATTGGTTCCCGGATATCACTTCTGGATGATAACCAATTGCTTATATGAAGTACTTCTCTCCGTTAGGAATCTGCCGCTCATACGTAGGATTTCAGACCAATCCGCTCAATCACGTAGCAGTTTTTTTTTTTTGGAATTTGACTTTTCAGCTTCTGTAAACTCTGTTTCCACTCGAACTAGACCGAATCAGTGGGGGTGGGCCCCACTTTAGGGAGCCCCTAGTAGGGGTGCACCAGCCGCAGGTGGGGCTATTCCCTCCTACGAGTTTAATATGGGCAGCCATGGCTTCTCAGATTCATTTTTAGTTTTGAATCGTAAAGGAAATCCGATTTTCTTTCTCAGATCTACGGAGTTTGGGCAGCTGTTTTAAGATTTCATCAATGTACAAATGTTCTGCACATCTCTGATAACGTTTACATCCTTTTTTTTCTCCAGTTTTGACCGTTAAAATGTTATAAACCGCGTAGTATGCTTTTAAATGCAATGTATCAAATATGTATGCATATATGACTTGATAAAAAATTTCAGACTTAATAAATATGCATATTTTACTGTGCTGAACGTTTTGATGTAAAAATTATTGATTTCTGAGATAGTCAATTGACGCCCTTTTTGATCAGTTTACCCATCTTTTTTGAGGCAAATTGAGCCTATATTTTCAACTAAAATTTCCTATGGTAATTTAGCTGCCACGGGGAGTTTACTATTGATTTTTTTCTTAAATACGAACTGTTTCTATTTTTGGGTATGTGTGCTACTGAATGGCCACCTAGTCATGCCTGTGTGCATGCGGTTAGTCCATTTTACAAAGGAGACTCTGGCAAAAAAATTTCAAAAGCCTGTGTATTTAATAAACATGCAATTTTGACTCGATTGGGGATTTTTGGTAATTAATGCATGTTCTAGGATTTAAAAATGTATAAAGCGGTGATTTATTTTATTAAACCATAGGTTTAAGGCTTACCTCACCCTTTCTGAGGTGATTTGGAGACTTTGTCCAGGTTATGGATCCAGACATACCCGGTAACACCGAGATGTCAAAACTAAAAATTAATCTGATAATCGCATGCACACAGGCATGACTAGGTGGCCATTCAGTAGCACACATACCCAAAAATAGAAACAGTTCCGTGGCTCTTTTCCAACTTTTACAAATATATATATATGTATATATATATATATACATAAAAGGTGTAAATGAGCCATGAATTAATCGAGGCTCAACGGAATGTAAATATATATATATTTATAAAAGTAGTAAAAAGCCACGAAATGACCCAGGCCAAACTGAAATATAAATGTTAATAGATATAGTTAATATATATATATATATATATATATATATATATATATATATATATATATATATATATATATATTAAAGCAATAAAGGCCACGAATTAGCAATCTAGGCCAAACGAAGTCAGAAAAATTTATATATATATATATATATATATATAGTTATATATGTAAAAGTTGTAACTACCACGGATTTACAATTCGGGCTTGACAGAATGAAAAGTTAGCATATATATTGTCAAATATATACATAATTAATTTTAAAAGGATACGAATCAGTGATCCGGGCCGTGCAAGTTAGTACATATATGTAAATATATACATAAAAGCGAGTAAAAGTCACGGATCTTCAATCCAGGCTGTGCAAATGCAAAAAAACGTATATATGTACTGAAATATACTAAAAAATAAGCAAAAACGGCCACAGAATTGAGTTCTGGGCAAAATTAGAAGATGAAACTTTACGTGCACGTCTATAAATACGCAATGAAGTAGGAAACAAGTTCTAATCGTAAAGATACTTCTAATGGACTGCTACACAGGTTTTTTGCCACTTCGTAGGCTTCAAACGGACATTTCCACCGGTTAATTTTTGGTATGTTGTATTATATGAGTATACCTACGTGTTAGAGTAATAAAATCTGGGTTTGGAGTACTAGAAGTCGGGCTAGGAAACGAAATGGGCGGAGTTTCTGAGCATTTTCTATTTTTTTCTTCTTTTTTTGGCAAGGGGGAGGCTTGTATTTAAAGACCCGATTGTAGCGGTCTACCCGCGGCGGTGACGGGTCTACATACTGCTCCACGTGGCAGGCCCCAACTGGTGGGTCCCATTGTCTCGAAATACGTGCACTCTAAGAAACGCGATGTCAAGTACGAAACTTTCTAACTTTTGTTCAGAGCGTCCGTTTGAGGCGTGCTATACCTTTTCGAAAAGCCCTCACCGAGAGCGTCACAATAACATAGGACTTAACCTTTTTTGAACTGAAAAATATAGGTTCATAACTGGATCTTCGTTTCTTCGTAGTTTGTCCGTTGAGCTGTATTGCGCTATTTTTACTTGGGATCAATGTTATGGTTCTTTCTGACCTTAATTGCATCAATTCGGCTTGATTTTCACTGGATTGGCTTCAAATTTGGAAAAAAGACCATTCTGCCCCTCCAGGGTAGCACGGTCTTCGATTGTCTTCCCGGGGTTATTTTCGAGGTTTTGATCCCAGCCGACTATGTTTGTCCTCAAAGTTATCTCCGAGGCTGACTTAGTTCCCCAAGGTTGTTTTTAGGGATGTTGTGATGCTTTGGAGTTGTCTTCGAAGGTTGAATTGATCTCCCTGGGTTGTCACCCGGGCTCTTGTACCTCCCGGGTTGTCACCGAGGCAGCTAGACATTCTGGTATGGTTATCGGGGCTTCACTTGACATCTCGGTGTTGCCAGGGTTTGACTTGACATCCTGGTGTAGTGACCGGGGTTGAGCTTGACGTCCCGTGGTTGTCACTGGGGCTGCTTGACATCCGGTATGCTTACTGGGGTTTCACATAACATCCCAGTGTTGCCGGGGTTTGACTTGACATCCTAGTATAGTGACCGGGGTTGAGCTTGACATCCTGGGGTTGTCACCGTGGCTGCTTAACATCCTGGTATAGTCACCGGGGCTTCACTGACATCCCGTTATTGTTGGAAACGACTTGACATCCCGGTGTAGTGGCCAGGGTTGAGCTTGGCACCCGGGGTTGTCATTGGGGCTGCTTGACATCCCGTTATGGTTACCGATGCTTCACTTGACATCCTGGTGTTGCCGGAGTTTGACTTGACATCCCGGTGTAGTGACCGGTGTTGAGCTTGACATCTCGGGGTTGTCACCGGGGCTCCTTGACATCCCAATATGGTTATCGGGGCTTCACTTGACACCTCGGTGTTGTCGGGGTTTTACTTTACATCCTAGTGTAGTGACCGAGGTTGAGCTTAACATCCTGGGGTTGTCACCAAGGCTGCTTGACATCCCGGTATAGTTACCAGGTCTTCACTTGACATCCCGGTGTTGCCGGAGTTTGACTTGACATCCCGGTCTAGTGACCGGGGTTGAGCTTGGCATCCCGGGGTTGTCACTGGGGATGCTTGACATCCCGGTATGGTCACTAGGGAAAAAGACGGTATTATCCTCGTGCAGGGTTAGTAACAGGAATGCAAAATTTTGAGTGTCTATAGATGCCCCTCTTTATTATGATTATGCAATGTAATGAAATGAATAGGATAAATATTGCTAGACACTGAAAATATGATAGATGCAAATGTAATGCAATGCATGGCATGATATTTCATGAATGTTAGATACATTCGAGGGGGTAGGGCTATCACTGGTTGTTTACATTATTTTCTACTAGGGATAACGTTATCCGTGATAACCCATGGTGCTAGGCTGTCATTGTCTGTTTATGCCATTTTCTAATGGGGATGACGTTATCCATGATAGCCTTTTGGGGAAGATTTTCTCTTGGCTGATGCCGTGGGACATTTCTTAACTCGACGTTGGGGTTGTCATCAACACTCCTCACCTTTCGATAAGCTTTCTGACTTCATTCTCCGCAAGGGATATTATTTTTGTGATGAGTTATCCCATTGGAGATTCTCGATGCCTATCCTTATGATAGCTCCTATCAGCTTACACTGGTCTATTGACCTTGACTTGATTCTGACTCGAACAATAGTTTACAGGGTTTGACCATCACCGAACCTCCTCGATGCCTACTCGAAGGGTAGTTTGCAACAATCGATTGAATCACCGATCTTTCTCGATGCTCCCTCTGGGGATTTGTATAACAGATTCCATCATTTGTCCTCTAAAGAGATAAACTTATACACTACATTCATCACCGACTCATTCCCGATACTTCGCTGGAGTTATCGCTAACGGTTGATAGTGTCGTTCAATCTGACCCTCGTTGAAATAGCCTCCAACGACTTTATTACCGGATCATTCTCGATGCTTCGCTGGGTTGTCGACAAAGGCTGATAGTGTCAGACCCTCTGACCTTCGCTGAAGTAGCCTTCAATGACTGATACCACCGGAACGTTCCCGATGCTTCGCTACAGTTGTCGCCAATGGCTGATAGTGTCAGATTGTCTGACCTTCGCTAAAGTAGCATTCAACAGCTGATATTACCAGATCGTTCCCGATGTTTTGCTGAAGTTGCCACCAACAGTGGATAATGTCAGTCCCTCTGACCTTTGCTGAAGTAGCCTTCAACGGCTGATACCACCGGACCGTTCCCGATGCTTCGCTGGAGTTTTCACCAACCGTTGATAATGTCAGACCCTCTGACCTTCCCTGAAGTATTCTTCAATGGCTGATACCACCAGACCGTTCTCGATGCTACGCTGGAGTTGTCGCCAATGGTTGATAGTGTCAGACCCTCTGACCTTCGCTAAAGTAGCCTTCAACGGCTGATACCATCGGACCGTTCCCGATGCTTCGCTTGAGTTGTCGCCATTGGTTGAATTGTCAAACCTGATCAATCTCGACATAGGGGTGCTCTTTCTGATAAAACACACCCTCGGATCAATCTGGGTGCCTTAATACAGTCAAAACCTGCCGTTCATACCGTCTAACTTTCCCGACGATCTAATAGCGGTAGTTTTCAGCAGTTTTTCGTAGTTTTTCAGCATTTTTCATCATTGGTTCCCGGATATCACTTATGGATGATAACCAATGGCTTATATGAAGTACTTCTCTCCGTCAGGAATCTGCCGCTCATACGTAGGATTTCAGACCAATCCGCTCAATCGCGTAGAAGTTTTTTTTTTCAAATTTGATTTTTCAGCTTCTGTAAACTCTGTTTCCACTCGAACTAGACCGAATCAGTGGGGGTGGGCCCCACTTTAGGGAGCCCCTAGTAGGGGTGCACCAGCCGCAGGTGGGGCTGTTCCCTCCTACGAGTTTAATATGGGCAGCCATGGCTTCTCAGATTTATTTTTAGTTTTGAATCGTAAAGGAAATCCAATTTTCTTTCTCAGATCTACGGAGTTTGTGCAGCTGTTTTAAGATTTCGTCAATGTACAAATGTTCAGCACATCTCTGATAACGTTTACATCCTTTTGTTTTTCCAGTTTTGACCGTTAAAATGTTATAAACCACGTAGTATGCTTTTAAACGCAATGTATCAAATATGTATGCATATATGACTTGATAAAAAATTTCAGACTTAATAAATATGCATATTTTACTGTGCTGAACGTTTTGATGTAAAAATTATTGATTTCTGAGATAGTCAATTGACGCCCTTTTTGATCAGTTTACCCATCTTTTTTGAGGCAAATTGAGCCTATATTTTCAACTAAAATTTCCTATGGTAATTTAGCTGCCACGGGGAGTTTACTATTGATTTTTTTCTTAAATACGAACTGTTTCTATTTTTAGATATGTGTGCTACTGAATGGCCACCTAGTCATGCCTGTGTGCATGCGGTTAGTCCATTTTACAAAGGAGACTCTGGCAAAAAAATTTCAAAAGCCTGTGTATTTAATAAACATGCAATTTTGACTCGACTGGGGATTTTTGGTAATTAATGCATGTTCTAGGATTGAAAAATGTATAAAGCGGTGATTTATTTTATTAAACCATAGGTTTAAGGCTTACCTCACCCTTTCTGAGGTGATTTGGAGACTTTGTCCAGGTTATGGATCCAGACATACCCGGTAGTGCTAGCAGGGTCTTTAGGAGTGAGGCGGCAAAGAGTTTCTGATGTTCCTCAGCCACGTCCAGACCGGCCGCCTCGTCGGTTGGCTGAGTTTGTGATTCGTCCTATATAGGCTAAGCCGCTGACTGGTGTGGACGATGAGGATGTCCCATTTGTTGATCCTGTCCCAGTATAGGCTCCACGTGGGGAGCTTCCGGCCATTGTGGTGCCACTTCAGAAGCTTCTGGAAGACTTGAGGTGCCATCCATCGAGATACCTTCATGCCAACAAGGTAACTGAAGTTTTTCTTCTTGCTGGATTTTATTTCTTTAGTTTGCCATTTTTAGGGCACATGTCTGATCAGGACATGCTATTTGATGCAGGTTCCCTACTTTACGTAGCCCAGGGGGAACTGGTTCAATGTCCATTCCTTGTACCATACTCTGCATCCGGAGTATCGGCCATTGTTGACACATGGGGGTTTCAGGCGTTCTTTTCTATCCTTCCCCGCCATTGCCCTGGGGTTATATGAGGGCTTTGTCTAAGCACTGGTTCCACCAGACCCAGTCTCTCCATTTGTTGGATTGCAAGCTGATGATGACGCCTATGGACTGGAAGTTCATCACCGGGATAGAGTTTACAGGTGACCCAGTGCCGGTTGTGGCAGACATTTCACCAACTACCGTTCGGTCCCTCTTGGGAGTTCTTGCGACAGCCGTCAAGAGTCGGATGGTCCATTCTGGTCCCTTGATCATAAATACCCAGAGTGGGGCTTTGCTCGGGCCTTTGCCTGATGATCAGAGGGTTAGAGATCGCATCCTACGGTGACTGTTTTTAGTGATCATTAGGGGTTGTTTCCTTGCTGATAACTCCTCGACGGTGTCCTTTTCCCTGGTCAGCGCTACTAGATATGTGGAGCGCCACAATGATATCGATTGGGGTACCTACACCTTTGCCTATTTTCTCTGAGGGATGCGCATGCGCTTGGAGGGTGTGACAGAGGCTTAGCTAGGTTTTTACACATTCCTGCTGGTGAGTACATTTCTCTTCTACCTTTTTGATTTCCTCATTTGTGTTTGTCAGTCTTTATCACTAAGGACTTTTGATATTTGCATAGCATGTTTTGGGCATATGAGAGGCTTCCTTTCCTATGTCCTACCACTACTCTGGGCTTGGAGACTTATCCGAGGGGACAACGTTGGCGTCACTCCACATTGACGAAGGTCCCTTTAGCTGAGGGATTCACCCACTCCCGCCTGCAGCTAGAGCTATTAATAGCTGGGTCGATCTCATGTGTCTCGTATACCTCCGACTTTTTAACAGTCGGGTTTGAGGATGGCTTTCCCACTGGCCGGGAGTTTGCATTATCCACCCGCCGGGGTTCCATTTTTGACAGAGGGAGGTTGGGAGCTCTATTTAGGAGAGCATGCTATTCGGAGCACCACGGGAGATATCTGCAATCCCTTTGTTCCTCCTGCTTGGCATCATTGGCCATTAGCTCAGCCACTCAAAGATATTCCACTGGTGGGCGTAGATGGCTTCACCCTGTCAGAGGGTCCTTACAGCCATGAGGCATTTCACAGCTGGTGGAGTCCTCGTACCATTGGGACTAAGACTCGTGTTACCCAGTTTATGGCAGACATGGTGCCAGGGTCTGTGATGATGAAAGATTGGATAGCTTGCCTCCGAGATCCTACTCATCTAGACCAGATTATCGGACTGACCCAGAAGTTGGAGAGGGATCATTTGTTCATTAGGCACCTTGGCCGGGAGCCATCCGAGGAAGACTCTTTTGATCTCTCCAGCTCTGGAGTTGGCCATTCCACAGGTCCATTTTCTAGCAGCTTTGTAGGTGCTGATCTTCCCTTGTATCGAACGGACCTTCCCACTAGCCGAGATTTTGTGACTTATGAGGAGATGGAGCAGGTTAATAGGCTGGAGACAAATATTCTTGATCTCTTCCGATAGCTTTTCTCGCTATATCTTTTGATAGGCCTCTATTTATCTATTGGGCGGTTATGCCCCATTTCTCGCTATATCTTTTGATAGGCCTCTGTTAGTAGTTTGGCGGCTGTGCCCCATATCCCTGTACTTTTTATTTTGTATTTTATTAGTAGACAGAGATGATGGTTGCAGTAGATTGTTTATTCTAGATATGCATGATATTTCCTATCTATTGCATCATTTTTTATCATTATCATTATGCATGTATTATATCACAGGTATGCATTTAGATAGGTGAGTTCAGATTTGACCCCTATATGGTCTTATGATACGGTGATACAGATGTCGTCATCTACGGTCAGCTGTATTGAGCATTCACCACCATCTTTGGTAGCATCTTCATTGCGGTCGTGGTATGACAGTATGCCACTCATAGCCAGAGGGACAGTATACCAGATGTTGGGGCATTCTTTGGCCCTTCTAGATTTCCAGGTTTCGTATGGATTTGTGGATGACATTCTATCCTGCTGGATACCTGAGCGACAGGTTTTTCGCTTTGGGCTCCACGAGTTGACTCCTACCTTAAAGGAGTATGAGCGTCTTATAGGCATGGCACTAGATCTGCCTTGCGCTCGCACAGCTATCAGTGACATGAGGAGAACGTTTATGACTATGTCGGGTCTGAGACGCCGAGTTATCACTGAGGAGATTATTTTACGACATGTGATATCCATTGACTTTCTGATCAATCGTTTTGGCCGGCTAGACAGCTACGAGCGACATTCTGGGGATTTTATCATTTCGGTAGATGAGTGGTAGCTTGCCAGTGTAGATGTCTTGTTGATGTGCATCACGGCTTATGTGTACATGCCACTATACTTGGTGTAGACACTCAAAATTTCCTGTCTCTGTTACTAACATTGTAGGAGGGCAAAATGGTATAATCAAATAATCCCCGATCACCAATACCGGGTTAACTCAACCCCGATCTCAATATCGGGCCATCAAATTAACTCTGATCTCCAATCAGACCGTCAGATCAACCCCGATCTCAATATCAGGCCATCAAATCAACTTCGATCTCCAATCTGACCGTCAGATCAACCCCGATCTCAATATCGAGCCATCAAATTAACTTTGATCTCCAATGGGACTGTCAACTGAACCCCGATCTCAATATCAGGCCATCAAATCAGCTGCGATCTCCAATCGGGCCGTCAAATCAACCCCGATCTCAATATCGGGCCATCAAATTAACTCTGATATCTAATTGGACCGTCAGATCAACCCCGATCTCAATATCAGTCCATCAAATCAACTTTGATCTCCAATTGGACCATCAGATCAACCTCGATCTCAATATCAGGCCTTTAAAATCAACCTCGATCATCAAATATCAGGGAGAACCAAAGCCTCGAACACCAGTCTCGGGATGTCAACTCAACTCCGATCTCAACCAGGGAGGTACAGATCAGCCCCGATTTCAGCCCGGGAAGTCAAGTCAACTTCGGGAACAAACTTGAAGCTCCACAACATCTCCAGAAGATAATCTGGAATGACCAAGAAAACTTCAGAGATTACACTGAGGATAGACACTCTCGAATGGGATCCAAGTCTTGGAAACAAATCTTGGAAGTCAACCAAAGGCCATGCCGACACTAAGGGCAACCCCAGGAGGGGCAAAATGGTCATTTTACCAACCCTAAGCTGATTCAGTCAAACTCAAGCTGAATTAATGCCACCAAGGTCAGAACGAACCATAACGACGATCCCGAGTGCAAACAACGCAAGAAAGCTCAACGGACAAGCCGCGGGGAATCGAAGACCTGGTTATGAACTCATCTTCTTGGAACCGGAAAATGTTTTATCCCATGTCATTAAGACAATCTCGGCGAGGGCTTTTCGGAAAGGTATAGCACGCCTCAAACGGATGCACCGATCAAAAGTAAGAAAGTTTTAACTTCGACCTCACGTTGCTCGGAGTGCACGTACTTCGATACGACTCAACCGAACATGTGGGCCCCACCAGGGGAGCCACACATCTACCTGCGATAGTAGCAGGTAGAGCAGGGCTCCCTGGCCTATAAATAAATGTGCGCCCCCTCATTTTCAAGAATTTTGAAACGCAGTGAACCTTTGCTCGTTTGATTTTTTGACTTTTTCACCTCTTTTAAGCCCAAATTTTTTCACTCTAATACGTAGATATACCCACATACTACCACATATCAGAAAATAACCTGTAGATTCTGAAGTTTAGAGCCTGCGATTTGGCAAAAAGCCCGTTTAGCAGTACATTATAAGTATTTCTACGATCAGAAAGTTAATACTACTTCTTTGCACTGTTTTGCACTTGCATATCAAATTTCGTTTTCTAAAAATTCCCGAAACTTAGTTTCGTGGCCGTTTTCGTCAAAATTTGGTAAATTTTTGTACGTAACTCCATTTTCTGGCATTTCTACAACTCGGATTGACGATCCGTCAGCTCTAACAGGTTTAGTGCACTAGCATCTTTTTTTAAGCAACTTCGCCGAACTGGGTTATCTTCCCAGTCCGGGTTTGGCTTTTTTTTTATGTTTATTCAACTGTATATATACTAACTTTTCAATTCTGTCAAGCCCAGATGTCAAATCCGAGGTAGTTTACTGCTTTTATATATATTTATGCATATATAAATAACTTTCACCACCACTGGGTTCTCTTCCCAGTCTTGGTTGACTATGTTTCTATGAATATATATATATATATATATATATATATATATATATTTATATATTTCAGTTCGGACTGGATTATTCTGTGGCCTTTTCACTGCTTTTGCACCCTTCACCATTACTGGGTTATCTTCCCAGTCCCTGGTTGACTACTTTTCTGTACATTAACATTTCAGTTCGGCCTGAATTATTCGGTTGGCTTTTAACTGCATTTATATATAAATATGCATATATAAGCAGCCTTCACCACCACTGGGTTCTCTTCCTAGTCTTGGTTGACTACTTTTCTATCAATATATATATATATATATATATATATATATATATATATATATATATTCCAGTTCCAGTCCGGGCACCGGCGTGAAAACTCATCGCCCTTTACAGCTTTTATTTATATATAACTGTGTATCTATATTACTTTACTCGCTTTTACTAAACTGCTGCATTAAACATTCATTTGAGATGAATTGGCACAGACATATCTGCGGGCGGACTAGATTTATTTAAATCTCGCTAACTCTAGCTTTCAAATTGTTAAAAATATGTCCAGACTGAACCGGGAAGCTAGAATGAATGAGATTTCCTTAAATCTAGCTTTCTTTCTAGTTTCAGTTATAAAAGCAACCTCGCGTCCCTTAGATCGCTATCTAGTGGGAACGAGACGCTTTAGCCGTGCGAACCCGGATTTACGGAATGAATCCTCTGTTTTGGAAATTTTGGGATATATATCTATTTCTGTGCAAATTTGAACTGTGCAGGTTTATTGGCTACTCATATGTGAGCCTAGGAATCATGGGATTTATGATTAAATCGATCAGAATCTGATTCCCACGATGGACAAACTCCGCTATACAGATGTACCCTACTAGTTTTTCTGTAAAATATACATACAACAGACCTTAAAACGGTTATCCGGATTTAAGGTCTCAACATAGTGAAAATATGGTTTGTAGTGTCAGACTCCCTCTGATGGCTACCATGCCCATGAGGAGACCGACATTTGTATACATTCTGTGGTTGAGGATGCTTCGCAGCCCAACAATCAGCATTCAAACTGTGCCTTAAGGCTATAAAGATAAAATTAGAAGTATCAATAGGCTTCAATTCCTATGTTAGCGTAAGGGTTTGATAACCATCTTTTAAAACATCATTTTCAATTCAATCAAATCAAACACACAAATCAAATCAAAAAAATTTGCAAAATCAAATCAAACCCTTCCTATATAGGTTCAACGAAGCAAAACACTACTTTCAATCAATCAAACATAGGCCCAATTTTCAAATAGCTTTCACACACGCATTTCAGTTTCGAGGGAAATATTAAAAAGATGCGGTACCGTGTTTACACGGGACTCGTGGGGTGTCTAACACCTTCCCCACACTTAACCAAGCCCCCGAGCTCAAAACTTCGATTTCAAAAATCAAGTTTCGACAGTGTCTAGTAATTGGGCCTCTTTCAAATAAAACTTGGTTGAGTTGGTACAACCATTTTCAAATCTACCAACTGGCGACTCTATAAACGTTCAAATCGTCGACATGATACATGTTGGCCTTTTTCCTAAATGAAAAAAGTGAGGGTGGAGATAACTTAGAAGAGATGAAAGATCCGGATTGTGACCCGACTCGCGAATTTTTTAACCAACGTCGACAGGTGGCGACTCTGTTGGTAACAGTAGAGGGCTTAGGTCGCTTTCAAATCTTTTCAAATATTTCCCTTTTAAAACTATAAATACGTGAATTCTGTGTCTCCATATTGAATGAATGCGTGAATGCTGCGTCTTTACATTGAATGAATATGAATGAATGCTTTCCTATTTTTTAGTGCTTCACACCCATATTAGTGTGTCGCACCAACTGTCATCATATGCATACGGTGAGGACGATGTATGTGAATGTATGTTGTGTTCCTCTCACAAGGAGGAAAAACCCGTCAGTGATAAGTAATGTCTCTGGGGATCGGCTAAGTCTTTGGGGCTCATGAAAATGCACCACCCAGATTCGCTCCAGTTGAAAGATCGGATTAATTTTCCCTCTAGTAGATTGCGATGATCTGGGGACCTTCATGCCAAAAAGCTATGCTAGAGTAACCTAAGATAGGTCAGCCTCTGATTAACCAAATTCGACGGGAAGCTTCTGCATGCCTTACTCTTTCAATTCAATATCTAGTTTTCAATTCCAGTAAAGACGTCTTGTCATCATGTCATCAAAACAACTAACCTCTGTTTTGCAGGAGAAAATTTAAAACCACATCAAGCATCCTATCCCTACTTATCTCAGTAAATTGACAAGCCTACGTTTTGGTGTAGGTGAAAAATTAGTCATGTCACTAGATCTAAGTCTAAGAAAGCACTAAGTCCATCCACGGACGTGACTTTGAGTGCTCAACCAGAATCTACCCCTATGTCTAGGGAAGATTTTGAAGGACTAAGAAATTAGATAGCTGAACTAGCCGATTTTCTAAGAGAACAAAGCAAGGCCCTTAAAGGGAAGGAAGCCCAAACTCAAATAGAACCACGAGCACCTGGTGGTAGTGGTAGTCAAGAGACCGAAAAGGCCGAAACTCAGATTCCTGGACCACAAAACCAGGACCTAACCAACAAAACCCCTAAAATCACCGCCCTCAGCAAAGAACAGGAAGCTGGTGACCTTCTTAAGAAAGTACAATAAATGGAAGAAACTCTCTGGTCTATCAAAGGGACTAGGGCATTCGGCAATGTTAATTACTCTGACGTCTGTATTTTCCCCGGAGCTCGTTATCCTAAGAAATTCAGAACTCCTGATTTCGAGAAATATGATGGATTGGGAGATCCTTATACACATCTGAAAGTATTCATGGGAGAACTCGGATCCTATGTAGAGGACGAGAAACTTCGGATGCAATTATTTCAAAAGAGTCTAACTGGAAAGACCAGAGCCTGGTATGCTCGCCTAGACAATTCTAAGATTCATAGCTGGGAAGAGCTGGCCCATGCCTTCCTTAGTTAGTATAGCGTCCAATCTCAGCTGGCTCCAGACAGATACCAGATAACCAAAATCAAGAAAAAGAACACTGAATCATTCAGAGAGTATGCCTAATGATGGAGACGGGTTGCAGCACAAGTCACCCCATCTATGACTGAGTCTGAGATAGTCATGACCTTCATCGACATCTAAGAAGCACCATATTATGAGACAGACATAGGAAAACCATTCTCTGAAATGATCAAACACGGCAAAATGGCAGAAATAGGGCTTAAGACCGGGAAGATAAAAGATCTGACTGCCCTCGAAGCTGTCGCTGAATATATCCAGTCCAAAAATTACAGGAGCAATCCACGGAGGGTACACAAAAAGAAAGATGAAGAAGTGTCCTTCGTATTGCAAGGACAGAATACAAGGGGCGAGTCAAACAGTATGCCCATTCAAAAGAGGAATTATACTCCTTTTCAAGCTCCAGCACAGCCTTCAAACCCTCCATTCCAGAAGAATATGGAGGTCAGGTGTAGAAGAACTTTCACCCCTGTAGGGGATTCACTCAAGAACGTGTTCAAGCTTCTGACAGCTCAAAATAAGATTGTCAAACTCCTTCCACCCACCAACACTAGTGGACAAATTTTGACTCAGCCAAGAAGTGTGCTTACCACTCTGGATCTCCAGGCCATGACACACAAGACTGTTGATCTCTCAAGCACAAGATCCAAGATTTGATCGACAACGGAGAGGTTGTGGTCACAAAGCCTGAGCAACCCCATGTATAGGACTATCCTCTACCACAGTATAAAGAGGAGAATGTCAATATTATCAGCACCACAAATGGAGAAGGATCCAAGTACCTTCGTTATGTGGGAGAATCAACTCCATCCATCAATAGCACCCCAGATAGTTGGGAAGTTTCAGAAAGAAGGTTCCTAATAGAGCAAGAAATAAACTCTATCAAGGAACGAATCGAACAATTAGCAGAACTGGTCATCTACCAACATCAGATTACCAGGAAAATGATCAAACAGGCCAACCGGTCTGATATCGATCGTCCTCCCACACCCGAGATCAATCCCATGAGGGATCATAACCGGTCTTAGGAGCATAAATCCTAGACTGACAAAGGGGTTGAAGAAGCAAACGTCCAGACTAGTGGAAAATTCCTATTTCAAAGGAACTTCACTAACCTAAACCAGTCAATGGAAGAATCCTCCAGATGCTAATCAACGAGGGAATGGTTGCAGACTTGTTACGACTATTGAACCCTCGGGCCAGAAAATTCAAACTTGGTCAAATATGTCAGTACCACTCAAATTCACTCGATCATGATACTGAGGATTGTTGGGCGCTTCGTAACCTAATTCAAGACATGATTGAAAATGGTGACTTGATAAGGGGAAATTAAGTTCTCGACTTACCGGATGAAGAAACTCTCTAGATCCCCACTATATGGAATCAAAGTATCGTGGCAGTCATCTCTTGTAATGAGGAGTCAACCTTCAAACCCTTAGTACTGCCAGGGAAAAGGGTCCAAGAAATACAAAATCCTGTGAAGGTGGCCGCACCCGAGCCTTTGATATTACCCTACAGACCATAGTATCCAATTATCAGTCTGAAGCATGTCCCATAAAACTATGGGAATGATAAAGGGTCCACCTCAAACAACATTACCGTTGTACCAAAGGACAATCCATTATACCTACCTCAGCGGGTGATCAAACTAGTCATCAAAGCCAAAGCAAAGGTGGATGATGAGAAAATTGAAGAGTTCCTCAAAAAGATGGGACACAATAAAATCAAGGTAGTGCAGAGCTCGAAGGATGCACCCAAGAAAATGTCCATCCTTGACTTGGTCTTATCCTCAGTGGACCATCACAACATTCTAGTGAAAGTTCTAAAAGAAGCCCATCTGCCACATACCGTAGATGCTGAGAAATTCTATCATGTGGTGGAACACATTTTCAACAGCAATGTGATTTATTGCACTAACAATAATATCCCTGCAAAGGGAACAGGCCAATATAAGCCCCTGCACATAGCTGTGATGTCTTCCGGGTATGTGATCAGAGGAGTACTCATCGACGGAGGATCATCCCTTAACACATGTCCCAACGATACCTTGGAAAGAATAAAGATCAATCCGAATCGGATCAAAACCAGCCGTATGGTCATCCGAGCTTTCGATGGATCGCGATGCCAAGTTATGGGAGAAATAAAGCTACCCTTGGAGATTGGCCTAAACACTTTCTACGTATCCTTTCAGGTGCTCAATAACACCACTGGATATAGCATGTTGCTGGGCAGGTCAAGGATTCACATAGCAGGGGCAGTGCCATCCAACCTCCATCAACAACTCAAATACATTATCAACGGCAACCTCATCACGGTCAATGCTGAACCAGAATACCCTGTCGGCATACAGGGAGACATGCCAGTGATCAGCCTGGATGCAGTGATTAAACCTACAAGTTTTCAAGCTATAGAGGTGAGCGATACGCATTATCTACCTATCGTAGCACCAGCCCTGAAGCCTAAGGTCTCTACCGAAGTAATGACAATGGGCCAAGAAATGGTATCTTTGGGTTTCCAACCTGGAGAAGGGTTAAGAAAGAATCAGCAAGGTATCAAGAGCCCGATACAAATCCCAAGTTAGACTGGGAGAGCAGGATTGGGATATTCATCCAGGGCAAATTACAGGAACCCGCATAAACATCCCAAGGCTCATGCTTCCACCATACTTTTGCCAAATCTTACTAATGTCGGATGGGTAAAACCAACGAGGAAGATCCCTACTGTGGCATCAACAATGCTGTTTCCTCCAATTATACCTGTCAATGAAAGAAAAGCCCTCAAGCATGAGGAAGATAGAGAAAAAAGAAAAGAAAAGATCCTATACGAAGGACGAGACCCATTCGCTAACATGCGAGTCATCATAAACTACGAGGGTATGAATGATGAGATCCTAGATAGCGAAGACGAGGATCAGATTCAAATTCCTTGCAACAAAAAGGAAAAAAGGGTAGTTCAAAGAAAAACATTGGCCTTATTATAAAGGATGTCTTAGTCGTCATCCAAGACGAGACAGATAATCACAAATCCCTGATCCTCCCGGTTCATGAGAATCTGACCTTGGATAACTGGAGCAGTGCCCCTTGCCTCAGTCGAAAAGGGTAAAGGGCCAGACAGAGTCAATTTTCCCTTTAATCACTCTTCATGCCCAGAAATTTTTTGCAGTTTTGAGCAGCCATCTTAGCGAATTAATTTCGATTAAACCATGCATGATATGACCATGAAACTTGGACACAACATACTTCATCTAGCATACTATTTTACAAAAATATCACATTCCAGAAAATAGCAAATTAAGACCACGAACCAGCTACCTTGAAAAGTGTGCCAGAACAGGTTCTAACACTAGAAAAATTCTGGAAAACCCAGAAATTTGCAGATTTTTATTTCCAACATGCTTGCTCTCGAAAATCATAACTTGCTCAATTTAACTCCGTTTCTTATGAAATTTGGTCAGGTTATACATCATACTACATAGTATTTTACAAAATTATTACACCCACTAATCGGGTCATAGAAACCATGATTCCAAGGCTCCGAAAAGTCACAGATTCTATGTTAAACCATCTTTAACAAATTTTGTGATTTTGATTCTAGCATGCATGGGGTTGATTCCTACTGTCCAAACCACACATACTAACATATATATACGTAACCAAACCTTTAACTTCACTAAATTAGCATGATTTGAACAATTTGACATCTAAGAGGCATTTTAGCAAACACTTAGCATGCATGGCATAAATTCATACGATTCAACGTGTAAGAGACATGAATTAAACTAGAACTTTCGTTCTCTACACCCACATATCAGTAACCAACATGAACATAGCCGCACAAAATCAAAACAAATCATTTGCAAGGTCTCATATGCATATTTTCTCATTTTTACTTAAGAACATGAAAAAGAGAGTTCATGGCTACCTCTTTGATGAATTCTTTTTGTTCGAATTCGTCTAATGACTCTCTTTGCTTGGTTAGTCTCTACAAACTCCAGAATTCGCCACCCTCTCAAGCTCCTTCCTCTCTCACTCTCAACTTCACTCACGGTAGGATATTTTACAAAAGAAAGAAATAGAATTTTAGGTGGAGAGTATATATAGAAATCATTAGTATAAGCTTCCCTTGCCTCTTCCATTCTCAATTCAGCAGTTACAACATTAAGTTAGAACATTAGTTTAGCAAATTAAATAAGAAGAATGTGGGGGTTAGAGAAAATGAAAGGATTTTTGGTTTTAAGGAGTAAAATGAAGTACTCCCTCCTTAGCTATATGTAATATACGTATACTCCTTCCCTTGTCCCAATTCGTGAGTCACAAGGGTCCCACCAGCTGCTGACTTGTACCACATA
Organism: Panax stipuleanatus; assembly: GCA_020205555.1. Lineage (NCBI taxonomy): Eukaryota > Viridiplantae > Streptophyta > Magnoliopsida > Apiales > Araliaceae > Panax > Panax stipuleanatus. The sequence continues at coordinate 2,774,694 of CM035116.1, forward strand.
AAATATTATTATAATCAATTAAATCAATTAAATAATTATTTTGACCATTTTGCCCCCTCGTAGCAAAACGTTGCGATACTTATATTGATTCCTACTAAAGTCGACGTCCCGGACGTCATGGAACTATCTGTTTCGTCAAAATCCTCTCTGAAATTCGTGGTTGACTTTTTACCCGAAAAAGTCAACCTGTTGACTTTGACCAAAAAGTCAACCGTGACACATTTTCGTGGTTACAGTCTGACCTGACTAAATTCGACGTCCCGGACTCAAATACGCAGTCCGCGTCTCTTAATTCCACTCTGATATCAAAATCATGCTTTAAAGCCATCCCACGAAATTAATAGAATTAATTCCATACTTAACCTATTTAAATAGTTGAATTAAACTAAACCAACCATTTAAATACTCCTCATCACATATCATAAAATAACACATGTATGTATAACGCATATACATCTAAATAACAGAAAACACACCAAAATTTCACATAAATTCGTTTATTGATAATTGTTAAAAGACATAATAATCTCGGATATTACACTATGTTTGGCAACATGTAGTTTTTAAAACTAATTTTATTAAATTAACTATGGTTTAGTTAATTTAGGGTTAAGCTAGTGTAAGGGCCGTGTTTGGCAACAGCCTTTAAAACAAAAGCAAGGGCCTTGTTTGCTAAAAATTATTTAAAATTCTTTTTCTTTATTTGAATAATTCATTTACACATATTTTAAATGTCACATTTTAATTAACTAAATATTGAACATTCTTATTTAATCAATGAACCACATAAAATAATTTGTCACATAATTATAATTACTCGCTAATTACAATTCATGTAACAACATATATTTCATCTAATTTAATTCTCTCAATTAGATTAGAACAATAATATAAAATTAATATATACACATCAATTAAATAACATTCATTAAATTAATATGTAACAGTTAATTAAATCACTCTCATAATTCACGTATTTTATTTATTTCACTCAATAAATAAATGACATAAAATATTTATTTAACTCAATAAATATTTAAAATTAACTATTAAAATCTCAATCGTTACAATTTTTCCTCCTTAAAAGGATTCTGTCCCCAGAATCACACAAAAAAATATTCTCGTCTATTACATTCTTCCCTCCTTAAAAAGATTCTGTCCCCAGAATCAATACATAAGGGGTTTACACACAAAAATTTAAACAAATAAGTGCGGATAAGACTTCATCATAACATCTTCGAGTTCTCACGTTGCTTCTTCAGCACTGTGGTTCCTTCATATTACCTTAACAGAAGGTATCACTTTATTCCTAAGTACTTGTTCCTTTCTATCAACTATTTGAACAGGCACTTCTTCATATGTTAAATCCTTATCAAAATATAAGGTTCATACTCTAATACATGTTTATAGTCATGCTTATAAGGTCTTAACACAAAAATATGAAAAACGTTATGTATATTCTCGAGCTCCAGAGGTAATGCAATCTCGTAAGCTACCTCGTCCACCTTTCGTAGTACCTCGAAAGGTCCAATGAATCGGGGACTCAGTTTTCCCTTCTTTCCAAACCTAATCTTTTCTTTCCAGGGAGATACTTTCAGGAAAACGAAACTCCCTGGTAAGAATTCTCGGTTCTGTCGATGTAAATCGGCATACTTCTTCTGTCTTTCTTGAGCAGCAACTAATCTCATCCTGATCAGCTTCACAATTTCAGCGGTTTGTTGTACCAATTCTGGTCCCAACCGTTGACGTTCACCGACTTCATCCCAACACAAAGGAGTTCTTCCATATAATGCTTCGTAAGGCGGCATGCCGATACTCGCATGGTGACTATTGTTGTAGGCGAACTCCACCAATGGTAGATGATCCTCCCAGCTTTCTTTGAAGTCCATCACACAAGCTCTCAGCATATCCTCAAGCATCTATATCGTTCTTTCGCTCTGGCCATTAGTCTGAGGATAATACGATGTACTCATTCGCAATTGCGTTCCCATACATTCTTGCAAACGCTTCTAGAAATTAGACGTAAAATGCGGATCTTTATCGGACACAATCGACATGGAAACACTATGTCGAGAAATGATTTCTTTCACATATAGCTTCGCCAACTTATCCAAGTTGTACTTAACCCTAATCGGCAGAAAGTGGGATGACTTCGTCAGTCGATCCACTATAACCCATATCGCATCAAATCCCTTATGAGTCACTGGAAGACCTACCACGAAATCCATCGTGATGTGCTCCCATTTCCACTCTAGAATTTCTAACGGTTGCGGTAGTCCACTTGGTCCCTGTGTTCTGCTTTGACTTTCTGGCACGTTAAGCACTTCGCAACACATTCAGCAGCGTCCCTCTTCATATTCGGCCACCAAAAATGATGCCTAAGATCCTGGTACATCTTCGTACTCCCGGGGTGAATAGAATATCTAAAACTATGAGCTTCGCTTAGAATCTCTTCTTTGACCTCTGGTACTGGCGGTACCCAGATTCTACCTTCAAACTGTAGCAGACCTTCACCATCGATCTTGAACTTGAACTCTTCATCATCGGTTATCCTTTTATGAATCTTCTCACATTCCTCATCGTGAAGTTGTGCTTCTTTCACTTTGTCTACCAGCGTAGAACCAGCAGTTACTTGAAATAACTTCTCATCTGATTCCTTCGAAAACCTTACCTCTAACTCCAATCTAGCCATCTGCTCTATTAACTGATCCTGATCAGTCAACACATTCATCTTCTCCTGACCTTTTCTGCTCAAAGCGTCAGCGACGACGTTAGCTTTACTCGGATGGTAAAGTATCTCGCAATCGTAGTCTTTGATCAGCTCCAACCATCTTCTTTGGCGCATATTCAAATCCTTCTGGGTGAAAATATACTTCAGACTCTTGTGATCGGTATATATCTCACACTTCTCTCCATATAAGTAGTGTCTCCATATCTTTAGAGCAAACACTACTGCCGCCAATTCTAAATCATGGGCCGAATACCCCTTTTCATAATCCTTCAGCTGACGTGACGCATAGGCAATGACTTTGCCGCTCTGCATCAACACACAACCTAATCCTTTATGTGAGGCATCGCTATATACCACAAAATTCCCCGTACTATCCGGTAAAGACAATACAGGCGCAGTACTCAACTTCTTCTTCAGCTCTTGAACACTTTTCTCACACTTTTTCGTCCAAATAAATTTAACCATTTTACGAGTCAAATTCGTCAACGGAGTTGCGATTCTAGAAAATTCTTGGATAAATCTTCGGTAATAACCAGCCAATCGCAAGAAACTCCTCACTTTGGACGGCGTCTTCGGCTGTTCCCAATTCATAACAGCTTCAACCTTCGACGGATCTACCGAAATACCATCCTTGTCAATCATGTGGCCAAGAAATTGCACACGTTCCAACCAGAATTCACACTTCAAGAATTTAGCATAAAGCTTCTCTCGTCTCAGTGCTTCTAAGGTTAGTCGTAAGTGTTCAGCATGCTCCTCCTCGGTCTTGGAATAAACCAGGATGTCATCTATGAACACTACCACGAACTTATCCAGAAATGTCTTAAACACCCTGTTCATTAGGTCCATAAATGCAGCTGGGGCATTCGTGAGACCAAATAACATCACCAAGAACTCGTAATGACCATATCGAGTCCTAAAAGCCATTTTCGGTATATCTTCCTTCCTCACCTTCAATTGATGATACCCGCTTCTCAAATTGATTTTTGAGAAGTACTTCGCACCCTTCAGTTGATCAAACAAGTCATCGATCCCAGGTAAAGGATACCTATTCTTGATCGTAACTTTATCCAACTCCCTATAATCAATGCAAAGACGCATCGATCCATCCTTCTTCATCACGAATAAGACTGGCGCTCCCCACGGCAAAATACTCGATTGAATATACTTCTTGTCCAGTAATTCTTGTAGTTGAACCATCAGTTCCTTCATCTCAACTAGAGCCATTCGATACGGAGCCTTCGAAATTGGAGCAGTCCTCGACGCTAGATCGATCACGAACTCTGTCTCTCTATCTGGCGGAAGTCCTGGCAAGTCGCTCGGAAACACGTCCACAAACTCCTTAACTATTGATATCTCTTCCACCTTCGGGCTTCCCTTACGCGTATCTACTATGTAGGCTAGATATCCCACACAGCCTTGCGTCAAAAGTTTCTTGGCTTGCATAACCGTCTGATAACTCGCTTGTCTAGGCGATTTGCTACCATAGAACACTAACTTTGACAGAGTCGTAAGGTTTACCAACTTTTTCTGACAGTCGATTATCGCCCCATGGTTGAACAACCAATCCATACCCAGTATGACATCGAATTCCCCATATTTTATCGGAATCAAATCTACTCTCAGCTCCTGACCCTTAATGTCCAATCTACAATTCTTATAAATGAACTTAACAGGAATGACCTCCCTATTCGCAATCTCTATGCTCAAGGGGTAAACTAACTCCTCTATAGGTAAGTCTAGGGTTTTAGCAAAATCATCAGATATGAATGAACAAGTAGCACCCGAATCAAATAATACATATGCATTTATACTATTGACCGGAATAATACCTGACACCACGTCTTTTGATTGCACAGCATCCTGCACCGTCATATTGAATGTCCGTGCAGTGGGTCGAATAGCTTGCAATGGTGCAGCGATAGTAACGGTACTGCCGCTTCTATTCCCTCCATTCCCTTTTAACCCTGCCGTCAGCTTCTTCGGGCTGTTACGAGCCATGTGATCTTTGGATCCACATATAAAGCAAACTCCCTTCTTCGAGTTTGGGCAATTAGGCGCAATATGGCCTTCCTAACCACAGTTGAAGGACACCCGCTTCCCTTTCATGCACACGCCAGTGCGATTCTTACCGTATGTAACATATGCTTCAAACTTCCTCTTCTGCTGGCTTCCTTGCTAACTCACAGCAGAGGTATTGTCATTCCACTTCCTCTTCTGGTTCACAGTGCTGCTACCCCGAGTCTTGGTTTCTACCTCATTCTTCTTCTTCTTATCTTGGTTGAACTTCGTCACCGCTTCGCTTCCTCCCTCAGCAAGTATGGCTTTCTCCAGCACCGCTGCAAAGGTATTCAGCTGGAACATGGAAACCTTGCTGTAGAGCCAGGGCTTCAATCCCAGCTCAAACCTCCTCGCTTTCCTTACATCCGTGCTGACCTGGTAAGTAGCGAACCAGGCCAACTCGTTAAACTTAGCTGCATACTCGGACACCGTCATCCCTCCTTGCTTAAGTTCTAGGAATTGGACCTCCATCTGGTCCTGGGAACTCACTGGGAAGTACATCTCGTAGAACATTTCCTTGAAACGTTCCCACGCTATGACTCCCTCTCCCTCACGGGTCTTGTTAGCCTGCCACCAAAAGCTAGCATCCGACTTCAATGTGAAAGCCGCTAACGCTGTCTTCTGGTCTTCCCCTACTCTAGCTACGTCAAAGACCTTCTCCATTTCCATAACCCATGTCTGAACCTCGATAGGATTAGTCGATCCTTTGAATCCAGGCGGTCCTACTTCCTTGAATTCCTTAAAAGTCGTACCCTTGCACTTGCGGCTGATTCGCAAGAGCTCCGGTCAACAGGTTCACCAACTGCTGAACCGAGTTGGGATTCGTCCCATCGTTATTGTTGTTGTTCGTCGAACCCTCGGGGTTTTGACACGTTAGTCTTCTTCTAGGAGGCATTTTCTGTTAAGAAAATATTATTATTGGACCCTTTATTCAACTATTAAGTATTCAAGTTCATACTTAACATTTTAAACAATTCAGTTCACATGGAACACATAGCACGTCAATAAATTTCTTTTATTCATTACTCGTAGTTTTAAAAAAATCAAATAGATAGCATTTCTGCTGTTTACATCATTCTTTCTGAACTGGAAAGTTACAGGATTACATTATTAACTCATCCCATTCTTATATCAAATTACGAGATTTATATTATTTAATACAAAAAGCAATACATAAACAAAACTCTATTACTACCTAGGCATATTAATACGTCGCACAGCCTCTCTGCGTTCCTCTTCCATTACCCGAAACGCCGTTCTTCGGTCCACCACATACCACGGTATATCTTGGAACTGAGCTGGGTAGTAGAAAATACGGTCCTGGGCCCTATCTATAACCGTGTGGAAAGCATACTCTGTCTCCGTCAGCTTGGCCCTCTTGGCTTCAGCTTCACTATCTCGGCTCGAGCCGCGTCTCTAACATTCTCCACGTGTATTAAGTTCCACTGTGCTTCTCCTAGGTCACTTGCCATTTCCTCGATCGTCTCGTCTCGCTGCTGGACAGTTTCCGCGAGATCTCCTACTCGTCCATGAAGCTCCACGTTGCTATCGTAGACTACCTCGTACATCTCAGCACTAGTACAGTGAGGTGGGAATTCCTCTTCGGGATCCTCTTCCTCCTCTTCCTCCTCTTCAGACTCGTCCTCATCCTCTGTAATAGGTGTCAGCTCACGCTCCCGACCAGCTATGGTGATCACTGGAGATGGCTCTCTCCTAACCAGCTGCTCCCAGACAACATGTATGTCACGGGGCTCCTCCTCTCTAGGCACCTAAGGTACATCCTCTCTAGCCTGACTAGGTTCTCCAACGTTCGTCATCCTAACAAAAGAATTTTAAAGTTCATTATTACGTGATAATGAATCGTCACTCTTCGAATACAAAAATGTAAACACATAGGACATAAGGTAGTTTATTATCTTTACCTATCACACCTATCTTTTCGATCTTACTATAAGGCTACTACCTAAGGTTTTTCCCCACCTAAGGTTTCGTAACCTAAAGCTCTGATACCAACCTATGACACCCCCAAATCCGGGTACTTTATTTTCACATGATCTGGTGTTCACTTTCTAATATAACATACATCTACCCAATATAACTTCAAAATAAAATACAACCTTTATTCAAAATAATAAAATCTCCCTTAAAACAAGGGTTACAATCTTCTTAAAAATCAATCCCAGGGTTATTCTAACCTTGACATAATAATAATGTGTGGAAATAAAAACATAACATTAACGTCTAATAAAATCATTTTAAATAATAAAAATAAGGCTTCACTTGTTTTGCTTTCCCTTGCCCTTACTCGTAGACGGCGTCAACATTATAAACCTTAGCTGCAATTGTTATATAATGCAAGAGTGAGCAAACCACAGCTCACTGGAGTTTAACAATATTAAATACACGAAAGGATATCTTTAAAAAGATTTGAATAACTTATCTTACTTCAACAATAAAGAATTGAATAATAATTCTCTATCAACATTAAAATTCGAATATAGAATTTATCTGAGGGTCATAAGGCCTTTGAACTTTTGTCCTAGGTTATAAACATTTTCGTTTAAACCTTTAACAGTCAATCAGACTATGGACCTTAACTCGTACTTAGGGGGATCAGCCCTTCGTACCATGTATTGTGCACAAACATCTTAACGCTATGCGTAGTAACTTTCCCTAATAAAAGGGTTGTTCAACTCAGTAATTTGAATTCAAGTCCGCCCAAAAGAAAGTTTGGTTTGGATAACTAAAAGGATAATTTAGAATTCTCATTTATCAGCTAAGGAATTAGTTGATAAGCTTACACGAAAATTTAGAGTTCACGTTCATCAACTAAGGATTAGTTGAATCGAGTTTCAATAATTCATAAATAACAGAATTATGAACTAACATATGCTTTAGAATCAACTTAAAGCATTTAAAATAATAACTGGATCTTACTTGAACAATAAGTTAAGATCATTTCCATTCAATAAATAACTTGTCAAATATAGAAATGAAAAGACATTCTCAACCATGAATAAATGAATTTAAATAAACGAGTTTAGGGTTTAGAAAACTTGCCTTACCCGTAAGCTACTTAACTCAACCACGTACTTAAACACTTCCTATACACATTCAATTATAATAATCTAAATCAGTTAACACATAACTAATTCACATAAGTGATTAACCCTCATGGTTAACTCACTCTAACTAAATAAATAATAATAATCAACTATCACATAGTTAATTACATCACACGCATACTCACATAATTAAATTAATTATGTATTTAGCTAAATTATAATTAAACAATTATAATTTAAACACTTAATCTAATTATAATCACACAATATACATTATAATTTAACCATATTATACTTTAAATTAAACACTTACTCTTAATTATAATTAAGTAACTCATTTACAATAAAATATTTATAATCTAATTAAAGTTTTAAAAGTTTCTTTTATTTCCCAAATATGAATTTGTCACAATCATATAACAACATATTATATCATTTAAATATATGTCCACTAACAAGGAATAAATAAACTAATGCTTTAAAATAAACTACACAAGAAACTAAAGTCACTGCCACTATGCACGGCGCAGCCAGCAGCCTGGGCACCGGCGCAGCCAGCAGGGGTTGGATCAGAGAAGAGCAAGCGGCGCAGCTGCACTGCTCCTGGCCTTGCTGCCGGCATAGCTGCGCAGCAACGCGGCCAGACGCAGACAGTTTCGACCCTCTACTTTACCGAACAACCCATTCAAGCCAATAAATGGAAAATTACAGTAACGTAGCCACTGTAACTCGTACATATGTAATAATACATAACATAACATGTTTCTACAACATATCAACCATCTAGATAATGATAATCACAAGTTTTAAAAATCCAATTTGGCCATTTTCATGAAAACTCATATTTTTTCAAAATAATCCACTGTAAGAAATTTTCTCCATCCATTTCTACTCTATATACATACATTATATACGTAATTGCATGTAATCATCAAATAATTTCCCAATAAGCATGTTAGCATATTCTAATCCATCAATTTTTACTTTAAATTGACCAAAATCAAATAACACATAAGAACAAAATTTTCAATTAAAGCATACTTAATCACTAATTTGGTTTTCTGAAAATCATTGATAGAAATCAAACCACTACGAACAACACTTGAATACAATCTATTTATATAGTCTATGTTTATACAATTTCATGAAACTCATTTTTGTGAGAGAACAAAATACGAAGAACATATAGCCGAGTTCTAAAAATATAAAAGTAGAGATTATAAATTACCTTTAAGCTAGTTGTTAGTGAAGAAGATGAATTCCCTTAAGCTTTTCTTGCTTTCTCTCCAAATTCTCCTTCTGCTTTCTCTCAACTTCTCTGCTCTTCTTTTCTCTCCTTGTTTTCTTAGTTTAGACTTAGAAAAAACTAACGTAGTTTAGACTAACTAACGTAGTTTTATTATACTGATATAATATACATATATTGATAATATGTAACTCCTAATTAATTATTATATATAATAAATACATTGATTATATAAGTTACAAAATTCAAAAACCACAAGGCTATGTTTGGCAACATGTAGTTTTTAAAACTAATTTTATTAAATTAACCATGGTTTAGGTAATTTAGGGTTAAGCTAGTGTAAGGGCCTTGTTTGGCAACAGTCTTTTAAAACAAAAGCAAGGGCCTTGTTTGGTAAAAATTATTTAAAATTCTTTTTCTTTATTTGAATAATTCATTTACACATATTTTAAATGTCACATTTTAATTAACTAAACATTGAACATTCTTATTTAATCAATTAAAATCAATTAACCACATAAAATAATTTGTCACATAATTATAATTACTCGTTAATTACAATTCATGTAACAACATACATTTCATCTAATTTAATTCTCTCAATTAAATTAGAACAATAATATAAAATTAATATATACACATCAATTAAATAACATTCATTAAATTAATATGTAACACTTAATTAAATGTAATATTCCAAAATTTAAATAGGAATATTAATATAAACAGTAAATATAACTATGACTAATATCTTGTGTGATGTGTAGTTAATATTATTATTGGAATATATATATATAATTATATATCAACACATAAGATATAACTATGTATAGATATATGAAAACTTTTATAGGTAAACCCAATTTATAGTTTATTTAAATAAGAAATTCTAACCCTAACTATTATAATACATGGGAATTATAGCATAATACATTGATAATGTTATATATTATGATTAGTATATACATATATTAATTTAATATGATGTATTAAATATTTAATTGGAAAAGATTGTAAGAAAACCCTAATTAGGGATTAGGAAACTCTAACCCTAATTATAAAACCCTAATCTTAATTAAAAATCCTAATTCTAAACTAATAAACCCTAGTTGTTCATTATTGTTTATAAACTTTCTAAAGAGTATAGGAAATGACTAAATTACCCTTGTATTTAAGTGGAAAATTACCAAAATACCCTTAGTACATGTAAAATGACTAAAATGCCCTTATTTTGTTTTGTTTTAAATGAGATAAGCACAAATCTTTTACTTGGCAAGTAAAAGATTTGCCTTATCTAATTTACCACAAGGGTTTGACAACACAACCTTTTCAATTAATGCTATAGGCTTACTTGTCAAAATAAAAGAGGAATTAGGTTTTGACCCCTACTTGAACTTTTCACATAAGGTAAGGTTTTAGGAACACAAAGCCACGAAAATTTGTATTTAACATACATAGCCAATTGACTCATAAACCTTTCCCAGCAAGCCAGAAACGGAATCAAGAAGGAAAGAATCAAAAAGTACTCAAAAAGGTTTTAAAAAAACCTAACCTTACTTTAATTTTTGATTTCTGAAGTTTTAATTGTTGTTGTTATTGTTTAGATATGTTCATTAGTAAGTTATTAAGTGATCTGGGTTGCTAAAACATGAATCCATAACATTTAAAAGTATCAAAATAGAGTTTTAAGCAAAACTGTCAAAGTTGCAAAACAGGGTCTGACAACGAATGTCAGCCCTCTTATCTCCCTAACCGTTTGTTGTTTAGATGTTATGAAAGTTGTTAGTTGTACTATGTAGTGTTGTTAGCAGCCTAGAAGTGATAGACTGACAATCGAAACATAGGATTAGGAGTTATAAGCCATCAAAGGTCGTTGACCGAGCATGACCGGCTGCTTTCTGGGTAACCCAGAAAGTTTAAGACACGATCTGACAGGTGGTTTGACCACCTAGATCTTTTTCCTGTCAGTCTGGTTGGGTGTTGGATGTTAATTTGATTGTACCTTGACATGAGTACTACCTAACTAGAGCACTGTCAAGCCCTAAGAAGTCACTGGCCGAAAAATAGAAACGGTCAAAACTTGTTGACCGTCCAGGTACGATTTCTGGGTAACCCAGAAATTTCAAGCAACGGTCTGACAGGTTGTTTAAGAGCTTGGATCTTGTTACCTATTGAGAGATAGACTCTGTGACTGCTCAAACCATGTACCCTTGTAGTTAGTCTATAGAGCCCGACGACTAGAACACCAAAATATTAACCGGCCAGCAAGATATAAGACCCTAAAGGTCGTTGACCGGCGTTGACTGAACCTTTCTGAGCAGCCCAGAAAGGAAGAACAGCTTCAGGGTAGTTGGTTTGACCGATTGTGTAAACTTATAGAGATATTTTTAAGTAGTGGATTAACCATGGACGTGTACTACTACATCAGTACTACAACTTCATCAAATTAGATTACCTAGAAACTAAGTTAATTGCTAAAAAAATTGAGTCAAACCGAGCTCTAGGCCGTTGACCAACGTGTTCTTGGCGGAGTCAAGAACACCTATAGCCACACTTCTGTCGCTAAAGGTCTTTAGCGACAGACAATATTTGAAAATTAATTTTATTAATTAAAATAATTAAAATAAATAGAAATAAATATAAAAAAATTCTAAAAAATCATTTTTTATTATAATAAATAATTTTCAATATTTTGACATAAAATTTTATTAATATTTAATATATTTAAATATTAATAATAATAAGAGTAATTAATAATAAATTACTTAAAAATAAGATTCATGATTTTAAAATAATTTTAAATAATAATAATTTATTTAAAAATGATAATAATGATTTAAAAGTCATTATTAAATAAAATAAATTATTTAAACATAATATGGATGAATTAAAATTATTTTAAAGGGTTAATTAAATATTTAAAAATAATATTATTAACTTAAAAATTATTTTAAATGATATTAAATCATTTAAACATTATTTTGAGCATTTGGAAATTTTAATAAATAATATCTAAAGCATATAAATAAGATATTAAAAATTTTCAATAAAATTATTGAAAAACTAATTCGATAACTATTCCATAAAGCTGTAAAGTACTGAACGGACTCCAAGATCAACCCAGACACTAGTATTTTAATTAGAAATTAATTACTGTTATTTCTAATGACTGTTATAATATATATAGGTGGTGAATATACTTTCAAATAACCTAAGTAGCAGATCGTGATAAAAAGGCAAGTTTTTCTAACTTCATTTAATTTTAATATTAAATGTAAGTCTTGTAATTTGATATACGAAATTGTTATAACCATTATTCGTGAAATCTGTGCTTTAAAGAAGGTTATGACTTATTGTTCAAGCATAACCAAGACATATGAACTGTTACTTGCGTAAATTATTTTGATTTGATATCAAAGCATAGACTGTGGTGAAACCAATATTGTCTGGTACAAATATATATACTGATACTATCAATGACCGACATGTTTACATTGACCGGGTGGTTATTAATGACCGGCAGTTTTACACTGACCGAGTGGTTGTATAGGATGATATGCATACTCCTAGATGGTGTGGTTGGCCAAATTAACCCGGGTTGCTAAGTCTACACGACTGACAGACGCTCGTAATATATAGGGTTTGGCAGATTAAACCACAGTATATATATGTGAAAAATACTATGAACTTTACGTTCCTTCTTTTCAGATATTGTGTGAGTATAAACTATAATTTTAAAATTTGCTGAGCATTTTAAAGCTCATTCTTGCAAATATTTTTTTCCTTTGCAGATGCGTTGAATATTCTAAAAAATTCAGGAAATAATACTTGTGGGTAGAAGTCTGTGGTTAAGAACGAATGTTTATTATAATACAAAGGGTGTAATTCAACATAACTTTGATGTAATAATTAAATGTTATGTAGACAAATATTAGTATGAGATTAAGTTATTAGTTGCATGATGTTACTTTGTTCATGTTAAATAATATCAAGTACAATATCTATATGAACTATACATCTGAATGAGGGTATTGAATGATCTTGGGAGTTCTGTAAGCAGTGAGGTCGCTCCTCACTTCCAAGAACAATCTTATCATTTGTACTGTGAATGTCAGATAGATAGGAAGTATTGATATGTAGGAAAATATCTGTAAGATTATAAATCTATACATCCAAGTGAGGGTATCCAGACACGGAAATTATTCTGACGAGAAATTTAACGGATTGAGATACTGTGAATTTTGGATTTATAGAAGTTATTGTCTTATAGAATGTTTTCGTGAGCACCGAATCTGCTACAGGAAATGTAGAGATTTTGGGGCATCACAAATTTGGTATCAAAGCCTTAGGTTAGAAACCTTATGAGAAAACCCTTAGGCTATAACCTCGAAAGAATTTAGTTAATAAAGGAGATGAGCTCAAATAGAGTTATTTCGAGAGTCGAAAAGTTGTTAAGACCGTTAATAGATAAGAATACTAATAAAGTATTAAGCTATGATTTTTTTTACTAATCGAGTTTATAAATCTGATTGTAGGATGTCAGAGGACCGTCAATTGATCATAGCAGAGCCAGTAATTGATGCAGTGCCGTTGCAAGTAGTACTCCCTATCCATACTTGGATAGAATGGCCTTCAGAATCTAGGGTCGCTCAGGAAATTGAGTATATGGAGAAAAAGTTGAAGAAGTATGAGAAGATGGTAGAAAAGCTAAAAAGGAGGATAGCAAGAAAGAAGGAAGAACTTTAGATTAAGGAAAAAAATATTCTATAATATAGCTAATGATAGGGATAAATCGCTAGTCGGATAGGCTATGTAGTTTTCTTTCTGTTATGTGTATAACTAGTGATCTAAAATGAGTCACTAGATATGTATATATAGGTTTGCCATGTGAAATACAAATTTCTGTTTATCAAATTGGGATGTTTAATTATTAATCGGTATTTTTACTTATTTGTTATATTTAGATAAATGGCACCAAGAAGAAGACTTTGGGGGGGAAATTGAGGAGGAACAGGAAGAGGCGAATCCTACACAAACCCTGGTAAATATTCTGGTAGGAGCTTTACAAGGAAGACAAGCTAATGCAATACCAGCTGCACCCAATAACCCAACCACAACTCAGTTTAAAGACTTTAAATTAGTGGGACCACCGGAGTTCAGAGGAACTGATGAACCTATAAAAGCTCAAACTTGGGTTACTGAGATGGAAAAGGTGTTTAAAGTAACTAAGGTGAATGATGATCAAAAAGTAGATTTTGTTACTTTCTTTTTGAAGGATGAAGCTAACCACTGGTGGGAAGCAAACAAAGGGAGAGCTGGAGAAGGTGCCACTAATTAGGACAAATTCAAGGAGTTTTTCTTTGCCAATTATTTTCCAACTTCAATGCAAGATCGTATGGAGGTTCAATTCCTGGAATTGAAACAAGGAGAGATGACCATTACACAATACGCAGCCAAATTCAACGAGTTAGCTAGGTTTACATCACATCAGGTAGATACTGAGGCGAGAAAGAGAAGGAGGTTTGAAGGGGGACTGAAACCCCAAATTAGAAGTAGAATATCGGCATTTTGGGTGAAGACATTTGCGGAGATCCTGGAGAAGGCTATTATAACAAAGAAAGAAGGAGAAGCTTTATTGCAATTCCATAAGGAGAAGAGGGTGATTACTGGAAAAGGAAATACGAGTGGGGGCAACAGCAACAACAATAAGAGAAGGTGGGAGTTAGCTTTTCAAAACAACCCTGGAAAAGGAGGTTATAATCCTAACAATAATGCCAACAAAGGAGGTAATAATAATAACAATCAAAGATTTGAGCGTTGTCAGACATGTGGAAAGAATCACAAAGGGGAATGTTATTTTAAAGGGACGATCTGTTATACCTGCAGAGAAGACGGGCATTATTCCAACTGGTGTCCCAAAAAGAAGGAGAAGGGCAAGAATATCAAATGTTTCAATTGTGAGGAAGAGGGTTATGTGTCAAAATTCTGTCCAAAACCCAAAAAGGTGAATATGGGAGGAGGTCAGAATTCTAACAAAAAATAAGGAGCAGCGATTGCAGGAGTTACTCAGAATCGTCCGAATGCACGAACTTTCAACATGGCAGTGAGGGACGCTGTGGCGGCACAAGATGTGGTGACAGGTATCATACCAATTGATGCTGTAAATGCTTATGTGTTATTCAATTCTGGTGCTTCTTGTTCATTTGCATCTGTGGATTTTGTTAAAAGATTAAAAATACAATGTGAGGATCTAGATGTACCTTTTAATGTAGAAATTGCTAACAAAGAGATAATCCCTGTTCATACAGTACATAAGAATTATAGTGTAGCAATTCAGACAACTAGGGGAGTTTGATGTAATATTGGGAATGGATTAGTTGGGTAGGCATAAGGCAGTAATTGATTGCAAACGGAAATAAGTAAGTTTAAGAACACCCTTGAAAACAGAGGTAGTGTTTAAAGGAAGTTGTTCACCAAAGCAAGTCCGATGTTTAACTGTTATGCAAGCTAAGAGATTGCTTCGGAAGGGTGGTACAGGGTATTTAGCCTATGTTGTGGATACAAGGAAAGAAGGGGGAAAGCTAGACCAAATACCTATAGTAAATGAGTTTCTGGATGTGTTTCCAAGTGATTTACCTAGTCTTCCACCTGACAGGGAGATTGAATTTGTGATTGACCTTGCACCAGGAATAGCACCAGTTTCAAAGGCACCATATAGAATGGCACCCGTAGAGTTGAAGGAGTTGCATGTTCAGTTACAAGAACTTTTAGATAAGAAGTACATACAACCTAGTGTTTCACCATGGGGAGCACCTTTGTTGTTTGTAAAGAAGAAGGATGGGACGTTAAGATTGTGTATAGATTATCGAGAGTTAAATAAGTTGACCATCAAGAATAAGTACCCTTTACCAAGAATTGATGATTTGTTTGACCAGTTAAAAGGAGCGGAGCATTTTTCAAAAATTGATCTACGATCGGGTTATCATCAACTAAAGGTGAGAAGAGAAGATGTACCAAAGACCGCCTTTAGGACCCGATATGGACATTATGAGTTTCTTGTGATGTCTTTTGGATTAACAAATGCACCAGCAGCTTTTATGGACTTAATGAATCGAGCGTTTAAGTCATGCTTGGATAAATTTGTGGTGGTGTTTATTGATGATATCTTAATATACTCTAAGACACGGGAGGAACATGCTGAACATTTGAGGGTGGTATTAGAGATATTAAGAAAGGAACAACTTTATGCAAAATTTTCCAAGTGTGAGTTTTGGTTGAAGGAAGTTCAATTTCTAGGGCATGTAATTAATAAGAATGGGGTAGCAGTGGATCCAACAAAGATAGAAACAATCATGAATTGGGATCAACCAACAACACCAACCGAAGTTCGCAGTTTTCTTGGATTGGCAGGGTACTATCGTCGTTTTATAAAAGATTTTTCCAAAATAGCAACCCCGCTAACCAATTTAACTCGAAAGGCTGTGAAGTATAATTGGACGAACAAATATGAAGAAAGTTTTCAAGAATTGAAGAAATTGCTGAGTAGGGCACCAGTATTATCTTTACCAGATGAAACTGGGGGTCTTGTAGTTTATAGTGACGCTTCACACAGGGGTTTAGGATGTGTGTTAATGCAACATGGGAAGGTGATCGCCTATGCTTCGCGACAACTTAAAGATTATGAGAAAAGGTATCCTACTCACGATTTGGAGTTAGCAGCGGTAGTTTTTGCTTTGAAGATATGGAGGCATTATTTGTATGGGGGAAAGTGTGAAATATACACAGATCATAAAAGTCTGAAATATATTTTTACACAGAAGGAGTTGAATATGAGGCAGAGGAGATGGTTAGAGTTAATCAAGGACTTTGATTGTGAAATCTTATATCATCCTAGTAAAGCTAACGTAGTTGCAGATGCATTGAGCCGGAAGAATCAAGAAAGATTGAATACCATTACAAACAACGAGGCACTGATAAAAGAATTTGAAAAACTCGAGATTGAAGTAAGAGCTCCAGCTAACTCTAATCAAAAGTTATATGTGATAGAAACAGCCTTAACCTTATTGGATCTGTAACGACCCCAAAATTCATACAATAATATTTTCCTTCTCGATCGTTAACAATACAACTTTAATCTCTCATTACATCCTTATTCGATATTAAAAATCACTAAAAATGCGGAATATTTAAAACTTTTATAAACTTTCTTTCTATATTGCCCTGAATCGCAACCTTCACATTACATCTCTTCGATTCAAATCTATATCATGAATCGTTACAACAAAATGACTATATAAAGTATTACATATTAAAATAATATCCATCTATATTGGATAACTCTACTTATAACTCAGCGACATATTTCATTCAAAACATTAACTACAATTTGAAATTGAACATAACTAATATTCTTGAACATTAATCTCTATAAATCACTTAACACGTATCTTTACCTTGCATCCTTAACCTGCAAAAATGGTTATTTGCAAGAGTGAGCTCGACAGCTCAGCAAGTTCTAACAGTTTTCATGCATCACGTATCACATAATAAATATGCTCAACATAAATATCATAATAATTAAAGTAACATGACATACATGCTTTAATTCACATAACAAATATAAAGATTGAGTTCCTTACTCAATCAACATTATTTAACCAAAACAGTGTAGTCATAAATTGACTTTGACATTTCATGATTACAACATGTATAACGTATCATGCTCGCTTACAACATATATAACATATCATATAATTTAAAACAGTTCATCAAATTCACGTAGACAAGTAGGAACCGAAAGACTTGCCTGGCTCGTGGATTACCAATTACCGAAAAACTGCTTAATATAATCTGCTTCATGATCCTACATAACATATCACCATACGCATCAATTATTAGTCACTTAGCAACACTTATCAGACGTCTAAGTAAATTCTAATTTACACTTCTTAATTCTCTTCCATTCTCTTGTTTGACACTCGCTGTCAAAACATATGTATAATTAACGATATAAGTTAATTATTACATAGCTAATCTTCATCGTAAGTTAACCAATTAAGATTAACTAATACCTCAATAACTAATAAGTTAATAATTAACCACCACGTAATTTGATCACCTCACATAATCATGTTGCATTTCACATAATTAACCAATTATAATTACATCTTACGTCAATCAAATTACATTTCAAGTTAAACATAATTATATTTACTAAAATTCATGTTTTATAACTTAGAACAACATCTAATATCGTCGACAGCACTATACTTGCGTATGTGCATGATCGACGCCCTCCGATTGCCTCCGAATACGCATCAGTCACACAGATAACCATTTTGACCCTTGCTAAAGACCTCAAATCAAAAAAGTTAAAAAACAAAAGTTGTAGGTCTACTCGTGTTCGTTCCGAATCAACTTGAATCGCCTCAATCGGAGTTCGTATGAAAACGTTATGGCCATTTTACTAACAGATGTCAAAACAGTTTCGCATTACAACAACTAAACTACCCCGGACAGCAAGGGTACCCACTGGGGCGGGTCCCACAGGGTAAAAACACCCGCTGGGGCGGGTCCAAGGGCTGGTGGAGGGGCTGGTTCGCGAACTGGTGGAAAAATAAGCCAATTTGGCTTACTCCGTCACACCGAATTCGAATTTTTCCAACATGACAAACATGAAACATGTGACAAACAATATTTTAAGCTTATTAACATGCTCATAACATAAAAATTTCATATAAACACATAATCACAACCAAGATTTCATGGAATTCGAAGAAAAACACAATTTTAATCGTTCTTGACGAAAATTGCTACTACGAATTCATTTTTCATCCAATTCAAGTGATTCCGATTGTAACCACTTCTATTCTTAACATACTAACATAATACTTAATCAATTTTAACAAAAACTTATAATCAACATCACTTTTGATAGTTTCAAAAGCTATTTTTCAGAAATTAGTTCACATAAAATCACTATGAACCCCGTTCTTCTTGTTTATCAAAATTTCATGAATTAAATTGTTAAAACAGCCATATAACTCATATATAATCATGTTATATCACATATTACATATAACTTCATGCTTTCATCAATTCATTTGATAATTTAAGGACTATTTTCAAGATAACTTCATGATAAAACACTATGAACATGATTTCTCCATGTTCATCCTATCTTTGTGAATTAAAACACTTATACAACTATAAAAATTATAGGTAAACATATATATACACACATATATATATATATATATGTACACACCCCACACATATATCAAAATCAAGAGCTTTCACACAAGACTTTACAAGAGAACTCTAAAATCATGAAAACATAGAAGAACATAGTTTAAAACTTGTTTTTACAACAATTGATTTCCGAAAATCTTTCATGGTATACAATTACATATGAAAACATATGAACATCATATACATATAAATTCATGATTATGAAAAC
Source organism: Panax stipuleanatus (assembly GCA_020205555.1). Classification (NCBI taxonomy): domain Eukaryota; kingdom Viridiplantae; phylum Streptophyta; class Magnoliopsida; order Apiales; family Araliaceae; genus Panax; species Panax stipuleanatus. The sequence continues at coordinate 2,794,253 of CM035116.1, forward strand.
CTAATTTGATAAAGAAGAATTACAACACATAAGAGTTGAGTACAAGGGTTAGGGTATAACCTTACTAGTTTTAATTAAAGAGAAGAGATGATGAAGATGATGATCCTCTCTTGCCTTCTCAAGCTTTTCTTCCTCTTCTCTCTTCTTCTTCTCTAACAATTCTCTCTAACTCTCTTCTTCTTTTTCTTTCTTTGTTTTGACTTAGGCTTTTAAAAACTAATGTATCTTTTAACTTAGCATATATTATACAATATACAATATACAATATACATATATAATATATATGTAACTTATATTATTAATATAGCTAATAAATAATATACTAATTGCTATACTAACTACCACTTATTACATAGGTTACAAAATTTGAAAAGCCCAAGGCCATGTTTGGCAAAACCACATTATTTTTAAAAACTAACTTTTTGAGCTTAAGGCCATGTTTGGTAAAACAAAGCTATTTTAAAAACCACTTTTTAGCTAAGGTCTTGTTTGGAGAAATAGGGTTAATCAAGTACAAGGGCCTTGTTTGGTAAAACTATTTAAAATCTCTTTTAACTCTTTTAATAAATCCTTTTAACACATACTTTTTAATGTTATCCTTTAACTAATTAAAACTCAACATTCTAATTTAATTAATTAAAAGTCTAACATCAATTAATCACATAAAATTGTCACATAATTATAATTACTCTCTAATTATAATTTCATGTAACAATTATCATATCACTACATCTAATTTAATTATCTCAATTAAATTAGAAGTATAACATAAAATTATTACATATTAACTAAATTAAATATTAAATAATCATTTAATTAATATAATACACTTAATTACATTACTCCATATTAATCACATAATCTCAATAAATAATTTAATTAAAATATTTATTTACTTTAATAAATATTAAAATTAATATTTAAATTCTCTTCACACCAAATCACATATTTCACAATATATAACACATATACACATACTCGTACTTAAACATCTTAAAATAAGAATTTTATTTATTAAATTCTCATTTATTAATTCTTAAAAATTCGAGATGTCACAGGATCAAATCAAAGAGATGCAGGAGAAGGATGCAGCATGTCAGAAATGTAAAGCTGAGATAACTCATGAGAAGAACATTAAATTTTGACTAGATAAGGAGGGAGTACTGAGGTATGAAGATAGAGTGTGGGTTCCAGCGATACAAGTATTGAAAGATGAAATCTTAGCAGAAGCCCATAGTTCCAAGTTTGCTGTCCATCCGGGAAGTACTAAGATGTATAAGGACTTAAGTCTGCATTTTTGGTAGTCGAACATGAAGAGAGAAATAGTAGAATGGGTAAGTAAGTGTCTCACATGCCAGAGAGTTAAAGCTGAGCATCAAAGACCAAGTGGATTACTACAACCTCTATCGATTCCTGAATGGAAGTGGGAGCACATCACTATGGACTTTGTGGTAGGACTTCCTGTCACTCAGAAAGGCTACAATACTATCTGGGTAATAGTTGATCGTCTCACCAAGTCAGTTCATTTTCTACCTATCAACGTTACTTATAATCTCGATCGTTTGGCCAAGTTATACATAAAAGAGATTATTTCTAGACATGGAGTTCCTGTATCTATAGTGTCAGACCGGGATCCACGATTTACTTCGAACTTTTGGAGAAGTCTTCAAGCACACTTGGGAACCCAACTGAGGTTGAGCACATCGTATCATCCGCAAACCGATGGCCAAAGTGAGAGAACTATTCAGACGCTGAAAGGTATGTTGAGAACCTGCATTATGAATTTTAAAGGGAGTTGGGAGGACCAATTACCTTTGGTAGAGTTTGCATATAATAACAGTTATCATGCTAGTATTGGAATGCCACCGTACGAAGCTTTGTATGGACGAAAGTGTAGAACACCTTTATGTTGGGATGAAGTTGTGGAAAGACAAATGCTTGGACCTGAGTTAGTTCAACAAACCACGGAGAAGATTCGAATTATACGACAATGGTTGCAAGCATCTCAAGACCGACAGAAGAAATATGTTGATCAACACAGACAGATTAGGGAGTTTAATGTTGGAAGTCATGTCTTTCTGAAAGTATCTCCTTGGAAAGGCAAAATTCGTTTTGGTAAAAAGGGAAAGCTGAGCTCGAGGTTCATTGGCCCATTTCAAGTATTAAGGAGAATAGGTGAGGTAGCCTATGAGGTAGCTTTACCCCCAGAGTTAGGACACATCCATAATGTGTTTCATGTGTCTATACTACGTCTGTATAAATCCGATTATAAGCATGTGATAAACTATAAACCTGTTCAGATAGAGAAAGACTTATCATATATAGAGGTTCCAGTACAGATAGTTGATCGAAAGGAACAGGTGTTGAGGAATAAGGTTATATCATCGGTTAAAGTAATCTGGAAGAATCATGATATTGAAGAAGCTACATGGGAATTGGAGGATAAGATGCGAGAAGACTTTCTGCATTTGTTTTCATAAGCTGTAATTTCAATTTCGGGACGAAATTCTTATAAGAGGGGGTGATTGTAATATTCCAAAATTTAAATAGGAATATTAATATAAACGGTAAATATAACTATGACTAATATATTGTGTGATGTGTAGTTAATATTATTATTGGAATATATATATAATTATATATCAACACATAAGATATAACTATGTACAGATATATGAAAAGTTTTATAGGTAAACCCAATTTATAGTTTATTTAAATAAGGAATTCTAACCCTAATTAATACACAGGAATTTTAGCATAATACATTGATAATGTTATATATTATGATTATTATATACATATATTAATTTAATATGATGTATTAAATATTTAATTGGAAAAAATTATAAGGAAACCCTAACCCTAATTATAAAACCCTAATCTTAATTAAAAACCCTAATTCTAAACTGATAAACCCTAGTTGTTCATTATTGTTTATAAATTTTCTAAAGAGTATAGGAAATAACTAAATTACCCTTGTATTTAAGTGGAAAATTACCAAAATACCCTTAGTACATGTAAAATGACTAAAATGGCCTTATTTTGTTTTGTTTTAAATGAGATAAGTGCAAATCTTTTACTTGGAAATTAAAAGATTTGCCTTATCTAATTTACCACAAGGGTTTGACAACACAACATTTTCAATTAATGCTATAGACTTACTTGTCAAAATAAAAGAGGAATTAGGTTTTTACCCCTACTTGAACTTTTCACATAAGGTAAGGTTTTAGGAACACAAAGCCACGAAAATTTCTATTTAATATACATAGCCAATTGACTCATAAACCTTTCCCAGCAAGCCAGAAATGGAATCAAGAAGGAAAGAATCAAAAAGTACTCAAAAAGGTTTTAAAAAAAACCTAACCTTACTTTAATTTTTGATTTCTGAAGTTTTAATTGTTGTTGTTATTGTTTAGATATGTTCATTAGTAAGTTATTAAGTGATCTGGGTTGCTAAAACATAAATCCATACCATTTAAAAGCATCAAAATAGAGTTTTAAGCAAAACTGTCAAAGTTGCAAAACAGGGTCTGACAACGAATGTCAGCCCTCTTATCTCGCTAACCGTTTGTTGTTTAGATGTTATGAAAGTTGTTAGTTGTACTATGTAGTGTTGTTAGCAGTCTAGAAGTGATAGACTGAAATTGGAACATAGGATTAGGAGTTATAAGCCGTCAAAGGTCGTTGACCGAGCATGACCGGCTGCTTTCTAGGTAACCCAGAAAGCTTAAGAACACGATCTGACAGGTGGTTTGACCGCCTAGATCTTTTTCCTGTCAGTCTGGTTTGGTGTTGGATGTTAATTTGATTGTACCTTGACATGAGTACTATATAACTAGAGCACTGTCAAGACCTAAGAAGTCACTGGCCGGAAAATAGAAACAGTCAAAACCCGTTGACCGTCCAGGTTCGATTTCTGGGTAACCCAGAAATTTCAAGCAACGGTATGACAGGTTGTTTAAGGGCTTGGATCTTGTTACCTGTTGAGAGATAGACTCTGTGACTGCTCAAACCATGTACCCTTGTAGTTAGTCTATAGAGCCCGACGACTAGAACACCAAAATATTAACCGGTCGGCAAGATATAAGACCCTAAAGGTCGTTGACCGGCGTTGACTGAACCTTTCTGGGCAGCCCAGAAAAGAAGAACAGCTTCAGGATAGTTGGTTTGACAGATTGTGTAAACTTATAGAGATATTTTTAAGTAGTTAATTAACCATGGACGTGTACTACTACATCAGTACTACAACTTCATCAAATTAGATTACCCAGAAACTAAGTTAATTGCTAGAAAAATTGAGTCAAACCGAGCTCTAGGGCGTTGACCAATGTGTTCTTGGCTGAGCCAAGAACACCTATAGCCACACTTCTGTCGCTAAAGGTCTTTAGCGACAAGCAATATTTAAAAATTAATTTTATTAATTAAAATAATTAAAATAAATATAAAAAAATATTAAAAAAATTCTAAAAAATTCTAAAAAATCATTTTTTACTATAATAATTTTCAATATTTTGACATAAAATTTTATTAATATTTAATATATTTAAATATTAATAATAATAAGAGTAATTAATAATAAATTACTTAGAAATAAGATTAGTGATTTAAAAATAATTTAAATAATAATAATTTATTTAAAAATGATAATAATGATTGAAAAATCATTATTAAATAAAATAAATTATTTAAACATAATATGGATGAATTAAAATTATTTTAAAGGGTTAATTAAATATTTAAAAATAATATTATTAACTTAAAAATTATTTTAAATGATATTAAATCATTTAAAAATTATTTTGATTATTTAGAAATTTTAATAAATAATATCTAAAGCATATAAATAAGATATTAAAACTTTTCAATAAAATTATTGAAAAACTAATTCGATAACTATTCCATAAAGCTGTAAAGTACCGAACGGACTCCAAGATCAACCCAGACACTAGTATTTTAATTAGAAATTAATTATTGTTATTTCTAATGGCTGTTATAATATATATAGGTGGTGAATATACTTTCAAATAACCTAAGTAGCAGATCGTGATAAAAAGACAAGTTTTTCTAACTTCATTTAATTTTAATATTAAATGTAAATCTTGTAATTTGATATACGAAATTGTTATAACCATTATTCGTGAAATCTGTGCTTTAAAGAAGGTTATGACTTATTGTTCAAGCATAACCAAGACATATGAACTGTTACTTGCGTAAATTATTTTGATTTGATATCAAAGCATAGACTGTGGTGAAATCAATATTGTCTGGTACAAATATATATGCTGATACTATCAATAACCGGCATGTTTACATTGACCGGGTGGTTATTAATGACCGGCAGTTTTACACTGACCGGGTGGTTGTATAGGATGATATGCATACTCCTAGATGGTGTGTTTGGCCAAATCAACCCGGGTTGCTAAGTTTGCACGACTGACAGACGCTCGTAATATGTAGGGTTTGGCAGATCAAACCTCAGTATATATATGTGAAAATACTATGAACTGTACGTTCCTTCTTTTAGATATTGTGTGAGTATAAACTGTAATTGTTTAAAATTTGCTGAGCATTTTAAAGCTCATCCTTGCAAATATTGTTTTCCTTTGCAGATGCGTTGAATATTCCGAAAAATTCAGGAAATAATACTTGTGGGTAGAAGTCTGTGGTTAAGAACGAATGTTTTTTATAATACAAAGGGTGTAATTCAGCATAACTTTGATGAAATAATTAAATGTTATGTAGACAAATATTAGTATGAGATTAAGTTATTAGTTGCATGATGTTACTTTGTTCATGTTAAATAATATCAAGTACAATATCTATATGAACTATACATCTGAATGAGGGTATTAAATGATCTTGGGAGTTCTGTAAGCAGTGAGGTCGCTCCTCACTTCCAAGAACAATCTTATCATTTGTACTGTGAATGTCAGATAGATAGGAAGTATTGATATGCAGGAAAATATCTGTAAGATTACAAATCTATACATCCAAGTGAGGGTATCCAGACACGAAAATTGTTCTGACGAGAACTTTAACGGATTGAGATACTGTGAATTTTGGATTTATAGAAGTTATTGTCTTATAGAATATTTTCGTGAGCACCGAATCTGCTACAGGAAATGTAGAGATTTTGGGGCGTCACATTAAATCACTCTCATAATTCACGTAATTTATTTATTTCACTCAATAAATAAATCACATAAAATATTTATTTAACTCAATAAATATTTAAAATTAACTATTAAAATCTCAATCGTTACAATATAAACCCGGCGCAGCTTCATAACAATACAAATGATATGCTGAATTAACTATAACCAACTGTATACTACACAACTGTGTACATACATTTTTTCCTATTATTATATATGGGTCAAACATAAAACTTCTGAGTATTCTCCTTGTCTAAGATTTGATGCGCTCATCAAAATATTTAGTCAAAAAGGTAAGAAGAAAATATAGCTTTACTCCAAAAGACAACAAATAAATAAAGAAGGTAATTTTTTATTTTAAAAGGGAAGAAAATGAATGGAATTGGAGTATTTTAATATTAAAAATTTTAAATTGTAAGAATTCATTTAATTAAATTTTGCAACTAATAAATATTACAATTCATAACAAATTTTAATTATTTTTTAATAGTTATAGTTCTTTGGATTAGAATTAAACAAATTAACATATTTTTTTTAAAAAAAATTATAAATTGACCAATGAATTCAAATTGTTGCCTAATTTTTTTTAATACCTCCACTGTCTAACAAATAAGAAGAAAATAAATTCTTACAATAAAAAAAGAATTGATATTTTTACAAGTAAAAGTGATAGTTCCACGAGTTTCCTCTCACGTGAATAAGGGTGTACATGAATCAAGTCGAGTCGAGTATTAAGTGTGCAGTTCGAACCCGGAACAGCCTGCTTCGGCTGGTTTCTAGGCCAAATGCCAAATTTCTTTCACGAAATCGGTTTAACACAGCCACATAGTACTTCTATTATACTTATAAGTCTATATAGCAACTAAGAACATGTCCCAATATAATTTAGCATGAATTACAACAAGAATCAAGAATTGGAATTTGATAGAAAAATGAAAACGAAGAACATGGATATTGACGTATGAATTTGATTGCTAGTAAGCCACATTGTATACTCATATGATTGTAAGTCTTATACAGCAATCAATAAACAATTTGCCATCACAACTTCATGGATTCTATACTAAGTCCAAGTAATTGAAATTCTTGACAGAGAATGAAAATTAAGAACAAGGGATGTATACTATACCTCTGTATCACGAATTAAGCTTGCTAATGCTGCTAAATCTAGAATGCCCACACTGATATATGTATATGCTCTCAATTCTATACTTAAGCAATTCTCAGCAATGAAAAATGTGAAGAGAAATGGGTTGTATTTATAGCAAAAACCAATACTCAGACAATGTTATCCTCCCATGAATCAAACCAATGAGAATTTAAATTGTATGGAGGTTAAGAAGTGGAAGAAACCTTAGGTACTAGCCTTATAAGAAGATCGAAAAGATAGTGGTGGTAGGTACATCTTCGTACTCCTATACAGTTTGAATATTTCGAACTGTGAGCTTCGCTAAAAATCTCCTCTTTAACTCCTGGTACTGGCGGTACCCAGATTCCACCTTCAAATCGTAGCAGTCCCTCACTGTCGTACCTTCAATTCACCTTGGGAGTACAAAGATGTACTTATCACCACTATCTTTTCGATCTTCCTATAAGGCTACTACCTAAGGTTTCTTCACCCACCTAAGGTTCATAACCTACTACTTTGATACCAACCTGTGACACCCCCAAATCCGGGTACTTCGTTTCCACATGATTTGGTGTTCACTTTCTAATTAAAACATACATCTACCCAATAAAGAATTTGCAAAGTAAATTACAACCTTCATAAATGCTCAAATAAAATCTTCCTTGAAAAAGGATTACAACTTGTCCAATATAAAATTCCAGGGTTATCTAAACCTAACATCAATCAAAATAAATGCGAAATAAAACATCGTCAACTACGTCTTATTACAATAGAAATGTGAATCAACAAGCCTTCACTTGCTCGTCTTTTCTTTTCCTTTACTTGTTGACGGAACGTCAACATTCTTGGTTTCAACTGCAAGGGTTGTAAAACATACAAGAGTGAGCAAACAAAACTGTTGGGTTTGTACGAAATCGTGATGCAATCAAATTGCAAAAATTAGCTGAAGCATGGTATATCAGTGTTTAAAAAATTTCTACAAAACCATTACCCGGATCATCCTTTATGCAAATTATTAATTTAAAACGATAAATAAGAAGTTATGGAATCATACCCTTGTAGAACGAAGCTTCCACAGATACTAGTTCAACTCCTTGTTCTTCGTGATCTCCTTGAATTTCTGGGTTAGATTCCTTCCTTTGATCAACGTTAGCCACCCAAGTGTTTGGCCTCTAGAGGTGATCCACCAAGGAAGATGAATTATCAAGAAGGAGGGTGTTTGGCTAAACCTTAGTTTTCTATCCTCTATAGAAAAGGAGTACTCTCCAACAATTGGAATTGCATCAAATCAATATCTATTATAAGACTCCTCTTATATAAATATTGGTCAACCCTTCTAATCCTATTAGACATGGGATTTCTTTTAATTAATTCAACTCCTTTAATTAATTTAGGCTTCCCACCACATGAGAATAATTAATTAAATTCATTTAATTAATTTGTCTCCTAGTCTTATTAGGAATAAATGAGAGTACTAATATTAAAGTAATTACTAAACTCCTTTAGAAATTAAAATAATAATAATTGTAATAATATTAATAAGACTCCTCCTATTAATTTATATTTAATATTTCCAAAATATTAAATAATAAACATTAAGCTATTTAATTTATTTTATCACAATAGATTAAATTAATTACACTTAATGCATTATTACGATTATGCCATTACCTTCTTAAATAATTATTCTTCCTTTTATGGTGTGACCCTTTAAGTTCTCTATATTAAACCGGTTGTGAATAAATCAATTAGAACAATTCTAATCTTATTTAAATAAATAAATTAAACTAATAATCTATTTAAATAAATAATATTTATTCTACAATAGGGATAAGCCTCCCTAGCGATCAACGACTTTTCAGATAATATAGATTTCAACATTAATCATAAAAGAACTTGTGAGTAAATAGTTACCATACAATTCAATCCTTCCACCATACAATGTCCCAATTAAATATAAGACATGAATTTACTGTCAAGTCTTATTTTATTTAATTATATGTATTTCGATTAGAAAATGCACAACTCCAAATAATGCAAATTAGAAACTCCTTTCTAATTTTATTTTACCTTGGCCAAGGATTCCTGGGTTGTCATTTAACGAATCACATAGGATATATCTCCTCTTTTACTAGAGGTGGTAGATTCTTTATTGATCATTCATTATCTCCATATGTAACTCATTATACCCAAGCATACCCTATATATGCCTTAAAAGGTCTTAAGGAATAAGTCAAAGTATAATTTGTTACATACAAGATACTATGATGATCTCAAGTCCAAGGATCACTTGTACTACTATCACATTAGGAATTCCTATTGACAGGCGAGTAAAACTCCATTAGGTATTCCATAGCAAATCACGTTCAGTGAACTTATTCTCCAATAAGCACCTACATACTTGCTTTAGTGTCTCCACACAAATGATCATGAGATCAATCATCCTCATCCAATGAGCAAGCAACATATGTACCAATCTATTCGGATTTACTAATCCCCTTTTTAGTAATCCCACGATTGGGAACTATTTTAGTTTTAAAACTTTCTAAGAATTTAGATCTCATTAGCATGATCATCATCATGATTCTAAAAGCATTGCTTAAAACTATGGGTTATTTACATATTATAAAAACAGCAACATGTAGATATTTAAATGCCTTTAATAAATGAATATTTTATTAATAAATAAATAAGATTGTTTATAAAGTACGTGCTTTATCATCATACATGATTGGCTTGCATGCACACTACTATCAATCTCCCACTTGCACTAAAGCCAATCGCCATGGTATCTCATACCCATCTTCTCTAAGTGACGATCAAACTGCTGTTGTGTTAAAGCTTTAGTAAATGGATCTGCAATGTTGTCTTGAGAGTCTACACGCTCCAAGGTGACGTCTCCTCTTTCAATGATCTCCCTGATCAAGTGAAATCGCCGCAACACGTGTTTAGATTTTTGATGAGACCTCGGTTCCTTAGCCTGTACAACTGCTCATGTGTTGTCACAGTAAACGGGAACTACTTCTCCAATGCTAGGAACCATACCAAGTTCAGTTATGAACTTCTTCATCCAAACAGCTTCCTTTGCAGCTTCACTTGCAGCTATATACTCTGCCTCTGTCACTGAATCAGCAACTGTTTGCTGCTTGGAACTCTTCCAACTCACTGCGTCTCAGTTCAAGGTAAAAATATACCCCGAAACAGATTTACTATCATCTTGGTCCGTTTGAAAACTTGAGTCTGTGAAGCCCTCGAGTTTTAATTCAGACCCACCGTAGACAAGAAAAATATCCTTAGTCCTTCTCAAGTATTTTAAGATATTCTTCACTGCTTTCCAGTGCTCTTCTCCTGGATTCGACTGGTATCTGCTCGTTACACTAAGTGCATGAGCAACATTCGGTCTAGTATATATCATACCGTACATGATAGATCCTATTGCAGAAGCATAAGGGATCTTACTCATACGGTCTCTCTCCTCAGGTGTCTTTGGGGCCTATTTCTTGGAGTGATGTATTCCATGGCTCATCGGCATGAGACCTCTTTTGGAATCTTCCATGCTAAATCTCTTTAGCATTGCATCAATGTACGTTCCTTGGGATAAACCAAGCATCCTTTTAGATCTATCTCTACAGATCTTTATCCCTAAAATATAGGATGCTTCTCCCAAGTCCTTCATGGAGAAGTGTTTAGATAACCAGATTTTAATTGATTGTAGCATAGGAATGTCATTCCCTATCAGTAATATATCATCAACATATAATACAAGGAATGAAACTGCGCTCCCACTAACCTTCTTGTACACACATGGTTCATCGTCATTTTTGACAAAATCAAACTCTTTGATTGTCTCATCAAAACGAATGTTCCATCTACGAGAAGCTTGCTTTAATCCATAAATGGATCGTTGCAGCTTACAGACTTGATTTATTCCAACCTCTGAAACAAATCCCTCTGGCTGTGTCATATACACATCCTCCTCAAGTTTTTCATTGAGGAAGGCCGTTTTCACGTCCATCTGCCAGATCTCATAGTCGTTATAAGCTGCAATCGCAAGCAAAATTCGAATGGACTTGAGCATAGCTACTGGTTTGAAGGTTTCATCATAGTCAACTTCTTATCTTTGTTTGAAACCTTTTGCAACCAGTCGGGCCTTATAGGTCTCTACCTTGCCGTCCGCTCCAGTCTTTCTTTTAAAGACCCATTTACACCCAATAAGCTTAATGCCTTCAGGTGGTGAAACCAAAGTCCATACTTTGTTTTCATACATGGAGTCCATTTCGGATTTCATAGCTTCAAGCCATTTTCCTGAGTCTTTATTACTCATAGCCTGTTCGTAATTCAATGGATCATCATCATTCATGATGTGTGCCTCATCGTCATCCTCTATAACGAATCCATACCTCTTAGGTATCTTCGGTACTCTTTCAGATTTACGAACAGGTTGTGGTATAGTAGGTTCTTCTACTTAGTCAGGTACCTGACTTTGATCCGTGGTAATTTGTGGTTCTTGAACTTCTTCAAGTTATATCTTACTCCCACTGACCCCTTCATGGATAAACTTCTTTTCCAAGAAGGCAGCATGTTTCGCAACAAACACCTTTTTGATCAGTTGGATGATAGAAATAATACCCTAAAGTTTCTTTAGGGTATCCCACAAATCTACACTTATCGGATTTAGTCTGTAGCTTATCATTTTCAAACTTTTTGACATAAGCTGGGCAACCCCAAGTCTTAACATGCTTAAGATTTGGTTTCCTCCCCTTCCACATCTCATATGGAGTCTTTGGGGCAGATTTGGTAGGTACCTTGTTAAGTAGGTATGCAGCCGTTTCTAGGGCATAACCCCAGAAGGAAATTGGAAGGACGGTAAAACTCATCATAAATCGAACCATGTCCAACAGTGTTCGATTTCTCCTTTCAGATACTCCATTTAACTGTGGTGTACCTGGAGGAGTCCATTGTGAGATTATACCATTTTCTTTGAGACAATTGAGAAACTCACCGCTTAAGTATTCTCCACCTCGATCTGATCGAAGTATCTTTATACTCTTGCCCGTTTGTTTCTCTACTTCACTTCTGAACTCTTTGAACTTTTCAAATGATTCTGACTTGTATTTCATTAAATACACATATCTAAATCTTGAGTGATCATCAGTGAAAGTAATAAAATAAGAATACCCACCTCGTGCACTTGTTGTCATAGGTCCGCAAACGTCTGTGTGAATCAATGCCAACAACTCTGTACCTCTTTCTCCTTTTCCACTAAAAGGAGATTTAGTCATTTTACCCATGAGACAAGATTCACAAGTTGGATATGATTCATAATCAGATAACTCAAGGAGCCCATCTTTATGCAACTTGGATAATCTTATTTCATTGATATGACCGAGTCTACAGTGCCACATGTAGGTATAATTAATATCATCTCTTTTCCTTTTCTTAGTTTGTTCAATTTGAAAAATATTTTCTTGTAAGTCAAGTGTATAAAGTCCATTTCACAAATTTCCAACACCATATAAAACATCGTCTTTATAAATAGAACAACTATTGTTCTTTATAACAACGTTAAATCCTTCCATATCCAATATAGAAATTGAAATAATTTTTTTTAATAATATTCGGAACATAATAACAATTATTAAGATAAATGAACTTGCCCGAAGGCATTGCTAAATAATAAGTTCCTACAGCTAATGCAGCAACCTTTGCTCCATTCCCCACTCGTAGGATCACCTCATCATTGTTCAACTTTCTACTTCTGACCAGTCCCTTCACATTATTACATATGTGAGAACCACAACCGATATTCAATACCCAAGTAGAATTATGACTTTCAGAAAAATTAATTTCAATCATAAGCAAACCTTGATTGGAAGTCGAAGCTTCTCCAAACTTCTTGTCTGCCAGAAACTTCTTGCAGTTCCTCTTCCAATGACCCGGCTCATTGCAATGGAAGCACATTCCTTTGCTAGCTGGATCAGGTTTCTTTTGTTCCTTTATGTTCACCTTGCCCTTGGTCATCCGAGATCGGAAGAGCTCCTTAGATATCTCATATCTAGCAGTCCTACTTTGTTCACCATACAACTCCTTGAGGTGAATCAACATAGTAGGAGCATCCATGTTTTCGTGCTGACGCTGAAGCTCGTTATTCATGGATGCGAGCATGATACATTGAGCCACAGATGCATCATCTTGCCACTTTACAATGGTAGCAATCTCTTCCTCAGAGGCTGTTTCTAGAACAGTTCCAGGGACAGGTGAGTTTAGGACATAAGAAATCTTTTCAGCAGTGAGAACTATTCTCAGATTTCTTAGTCAGCCCGTATAATTCGGCCCGGTAAGCTTATTAGCATCAAGTATGCTTCGCAGTGAAATTAGTGATTTTGACATTTTTAAAATTCTGCATGTGAAAAACAACATTTTAGCAAACATTCATTTTATTAATTTTGCATACCAAAATAAATTTAGGTCTTTATTTTAAATTGGTATCTCCCACTATTTTTATCAAACTATATTACCCTCACTTATATAGTTCGGCAACATCTAATTAAAGATTTGCTAGTGAGAATAAGGATCCCATTTCAAATGTATATAACTTTGTGGATAGCACAACAAGCGATATACAAATAAATAGGTAGACAACTCTTGTTAATTACATCACTATATAACTCCTTTTATTTTGCCTCTTAAATCATAATAGTCAAGTGTGTGCACATCCGAACTAAAATAATTTAAGTTAAGTCCAGCCTAGAACTTCTATAAATTCAAAAAAGAAAAATGTTCGTCCTTGTGGATAGCACAACAAGACTAGATCGTTCAATTTTCTTGATAAGCATTAAATGTGATTAATTAACATCTTAAATATGCAATACTCGCCTTGTGGATAGCACAACAAGCTCATATTAAATATTTAATACTCTATTAATTTATCATGCTAGAAGGCGACGTTCGATATTCCAAATATCATTTGAACGCTTCGGACTTAATATTATTTCTTTGAGGGGTTTGTTATTATTTGTCTCATCTTGTTTAGCGCGCATGCACATATATATATAAAATACGCGTCATTTTATTAAACATGCGAAGCATGTTTGCATAAAATATAATATATATAATATTTAGCATGCAATATAGAATATTATATTCTACCCGGATTGATTACGAACTTTTATTCTAGTTTGGTTCACTAGAGCCACCAAGTGAACCAAAAGGTCAAACCTAGGAGTGCAAGAATTTAAATTTAAATATAACTATTACATTTAAACCCGGGCTCCATACAAACGGGTCTTCACGCGCTCCTTGCTCCTTGGTCTCCAATTTTTTAAAGATAATTCTAACTATTTCTATTACATTAAACTATTTAATTTAAATAGAAACCTTGATCAGCAGTCAAGGGGAAGTACATAGGAGGGAGATAGAATTTTACATCAAGAAAATTTTTTTTAGAGAAGACGAGGTACACAGACCCTATTTAATAAAACTCATTCATTCAAGCATTCAACTAAAATAAAATCCAATCACATTGGTCAAATAGTCCATAATCAATCCCCATTTATTATCATACATATCACCATATATATCAATAAATTAAATATTCATCTCATGAATTAAAACATTCCATATATATATGAGTATCATTTAAGGGGCAATTTTAAATTGCATGAAATCCAATTTCAAGATTAAAATAAACTCTTTATTTTAATTATAAAATTATTTAGAATATAATATATAAATATATCATATATATATATATATATATTTGATATTACCGTATATATTATATATATTTATATAACAAATCAGGTTATATATATATATATATATATATATATATATATATATATATAATATAAATTCACATTTATTTTTTAAAAAGAAGTCACCTTCTTTTATTAAAAGAGTCCTGCAGGTTTATTAAAAGAGTCTTTTCCTGATGTGTCACCTTCTTTTTGGAGTAAGAAAGAGATAACACCTTTTCTTTGCAGAATTCAAGATTAACACCCAAAAAAAAAATTGTGATTCGTCCCAAAAAATAAACGTAATTTTTTTTCTTAAAAAAAATAACATTATACAATAAAATTATGCCCAATAAATTATTTTAAATACATACCCATATGTATATGAAATCAAAAATAAATTAATAATTGCATAAAGGTTTGGCTCTGATACCACTGTTGGGTTTGAACGAAATCGTGATGCAATCAAATTGCAAAAATTAGCGGAAGCATGGTATATCAGAGTTTAAAAAATTTCTACAAAACCATTACCCGGATCATTCTTTATGCAAATTATTAATTTAAAACGATAAATAAGAAGTTATGGAATCATACCCTTATAGAACGAAGCTTCCACAGATACTAGTTCAACTCCTTGTTCTTCGTGATCTCCTTAAATTTCCGGGTTAGATTCCTTCCTTTGATCAACGTTAGCCACCCATGTATTTGGCCTCTAGAGGTGATCCACCAAGGAAGATGAATTATCAAGAAGGAGGGTGTTTGGCTAAACCTTAGTTTTCTATCCTCTATAGAAAAGGAGTACTCTCCAACAATTGAAATTGTATCAAATCAATATCTATTATAAGACTCCTCTTATATAAATATTGGTCAACCCTTCTAATCCTATTCGACATGGGATTTCTTTTAATTAATTCAACTCCTTTAATTAATTTAGGCTTCCCACCACATGAGAATAATTAATTAAATTCATTTCATTAATTTGTCTCCTAATCTTATTAGGAATAAATGAGAGTACTAATATTAAATTAATTACTAAACTCCTTTAGAAATTAAAATAATAATAATTGTAATAATATTAATAAGACTCCTCCTATTAATTTATATTTAATATTTTCAAAATATTAAATAATAAATATTAAGCTATTTAATTTATTTTATCACTATAGATTAAATTAATTACACTTAATGCATTATTACGATTATGCCATTACCTTCTTAAATAATTATTCTTCCTTTTATGGTGTGACCCTTTAGGTTCTCTATATTAAACCGGTTGTGAATAAATCAATTAGAACAATTCTAATCTTATTTAAATAAATAAATTAAACTAATAATCTATTTAAATAAATAATATTTATTCTATAATAGGGATAAGCCTCTCTAGCGATCAACAACTTTCCAGATAATATAGATTTCAACATTAATCATAAAAGAACCTGTGAGTAAATAGTCACCGTACAATTCAATCCTTCCACTATATAATGTCCCAATTAAATATAAGACATGGATTTACTGTCAAGTCTTATTTTATTTAATCATATGTATTTCGATTAGAAAATGCACAACACCAAATAATGCAAATTAGAAACTCCTTTCTAATTTTATTTTACCTTGGCCAAGGATTCCTGGGTTGTCATTTAACGAATCACATAGAACATATCTCCTCTTTTACTAGAGGTGGTAGATTCTTTATTGATCATTCATTATCTCCATATGTAACTCATTATACCCAAGCATACCCTATATATGCCTTAAAAGGTCTTAAGGAATAAGTCAAAGTATAATTTGTTACATACAAGATACTATGATGATCTCAAGTCCAAGGATCACTTGTACTACTATCACATTAGGAATTCCTATTGACAGGCGAGTAAAACTCCATTAGGTATTCCATAGCGAATCACGTTTAGTGAACTTATTCTCCAATAAGCACCTACATACTTGCTTTAGTGTCTCCACACAAATGATCATGAGATCAATCATCCTCATCCAATGAGCAAGCAACATATGTACCAATCTATTCGGATTTACTAATCCCCTTTTTAGTAATCCCACGATTGGGAACTATTTTAGTTTTAAAACTTTCTAAGAATTTAGATCTCATTAGCATGATCATCATCATGATTCTAAAAGCATTGCTTAAAACTATGGGTTATTTACATATTATAAAAATAGCAACATGCAGATAATTAAATGCCTTTAATAAATGAATATTTCATTATTAAATAAATAAGATTGTTTACAAAGTACGTGCTTTATCATCATACATGATTGGCTTGTATGCACACTACTATCAAAAACCTCGCTTGAAATATAACAGTGATATGACATAAGCGAATGGTTTCCAAAAGAGTTTGAATAACTTTACTTTCATCAAAATAAAGAATTGAATAATAATTCTTCCATCATTTCTAAAGTTTGAATATAGAGTTTATCTGAGGGTCATACGACCTTGAACTATGTCCTAGGTTATAAATATTTCTATTTAAAACCTTTAACAGTCCTTAAGACTATGGACCTTCAACTCGTACTTAGGGGGATCAGCCCTTCGTACCATGTATTGTGCACAACCATCTTAACGCTTTGGCATAAATGTCCCCTAATAAATAGGGTTGTTCATTCTCAGTATATTTGAATACAAGTCCGCCCCAAAGAAAGTTTGGTTTGGATAGAATAAGGAACTTTGGAGTTTCAACTATCATCAACTAAGGAGTAGTTGAATCGACTCACAATGTTTAACAGTTCGATAACACAAGAATATGAATCAAATATAAGATACAACAATAGATTTCATGATAACTAGGCATGCTTTGGAAATAACGTAAAGCATTCGATAGATCATATAGATCTCGCTTGAACAACTAAGTCAAGATCATATTACTTAAATAATACTTCAACAATTATGCTTTATGAATATTTGAATACAGTATAACTTGTACAATACATAACAAGTTAAGAAATGGAAATGAACTTTCATAATATATTAAGCAAGGGTTAAAGAACTTGCACAATGAAAAGATACAATGATAAAGCTTGCATAGCGTACAAGAATAGTTTAGAAAGCTTGTACAAAGTAAATAACAAGTTTAGAAATAGAAACTTGCTTAAAGTAAAAGAATAAGAATTTAAGAACTTGCCTTAAGCGCAAGCTACACTTTAACAATTACAATCACTTCCACAATTACCCTACACGTTTACATTACGTTCAAAACATCCATTACTCCTAACTACAATATTTAAACCGTTGAACTTCTTACTTAAGTTCAACTCACAACGTTGCTTACAAAATAGGTTGCTAACTAGCCACATACGTGAGTCTATACTCACAACATACATTTCATAAGCTTATAACGCTTTAAATCGTGTTGTGTACCTTATGAAAGTAATACACCCATACACACGTAACACATTCATATAAAACTTCAATCCATCTTAAACACATCAAAAGCCTGTTATCTTATTACCTATTACACTTATCAAGTCATAGAAATAAGTTAGCTAAACTAACATTGCACGAAAACTCAACGAAACACAAAAATGAAAACCCGGGCAGCAGGTTGTCCCGCTGGGGCTGGTCTTCTAGGGCATAAAGCCCCGCTGGGGCGGGTCCTCCCTCTGGTGGAAGTGTTAGTTAGCGAATTGGCAGAGAAATAAGCCAATTTGACTTATTTCTTCACACCGAATTCGATTTTTCTCAACATGATTAACATGAAACTTGTTAACAACAATATTTTGGACACTTTAACATGATTATAACATATAAAATCCTTATAACACATAATCAAAACCAAGGTTTCATGATTTCTTTGAAGAAAACACAATATTAAGCGTTCTTGAAAAAATTTGCTATTACGAAATCGTTTTTCAATCAATTGAAGTAATTCCAATTGTAGTAACTCTTATTCTTAACATACTAACACAAACCATGATCAATTTAAGCAATAACCCATAATCAAACACCAATTTGATAGTTTCAAAAGCCATTTAAAAAAAAATTAGTTTACAACAATTCTTCTTGTTTATCAAAACTACATGGATTGAATTGTTGAAACAACTATATAACTCGTATAACATCATGCTATAACACATATTACACATAACTTCATGCTCACATCAATTTTTGATGATTTAAGGACTATTTTTAAAATAACTTTATAACAAAATACTTTGAACATGATTTTTTCATGTTCATCGTATCTTTGTGAATTGAAACACTTAAACAACTATAAAAATCATATGTAAGCATATATATATAAATATATATATACACATCCCATACACATATCAAAATCAAGAATTTTTACAAAAATATTTGTACAAAGAAGTTGTTTTTGAAAAATATAGAACACAATACGAAGAAATTGAACTTAGAGATTTTACCCTTTGATTGTGAGGAAGAAGAAGATGATGACTTCTAGCAATGACTCCTCTTCCTTCTTCTTCTTCTTTGAGTTTCTCTCTAACCTTTCCTCTACTCTTTCTTTCTTTCTTGTTTTCTAAAACTAATGTATCTTTTGTATAACATATATATCTGATATACATATATTATACATATAACTATATAAAACATATAACTCCTATATATTAAATATATACACTAACTACTATTTAATATATAGGTTACAAGAATTTGAAAAGTGTAAGGCCATGTTTGGCTAAACAAAAATCATTTTTAAAAAACAATTCTTTTATTAGCTAAGGCAATGTTTGATTAAAACAATTTAAAAACCATTTTCTTTATTTTAGTAAATCCTTTTAACACATACTTTAATGTTATACTTTAATTAATTAAATCTGATTTGCTGTTCACTTTCTAATTAAAACATACATCTACCCAATAAAGAATTTGCGAAGTAAATTATAACCTTCATAAACGCTTAAATAAAATCTTCCTTGAAAAAGGATTACAACTTGTCCAATATAAAATCTCAGGGTTATCTAAACCTTAACATCAATCAAAATAAAAGCGGAATAAAACATCGTCAACTACGTCTTATTACAATAGAAATGTGAAACAACAAGCCTTCACTTGCTCATCTTTCTTGTTTCTAAAACTAACGTATCTTTTGTATAACATATATATCTGATATACATATATTATACATATAACTATATAAAACATATAACTCCTATATATTAAATATATACACTAACTACTATTTAATATATAGGTTACAAGAATTTGAAAAATGTAAGGCCATGTTTGGCTAAACAAAAATCATTTTAAAAAAACAATTCTTTTATTAGCTAAGGCCATGTTTGATTAAAATAATTTCAAAACTATTTTATTTATTTTAATAAATTCTTTTAACACATACTTTAATGTTACACTTTAATTAATTAAATCTTTTAACATCTAATTTAATCAATTAAAATCTAACATCAATTAATCACATAAAAATTTGCCACATAATTATAATTATTCACTAATTATAATTCATGTAACACTTAACACATAAATCATCTAATTTAATTATCTAAATTAAATTAGAACTATACTATAAAATCAATATACATCAATTAAATTAAATATTACTCTTAATTAAATCATTCCACAAAATCACATAATTTATTTATTTAACTCAATAAATAAATCATATAAAATATTTGTTCACTCAATAAATATTAACATTTAATATATAAAATCTTAATCGTTACATTTAATCTGGCCATCTATTCTATTAACTGGTCCTGATCAGTTAACATGTTTGGCTTATCCCGACCCTTTCTGCTCAAAGCATTGACGACGACGTTATCTTTACCCGAATGGTAAAGTATCTCGCAGTCGTAGTCCTTGATCAGTTCCAACCATCTCCTTTGGCGCATGTTCAAATCCTTCTTGGTAAAGATATACTTCAAACTCTTATGATCCGTGTATATCTCACACATTTCTCCATAGAGGTAGTGTCTCCAAATCTTTAGAGCAAACACTACTGCCGCCAACTCCAAATCAAGGGTCGGATACCCTTTCTCATAATCCTTTAGCTGACGTGATGCGTAGGAAATGACCTTGCCATTCTGCATCAGCACGCAACCTAAACCCCTTATGTGAGGCATCACTATAGACTATGAAATTTCATGTACTATCCGGCAAGGACAACACAGGCGCAGCACTCAACCTCTTCTTTAGCTCTTGGAAACTTTCCTCACACTTTTTCGTACAAACAAACTTAACTGTTTTACGAGTCAAATTCGTCAACTGAGTTTCGATTCTAAAAAAGTCTTGAATAAATCTCCGGTAATAACCTGCCAATCCCAAGAAACTCCTCACTTCAGATGGCATCTTTGGCTGATCCCAATTCATTACTGCTTCAACCTTCGACGGATCCACCAAAATCCCATCTTGTCGATCACGTGGCCAAGAAATTGCACACGTTCCAACCAAAATTCGCACTTCGAGAATTTCGCATAAAGCTTCTCTCGTCTCAGCGATTCTAAGGTTAGTCTTAAATGTTCTGTGTGTTCCTCCTCGGTTTTGGAATAAACCAGGATGTCATCTATGAACACCACCACGAACTTATCTAGGAATGGCTTAAACACCCTGTTCATTAAGTCCATAAATGCAGCTGGGGAATTCGTCAGACCAAATGACATCATCAAGAACTCGTAATGACCATACCGAGTCCTAAAAGCTGTCTTCGGTATATCTTCTCTCCTCACATTCAACTAATGATACCCGCTTCTCAAATTAATTTTTGAGAAGTATTTAGCACCCTTCAGTTGATCAAACAAGTCATCGATCCTAGGTAAAGGATACCTATTCTTGATCATAACTTTGTTTAATTTCCTATAATCAATGCAAAGTCGCATCGATCCATCCTTCTTCTTCACGAATAAAACTGTGGCTCCCCACAACAAAATGCTCGGTTGAATATACTTCTTGTCCAACAGTTCTTGCAGTTGAACCATCAGTTCCTTCATCTCGACTGGAGCCATTCGGTATGGAGCTTTCAAAATCAGAGCAGTTCCCGGTGCTAAGTCGATCACGAACTCTATCTCCCTATCCGGCAGAAGTCCTGGAAAATTGTCCGGAAACACGTCCACAAACTCCCTAACCATTGATATCTCTTCTAACTTTGGACTCTCCTTACGCGTATCTACTATGTAGGCTAGATATCCCACACAGTCTTGCGTTAAAAGTTTCTTGGCTTGCATAACCGTCAGACAACTCGCTTGTCTAGGCGATTTACTACCATAGAACACTAACTTTGACGGAGTCGTAAGGTTTACCGACTTCTTCTGACAGTCGATTACCGCCCCATGGTTGAACAATTAGTCCATACCCAGTATGACATCGAATTCCCCAAGTTTTATCGGAATCAAATCTACCCTCAGTTCTTGACCCTTAATGTCCAATCTATAGTTCTTGTAAACAAACCTAATAGGAATAACCTCCCTATTCACAATGTCTATGTTTAAAGGATAAAATAATTCCTCTATAGGTAAGTCTAGGGTCTTAGCAAAATCATTAGATATGAATGAACAAGTAGCACCTGAATCAAATAATACATATGCATTTATACTATTGACCGGAATAATACCTGCCACCACATCTTTTGACTGCACAGCGTCCTATACCGTTATGTTGAATGTGCGGGCAGTGGGTCGAACGGCTTGCAGTGGTGACAGTCCAGCGATAGTCAGAGTGCTGCCACTGCCATTTCCTCTATTCCCTGTTGACCCTGCCGCTGGCTTCTTAGGGCAGCTACGAGCCATGTGATCCTTGGATCCACATGTGTAGCAAGCTCCTTTCTTCGAGTTCGGGCAATTTGGCGCAATGTGGCCTTTCTGACCACAGTTGTAGCACACCCACTTCCCTTTCATGTACACTCCAGTGTGATTCTTCCCGCATGTAGCACATACTTCGAACTTTCTCTTCTGCTGTCCTCCCTGCTGACTCCCAGTATAGGTATTGTCATTCCATTTCTTTTTCTGATTGATAGCCCCGCTACCACCAGCCTTGTTTTCTGTCTCAATCTTCTTCTTATTGTCTTGGTTGAATTTAGTCACGGCATCACTCCCTCCTTTAGCGAGAATGGCCTTTTCCAGCACAACTGCAACCGTGTTCAGCTGGAACATGGAGACCTTGCTGTAGAGCCAGGGTTTCAGTCCCCGCTCAAACCTCCTCGCCTTCCTAGCGTCAGTGCTGACCTGATAAGTAGCAAACCTGGCCAACTCGTTAAACTTTGCGGCGTATTCCGACACCATCATCCCTCCCTGCTTAAGCTCTAGAAATTGGACCTCCATCTGGTCCTGCGAGCTCACAGGGAAGTACATTTCAAAGAACATCTCTTTGAAACACTCCCATGGTATCACTCCTTCACCCTCTCTGGTCTTGTTGGCTTGAAACCAAAAACTAGCATCCGACTTCAATATGAAAGTCGCAAATGCCGTCTTCTGGTCTTCGCTAACCCTGGCCACGTCGAAGACCTTCTCCATTTCCATTACCCACGTCTGGGCATCTATATGGTTTACCGATCCCTTGAACTTCGGCGGTCCTACTGCCTTAAACTCTTTAAACGTCGTGCCCTGCACTTGCGGCTGATTCGCAAGGGCTCCTGTCAGTAGGTTCACCAACTATTGAACCGAGTTGGGATTCGTCCCATCGTTATTGTTGTTGTTCGTCAAACCCTCGGGGTTTTGGCGTGTAGGTCTTCTTTTAGGTGGTATTTTCTGTTAAGAAATATTATTATTAGCTCCTCTACTAAATTCCTAAGTATTCAAGTTTGTACTTAAACAGTTAAATAACTCTGTTCGTATATAAACATATAGCACATCAATAACTTCTTTTATTCATTACTCGTAGTTTTTGAAAAACATAGAATAGATAGCATCTCTGCTATTTGCATCATCTTTCCTGAACTGGATTAAGTTACAGGATTACATTATTATGTCATCCCATTCTTATCTCAAATTATGGAATTTACATTTATTTATTATAAAAAAAAACACCTAATTAAGAGCCTTACTATCTAGGCATGTTAAGACATCGCACAGCCTCTCTGCGTTCTTCCTCCATCACCCAAAACACTGTCCTTCGGTCTACCACGTACTATGGTAAACCTTGGAACTGAGCTGGGTAATAGAAGACACGATCTTGGGCCCTATCTATGGCCGTATGGAAAGCGTATTCTGTTTCCCTCAGCTTGGCCCTCTTGGCTTCAGCCTTGTCTTTAGTTCGATTGGCTCGTTGAGTAGCCCTCAAGCTTGTTTCCTTCGCTCTAGCACACTTCATTGACTCTTCTTAGATGTCCTGCTTCAGCTTTGCTAGCTCGGCTCGGGCCTCGTCTCTATCATTCTCTATGTGGATTAGCTTCTACTGCGCTTCTCCTAGCTCACTATCCATCTCTTCGATAGTCTCGTCCCGCTGCTGGATAGTAGTCCGACTCTTGTCCAACAATTCCTGAAGCTCCACGTTGCGGTAGTAGATTGCCTCGTACATCTCAGCACTAGTAGAGTGAGGTGGGAATTCCTCCTCCTCATCCTCCTCCTCTGGAATAGGTGTCAGCTTATGCTCTTGACCAGCTACGGTGATCACTAGAGATGGCTCTCTCCTAACCAACTGCTCCCAGACAACTTGGATGTCTCGGGTCTCCTCCTCTCTAAGCACCTGAGGTAACTCCTCTCTAGCCTGACTAGACTCTCCAACGTTTGTTATCCTGACAAAAGAATTTTAAAGTTTATTATTACGTGATATCGTGTCATCACTCTTCGGATACATAAACATAAACACATAGCACATAAGGTAGTTTATTATCTTTATCTATCACCACTATCTTTTCGATCTTCCTATAAGGCTACTACCTAAGGTTTTTCCCCCCACCTAAGGTTCATAACCTACTGCTTTGATACCAACCTGTGACACCCCCAAATTCGGGTACTTCGTTTTCACAAGATTTGGTGTTCACTTTCTAAATAAAACATACATCTACCCAATAAATAGGAATGTAAAATAATTTACAACCTCATCAATAAATAAAATAGTCCTTATGAAAAAGGATTACAACTTTAATCCAAAACTATCCCAGGTTTGCTTACTTTAACATAACAAATAAATGCAGAAATAAAACATCATAAACTAGGTCTTATTACAATCAAGATTCAAGATAACAAGTCTTCACTTGCCCATCTTTTCTTTCCCTTTACTTGTTGACGGTATGTCAACATTCTTGGCTTTAACTGCAAAGGGGTTATAAAATACGCAAGAGTGAGCAAACAAAAGCTCACTTGAAATGTACAATGATATGCCATGATTGAATAACTTCAAAAGAATTTGAATAACTTTTCTTTCGTCAAAATAAAGAATTGAATAATAATTCTTTCATCATATTTAGAATTTGAATATAGAATTTATATGAGGGTCATACGACCTTGAACTATGTCCTAGGTTATAAATATTTCTATTTAAACCTTTAACAGTTATTGAGACTATGGACCTTTAATTCGTACTTAGGGGGATCAGCCCTTCGTACCATGTATTGTGCACAAACATTCAACTCTTTCGCGTAGTAACCTCCCCTAATGAATAGGGTTGTTCATCTCAGTATTTGAGTACAAGTCCACACCAAAGAAAGTTTGGTTTGGATGACTAAAAGGAAATTTGGAGTTTCAACTATCATCAACTAAGGAGTAGTTGAATCGACTCACAATACTTTAACAGTTCGATAATATAAGAATTATGAACCAATGTAAGATACTGTAATGACCATGAATTTTAAACTCCATTATTAATTTAATATATGATTTAAATTTTAATGAGTTAGTTTTGTGAACTTATTTAAACCTTATGTGGTTATGTGAATTTGTGAAATGATTAAAGGGAGTCACTAATAGTTTATTCAAATTAGTGGACTAACCCTAAGACTTTAATATAAAAGAATTGATAGAATAATTATAAATTAAATATTCAACTTAATTGAATATAGTGAAGGGATTTAAATGTGTTGACTAATTACTATTGTGAATTTATGAGCAAAGTATTAATAAATATAATGAGATTATATTTACTTGGTTAATCGTTTTATATGAGCATGTGATAAGTAAACCTTTAATATATGGTAGTTACCTATATATTATATATAGTGCAATGTGACCATTGATATGACTATATATTATATATGTAGACTATATAGTAAACATAATTACATTATGTGAGTTACATATTATTGCTTATGTAACATGATAGACATTAATATATAACCCTATTACCTTATATTAATATCAATAAATAATTGTTAACTGATAATATTTTCAAATAAATTATTATGACTATAATAATAACTGTTATGATAATGAACAATGATAATACTCAATTAAATTATAGTTGGTATTAAGGAAAATGTACATGGATTATATGTTAATATATGTGTATCCTTATTTAATACATTGTATTATTGGTTACTTAATTGAAATGACATTGTGACAAATTAAATGTATAAACTAGGAATATCCCAAGTGTATATACTATGTGTATATATATTATATAACCTAGTGTATTTATTATATAACCAAGTATTGGACATATATGATATATACTTGCAAATTGCTAAGAATTGTTTGTCCCATAATATGAGCTCATTTCCTCCTCACGTGAACACATGGCTAGCTACTCTACTCCTTATCTCAATCTCAGTAATATAGAGCTAATGAATAGATGGGGAGTGGGATTCATGAGTGAAATCACCAACTCTCAACCACTCTCTCTTATCCATTATACAATATTACATTCCTTTGGTTTGTTCTAATGGAGAATTAAAATGTCTGGATATGGAATTACCTATAAGAGTAAGCTCTTCTCCTTTTATTTTCTTTTGCTGAGCTTTACATTCTAAGTTCTATTGAATTGAGAGAGTGAGAGAGAGATATAGCAGCAAGTCCATTTCTGTAGCAGAGGTATAACTCCATTTTCAGTTTCTGTAAAATTCTAAATTCTTGATTTTTGAATTGATCATGGATTGATTGATTAAGTGATTGGAATATGTTTGTTACATGTTATATAAGGTTATAATCATGTTAGTTATATAATGTAGCTACAATAGAATCGAATTCATTAAGAATTTCTGAGATGGGTTGTCAAAACTACCGAAGTAGTTTAGCTTCTGGTATGGCCAACAGCCTGCGCAGCTGAGCCAGTTATGTACTGGCCAGCTGTGCAGCTGCGCCAGGACCAGTATCCAGTTGTTGTTTTCTGTTAAGTGCTGTGATGTACTAACATGCGATATATCATTGGAACAACCTTGTGAACATGATTTAACTTGTAGATATTAGTACAATGACATGATATAAGTATGTATAATCTTGATAGTGTACACTATTGATGAAAAGCCTTGTAGTTTATAAATGAACTTAGAATTTGCTAAAGCGAACTTGTTACGAACGTATCATGTGAACATTCTAATTTTTATGAACATGATAGTATGGTTTATATTGACATGAAATGCATGTTTAAAATGTTGAACACACTAGCATACTTTATCGAAAGTTAAGACGTTTTCAAAAGAAAAACTTAAGACTTTCAAAATAAACTTGACCAAGACTTATGTCTTTTAGATTCTAACCATATGAGAGCGTTTATATGGCTTAGTAATGTGTTTTAATACATGAGAGTCATGGTTACAAAATACTTTGTTTATGCTAAACGACCTTTGTGGACTTAGTATACTTTTCAATGAAAACTTAGAATATGAGAGGTAATAACATCAAGTACTAAGTGGATTATGTTATGATTATGCAAGCATCATTATTAAGATCTCATTATGCTTATAGATAGGTTGACATGAGCATCATACATGAAGATCATCTATGCACGCATATTAATAGAAAATGAATTTCATGGTGAACTATGTGATTAATGGATACATATGACATATAAGTACAAGCATGGCTACTTAGTATGGTTTAGTCGCTTTATGAGATAATATGACCGTAGTAGCGAACTTTTGAAGCATGAACTTGTATTGCTTAAAGTATGTAAATGTCTGACATGAAAACATATGATTTTGAATTGGAATAGAATGAACATTCTAGGTCTCGAACTTGAGTCCATAACCTGATAAGCATGTGTATTTGTTTAATGTCAGTAGTTGCATGCTAGAGAGTTGGCACGGATTGGTGCAGCCTGCTAGTTTCCTGACTATGCTAGTTGACTTATATGATTTTTAAACTGCAAATTAGAATCTGACTCTACTGATATGTGTTTACCTGAGATGACTACATATTATGACAATGTGGCATGATAATTAGATGCTTGTTAAGTATAAACTCTTACCGGTTTACACATTCTAATTGAGAGACTGACTTATTAATGTTAGGTCATTTCACGCTATTTATTTAAAGCTAGACTATTTTGTAGCTGAGCAAACCGGTAAGTATCTGAACCCTACCTTTATGGTGTTGCAAGTATTCTAAAACCTTGCATTACTTTATTTGATAAATCTTGTGAGCAAGTTCCCGAACTTCACTCTTTGGTTGTGCAAGTTCTCTGACTTACACTCTTTATTTGTGCAAGTCTTCTGAATCCCATTCTTTATTGTGCAAGTTTCTTATCCTTCTCATATTGTATTGAGCAGGTTATTATTGTGTTGCAAGTTATTTTATTTAAGCTTGAATCTTATTTCCAAGCATGCTATTAGGTGGTTTAATTACTTTATAATTATTACACATCGATCTTATTGATATTCGCACTTGGTGCACTTGAGTTCATACAGTCTTGGACTTGTACCATATTTAAAGTTCTATAATTCTTGAACTGCATCAGATATAGTCTGAACCCTTGTTCGGTCAGACAATTGTATGAAGTTTTATAAAAGCTATCCAGACCAATTGATGGTATGGATTCTTAGACTAAAAAGAACACCCCTTATATATAAGGGAGTACCCAGGTATCTAATATAAAGATACAAACAGCAGAGTTGAATGTTATGCATATACATGGCGTACGCGAGGCTAATCCTCTCAAGTACTTATTCTATAGCCAGTAACCAAAGGGTCAATCAGCTATTGATTCCATTGGAGTTTTATAGTTCAAAGTCTACTTGACTATCAGTTATTCTAAAAGCAATTATTATAATTGCTTTCGATATTCATATTGTTGAATTCATTGTCAAATATATTCCTTTCATCATGATATGTCCTTTATTGTTGTATTTAAACTTGCTGAGCAAACTTGTTGCTCATTCTTGCTATATCATGACTTCTATTGCAGTTAAGCCCGAGACTTCAGGGAAGGACAAGGGTAAAGGAAAGATGTAGTAATAGTTTGCAAGGAGCAGACTTTACTTTATGATTAGTTTAATTACTGTTATGTAATATGAAGCCTAATGACTATTCTAGGGTATGTTTGTATGATTGTATTAAGGTTATCGAATCTTGGGACTAGTAACACCTTTTGAATGAACGACATACGTTTATTATATTTTCGCATTTAGTTATTGTTTGTTGTTTAGAGGTGAATGTTTGTACTATATCGTGACGACTGAATCGGGGTTAGAGAACCCGGATTTGGGGGTGTCACAGATACAACAATAGATTTCATAATAACTAGACATGCTTTGGAATATTTGAAAGCATTTGAAAGATTGGTGGATCTTGCTTGAACAATTAAGTCAAGATCATTACATTATGACAATAACTTCAATACTTGTGCATTATGAACATTAGAATACAATAAAACTTGTACAATACATAACAAGTTATGAATCATAAATAAACTTGCATGATATAATGAGCAAGGTTAGAAACTTGCACAATGAAAAGATACAATGATAAAGCTTGCATAGCGTACAAGAACGGTTTAGAAAACTTGCACAATATAAACAACAAGTTTAGAGATAGGAAACTTGCCTCAAGCGCAAGCTACACCTTAATAAATACAATCACTTTCATAATTACCCTACACATTTCATTACGTTTAAAACATCTATTAGTACCTAACTATAACGTTCAAACCGTTGAACTTCTTACTTAAGTTCAACTCACAACGTTGTTCACAACATAAGTTGTTAACTAGTCACAAATGTGAGTTTAACTCACGATCAGACACGTATAGCATTTCAAACTATTATATAGTACTCTAGGATAATAATTCCAAGTACACACATAATATAATAATGTAAGACTTTTAATTATCTTAAACACATCAAAAGTATGTTATCTCATTATCTATTACACTTAACAAGTCATCAATATGCGTTAGCTAAACAAATACGACACTAAAACTCAATGAAGCAAAAACAAAATCCCCGGGCAGCAAGATGCCGCGCTGGGGCGCGTCCTCAAAGGGTAAAAGCCTGGCTGGGGCGGCTCCCACTACTGGTGGGAATCCCCCAGCTCGCGAACGGCAAAGAAATAAGCCAATTTGGCTTATTTCTTCCACCGAAATCTGATTTTTCTCAACATGATGTACATGAAACTTAATGACAACAAAATTTTAGACTCTTAGCATGATTATAACATACAAAATCATTACAACACATAATCAAAAACCCAGTTTTCATGATTTTTGAAAAAAACACAATATCAAGCGTTCTTGACGAAAATTGCTATTGCGAATTCGTTTTTAAACCAATTCATGAAATTCCAATTGTAATAACTCTAATTCTTAACATATTAAGATAACCCATAATCAATTTAAACAATAATCAATAATCAAATACCAATTTGATAGTTTAAAAGGCTATTTTCAAAATTAGTTTATAGTAAATCATTATGAACATAATTTCTTCTTGTTCATTGAAAATTCATGGATTGAATTGCAAAAAAAACTATATAACTCATATACAAACATGTTATAACACATATCACACATAAATTTCATGCTCACATCAATTTTGTGAAAATAATTTTACAGAGAGTTCTAAACTATGAAGATATTGAAAAACACAATTAAAAGTTATGGAGTTTATGATTATACTCTTTTCTAGGTTGGATTAGGAGAAGATATGGAGATGATGATGGTGTATAGTTCTCCTCTTGCTTTCTCAAAGCTTCTTCTTCTTCTCTGAGTATTCTCTCTAACTCTCTCTGTTTTTTCTTTCTTTGTTTTATAAAACTAACTGACTAACTTTTAAACTAACGTATATTATAGATATATAATATACACATACATATATAATATATATGTAACTTATAATACTACTATAGCTAATAAGTAATATACTAATTGCTATACTAACTACTACTTATTACATAGGTTACAAAAAATTAAATTAGAAAAGCAATAAGGCCATGTTTGGTAAAAACAACTTTAAAACAAAAGTAAAGGCCTTGTTTGATAAAATCAATTTAAAACCCTTTCAAATTCTTTTAATAAATCCTTTAACCTATGGTTTAAATGCTACACTTTATTTAATTAAATTGCAACCTTCTAATTTAATCAAATAAAAGCTAACATTCATTAATTAATTAAAATTGCATATAATATCAAATTGCTATACAATTGAAATTCCCTTATTAATCATAATTCATGTAACAAATTAGTGAATCATTATAAACACTTAGCACATAATATTACTCTAATTTAATTATTCTCAATTAAATTAGAATTATGCTACACCATTACTTACACACCAATTCAATTCATTCTATTGCACTTAATTAAATTACTCCACAACAATCACACAATTTATTTATTTAGCTCAATAAATAAATCAAATAAAATATTTATTTAATTCTATAAATATTTACAATTAATATATGAAAATCTCATTCGTTACAATAGTAGCTGTCATTTCTTGTGAGAAGGATCTAGCCATAACGCCCTTGATAATTCAAGGAAATAGGGGCCAAAAGGGAAGGTATCCTGTGAAAGTGGCTGCGCTCGAACCTCTAATATTGCCATTCAGACTGCAATATACTGTAGTCAGCTTGAAGAGAGTCCTATGGAACTATGGGAAAGATGAGGGATTAACATAATATCACATTGCTATTATATCAAAGGAAAACCTGATGTACCTACCTCAGCGAGTTATAAAGTCAGTCATCAAATCCAAGAAAAAAGTGTCCTACGAGAAAATTGAAGAATTCCTTAGCAAGATGAGGCATAATGAAGTCAAAGTGGTGTAGAGTTTAAAAGAGGCACCCCGACAAATATCCATTCTGGATTTGGTCTTATCTTCGGAAGATCATCGCAAGATCTTAGTGAAAGTACTAAAAGAAGCACATATGCCGAAGACGGTAGATACAAAAAAGTTCCGTCACTTGATAGAGCACATTTTCAACAACAATGTGATATCATTCACTGACGATGACATACTGGCAGAAGGGACGGGTCATTGCAAGTCATTGCATATAGCAATGATGTCCTCAAGATATGTGGTTGGACGGTGAGTTGATAGATGGAGGATCATCCCTAAACATCTATCCCTACGACACATTGGAAAGAATGAAGATTAATCCAAATTTAATCCAGACTATTCATGTAGTCATAAGGGCATTTGATGGATCTCGGCGAAAGGCTGTAGGAGAAATCGAACTTCCATTCAAGATTGGTCTCCACACTTTCTAAGTATCCTTCTAAGTACTAAATATTACCACAAGATATAATTTACTGTTGGGAAGACCGTGGATCCATATGGCAGGAGCAGTTTCGTCCACCCTTCATTAACAAGTCAAGTACATCATTAATGGCAATCTAATAACTGTCGATGCCGAAAGAGAATATCATGTCCATATACAAAGCTATATGCCTGTGATTAGTCACGATGAGGGGATTGAGCCTGCCAGTTTTTAAGCCCTTGAAGTAAGCAACACTCAATACCTACCTATTGGGGCCCCAGCCTTAAAGCCAAGAGTTTCCACCGAAGTAATGTCAGTTGCTCAAGAAATGATATCCTTGGGTTTTTGGCCTGGGAAAGGGTTATGGAAGAGTCAGTAAGGAATTAGAAGTCTAGTTCAAATCCCTAGCCAGACCGGGAAGGATGGATCAGGCTATTTCTATGGATCAAACCATCGAAACCCGCAAAAGCATCCACTGGTTCCTTACTCTACGATTCTGCTGCCAAACCTTACTGATGTAGGATTTGTGAAGCTTATGAGGAAAATTCCTGTTGCTGGTCGCCGGTATCCTAATTCCTAAGGCTAAACGATCATTGAAAAAGAAGTCCCAAAGCCTGATGAGGAAAGCAAAGAAAGGAAGGAAAGGTTCCTACGGGGAGGACAAAACCCATTTTCAAAGATATATTTTCTGGTGCATACTGAGGGAATGAAAAATGATATCCCAGATGATGATACTGTAGAAGATCAACTCACGATCCCTTGCATGGACAGAGCTGAAAGGAATGTCCCAGAGAAGAACTCCGACCTTGATGAAAATATTGTCTTAGTCATCATCGAAGAGGAGATGGACAACAGAAATCCCTTAATCCTCCCAGTCAATGAGGACTTGATTCTAGACAATTGGAGCAACACTCCGTGCATCATTCGAAAAAGGTAAAATCGTAGAAAGTCCATCTAGCCTGAAGTGTGGTTTTATTTCTTGCTTATTTTTATTGAGCAAAGCTAGCAGTTACTTTTTGTCATGCTTTTGCTAATGTTTTGTATGATCAAACAATTTCATATATTAAGTGAAAGCATTTTTGTTTTTAGGACTCTAGAGTTGGATTTGTTTGGCATTGCTGATGAGATGCTAAATTGCCACAGTGACTACGACTTTGATGTAGAACGGAACTTTGACTTGATGGGGATTTATCAAGAGGAGATAGATGACTATGAAGTGCCTAAGGAGATCAAAGAATGGGTCGAAGACAAACCTAAACCAAACCTCGATCAAACCATCACTGTCAATATCGAAACCTTAGAAAACCTTAAAGAAATCCAGATAGGTATGAAATTTAACCCAAACCAAAGAAAAGACCTGATTGGACTCCTAACTCAGTTCCAGGATGTGTTTGCATGATCACATGAGGACATGATTGGTTTGTCTACTGATAAGTATGTTTTATACCTACTTATTGGCTATCAACTCACCATAACTATAGCTTATTCTAACATACTTTAGTTATTTTTCATGCTTTTTATCTTTATTTTGTAGATTGCATAATGGAAACTATCTCGGTGGCATCGTGGGTGGAATGGACAAGAAACCGGCTTGATGGCGAGCAAATGGCACATGGTGTAGTGCAAAGGAGGTTCGCATGTGAATTAACATAAAGAAGAAGAAGTATGGAGCAGTAGCAGGACACCAGCAGAGAGATAGTAGCATTCTACAGGATTTTTATGGAGTGCATCCGCGCCCTTAAAGAGCTTGGATTCAGTGCGCCCGTGCCAGGAGGATTCTAGCCGGCAGACAGCGTGCCCGTGCCCCATTTGTGCGGAGGGGCAGCGCGGCCACGCCTAACCGGTTTGACCAGCTTTGACATTTCACTTAATGTCCTGAATTGAATGTGTTACTCTATAAGGGTGTATTCGGAGATTGAGACTTCATCATTGAACGTTATTATTACTACTTTTAGGGTTTTTGAGAGATAGAGAGAGATTGTAGCCTCTTCTTCTATATTTTTAGCTTTTCTCTTGATTTCTCTTAGATTTTCATATATTTGCATAGATTAGGGTTAGATTTGGTAGATTGAAGGATTTGGCTATACATTGAAGGTTCAGATTTGAAGTGGAGAATTCAGATTTGCATCTTTTATTCCTTAGCTTCTCTTTACTTTCATTTTTGATTCTCAATATATGAACAAGTTTTGATGATGGATATTGATTCAATTATGAACTAATCTCTATTGTGGGATTTTAATGGATCTTAGTGCTTAATTTGGATTTGTATACTTCCTTGTTGAGTTTTAATTGATTATGTATGGATTGTCTAATATGGTTTTCTTTGATTGTATAATTGTTTGATCACTAATTACCGGATTAACTCTTATGAAATTGAGAAATGAATTCTGAGTTCAGATTTGACTATATTAGCATGTGTTTATGATTCTACATGGTGTTAGACTCCATAATTTGTGCTTCGGATAGTCATATACCGAAGCACCGCTTATAGTCATTTGAGAAATTGTTCTTAAATCCATATTAATCTTAAGTCACATAGAACTATAGTGGTTTATGTAATTTGGGTGTTCGCATTCATTCTATCATTCGTGGATGGTATGTGATATGGACATAGTTTATTGAGAGATGGCTATGTTTTGCTTTAGTGTTCTCGACTAACAATCCGAAGTAATCAATTGGACTTAACAGGTGTATCAACTTGAAGAATGCATTAAGTGAAGTTGGAATCCCATGTCTCCCTTATCTGATTTATTTGATTGTTAGTTAGTTGTCATTTGATAATCATTACTATTACATAAATCACAATTTAATCATCTGTTTATGTAGACCAAAATAGTTACAAAACTACTGCATGTTAAATTAGAGACACTCATTATTCTCCGTGGGATCGATACTCTACTTACATTATATTACTTATGGACCGCGTGCACTTGCGTGTATGTGATTGTTTTGATTAACACCTAAACAAGCCAACAAGTTTTTGGCACAGTTGTCGGGGAATAATGATCTTTTTTATTACTTTCGTCATCAGTTTAAATTAAATTGGTCTTAGTTAAAAAAATCATATGTTATCTCATTTCTATCTTCATTTTTCTTTTATTTCAGGTACACTTGACTAGTGTATGCAAACTCGGTCTAAGAAGTCTACTTTGGTGCCTAGAAAGGACAACATTAACGGGAGAGCTTGGCGATTGAGTACGGGTACTACTAGTATACAAGAGGAGACTGAGGCACCTGTAGTTATGGCGGCGAAGAACATAAAGCATTAAGGGATTATGCAACGCCGCGTATCAATGAGTTACATTCGAGCATCATAAGGCCAGCAATAGCCGCAAATTCGTTTAAAATTAAACCGGAGATGATACAAATGGTGCAAAATATGATTCAATTTGGGGGTATGGCTAATGATGACCCGAATGAGCATCTACTGAGCTTCATTGATATATGTGATGTAGGGTTTGTACGAAATCGTGGGCGCAATCAAATTGCAAAATTAGCGAAAACATGGTATATCAGAGTTTAAAATTTTCTACAAAACCATTACCCGGATCATCCTTTATGCAAATTATTAATTTAAAATGATAAATAAGAAGTTATGAAATCATACCCTTGTAGAACGAAGCTTCCACAAGTACGAGTTCAACTCCTTGTTCTTCGTGATCTCCTTGAATTTTTAGGTTAGATTCCTTTCTTTGATCAATGTTAGCCACCCAAGTATTTGGCCTCTAGAGGTGATCCACCAAGGAAGAGGAATTATCAAGAAGGGGGGTGGTTGGCTAAACCCTAATTTTCTATCCTCTATAGAAAAGGAGTACTCTCCAACAATTGGATTTTCATCAACTGATATCTATTATAATACTCCTCTTATATAGATATTGGTCAACCCTTCTAATCCTATTAGACATGGGGTTTCATTTAATTAATTAAACTCCTTTAATTAATTTAGGCTTCCCACCACATATTGGGAATAATTAATTAAATTCATTTTAATTAATTTGCCTCCTAATCTTATTAGGAATAAATGAGAGTACTAATATTAAATTAATTCCTAAAATCATTTAGAAATTAAAATAATAATAATTGTAATAATATTAATAAAACTCCTCTTATAAATTTATATTTATTATTTCCAAAATATTAAATAATAAACATTAAGCTATTTAATTTATTCTATCAACATAAATTAAAGTAATTACACTTAATGTATTATTATGATTATGTCATTGCCTTTTTAAATAATTTTTCTTCCTTTTATTATGTGACCCTTTAGGTTCTCCATATTAAACCGATTGTGAATAAATCAATTAGAACAATTCTAATCTTATTTAAATAAGTAAATTAAACTAATAATCTATTTAAATAAATAATATTTATTCTACAATAGGAGTAAGCCTCCATAGTGATCAACGACTTTCCAGATAATATAGATTTTAACATTAATCATAAAAGAACCTGTGAGTAAATAGTGACCGTACAATTCAATCCTTCCACCATATAATGTTCCAATTAAATATAAGACATAGAATTATTGCTAAGTCTTATTTTATTTAATTATATGTATTTCAATTGAAAAATGCACAACTCCAAATAATACAAATTAGAAACTCCTTTCTAATTTCATTCTGCCTTGGCCAAGGACTACTGGATTGTCATTTAACGAATCACATAGTACATATCTCTTCTTTTACTAGAAGTGATAGATTCTTTATTGATCATTCATTATCTACATATGTAACTTATGATACCCAAGCATACCCTTTGATATACCCTAAGGGTTTTTAAGGAATAAGTCAAAGTATAATTCATTATATACAAGATACTATCATGATCTCAAGTCCAAGGATCACTTGTACTACTATCACATTAGGAATTCCTATTGACAGGCACGTAAAACTCCATTAGGTATTCTATAGCGAGTCATGTTCAATGAAGTTATTCTCCAATAAGCACCTACACACTTGCTTTAGTGTCTTCACACAAATGATCATGAGATCAATCATCCTCATCCAATGAGCAAACAACATATGTACCAATCTATCCGGACTAATCCCCTTTTTAGTAATCCAACGATTGGGAACAATTTTAGTTTTAAGCTTTCTAAGAATTTAGATCTCATTAGCATGATCAACATCATGATTCTAAAAGCATTGCTTAAAACTATGGGTTATTTATATATTATAAAAATAGCATCACGTAGATAATTAAATGCCTTTAATAAATGAATACTTTTATTAATAAATGAATAAGATTGTTTACAAAGTATGTGCTTTATCATCATACATGATTGGCCTGTATGCACACTACTATCAATCTCCCACTTGCACTAAAGTCAATCACCATGGTATCTCATGCCCATCTTCTCTAAGTGATTATCAAACTGCTATTGTGTTAAAGCATTAGTAAATGGATCTGGAATGTTGTCTTGAGAGTCTACATGCTCCAAGGTGACGTCTACTCTTTCAATGATCTCCCTGTTTAAGTGAAATCGCCGCAACATGTGTTTGGATTTTTGATAAGACCTGGGTTCCTTAGCCTGTGCAACCGCTCTGGTGTTGTCACAGTACAAGAGGACTGCTCCTGCAATGCTAGGAACCACACCAAGTTCAGTTATAAACTTCTTCATCCAAATAGCGTCCTTTGTAGCTTCACTTACAGCTATATACTCTGCCTCTGTCACTAAATCAGCAACTGTTTACTGCTTGGAACTCTTCCATCTCACTGCACCTCCATTCAAGG
The DNA here is from genome assembly GCA_020205555.1 of Panax stipuleanatus. Lineage (NCBI taxonomy): Eukaryota > Viridiplantae > Streptophyta > Magnoliopsida > Apiales > Araliaceae > Panax > Panax stipuleanatus. The sequence goes on from CM035116.1 coordinate 2,832,502, forward strand.
TAAACACATACCCTGAAACGGATATACTGTCATCTTGGTCCATTTGAAAACTAGAGTCTGTGAAGCCCTCGAGTTTTAATTCAGACGCACCGTAGACAAGAAATACATCCTTAGTCCTTCGTAAGTACTTTACGATATTTTTCACTGCCTTCCAGTGCACTTCTCCTGGATTTGACTAAGATCTTCTCGTTACACTAAGTGCATGAACGACATCTGTTCTAGTACATATCATACCGTAAATGATAGATCCTATTGCTGAAGCATAAGGGATCTTACTCATATGATTTCTCTCCTCAGGTGTCTTTGGGGCCTGTTTCTTAGAGAGATTTATTCCATGGCTCATCGGCATGAGACCTCTTTTGGAATCTTCCATGCTAAACCTCTTTAGCATGGTATCAATGTACGTTCCTTGGGATAAGCCAAACATCCTTTTAGATCTATCTCTATAGATCTTTATCCCCAAAATATAGGATGCTTCTCTTAAGTCCTTCAAAGAGAAGTGTTTAGATAACCAGATTTTTATCGATTGTAGCATAGGAATGTCATTCCCTATTAGTAATATATCATCAACATATAATACAAGGAATGAAACTGCGCTCCCACTAACCTTCTTGTACACACATAGTTCATCCTCATTTTTGATAAAATCAAACTCTTTGATTGTCTCATCAAAACGGATGTTCCATCTACAAGAAGCTTGCTTCAATCCATTAATGGATCGTTGCAGCTTACAGACTTGATTTGTTCCAACCTTTGAAACAAATCCCTTTGGCTGTATCATATACACATTCTCCTAAAGTTTCCCATTGAGGAAGGCTTTTTTCACGTCCATCTGCCCGATCTCATAGTCATAATAAGCTGCAATCGCAAGTAAAATTTGAATGGGCTTGAGCACAGCTACTGGTGAGAAAGTTTCATCATAGTCAATTCCTTGTCTTTATTTGAAACCTTTTGCAACCAGTCGGGCCTTATAGGTCTCTACCTTTCCGTCCGCTCTAGTCTTTCTTTTAAAGATCCATTTACACCCAATAGGCTTTATGCCTTCAGGTGGTGAGACCAAAGTCCATACTTGGTTCTCATCCATGGAGTCCATCTCTGATTTTATGGCATCTAGCCATTTCTCTGAGTCTTTACTACTCATAGTCTGCTCGTAATTCAATGGATCAGCATCGTTCATGATGCATACCTCATCGTCATCCTCTATGACGAATCCATACCTATCAGTTATTTTTGGTATTCTTCCAAATTTACGAATAAGGTGTGGTACAGTAGGTTCTTCCACTTGGTCAGGTACCTGACTTTGATCCGGAGTAATTTGTGGGTCTTGAACTTCTTCAAGATATATCTTACTCCCACTGACCCTTCATGGATAAACTCTTTTTTCAAGAAGGCAACACATTTCGCAAGAAACACCTTTTGATCAGTTGGATGATAGGAATAATACCCTACAGTTTCTTTAGGGTATCCCACAAATCTACACTTATCGGATTTTTAAACTTTATAACATAAGCTGGACAACCCCAAGTCTTAACATGCTTAAGATTTGGTTTCCTTCCTTTCCACATCTCATATGGAGTCTTTGGGGCAGATTTGGTAGACACCTTGTTAAGTAGGTATGCAGCCGTTTCTAGGGCATAACCCCTGAATGAAATTGGAAGATCGGTAAAACTCATCATGGAACGAACCATGTCCAACAATGTTCGATTTCTCCTTTCAGATACTCCATTTAACCGTGGTGTACCTGGCGGAGTCCATTGTGAGATTATACCATTATCTTTGAGATAATTGAGAAACTCATCGCTTAAGTATTCTCCACCTCGATCTGATAGAAGAATCTTAATACTCTTGCCCGTTTGTTTCTCTACTTCACTTCTAAACTCTTTGAACTTTTCAAATGATTCATATTTGCATTTCATTAAATACACATATTTAAATCTTGAGTGATCATCACTGAAAGTAATAAAATAGGAATACCCTCCCCGTGCATTCATTGTCATAGGTGCACAAACGTCTGTGTGAACCAACGCTAACAACTCTGTAACTCTTTCTCCTTTTCCATTAAAAGGAGATTTAGTCATTTTACCCATGAGACAAGATTCACAAGTTGGATATGATTCATAATCAGATAGCTCTAGGAGCCCATCCTTATGTAACTTGGATAATCTTGTTCCATTGATATGACCGAGTCTACAGTGCCACATATAGGTATAATTAACATCATCTCTTTTCCTTTTCTTAGTTTGTTCTATTTGAAATATATTTTCATGCAAGTCAAGTATATAAAGTCCATTTCGTAAATTACCAACACCATATAAAACATTGCTTTTATAAATAGAACAACTGTTGTTCTTTAATATAATGTCAAATCCATCCATATCTAATACGGAAATAGAAATAATGTTTCTAATGATATTCAAAATAAAATAATAATTATTTAAATAAATGGACTTGCCCGTAGACAGTGCTAAACAATAAGTACCTACACCTAATGTGTCAACCTTTGCTCCATTTCCACTCGTAGGACAACCTCATCCTTGTTCAGCTTTCTACTTCTGACCAGTCTCTGCACAGTATTACATATGTGAGAACCACAGCCGGTATCCAATACCCAAGTAAAATTTTAACTTTTTCTGAAAAATTAATTTCAATCATGAACAAACCTTGATTGGAAGTCGATGCTTCTCTAAGCTTCTTCTCTGCCATAAACTTCTTACAGTTCCTCTTCCAATGACTCGGCTTGTTGTAATGGAAGCACATTCATTTTCTAGCTGGATCATGTTTCTTTTGTTCCTTTATAATCACCTTGCCCTTGGTCATCCGAGATCGAAAGAGTTCCTTAGATATCTCATATCTAGCAGTCCTACTTTGTTCACCATACAACTCCTTAAGGTGAAACAACATAGTAGGAGCATCCATGTTTTCATGCTGACGCTGAAGCTCGTTATTCATGGATGCGAGCATGATGAATTGAGCCACAGATGCATCATCTTGCCACTTTACAATAGTGTCAATCTATTCCTCAGAGGCTATTTTTGGAACAGTTCCAAGGACAGGTGAATTAGGATATAAGAAATCTTTTCAGCAGTGATAACTATTCTCAGATTCCTTAACCAGTCCGTGTAATTCAATCTGGTCAGTTTGTTAGCATCAAGTATGCTACACAGTGAAATTAGTAATTTCGACGTTTTAAATTTCTGTATGTGAAAAGATAATATTTTAGCAAACATTCATTTAATTAATTTTATATACCAAAATAAATTAGGTTTTATTTTAATTGGTATCTCCCACTATTTTTTTCAAACTATATTACCCTCATATATATAGTTCGGCAACATCTAATTAAAGATTTGCTAGTGAGAATAAGGATCCCATTTCAAATGTATATAGTCTTGTGGATAGCACAACAAACGATATATAAATAATAAGGTAGACAACTCTTTGTCAATTACATCAACATGTAACTCCTTTTTATTTTGCCTCTTAAATCATAATAGTCAAATGTGTGCACTTCCGAACTAAAATAATTTAAGTTAAGTCCAACCTAGCACTTCTATAAATTCAAAAAAAAATATTATCCTTGTGGATAGCACAACAAAATAATATTGTTCAATTTTCTTGATAAGCATCAAATGTGACTAAATTAATATCTTAAATACGCAATACTTGCCTTGTGGATAATACAACAAACTCGTATTAAATATTTAATACTCTATTAATTTATCATGCTAGAAGGCAACGTTCGATATTCTAAATATCATTGAACGCTTTAGATTTAATATGATTTCTTTGAGGGTTTTTTTATTGTTTGTCTCATCTTGTTTAGCGTGCATGCACGCACACACACACACATACATATATATATATATATAAAATACGTGTCATTTTATTAAACATGCGAAGCATGCTTTGCATAAAATATAATATATGTAATATTTAGCATGCACATATAGCATACTATATTCTACCTAGATTGATTATGGACTTTTATTCTAGTTTGGTTCACTAGAGTCACCACGTGAACCAAAAGGTCAAACCTAGGAGTGCAATAATTTAAATTTAAACGTAACTATTATATTTAAACCCGAGCTCCATACAAACGGGTCTTCATGCGCTTCTTGCTCCTTGGTCTCCAATTTATTCAAGATAATTCTAATTATTTCTATTATATTACTATTTAATTTAAATAGAAACCTTGATTAGCAGTCAAGGGGAAGTACATAGGAGGGAGATAGAATTTTACATCAAGAAAAAAAGAGAAGATGAGATATGCAAACCCCATTTAATAAAACTCATTTATTCAAGCATTCAACTAAAATAAAATTCAATTACATTGATCAATAGTCCCATAATCAATCCCATTTATTATCATACATATCGTCATATACATCAATAAATAGATATTTATCTCATTAATTAAACCATTCCATGTATATATGAGTATCATTTAATGAAATTTTTTAATTTGCATGAAATCCAATTTCAAGATTAAAATAAACTATTTATTTTAATTATCAAATTATTTAGAATATAATATATAAATATATATATATATATATATATATATATATATAAATATATATAATATAACCTATATATATATATTATATTTATATAACCGCCACTTTTAGAAATCCTGGTCACTTTTTTAATCTTATGAGTCACCTTTTATATTATATTATATATAATAATAATAATAATAATAATAATAATAATAATAATAATATTTAGGGTGATCATAAAAAATGTGACCCAACTCACCTTTTAAAAACCATCCGTGAATCACCTTGGAAATAAAGTGACTAAGTGACCTTTTTGAAATTAATTCACTTTTTAAAACATTCCTGCAAGTTCAAGTTCTATATTTCTAATATATATATATATATATATATATATATATATAATATACTAACCCACTACGGCAAGAAAAAAAATTGTGTACTGCGATTCCTTTTTCTTTCACGAAATCATCGCAGCTAGCAGCTAAAGGGAACAAAAATGTATTATGTTTTTTTTCTTTCAAAAAAGAATAATAATTTTATATAATTAATTATGTCCAATAAATTATTCTAAATACATACTCATATAATAAGGAATCAAAATAATTAATAATTTCATAAAGATTTGGGTCTGATGCCAATTTAGGATTTGTACGAAATCGTGGGCGCAATCAAATTATAAAATTAGCGGAAACATGGTATATCAGAGTCTAAAAATTTCTACAAATTCATTACCCGGATCATCATTTATGGAAATTATTAATTTAAAACGATAAATAAGAAGTTACGGAATCGTACCCTTGTAGAATGAAGCTTCCATAAGTACGAGTTCAACTCCTTGTTCTTCGTGATCTCCTTGAATTTCCTGGTTAGATTCCTTCCTTTGATCAACGTTACCCACCCCAACTGTTTGGCCTCTAGAGATGATCCACCAAGGAAGAAGAATTATCATGAAGGAGGGTAGTTGGCTAAACCCTAGTTTTCTATCCTATATAGAAAAGGAGTACTCTCCAACAATTAAAATTTTATCAACTGATATCTATTATAAGACTCCTCTTATATAGATATTGGTCAACCCTTCTAATCCTATTAGACACGGGGTTACAATTAATTAATTAAACTCTTTTAATTAATTTAGGGTTCCCACCACATATTGGGAATAATTAATTAAATTCATTTAATTAATTTGTCTCCTAATCTTATTAGAATAAATGAGAATACTAATATTAAATTAATTCCTAAACTCATTTAGAAATTAAAATAATAATAATTGTAATAATATTAATAAAACTCCTCTGATTAATTTATATTTAATATTTTCAAAATATTAAATAATAAGTATTAAGCTATTTAATTTATTCTCTCAACATAGATTAAATTAATTATAGTTAATGCATTATTACGATTATGCCAGTACCTTCTTAAATAATTATTCTTCCTTTTATGGTGCGACCCTTTAGGTTCTCCATATTAAACCGGTTGTGAATAAATCAATTAAAATAATTCTAATCTTATTTAAATAAATAAATTAAACTAATAATCTATTTAAATAAATAATATTTATTCTACAATAGGGATAAGCCTCCCTAGCGATCAACGACTTTTCAGATAATATAGATTTTAACATTAATCATAAAAGAACCTGTGAGTAAATAGTTACCGTACAATTCAATCCATCCACCATACAATGTCCCAATTAAATATAAGACATGGAATTACCTGTCAAGTCTTATTTTATTTAATTATATGTATTTCGATTGGAAAATGCACAACTCCAAATAATGCAAATTAGAAACTCCTTTCTAATTTCATTCTGGCTTGGCCAAGGACTACTAGGTTGTCATTTAAAGAATCACATAGGACATCTCTTCTTTTACTATAAGTGGTAGATTCTTTATTGATCATTCATTATCTTCATATGTAACTCATTATACCCAAGCATACCCTTTGATATACCCCAAGAGTTTTTAAGGAATAAGTCAAAGTATAATTCATTACATACAAGATACTATGATGATCTCAAGTCCAAAGATCACTTGTACTACTATCACATTAGGATATCCTATTGACAAGCAAGTAAAACTCCGTTAGGTATTCCATAGCGAGTCATGTTCAGTGAACTTATTCTCCAGTAAGCACCTACATACTTACTTTAGTGTCTCCACACAAATGATCATGAGATCAATCATCTACATCCAATGAGAAAGAAACATATGTACCAATCTATTCGGATTTACTAATCCTCTTTTTAGTAATCCAACGATTGGGAATTATTTTAGTTTTAAGCTTTCTAAGAATTTAAATCTCATTAGCATGATCAACATCATGATTCTAAAAATATTGCTTAAAACTATGGGTTATTTACATATTATAAAAATAACATCATATAGATAATTAAATGCTTTTAACAAATGAATAGTTTTATTAATAAATGAATAAGATTATTTATAAAGTATGTGGTTTATCATCATACATGATTGGCTTGTATGCACACTACTATCATGTGACACTTTCAAGTTTAATGGTGTGTCAGATGATGCGGTGAAACTTAGACACTTTCCTTTCACTTTGAGAGACAAGGCTAGGAGTTGGCTTCACTCGCTACCACGGGGGTCCATTACTACTTGGGAAGACTTAGCACAGAAATTCTTGGCAAAATTCTTTCCACCCGCAAAGACTGCAAAAATGCGAAGTGTTCTTTCTTCATTTGAGCAACAACAAGGGGAGTCCTTATATGAAGCTTGGGAGAGATACAAGGAAATGATAAGGAAGTGCCCTCATCATGGAATGCCTCAATGGATGGAGATAAACATATTTTGCTTAGGCTTGGGAAGTCAAACTCGGCCTAGCATTGATGCCGCTTCAGGAGGAGCATTTATGGCCAAGAGTTATGAAGAGGCATATGAGTTGTTAGAGACTATGGCTGCAAATGATTACCAATGGCCTTTTGCTAGGATGAGTCAACCGAAAGTTGCAGGAGTATTGGAAGTTGATGCCATCACGACTTTGTAGGCTCAATTAGCGGCTATGTCAAAGAAAATTGATTCCATGGTCGAGTCAAAAGTACAACAAGTAGCCTATGTTTGTGAGCTTTGTGCGGGGTCACATCCTACAGACCAATGTGCTATCACTCCCGAGTTGGTGTAATTTGTGAGCAACTATCAAAGGCCATCGAACCAATATCAGAACACTTACAACCCCAACAATAGAAATCACCCCAACTTGTCATGGAGCAACAACCAAACTCATCCACAACACCATCAACCAACACATCATCAACAACATGCTCTAAGACCTTCATATCCTCCGGGATTTCAGAACCAACAACATGTAGGGATTTCGGCACATAAAAGCAGCGAAATTTAAAAATTTAAAATAATTTCCGAAATCCTAAAACAGGAACCATGCGAAAACATATTAATTCAGAGGTTTAGTTTTGTTTTACCGATTATCCGAGCTTGAATGGCGACGATGAAAATTCTGAAATTTTTTGAATTTTCAACGCAATCCAACGGAACTGCGCCTCTACGGTATCCACACGAACGCCTCGCGAATCGTCACATGATCTGCAGCAAAGATAGCTGCGGTACTAGCCGCCAAGATCTGGATTTTCTGAAGCTTTTCTCTCTAGCCTCTCTCTAAAAGCGGCTAGGGTTTTTGGTTTTTGATTCTTCTCTAAAACGGCTGATATATCATATATATATATATATACATATATATATATATATGTATATATATATATAGCAGTCAAAAAGAATTAACCAAAACGTAATCCAATTCGAAAAGTAAAATCCGAATTTATATATATTATATCTTAATTAAGTCTTACTTAGTTAATATACATATATACAAATTATCTTATTAATTTAAATTCGTAATTTAAATATTATCAATCATATTGACATATTTAAATCCTTACAATTTAAATTAATTCCATTTTAATTACGTTCTAACTGTGTGACCCTATAGGTTATTATTATGTTGACAATAATTTTAAAATCATATTATAAAATTATAAATAGTGAGCGACATCTAGTAATGCATCACTGCTACCCAAGTAATAATAAGATAGGTGATTCGATGCAATATTTTTGTGACCAATGTTTCAATGTAATTTAATCCTTTTAACCTTGACATCCTAGATTAAACTCGAGGCATGAAATGTGTCATACTCTTCATAATTTAATCTGAGTTTTTTTGATCAATGAGTAGACTATATAAAACAAATCACTATTTGAGCATGGCCATGCATTTCACAGTCATACTCAATCAAGAGGCCTATGGATATCACCCCTAATATATAGGAGGGTTAAATTCCATCTAGATCACTCATATTCCTCACACGATTCATGATGTACCCAATAATCACCTTTTTTGTCCACCCTATTAAAGGTGACCTTTGATGATATCAAAGTACATAAATTCCCGTGTAGTAATATAGTGATTTCAGGTCGGAGGATCATTACATCATTGTCACTATGAGAATTGCTTATGACACTTTGCATAATGCTCCACGTAGAATTCTCATGGTGGGTCTGTCCAGTACATTGTTCTCTAACATGTACCTATGCATTGACTAAATATCTTATATATTTATGACCAATGAGATTTGGCCATCAGTCAATCCACATACTAGTCTCAATGTATCATTATTGTCCCATTAACAATGACACTCGACTAGGGACATTTAAGAGCAATGATACTAATTGTAATTTGTATCACTATTCTAAGGACTTTTCTTATGCTAACATTTATCTAACGTAGTAAATAAAACCATAATAAAATAATTCATTTATTCAATCAAATATACTATCAAAAATGTTAAGCAATTACATCAAAGAATTGTCCTCTAGGGCCTAAACTCTAACAGTCTCCCACTTGCACTAGAGCCAATCACTCATGTATCTAATACCCATGGAACTAGTGTGACCTTCGTGCTTCTGCTGCGACAAAGCCTTGGTCTGTTGATCTGCAATATTATCATCTGTTGGCACTCTGCATAGATGTACATCTCCTCTATCAATGATTTCACGGATGAGATGGTACCGCCTAACTATATGCTTGGATCGTTGGTGAGATCTGGGTTCCTTAGCCTTTGCAATGGCTCCATCATTATCATATTATAGCTCAACTGGATCAACAATGGTTGGAACAATACCAAGTTCAGTGACAAACTTTTTAATCCATACATCCTCCTTGGCCGCACTAGAAGCAGCAATATACTCAGCCTTTGTCGTAGAATCGACTATTGTCTCTTGCTTCGAACTTTTCCAACTAACAGCACCACCATTAAGGCAAAACACAAAACCTGACTGAGACTTACAGTCATCTTTATCAGTCTGAAAACTAGCATCTGTGTAACCCTTTACTGCCAGTTCGTCTTCACCTCCATATACCAAGAATGAATCCTTAGTTCTTTTCAGGTACTTAAGGATATTCTTGACTGCTATCCAGTGACCTTCACCTGGATTCGACTGGTATCTGCTCGTCATGCTCAAAGTATACGAGACATCCGAACGAGTACATATCATTGCATACATGATAGATCCAATTGTCGAAGCATAAGGGATCTTTCTCATATGCTCCTCGTCATCCCGTGATTTAGGACATTGGGCCTTAGAGATCTTTACACCATGAGACATAGGTAAGTGTCCTCTTTTTGCCTCTTGCATGCTGAACCATTTTAGCAATTTATAATTATATGTACTTCAACTTAGGCCGAGCATTTTTCTCGATCTATCTCGATAGATCTTGATACCTAAAATGTAGGTTGCATTGCCCAAATCTTTCGTTGAGAAACATTTTCCTAACCATATTTTTACAACATGTAAGGAAGGAATGTCATTCCCAATAATTAATATATCGTCAACATATAATACCAGGAATACTATGTGACTCCCACTAACCTTCTTATATACACAAGGTTCATCTTCGTTTTTATATGAAGTCAAACTCTTTGACTGCTTCATCAAATCGAAGATTCCAACTCCGAGTGGCTTGTTTCAATCCATAAATGGATCGCTGCAGCTTACATACCTTTCCAGCATCCTTTGGAGTGACAAAACCCTCAGGTTGTGTCATATACACATCCTCAAGGAGATTTCCGTTAAGGAAAGCAGTTTTGACATCCATCTGCCAGATTTCGTAATCATAAAAGGCTATAATAGCAAGTAAAATCCTGATAGATTTAACCATTGCCACTAGAGAGAATGTTTCATCATAGTCAACACCTTTAACTTGTTTGAAACCTTTTGCTACCAGTCGGCCTTTATAGGTTTGTACATTACCATTCTTGTCGGTTTTCTTCTTGAAAACCCACTTACACCCGATTGGTTTTACCCCTTCGGTTGGATCAACCAAAGTCCATACTTGGTTAGTATACATGGAGTTCATCTCAAATTTCATGGCTTCAAGCCATCTCTCAAAATCTGGTCGATTCATAGCTTCTTGGTAGGAAGCAGGCTCATCCTGATCTATGAGCATCACATCGCCGTTTTAAGTCACAAGAAATCCATAATATCTCACGGGCTCTTGGCGTGTCCTACCAGATCTACGAATGCCTCGTGTAATTTGAGCAGGTTCACTTTCCACAATATCTTGTGGTTCCTGCTCATGTTCCAACTCAGGTTCAATGATATTTTGTGGTTCTCGAATTTCTTCAAGTTCTACTTTCTTCCCACTGTTTCCTTTAGAGACAAATTCTCTTTCTAGAAAAATACCAGTTCGAGCAACAACCACTTTGTTCTCAGAAGGTTTGTAGAAATAATACCCTTTTGTTTCCTTAGGGTATCCCACAAAATTTCATTTGTCAGATTTGGGTCCGAGCTTGTCAGAAGCCAAATGTTTTACAAATGCCTCGCAACCCCAAATCTTCATGAACGACATACTAAGACGTTTTCCAATCCACATCTCATATGGTGTCTTCTGAATCGTCTTTGTAGGAACACGGTTAAGTGTGAATGCAGCTGTCTCTAGGGCATGACCCCAGAATCTTATTGGAAGATCTGTATGACTCATCATTGATCGTACCATGTCAAACAAGGTGCGATTCCTCCACTCAGGCACACCATTCCATTGTGGTGTTCCAGGTGGAGTGAGATGTGATATAATACCACACTCCTTTAGAAGGTCATTAAAGTCTTGGCTTAAGTATTCATCTCCTCTATCGGATCGAAGGGCTTTTATGCTTTTGCCAAATTGGTTTTGAACTTCATTCTTGAATTCCTTGAACTTTTCAAAGGATTTAGATTTGTGTCTCATAAGATACACATATCCATATCTACTGAAGTCGTCAGTAAAAGTAATGAAGTAATAGAACCTACCTCTTGCTAACGAACTCATGGGTCCACATACATCACTATGTATAAGTCCCAATACATCGCTAGCACGTTCACTGTGACCAGTGAAAGGGGCTTTAGTCATCTTGCCTAATAAACATGACTCGCATTTCTCATATAATTCAAAATCAAATGAATCCAAAAACCCATCTTTATGGAGTTTGGATATGCATTTCTCATTTATATGGCCTAAACGACAATGCCAGAGATATGTCGGATTTAAATCAATTCATTTAAATTGTTTTGTATTTATGTTATAGATAGGCATTTCTAAATCAAGAATATAAAGACCATTAAACAATTGTGCAACACCATAACATATTTTATTTAAGTAAAACGAACAACTGTTGTTCTTTATTAAAAATGAAAAACCTTTCTTGTCCAAACAAGAAACAGAAATAATGTTTTTCCTCATAGCAGGCACATAATAACAATCCTCTAATTCTAATACTAGCCCAGTGGGCAAAGATAAATGATAAGTTCCTACGGCTAGTGCAGCAACTTTTGCTCCATTCCCAACTCGTAGGTCAACCTCTCCTTTCGCCAAAGTCCTACTCTTTCGGAGTTCCTGCACATTAACACAAATGTGATAACCACATCCAGTATCCAATACCCATGATGTAGAAGTGGATAAATTGACTTCTATAACATATATACCTGAATCAGAAGTCACACTTCCCTTCTTTTTCTTCAGTTCTTCCAAATAAGCATGATAATTCCTCTTCGAGTGTCCAGGTTTTCCACAGAAGTGACAATCACCTTCTTTAGCCACCACACCTTTAGGTTTTAAAGCCTGTTTGGTTTTGAAATTGGGTTTGGCACCAGATTTAGATCCTATCTTCTTCTTGCCTTTCCCCTTTCCCTTAGCATTCCCTTTTTGCACCATCATTATGGGAGTGGGTCCTGCCTTTTCATGTTATTCTCGATAGTTCTTAACATGCTCAACAACTCAGTAAGTGGTTTCCCAATTTCATTCATGAGGTAATTCATAACAAATTGAGAGTAGCTGTTGTTCAAAGATTGCAAAACAAGATCAGTTTAGGCTTCTGGAGTAATCGAAAAACCCAACCTATCAAGGTACTCAATATACCCAATCATTTTCAAAACATGTGGACCAACTGGATCACGTTCACCCATCTTGCAGTGATACAACGCTTTGCTTGTATCATACCTCTTCTGTCGAACATGCCCTTCGAACAATTTCTTAATATGCTCGATCATCTCATAAGCATCCATTAACTCATGTTGCTTCTGAATTAGCTCAGAGTTCATAGTTGCTAGCATGAGATAACTCACGTCCAGAGCATCCTCTTGATGCTTCTTGTAAGCATTATGCTCTACACGTGGTACAGTGTTAGCTGGTGCTGCAGGAATGGGCCCATCAAGGACATATAGCTTGCGCTCTTGTTTGAGGACAATCCTCAAGTTCCTATGCCAGTCTAGGAAATTAATTCCACTCAGTTTTTCCTTCTCAAGGACTGATCGTACTGAAAGACTATTTGTGTTGTTGTTTGCCATTGATATCTATAATTTATAAGTGCAAAAAATAATAAGTCAGATTACATAGTTTTGATATTATGTAATTGATAATAGTACATTCAAAATATACCTCCCACTATTTTATTCAAATTATTAGCCCTCACTATTAATTCGGAAAGCATTTTCTATTAAATCTTTTTATTGAGCCAAGATCCATATTTCATTATGCCTTAAGTTAGCTTTGGCTAATATCTCAAAACATAATTATTTAGGTAGACAACCCTTTGTCAATTATATCATATATAACTCTTAGATAGTTTGGTGAACAACATTTGTTTCTAGTCCATCTAATGGCACCTACCAAACTCTATGCCTCTAAGTCCACAATCCTATTGAGATAACTTAATTAAGTCGGGCCCAATGATTTTAACAGTTTGGATATCACAATTATCCTATCGCATCTTACCAAGATAAATAGGGTACTTTGCTTTAGCAAACTTACGTCCATCGATCAAGGTCTTGATGAGTGTTATTCATTGGAAGGCATTTAGTTTAGACTTAATAATTTTATGAGGGATTTTATTAATTAATTTAGATCTCACCAATTTTAATCTTATTAAGCATGCACATTATTTATCATATCATATTGTATACAAGCATAAATAAAGTGCAAAATTAAATGTGTCACAGTTATGGCCCAACCCTATGTCAATCTTTTCAAGCTAATGAAAAGATTGAAGGTCAGTCTAAGGTGGTAAAAGATCTTCAAAATAGTAGGTTCCTTAGACCTTCCGCATGCATGTGTCTCCTCTCCATCATCATCTTGTCATCTTGATAGGTTACACTTGTACATTACATGTCATAAAGAAACCTCGAGTTACATTCGAGGGGATTTAGATGAGAAGAGAATATTACATCAGAATTTATAGAAAGACACGACATGCAAGCCGTATTTCAAAGCCAAAAACCACTAACCTATGGGTCAAAAGGGCCATAACTGTGCACCATGCATATCACAATAAGCACATGACACAATTTATATAATTAAAGAAAACTATAATTAAAATATTAGGGTCACGACCATCGTGCGCTACGACGGGGGGGTCCCAGAACATATCATATATGTCCAGTTTCGATTAATCATATTAAACCGAATCTTCATGCTTCTAATCCAATTAGAACAGAAGTTGTATTATTATTCCACCTTCTAGGATACGATTAACAGAACATCATATACATGCATATATATTATAGATTTCCAGAATACGCATACATGCAGAATATCATATATTCAATTTCAGATAGGCAAACATGCATCATCATATATCATATATATCGAATACAATTAAAACACGTAATCTGAATTAATCATTTCGCAAGTAGCTGTGATACCACTGTAGGGATTTCGGCACATAAAAGCAGCGGAATTTAAAAATTTCAAAACAATTTTCGAAACACTAAAACAGGATCCATGCAAAAACATATTAATTTAGAGGTTTAAATTTGTTTTACCAATTATTAGAGCTTGAAAGGAGACGATGAAAATTCTAGAACAGTTTTGAATCTTCAACTCAATCCAACGGAACTGTGCCTCTACGGTATCCATACAAACGCCCCGCGAATCGTCACATGATCTGCAAAAAAGAGAGCTGCTTTACTAGCCGCCAAGATCTGAATTTTCTGAAGCTTTTCTCTTTAGTCTCTCTCTAAAAGCGGCTAGGATTTTTTGTTTTTGATTCTTCTCTAAAACGGCTGATATATCATATATATATAGCAGTCAAAAAGAATTAACCAAAACCTAATCCAATTAGAAAAGTAAAATTTTAATTTATATATATTATATCTTAATTAAGTCTTACTTAATTAATATACATATATACAAATTATCCTATTAATTTAAATTCGTAATTTAAATACTATCAATCATATTGACATATTTAAATCCTTACAATTTAAATTAATTCCCTTTTAATTACGTTCTAAGTGTGTGATCCTATAGGTTATTATTATGTTGGCAATAATTATAAAATTATAAATAGTGAGCGGCATCTAGTAATGCATCACTGCTACCCAAGTAATAATAAGATCGGTGATTCGATGCAACCTTTTTGTGACCAATGTTTTAATATAATTTAATCCTTTTAACCTTGACATCCTAGATTAAACTCGAGGCATGTAATGTGTCATACTCTTCATAATTTAATCTGAGTTTTCATAATCAATGAGTAGACTATATGAAATAAATCAATATTTGAGCATGGACATGCATTTCATAGTTCTACTCAATCAAGACGCATAGATATCACCCCTAATATATAGGAGGGTTAAATTCCATCTAGATCACTCATATTCCTCACACGATTCATGATGTACCCAATAATCACCTTTATTGTCCACCCTATTAAAGGTGACCTTTGATGATATCAAAGAATATAAATTTTCGTGTAGTAATAGAATGATTTCAGTTCGGAGGATCATTACATAATTGTCACTATGAGAATTGCTTATGACACTTTGCATAATGCTCCACGTAGAATTCTCATGGTGGGTCTGTCTAGTACATTGTTCTCTAATATGTACCTATGCATTGACTCAATATCTCATATATTTATGACCAATGAGATTTGACCATCAGTCAATCTACATACTAGTCTCAATGTATCATTGTTGTCCCATTAACAATGATATTCGACTAGTGGCATTTAAGAGTAATGATACTAATTGTAATTATATGATCTCATGTTCAAGTCACATACTTGAAGCTATATAATTTGTATCACTATTCTAAGAACTTTTATTATGCTTACATTTATATAATGCAGTAAATAAAACCCTAATAAAATAATTCATTTATTCAATCAAATTTAATATCAAAAATGTTAAGCAAGTACATCAAAGAATTGGCCTCTAGAGCATAAACTCTAACACAACATCCACAAGCTCCCATTCCTCATCCATAAAAGAAATCAGAAATGGAGGAGTTGATGTTGAAGTATATGGCCAACACCGAGGTGATGATAAAGAGCCAAGCTGTGGCTATTAAGAACTTGGAGAATAAAATGGGCCAAATGGCCAACATGCTTACTAATAGACCACAAGAGGCTCTACATAGCAACACGAAAGCTAACCCAAGAACAGATGGAAAAGAGCAGTGTCAAGCCATCACTTTAAGAAGTGGCAAGCAGACTGCATGTCCAGAGCCTAGCATGACCGCGCCCCAAGAGCAAGGAGACACGGCGCGCCCGCGCCCTTCTGCAGAAAATGTTGATGCAGATTTTGCTAAGGAAAAGGATGGCAAGTAAGAGTCTGATGCAGAAAAGAAAGAAATAGCAGAGAAATCATGTGTTCCACCACCAATAATGTATCCACCTGTCCCTTATCCACAAAGAATCCAAAAGCAGAAATCGAATAAATAATTTGCTAAGTTCCTGGAGGTATTCAAAAAGCTGCAAATCAATATACCATTCGTAGAGGATTTAGAACAAATGTCGTGCTATGTAAAATTTATGAAGGGGATTATATCTAGAAAGAAAAAATTGGATGATTTTGAGACAGTGGCCTTGACTGAAGAATGTAGTGCGGTGTTACAAAGGAAGCTACCTCCCAAACTAAAGGATCCCGATAGTTTTACTATCACGTGCTATATTGGAGGCTTGTCATTTAACAAGTGTTTTTCTGATTTGGGAGCTAGCATCAACCTTATGCCACTATCGGTGTACACACAATTGGGTTTGCCAGCTCCAAAACTGATAAATATCTCTCATCAGCTTGCCGATAAATCCATTACTTATTCGAGGGGTACTGTGGAGGACATCCTTGTGAAGGTGGACAAGTTCATATTTCCCGCCGACTTCATTATCCTTGACTATGAAGAAGACAAAGATATTTCCATCATTCTGGGGAGACCTTTCTTAGCCATTGGGAGAACTCTCATTGATGTGCAAAAAGGAGAGCTTACTATGAGATTTCAAGATCAAGAAGTTACTTTCAACGTGTTTAAGGCTATGAAATTTCCTACCGATGAAGAGGAATACTTCCGAATAGATGTGGTTAATAGGGTTGTGAATGAAGAGCTCACACATGTGATGAACAATGATCCTTTAGAGAGTGCACTGATAGGGGACTTTGGCATTGATGACCTTGAGGTAGTTGAATATGTTCAAATTTTGAATACAGTGCCCCGGATGAGCAAGTTCAAAATTCTGGTTGAACCTCTAGAGCACACAGGCGAGTCATCTAAGCGTTTAAAATTATCTCTTGAGATGCCTCCTACACTTGATCTCAAACCTCTTCCTAATCACCTCAGGTATTCATTTTTAGGTGATTTTTCTACTTTGCCTGTTATAATTGCATCTGCACTAACATCATTTTAGGAAAGTAAACTATTAAGGGTGCTAAGGGAATTCAAAACTGCAATTAGGTGGACTATTGCTGATATCAAGGGGATAAGCCCTTCCTTTTGCATGCATAAGATTCTTCTTGAAGATGATAGCAAGCCTACAGTTGAACAGTAGAGAAGACTAAACCCCATCATGAAATAACTAGTTAAGAAAGAGATTCTAAAATGGCTGGATGCTGGAATTATTATCTCAGATAGCTCTTGGGTAAGTCCAGTGTACCTAAGAAAGGAGGAATGACTGTGGTAGCCAATGAAAACAATGAGTTGATCCCCACTAGAATAGTCACTAGATGGAGAGTGTGCATGGATTATCGAAAGCTCAACAAGGCGACTAGAAAAGACCACTTCCCTCTCTCATTCATTAATCAAATGCCGAATAGGTTGGCATGTCATAAGTATTATTGCCTCCTAGATGGATACTCGTGATATAATCAGATAGCTATTGCTCCTGAAGATCAAGAAAAGACAACCTTCAATTGTCCCTATAGAACATTTACTTTCAGAAGGATGTCTTTTGGTCTATGCAATGCACCGGTTACCTTTCAAAGGTGTATAATGGTTATCTTCTCCAACATGGTAGAACAGAATGTGGAGGTTTTCATGGACGACTTCTCAGATTTTCGGGACTCATTTGATATATGCTTGGAGAACTTGGTCATGGTGTTGAAACGATGTGTAGAGACAAACTTGGTGCTAAATTGGGAGAAGTGCCATTTCATAGTACAAGAAGGAATCATTCTTGGGCACAAGGTTTCAGGCAAGGGATTGGAGGTCGACAAGGCAAAGTTGGAGACAATAGAAAGATTACTGCCACCAAATTCAGTGAAGGGGGTCCACAGTTTTCTTGGACATGTGGGGTTCTACAGTCTATTTATAAAGGACTTCTCCAAGATTACAAAGCTTTTATGTAGTTTATTGGAGAAGGATGTTCCTTTTAAATTCGACGAGGAGTGTTTTGGCATCATTTGAGCAATTAAAGAGAAAGTTAACGACAACACCTATCATCACGGCTATAGATTGGTCATTACCTTTTGAGTTGATGTGTGATGCTAGTGACTTTCCAGTAGGGGTTGTTTTGGGGCAGCGTAAGGAAAAGATGTTTCATGTCATTTATTATGCTAGCAAAACCTTGACGGATGCACAACTCAACTATACAACTATTGAGAAGGAGTTATTAGCAGTGGTGTATGCTTTTGACAAGTTTTGTTCATACTTGATTGGCACGAAAGTAGTGGTGTTTACAAGTTATGTTGCCATTCGATATTTGATTACTAAAAAGGATGCAAGATTTGATGGATTCTACTCTTGTAGGAGTTTGACTTGGAGATCAAGGATAGGAAGGGTACCGAGAACCAGGTGGCAGACCACTTGCCACGATTAGAGAATCCAGGAAAAGACAAGGATGATAAAGTTTTGATTCATGAGTCTTTCCTGGATGAACAACTATTTATGGTCCAAGGCGAAGTCCTATGATTTGCTGACTTTGCAAACTATTTGGTTAGCAACATCCTCCCTCCTGAGTTGTCAAGGCCTCAAAAAAAGAAATTTCCACATGATGTCAAATGGTACATGTGGGCTGAGCCATACCTCTTCAAGAAATGTGCAGACAGAATGATCAGACAGTGTATCCCTTATAGTGAGACATAGAGAATATTACATGGTTTCCATGCATCAGTGTACGGGGGACATTATGGAGGAGAGAGGACAGCGGCTAAGGTGCTTCAAGCTGGATTTTATTGGTCGACTCTCTTCAAGGATGCCTACCAATATGTACAGAAATGTGATAGGTGCCAGCGGGTAGGAAACATCTCTAAGAAGAATGAAATGCCCTTAAATATGATTTTAGAAGTTGAAATCTTTGATGATTGGGGTATTGACTTCATAGGACCATTCATCTTGTCTTGTGGAAATCTTTATATTCTGTTGGCGGTTGACTATGTTTCTAAGTGGGTGGCGGCCTTGCCAACAAATGACGCCAAGGTGGTCTTGAGGTTTTTACAGAAAAGCATCTTCACAAGATTCGGGACACCTAGGGCAATCATTAGTGACGAAGGCAGTCACTTCTGCAACAGACAGTTCACAGCTTTGTTGGCTAAGTATGGGGTAAATCATCGTGTTGCCACGACCTATCATCCCCAAACTAATGGCCAAGCTGAAGTCTCCAATAGAGAAGTCAAGAGAATTCTCGAGAAAATTATCAACCCCACTAGGAAAAATTGGTCACTAAAGCTTGATGATGCAGTATGGGCCTACAGAACCGCATACAAAACATTGCTTGAGATATCTCCTTATCAGTTAGTATATGGGAAAGCCTATCATCTTCCTATGGAGCTAGAGCACAAGGCATTCTGGGTAATCAAAAAGCTGAACTTTGATCTCAAAGTTGCAGGGGAGAAGAGACTTCTCCAATTAAACGAACTCGATGAATTCAGACTGCAGGCTTGTGAGAATTCAAAACTGTATAAGGAGAAGGTGAAAAGATGGCACGACCAAAAAATTATTGATAGGAAGTTTGAGCCGGGGCAAGCCGTGTTATTGTTCAATTCGCGTGTTCGTCTTTTCCCAGGAAAGCTCAAGTCTAGATGGCCAGGGCCATTCATGGTGAAAATCATGTACCCTCACGGTGCAGTTGAGATTGTAGGTCAAAACCCAGATAAGCTGTTCAAAGTTAGTGGGCAGAGATTAAAGCATTATTGGGGAGGCGAGGTCGACCGACAAAAGGCCTCCATGATCCTTGTCATTCCATGATCGTATCCCGAGAGAGTCAAGCTAATTGACTATAAACAAGCACTAGATGGGAGGCACCCCATTCACTCTATTCTCCCTCTTGTTTAATTCTTGTTACTTATCTATTATTTCCCCCCTATGTTTAATTCTTGGATACTTTGAGTTTAAGTACATTTTGTATATAGTATAGAAAATTTCAAATATTGCATTTTTGAGAATAGATACATTTAGTTTAAATAGTTTAATTTTGAGTTAGTGGAATAAGGATATGTCTCATCTTAGATAAACCTTTGGGCAGGAAATGGTTCACATGCAAGTTGGCTACGGAGTTTCAATGTGCTGCAGAAGCAGCAGGGCCAGAGCCAGGGCAGCACAGCCGCGCCATCTGCTAAGCCAAGAGGAGCCTGCCCGCGCTCCAGCATGCCTACGCCATAGGCGCGCCCGCGCCAATACCCAGAAATATTTTTTCTTTTAAAAGTCAGCAGTCTACCCAAGCCCTTATAATTCATATCTATCTCGACCGAACCTCCCTCTCAGAACAAAACAAACACAAATCTTAGACTCCTACTTCCCTACTACTTAAGAATTCTTAACCTATTCACAATCAAACCTACTTCCTTTATCATCTATACATTCTCTCTCCACGTCCTCCTCAAGCCCTAATCCTAGCCATTATCTCCACTACTTCAGAAATCCCTTCTCCACTTTATCTCAACCTAAATTTCTATATAAACCCTAACCACCATCACATACAACCTTATCTTCCGCTTCATCAAAGTTAGGTTTATAAAGAGAAATTCATAAGGCAAAGTTTGGGATTCTGAATTGGTCAAGTTAGGTTTGGAGTTTTTTGCAGAACCAATGGTTCTGAAGAGACTTCGTTCATCATCTTCATCCTCATTTTTCGGTGAGAGCTATGGTGAGGGGAGTAGTAAGAATGTATTGGACGCATCCAAGTTCATCAATTTGTCTGCCCAGCAACACTATGCCAGCGTTTTGATGACCAAGACTTTTATGCTAGAGAGGGGCTTTAAGCCAAACAAGGAGGATGAGAAGCTGTTGGCTATGATCAGAGACAGGGGATGGATTGACGATGTAGCAATACCCGTGGTTATGCCTGTGGAGATTATGCGAGAATTTTATCCCAATGCGAGGAAGACGCAGAATGGGATCTCCTATGTGCGTGGAAAATAAATGGGCTATCTTCCTACAACTATCAATGAGGTGTTCCATTTGTTCATTCCTTCTGCTGAGAAAGTGAACTGGGTGGTAGCCGAGCGGTTTAAAACTGACTTGGATAAAGTACTGAAGGATCTCTGCATGCCAGGCACCAAATGGGCTATCAAGTTCGACACTGATACGAAGACACATTTCCCACACGCAGCGCTGAACAGATATACTAAGGCGTGGAACAGCTTCACATGCGCCATTCTGATGCCCACACGCCACCAGTACAACATCACTACAGATAGAGCCACTATCTTGTATGGGATCATCACCGACAAGTACATAGGTATGGGGCACTTGATACATCAGTCCATGTTGCGGTACATGTGAGGTGGTACCACCGTCGGGATTCCATATGCCTCAGTTGTGACTCAGCTGTGTGTGCAGATAGGGGTCGATTGGGAGAATGAGTCACTACAAATGCCTATGAAGGACATTGACCATGCCGCCATCACAAAGTATTCTGAATGGGACGGTGGCAAGGCTCATCCTAGAGGCTTGGGGTTTATTTTGCCTCGCACTCCAGTTCATGAAGAAGAAGCTCCACCGTAGTCATCTCAAGGAACAGGGCCTTCTCCAGCTGATAGATCTAGTTATGATTGCCAAATAAGGCAATTACAGTCGAGGATGGATGCTCTGCACATTAATTTTCAGACCTATGCGGATGGACTATCAGGTGCACTGGCACAAGCCTTCATTCAACAAGGCGTGCTAGTCGAGTTTCCCAGTCTTCGGAGCTGCCATGCCATATCCACCACCCAAGCCACAATCAGGTGGCCACGATGATGCTTAGGGGAGTTCCCTAACCCTATACTTCCAATGAGAACATTATTTATTTCAAGTTTGGGGGTATTGGGTTTTAGTTGCATGTTTAGTTTGCATTTTCTTATTTGTTAGTTAGTTTTGCATGTTTTTAGTTATCTTTCATTTATTTGTTTAGTTTGAATTTTGCATTGCATATGATTCCATATTTTAGTTAGTTTGAGTTCTAGTTGGCCTATGATGATATTAGATTAACATCGATTGTTTAACATTGCTGATAACTTAGGCTTAGTTATAGTTTCATTACATGATGTAATCTTTGCCTGTTGATTTTGATGTTACCGGATAGCACGGTATTGTTATTTTTACTTGTTGGTTTAGATTAGTACATGCTTGTCTTCTGAGGGGAAAAGTCTGTTTTTAATGATATAATTTTGTAGATAGTGAGCAATGACTATAATAACATGGAAATTCAAGTTTGGGGGAAAACATTGGGTATGCATGCTATATATAAAAAAATAAAAAAAAATAAAAATAGAATGTTGAATAAACACATTGGCTAGTCGAGTCCTGTGGCCTTTGATATTCGAGCAAGTACGCCCTAGGGGTTGTCTTTACACCCAGTGCCATAAAGCCTTATAGTTTGGGAGTCGTTGGTCGAAAGCTCGCTACATGGGTATCATTCAAAAGCCTAAGAGGGCTAGGCAATGCACAGTCTGGTGTAACCACTGGAATGCGCGAATATCGCCCTCGTGAGTGAATAAAAGCATAATAAATCCTTTGATGACCTTTACTTTGGATTGATGTGTAGGCTTGGTTGATGCTTCTTATGTTTGCAGTTTTCTTGATTTAAAGTCTTACTTTTCCCTCTTAGAAGCATAGTATCTGTAATTTTTACCTATATCAAGCTTAGTGGATTTTAGCACACAAACTACATCATTGTCAACAGGTTTTGATTTTCAGATTGTATGTTGTTTGGCTTTGTCTTGGTTAGATACTTTGTTTATATCTCTTTGTGATTTCTCTGAGGCACCTCTTATTGGAATTCATATTTGACTGAAATTTGGAGTTCGTTATCATGGTAGCGTAGTTTGCACTTCATGTAGTTTGCATTTGTGTTAGTTGTGTGAGGGAAAGCAATAGTTTAAGTTTGGGGGTATTTGATAAGTAAGTTTTATACCTACTTATTGGCTATCAACTCACCATAACTATAGCTTATTCTCACATATTTTAGTTGCTTTTCATGCTTTTTATCTTTATTTTGTAGATTACATAATGGAAACTATCTCGGTGGCAGCGTGGGTGGAATGGATAAGAAACCGGATTGATGGCGAGCAAATGGACATATGGTGTAGTGCAAAGGAGGTTGGCATGTGCATTGACAAAAAGGAGAAGAAGTATGGAGCAGTAGCAGGACACCAGTAGAGAGATATCAGCATTCTGCAGGATTTTCATGGTGCGCGGTCGCGCCCTTATAGAGCTTGGATTCAGCGCACCTGCGCCAGGAGGACTTCTAGCCGGCAGGCAGCGCAAGCGCCCCATTTGTGCTGAGTGCCGGGTAGCGCTGCCGCGCCTAACCGATTTGACCAGCTTTGACTTTTCACTTAATGTCCTTAATTGAATGTTTTACTGTATAAGGGTGTATTTGGAGGTTGAGACTTCATCATTGAACGTTATTATTACTATTTTTAGGGTTTTTGAGAGATAGGGAGAGATTGTAGCCTCATCTTCTATATTTTTGGCTTCTCTTTTGATTTCTCTTAAATTTTCATATATTTGCATAGATTAGGGCTAGATTTGGTAGATTGAAGGATTTGGCTCTACATTGAAGGTTCAAATTTGAAGTGAAGAATTCAGATTTGCATCTCTTATTTCTTAGCTTCTCTTTACTTTCAATTTTGTTTACTGTATGAACAAGTTTTGATGATGGATACTGATTCAATTATGAACTAATTTCTATTGTGGGATTTTAATGGATCTTGATGCTTAATTCAGATTTGTATACTTCCTTGTTGAGTTTTAATTGATTATGTATGGATTGTCTAATATGGTTTGCTTTGATTGTCTAATTGCTTGATCACCAATTACCGAATTAACTCTTATGAAATTGAGAAATGAATTATGAGTTCAGATTTGATCATATTAGCATGTATTTATGATTCTACATGTTGTTAGACTCCATAATTTGTGCTTCGGATAGACATATACCGAAGCACCGCTTGTAGTCATTTGAGAACTTGTTCTTAAATCAATATTAATGTTAAGTCACATAGAAATATAGTGGTTTATGTAATTTGGGTGTTCACATTCATTCTATCATTCGTGGATTGTATGTGATATGGACATAGTTTATTGAGAGATGTCTATGTTTTGCTTTAGTGTTCTCGACTAACAATTCGAAGTAATCAATTGGACTTAACAGGAGGTGTATCAACTTTAAGAATGTATTAAGTGAAGTTAGAATCCCATGTCTCCCTTATCTGATTTATTTACTTGTTAGTTAGATGTCATTTGATAATCATTACTATTAGATAAATCACAATTTGATCATCCGTTTAAGTAGACCAAAATAGTTACAAAATTGTTGCATGTTAGATTAGAGACACTTATTATTCTCCGTGGGATCGATACTCTACTTACATTATATTACTTGTGGACTGCGTGCACTTGTGTGTATGTGATTGTTTTGATTAACACCAAAACAAGCCAACATCTACCAATATTATCATTCATCGACTGCCCATTAAAGAGGGATTCAAGCCGGTCAAGCAGAAGCTCAGGTGACTGAAACTTGAGTTGCGATTGAAACTTGAGTGGTGTCTGAAAGTCAAAGAAGAAATTGTCAAGCAATTCAAAGCCGACATCATCATGGTGTCAACCTACCCTGAGTGGCTATCCAATATAGTTCTTGTGCCTAAGCCCAGAGGGAAGGTACGAGTATGCGTGGATTACTAAAATTTGAACAAAGCTTGTCTCAAGGATAACTTCCAAGTACCTTTTATCCACATACTAATAGCTAACACGGGAAAGTATGTCATGTATTCTTTTGTTAACTGTTTTGTCGGGTATCATCAGATTATGGTTACTGAAGAAGACAGGGAGAAAATAGCCTTTATTATTCCATAGTGAACCTTTTGTTATAGACGACTATCTTTCAGCCTTATCAATGCTGGTGCCACCTATCAGCGAGCCATGACGGCCAATTTTCATGATGTGATGCACAAAGAAATAGAGGTCTATGTGGATGATATCATCGTCAAATCCCGAAAGGAAGATGTCCACATCAGCCATCTCAAAAAGCTTTTCAACCGGTTGTGCAAATATGACTTATAGCTAAATCTGGCAAAATGTGCCTTTGGTGTCAAATCAGGCAAGTTGTTGGGATTTCTAGTGAGCAACAGAGACATTGAACTAGATCCCGCCAAAATTAAAGCAATCACTGAGATGCCTGTGCCCCAAACAGAAAAGGAAATACAGGGATTTCTAGGGAGAATCAATTTTATAAGTAGATTCATCTCTCAACTCACGACAACGTGTGGACCCATCTTTAAGTTTTAAGGAAAAACATGAAGTGGAATGAAGATTGTCAAAAAGCCTTCATTTCCATCAAGAAGTAGTTGATCAAAGCCCCTGTGTTGGTACCCCCAAGAGACGAGGTTCCTCTGTTTATGTACCTGTCAGTCAATGCCAATGCTATGGGTTGCATGCTGGGACAGAAGGATGATAAAAACAAGGAAAGAACTATCTATTACCTCAACAAAAGATTCAGTAGCAGAAGTACACTTTGATTGAAAAGACCTGTTATGCGTTAGCATGGGCCGCCATAAGGTTACAACATTATCTTCATGGGCACACAACCTATCGCATATCCCGTATGGATCCTCTAAAGTACGTATTCAGCAAACCCATGTTTAATTTTTGATTGTCCAAATGGTAGTTGATGTAACGGGACGAATTGATTAAATCGTGATTCTGAGGACAGAATCCTTTTAAGGGGGGAAAGATGTGACAAACGAGAATTTTGTAATTTATTTTAAATATTTATGAATTAAATAAATATTTTTGATGATTTATTTATTAAGTTAAATAAGCATTTGATGGAATTGTGGTAAATTAATTTAATTATATGTGTTACATTGATTAAATTAATGTGGAGTAATCTTATAATTACAAAGTGTGAATTTAATTGAGATTATTTAATTAAATGAATTGTTTAATAAGTATAATGTTATTCTAATTAATTTAATAATTAATTAGAGATTTAATGATTTGTCATAATTAATAAATGAAAATTTTAATTATGTGATGATGTGCTTTAATGTGTAATATTACCTTTTATTTAATTGAATTTATATGATATTATTTGATTAATTAAAGTGTGACAACTAAACTATATAATAAACAAGTTAATTAAAATAATGGGAAAGGAGTCTTTTGTTTGCTAACAAAACAAAGTCTTAAGATAGTGGGAGCAGTTAAAACCATTATGGGATTAACTGATGTAGACACTCGAAATTTTCTTCAGTCCTGTAGCAGACACTTGAATTTTGCATTCCTATTACTAACCCTACAGGAGAGCAAAACCATTTTTTCAACTCAGTTCAACCCCGGTCCTAATACCGGGATGTCAGTTCAACCCCGGTCCCAATATCGGGATGCCAGATCAACCCCGGTCCTAATATCGGGATGCCAATTCGACCTCGGTTCCAATACCAGGATGCCAGATCAACCCCAGTCCTAATACCGGGATGCCAGTTCAACTCCGGTCCTAAAACTGGGATGCTAGATCAACCCCGGTCCTAATACTGGGATGCCAGTTCAACCTCGGTCTCAATACCGGGCTCTCAGGTCAACCCTGGCCCTAATACTAGGACCACAGGTCAGCCCCTGGTCTCAACCGGGGAGGTACAAGTCAGCCTCGGTGTCAACCCTGGAGGTACAGGTCAACCCTGGTCTCAACCCGGGAGGTACAGATCAACCCCGGTCTCAACCCGGGAGATACAAGTTAGCACCGGTCTCAACCCAGAAGGTACAAGTTAACCTCGGTCTCAACCTGAGAGGTACAGATCAGTCCCGATCTCAACCCAGGAGGAACAGATCAGCCCCGGTCTCAACCCGGGAAGTACATATCAGCCCCGATCTCAACCCGGGAGGTATAAATCAGCCCCAGTCTCAACTCGAGAAGTATAAGTCAGCCCCGGTCTCATTCTGGGAGGTACAGGTCATCCCCGGTCTTATCCCGGGATGTACAGGTCATCCCCGGTCTTAGGTCGGGAGGACAGGTCAAGCTCTGGTCTCAACCAAGGAGGTCAAATCAACTTCGGAGACAACTCCGATGCCTCACATCATCTCTACAGACAAACCTGGAAGAACAAAGTCAGCCTCAGAGACAACCCTAAGGACAGACAAAATCGGCTGGGAATCCAAACCTTGGAAACAGCCCCAGGAAGTCAGCCGAAGGCTATGCCAGCACTGAAGGCGACCCCAGGAGGGGAAAAATGGTTATTTTACCAACGTAAATCCGATTCGATCAGACTAAAGCCCAATTGATGCCACCAAGGTCAGAACGAACCATAGCAATGATCCCGAGTGGAAGCAGCGCAAGACAGCTCAACGAATAAACTACGAGGAATCAAAGACCTGGTTAGGAACCCATCTTTTTGGACTCAAAAAAGGTTTTTCTTCAATGTCATTGCGACGCTCTAGACGAAGGCTTTCCGAAAAGGTACAGCACGCCTCAAACGGACGCTCCGATCAAAAGTTAGAAAGTTTCAAATCTAACCTCGCGTTGCTCGGAGTGCACGTACTTCGATGCAACAGGACTCACCACGTGGACCCCACCACATGGAGCCGCACCTCTATCTGCGGCTGCCGCAGGTAGAGCTGCTTCTCCCGGGTCTATATATATGAGGTGACCCCCAGCTCATTTCATAATCAGAAAACGCTCTAAACCTCTGCCCGTTTGGTTTCTCAGCCATTTTCTTATCTTCCAAACCCAAAGTTTTTTGCTCTAACACGTAGATACGCCCACATACTACCACATATCAAAAATTAACCGATAGAAACAGACGTTTGAAGCTTACAATTTGGCAAAAAGTTCGTGTAGCAGTCCATTGTGAGTATTTTTACGATCAGGAAGTTCATATTACTTCATTGCACTTTTATACACTTGCATGTTAAGTTTCACTTTCTGAATATGCCTGAAACTCAGTTCTGTGGCCGTTTTTACTTACATTTTGTACATTTTAGTACATAAACGCATTTTCTGGCATTTCTACAACTCAGATCGTCGATCCGTCGCTTTTAACAGCTTTTATATACATATATCTTCGTTTTTAGCAACTTCGTCAGAATGGGTTATCTTCCCAGTCCAGGTTTGGCTTTTTAATGTGTATATTTAACTGTATATATACTAACTTTTCAATTCTGTCAAGCCCGGATGTCAAATCCGAGGTAGTTTACTGCTTATATGTATATAACTATATATATATATATATATATATATAATTTTTTCGACTTCTTTGGGCCTGGATTTATACTTCGTGACCTTTTTATTGCTTTAATATATATATATATACTAATTGTATATATTAAAATTTTACATTCTTGGTTGGCCTGGATCATTCTGTGGCCTTTTACTTCTTTTATAAATATATATATACTTACATTTCAGTCCGGGCAAAGGATAGAATGTTCATCACCCTTTACAGTTTATATATATATATATATATATATATATATATATATATATTTACTTTCTGCCGAGCCTTGACAATTTCGTGGTTCTTTTACAACTTATATACATATATATATATATTTCAATTCTATCGAGCCTGGATCATTCTGTGGCTCTTTTACAGCTTATATATATTTCAATTTCAGTCCAGGCACAGGAGTGAAAACCCATCGCCCTTTACCGCTTATATATATATATATATTTCGATTCTGTCCAGCCTGGATTACTCCGTGACTTTTTACAACTTTTGTAAATATATATATATATATATATATATATATATATATATATATATATATATATATATATATATTTACGTTCCAGTCCGAGCATCGGAGTGAAAACCCATCGCCCTCTACAGCTTTCGTATATATATAATTATATATATATTCTTTACATCATTTTGATTAAATTGCTGCTGTAAATATTCATTTGATATGGATCAACACTAACATTTCTGCGGGCGAACTAGATTTCTTTAAATCTCGCCAACTCTAGCTTCCAAACGGTTCAAAAATAGGTCCAGACAGAACCTGGAAGCTAGAATGACTGAGATTTACTTAAATCTAGCATTTTTTCTAGTTTCAGTTATGAAAGCAACCTCGCAGCCTTTAGATCGCTATCTAGTGGGAACGAGACGCTTCGGCCATGTGCGAGCCAGGATTTACTGATGAATCCATGGTTCTGGCGACATCTAGATGTAAATATATATTTTTGTACATGTTTGAACTGTGCAGGTTTTTATTGGCTTTCCTTTGTGAGCCTAGGAATCGTGGGATTCAAGATCAAATTGATCTGAATCTGATTTCCACGATGGACAAACTCCACTTTACAGCTGTACCCTGCCAATTTATTAGTAAAAATGTACATCCGAAAGACCTTAAAACGGTTATCCGGGTTTAAGGTCTCAATATAGTAAAATAATGGCTTGTCGTGCTAGAGTTACTGCGATGGCTGTCATGCTAATGAGAAGACCGGCACTTGTATATATTCTGTGGTTGAGGATGCTTCGCAACCAGACAATCATCATTCAAATTGAGCCAAAATGCTAAAAAGATAAAACGAAAGTACCAAACTGCTTCAATTCCTATGATTAGCGTAAGGGTTTGAAAACCTGCTTTCAAAAAATCATTTTAATAATCTTGTCTAAAAAAGAGACTTTTGCAAATCAAATCAAACCCTTTGTATATAGGTTTAATGAAGTATGTCCATATTTTCAATCAATCAAACATAGGCCCAATTCATTCTAGCATTCACACACACATATTGCAAATTTAAAAGGGAAATATTGAAAAGATACGGTACCGTGTTTTCACGGGAGTTGTGGGGTGCCTAACACCTTCCCCACACTTAACCAAGCCCCCGAACTTAGAGCCTCAGGTTTCAAAGATCATGTTTCGATAGTGTCCAGCAATCGGGCCTCTTTTTCAAAACAAAACTCGATTGAGTTGGTACAACCATTTCAAAACTACCAACTAGCGACTCTGTAAAACATTCAAATTGTCGACATGATACATTTGGCCTTTTCCTAAAAAATCCTTTAAAACCTTTTTCACAAGTAAAAAGAATAAGGGTAGACAAAACTTAGGAAGAGAAAAAGATCCGGGTATGACCGGACCCAAATTTTTCCACCGATGTCAACAGGTGGCGACTCTGTTGGGGACAGTAGAAGGCTCAGGCGGTGTTCAAATCATTTCAAAACTTCCTTTTTATATCTGCGTATGTGTGAAATGCTGCGTCTTTACATTGAATGAATGCATGAAATTCTGCGTCTTTACATTGAATGAATGTGAATGAATGCTTTCCTGCTTTATTAGTGCTTCGCATCAATGTCATCATATGCATACGGTGAGACGCGATGTATGTGAATGAATGTTGTGTGATTCCTCCACCAGGAGGCAAACTCGTCGGTGATAGAGTAATGTCTTTGAGGACGGCTAATTCTTCGGGGCTCATGAAAAAGCACCACTCAGATTCGCTCCAGTTGAATGATCGGATTAATTTCCCCTCCAGTAGATTGCAATGTTTTGGGGACTTTCATGCCGAAAAGTCACGAGAGTAGCCTAAGATAGGTCAGCCTCTGATTAACCAAATTCGATGGGAAGCTTCTTCATGCCTTCCTCTTTCAATTCAATGCCAAGTTTTTAATTCCAATGTAAATAGCATAATTTTAAAATACATTATGTACTTTGTACATCCTGTTATCAAAACAACTAACCTCTATTTTTCAGGACAAGATTAAAAAACCTCAAAAACACATCATGGCATGCATCCTATCCATACCTGCCTCAGAAATTGACACACCTATGTTTTGTTGTAGGTGAAAAATTGGTCCTGTCACTAGATCTAAGTCTAAGAAAGCACTAAGTCCATCTCTGAACATGACTGAAGAACCAGATAGCCGAATTGACCAGCTTCCTGAGAGAACAAAGTAAGGCTCTTAAAGGGAAGCAAGTCCAGGGTCACACAGAACCCGGTACACCCGGTGGCAGTCAAGAGACCGGGAAGAAGGATACTCAAGGTCTTGAGACACAAAACCAAGACACAACCAACAAAACCCCTGAAATCACCGTCCCTAACAAAGAGCAGAAAGCTGGTGACATTTTAAAGAAAGTCCAACAGATGGAAGAGACCATCCGGTCCATCAAAGGGACTGGGGCATTTGGCAGTGTCAATTATTAAGACTTATATAATTTCCCTAGGGCTCGTTATCCTGAAAAATTTTGAGCTCCTGATTTTGAGAAATACGATGGATTGGGAGACCCCTACACTCACTTGAAGGTGTTCATTGGAGAGCTCGGATAATATGTAGAGGACGAAAAACTCCGAATGCAGTTATTCTAGAAAAGTCTGACCGAAGAGGTTAGAGCTTGGTATGCCCGATTGGACAACTCTAAAATTCACAGCTGGAAAGAGCTAGCACATGCCTTCATTAATCAATACAGTTTCCAGTCTCAACTGGCTCCCGACAGATATCAAATACCCAAAATCAAGAAATAAAGTACCGAGTCATTCAGAGATTATGCTCAACGATGGAGACGAATGGCGGCACAAGTCACTCCACCTATGACTGAGTCCGAGATAGTCATGACCTTCATCGACATTCAAGAAGCCCCGTATTATGAAAGGGTCCTAGCAGGCATAGGAAAGCCATTCTCGGAGAAGATTAAACGCGATAAAATGGCAGAAATGGGGCTCAAATCTAGGAAGATAAAGGATCTGACCGCCTTAGAAGCTGTTGTCGAGCATATTCAATCCGGGAGTTATGGGAGTAATCCCTGGAGGGCACACAAGAAGAAAGACAAAGAAGTATCCTTAGTATTACAAGAACAGAATCAGAGGGGTGATTCAAGCAGCATGCCCATTCAAAAGAGGAACTATTCCCCTTTCCAAGCTCCAGCCCAACCTTCAAACCCTCCATTTCAAAAAAATTTGGAGGCCAGGCGTCGAAGAACGTTCACCCCCCTATGGGATTTACTTGAAAATGTGCTAAAACTGTTAACGGCACAAAAAAATATTGTGCAACTCCTTCCACCAACGAATACCGGTGGACGAAATTTTGACCCAAGCAAAAAGTGTGCTTACCATTCTGGAACCCCGGGACATGATACACAAGACTATTGGTCTCTCAAGCACAAAATTCAAGACTTGTTTGACAATGGAGAGATTGTGGTAACCAAACCAGAGAAACCGCACGTGTAGGATAATCCCCTCCCTCAACACAAAGAGGAAGGTGTCAATATAATTAGCACACAAAATGGAGAAGGATCCAAATATCTCTGATACGTCAGAGAATCAACTCAATGCTGCCTAGACAATTGGGAAGTCTCAGAAAGGCGATTCCTGATAGAACAGGAGATCAAGTCTATCAAGGAACAGCTAGGACAATTAGCAGAGCTGGTTGTATACCAACATCAGGTCACTAGACAGCTGATAAACCAGAACAACCAGTCTGATGCAAATCCTTCCACACCAAAAATTAGTCCCATTCCTATAAGGGACCATTACCGATTTTATGAGCATGAACCCTGGGCCGACAAGATGGCCAAGGAAGAGAAGTTCCAAGCTGATAAGGAATTCACTTTCTAGAGGAATTTCACCAACCTAAACTAGCGGATGAAGGAAATCTTCCAGATGTAATCAATGAGGGAATGGTAGCAGATTTATTACCCCCGATAAATCCTTGATCTAGAAAATTCAAACTTGACAGAATCTGCCAGTACCACTCCAATGCACCCGACTATGATACTGAGGACTGTTGGGCACTTCGTCATTTAATTCAGAACATGATTAAAAGTGGTGAACTGATAAGAGGGAATCAGGATTATGGCCTTCCAGATGAAGAAACTCTCTTTATTCCCACTATATGGAATCAGGATATAGTAGATGTTATTTCTTGTGATAAGGAGCCGCCCTCATACACCTAATGACACCAGGGAAAGGGGTCCAAGAAATACAAAATCCTGTGAAGTTGGCGGTACCTGAACCTTTAATATTACCATTCAGACCCCAGTATCCAGTTATTAGTCTGAAGAGAGTCCTATGGAACTACGGGAATGATGAAGGTTCCACCTCAAACAACATTTCCATCATACCAAAGGAGAATCCATTGTACCTACCTCAGCGGGTGATCAAATCAGTCATCAAGGCCAAAGAAAAGGTGGCTGATGAGAAAATTGAAGAGTTCCTTAGTAAAATGGGACACAATAAAATCAAAGTGGTGCAAAGCTTGAAAGACACACCCAAGCAGATGTCCATTCTAGTTCTGGTCTTATCATCGATGGATCATCGCAACATTCTAGTGAAAGTACTGGAAGAAGCTCATCTGCCAAAGACCGTGGATGCCGAGAAATTCCATCACGTGGTAGAACACATGTTCAACAGCAATGTGATATCTTTCACTGACGATGATATACCTATAAAGGGGATGGGTCATCGCAAGTCACTACACATAGTTGTAATTGTGACGAACGAGATTTTTATAATTTAATTTGAATATTTATTAAATTAAATAAATATTTTTCAATGATTTAATTATTGAGTTAAATAATTAATTGATGAATTTATGGTAGATTAGTTTAATCATGTGTTACATTGATTGATTAATGTGTATTGTGAACGTATTGATATGTAGGATTTAATAAAGAACGTGACTTATAAATTGTAGCTTGTGCAAGAGGCAAGTTTTCTAAACTCAAACCTTACTTTTACATTGAGCAAGTATCCTATCTCTAACTTATTGTTATTAAGCAAGTTTCTTAAAATTCTAAGTTATTCATTTATCAAATCTTAGACTTGTGTTCTATATCGAGCGAGCTCTTGTTTTTTATTGTTCAAGTTCAAAGGTTTCATATTTGATGTTATAACTCTTTTAAGCATGATTCAGCCATACAATACTTATTCGATTGTATACTCTTGAGATTTAACATTCAAGTTGAATATCGATATTATTGTTGAACTTATAGGACTAGTGAACCCTTATTTATTCGACTAGTCCATAGTTGATGTACGTTCTAAATTCTAGAATACTTATTGAGCTTATCCAAACCAAACATCCTTTGGTGCGAACTCTGATGTCAAAACTGAGATGAACAACCCGATAAAGGGGATTATTTACGCTTTAGCGTTGAGATATTGTGCACAGTATGGTACTAAGGGTTGATCCCCCTAAGTACGAGAAGTAGAGTCCATAGTCTTATGACTGTTAAAGGTTTGAAGTTTAACACTTTACAACCTAGGACATTGTTCGAGCCTCAGATGTTCTTTTGATTCCTATTATTTATCCTCGAGTCAAAAGTTGAGTTTCTTTATTCAGATGTCTTTGATTCACTCGCATGTTATTATATTGTTGTCATATTATTATACTTGTGGGCAATCGTGCTCACTCTTGCGTAGTAATAACATTACAATTAAGAACGAAATGTCCGACGAGCCTTCTACTAGCAAAGGCAAGGGCAAAGTCAACAAGTGATGAAGACTTGTTGTTTATTTCACATGTTTATGTTTTAGACTTGTATTCAGTTGTGTAAGACTTAATTATGGTTTATGTTTTCGCATTTGAGATTTAAGGTTAGTATGACCTAGGATTGATTATGTATTTCTGTTCAGATGTTGTAATCCCATAAGGGGAGGATTTATTTCTATCTATTGCATAGTTTGCATTTATTATGGGTAGATAGATAGATGTTATTTGTAGAGTGAACATCAAGTCCCGTGGAATTGAAGTACCCGAATTTAGGGGTGTCACTCAGAGCTGTAGGTTATGAACCTTAGGTGGGGGAAAACCTTAGGATAGTAGCCTTTTAGAGATCGAGAACATAGTAATGATAACTCTTATCGAGTTCTAAGAAAGATAATAACTTATCTTATGTGCTATGTGCTTATACTTATATACTCGATCGATTAGCATCACGTAATAACTAGGACTTATAATTTTATTTGTCAGGATGACGGATGCCGGAGAACCTAGTCAGTCCAGGGACCTTGTACCCCTAGAGGCTAGAGAGGAGGAGCCCCGAGATATCCACATAGTCTGGGAGCAGTTAATCCGACGAGAGCCATCACCCTTGATCATAGTCATTGGTCAGGAGTATGTACCGGTGTCTGATTCAGAGGAGAACTCTGAGGAAGACCTTGAGGAGATTGAGGTTCAGGCTGAGGCAACCAAAGAGGAGGAGGAAGACCCTGAAGAGTTCCCACTGAGCTCTATCAGTGCTGAGATGTATGACGAGCTGTATGACCATAACATAGAGTTACGTGATTCTATTCAGGAGCTGAGGGAGACTGTTCAGGAGCTGAGGGAAAGATCGGTTACTCAACAGTCTACCATCGAGCAGAGGGATGGAGAGGTTGAGGCTCTTCACACACATCTGGGAAATGTAGAGTGGGATTTGGTTCAGGAGAAAGGCCAAACCGAGCAGAAGTCAGAGGAAATAGAGGAGTTAAAGAATGAACTGAAAGATAAATCAACAAGGCTGGCTATAGCAGAGGAGGCCTGGGTAAGGGAATCACGATAAGCAGATCTCGCAGAAGACAACTGTCGGGCGTAGAAGGCCAAGCTTGAGGAGATGTACTCTACACTTCAGTATGCAATTGACGAGGCCCAGGATCAGGTTATGAGGTACCTAATCCAGTTCGAAGGACTACCTTCGTACATGCTAGATCGCAGGACGATGTCCCGGATTATGGAAGAAGAGCGTAGCAAAGCTGTTCGTCGCCTTAATGGGCAGTGAAATAAGCATTTGATTTTGTGAAACCTATCTGGTAGTTAATAATGTAAATTCCAATGTGGTTATAAACAGAGGAATATTTTGATGTTTTAAATCCTGTAGATTCTTTATCTTAGGATAGTTGATGTAAATAGCAGTGATGCTATCTTATGATGTTTAAAAACTTTTGATTTAATAAAATATCAGAGTTTATTTGAGACGAGGTGTTGTAATGATTGTGTCTAAATGTTTAAGTTAAGCCTTGGATATTTAGTTCATTGAATGAAGATCTAATAAGCGTATTTCTTAACAGAAAAATGCCGCCAAGAAGACGACCTAACAACAACAACAACGCCAATGCTAACCCCGTTCAGTAGTTGGCGAACTTACTGGCTGGAGCGCTTAACAACAGACCTCGAGCTCCACCGAATACAACGTTCAAGGACTTCAAGGCGGTGGGACCGCCAGAGTTTAAAGGCACCATGAACCCGATAGAAGCTAAAAACTAGGTTATGGAGATGGAGAAAGTGTTCGATGTTGCCAGAGTCAGAGAGAACCAAAAAACCGCCTACACAACGTTTATGCTGAAATCCGAAGCCAGTTATTAGTGGCAAGCAAATATGGTCCAGGGAGGAGAAGGTGTGATTACCTGGGAGAGGTTCAAAGAGATGTTCTTCGAGATGTACTTTCCGACCAGCTCGCAGAATCTGGAGGTTCAGTTCCTGGAACTGAAATAGGGGAATATGTTTGTACCAAAGTATGCGGTGAAATTCAACGAATTGGCTAGGTTTGCAACATATCAAGTGCACACTAATCAGAGGAAGGCAAGGAGGTTTGAGCAGGGCCTGAAGCCCTGGCTGTATAGCAAAGTGTCAATTTTCCAGTTGAACACTTTTGCTGGGGTGTTGCAGAAGCCATTCTCGCTGAAGGCGGGAGTGATGCTGTTACAAAGTATAACCAAGATCAGAAAAAGAAGAAGAGTGAAGGTGAAGGAGTTAACAAGGCTAGTGGTAGGAACACAGGGGGAAGTAACAATCAGAAGAGGAGGTGGACCGACAACTTATCAACTGGAAATCAGCAAGGAAGTCAGAAGAAGAGGATCGAAGCTTGTTCGACCTGCGGAAAGGCTCACCTGGGGGTCTGTATGAAGGGAAAACGAGTGTGCTACAATTGTGGTCAGGTAGGCCATATAGCACCTTACTACCCTAACCCAAAGAAGGGCGCTTGCTTCACTTGCGGCTGAAAGGACCGTCTGGCAAGGGACTGTCCCAAGAAGGGATCTGGAGGGGCAGGATCAGGAGGGAACAAGGGAAACAGCGTTGGAAGTTCTTTAACTATCACAGGACCAACCGCAACCAACCGACCAACCGCCATGACCTTCAACATGACCATGCAGGATGCTATACAGTCTCGTGATGTGGTGTCAGGTATCATTCCGATCAATAAAGTTAATGCTTATGTACTATTTGATTCGGGTGCTACTTGTTCATTTATATCCGATGACTTTGCTAAGAACTTAGAATTGCCTATGGACGAGTTAGAATACCCTATGAACATAGAGATTGTGAATAGAGAAGTAATCCCTGTTAAGTATGTACACAAGAACTGTAGGGTGGATATTAAGGGTAACATTATGAACGTAGATCTTATCCCGATTAGGCTTGGGGAATTCAATGTTATCCTGGGAATGGATTGGCTATTCAATTATGGGGCTGTAATTGATTGCTAAAGGAAATGTATTAACCTTATGACTACGTCAAAGGCTGTGTTTTATGGCGGAAACTCACCTAGACAAGCGAGTTGTCTGACTATGATGCAGGCCAGGAAGTTGTTAAGACAAGGCTGTGTAGGATACTTAGCCTACATAGTCGATAGTCATAAAGAGAACCCGAAATTGGAAGATATACCAGTCATGAGGGACTTCATAGACGTATTTCCAAATGATCTGCCAGGACTTCCGCCGGACATAGAGGTTGAGTTCGTGATTGATTTGGCAACACGAACGACCCCAATATCAAAGGCACCGTACCGGATGGCTCAGGTAGAAATGAAAGAGTTGATGGTACAACTGCAAGAGTTACTGGATAAGAAGTACATCCAACCGAGCGTATCACCTTGGGGAGCGCCAGTGTTGTTTGTGAAGAAGAAGGACGGGACGATGTGGCTTTGCATCAACTACGGAGAACTGAATAAGGTCACAATTAAGAATAGATATCCATTACCAAGGATCGATGACCTGTTTGACGAATTGAAGGGAGCAAGGTACTTTTCGAAGATAGACTTGAGGAGTGGTTATCATCAATTGAAGGTGAGGCCAGAGGATGTTCCAAAGACAGCATTTAGGACTCGATGGTCACTACAAATTTCTAATGATGTTATTTGGTCTAATGAATGCTCCTGCAGCATTTATGGGCTTAATGAATGGAGTGTTGAAGCCGTTTTTGGACAAATTCGTGGTGGTCTTTATCGACGACATTTTGGTATACTTGAAGTCCAAGGAAGAACATGGAGAGCATCTGAAATTAACATTAGAGGCGTTAAAAAGAGAGAAGTTGTAGGCTAAATTTTCGAAATGGGAATTCTGGATCGAAAGGGTATAATTTCTTGGATATGTGATCGATAAGGACGGAATTTCGGTAGATCCCTCTAAAGTCAAAGCTGTGATGAACTGGGATCAGCCGAAAACACCGTCGAAAGTGAGAAGTTTTCTTGGATTGGCAGGTTATTATAGAAGATTCATTCAAAACTTTTCCAAGATCGCAACTCCGCTGACGAATTTGACTAGGAAATTGATGAAATTCGTTTGGACGGAGAAGTGTGAGGAAAGCTTCCAAGAGCTTAAGAAAAGGTTGAGTTCAGCGCTTGTGTTATCTCTTCCGGATGACACAGGAAATTTTATGGTTTATAGCGATGCGTCGCATAAAGGACTAGGCTGTGTGCTTATGCAAACCGACAGAGTCATTGCGTATGCGTCACAACAACTGAAAGACTATGAGAGGAGTATCCGACCCATGACTTAGAGTTAGCTGCAGTGGTATTTGCTTTGAAGATCTGGAGACACTATCTCTGTGGGGAGAAGTGTGAAATATATACAGACCACAAGAGTCTGAAGTATATTTTTACACAGAAGGACTTGAATATGCTCCAGAGAAGGTGGTTGGAGTTAATCAAGGACTACGATTGCAAAATCTTATACCATCTGGGTAAGGCTAATGTGGTTGCCGACGCCTTAAGCAGAAAGGGTCGGGAGAAATTGATGATGTTGACTGCTCAGGAGGAGCTAATTTCAGCAATGGAAAAACTGGAATTGGAAGTGAGGTATCCGATGAAGATTGAAGAGAAGTTATTTCAGATGCAGGCTTGTACAACTCTATTGGATAAAGTTAAGGAAGCTCAACTTCAGGACCAAGAATGTGCGAAGGTTAAGAAAAAGATATCCGAAGGAACCGAACCAAGATTCAAGATAGACAGTGAGGGACTACTGAGATTTGGGAACAGAGTTTGGGTACCGTCAGTGCCAGAGATTAAAGAGGACATTTTGAGCGAGTCTCATAGCTCACGATATTCGATACACCCCGGTAGTACCAAGATGTACCAGGACCTTCGACAGCACTTTTGGTGGCCGAATTTGAAACGAGATGTTGCTGAGTGTGTTGCAAAGTGTCTAAGCTGTCAGAAAGTGAAAGCAGAACATCAGAGATCGAGTGGTTTGCTACAACCCCTGGAAATCCTAGAATGGAAATGGGAACACATTACGATGGATTTTGTGGTTGGCCTTCTGACGACTCAGAAAGGCTACGACGCAGTATGGGTTATCGTTGACCGATTGACGAAATCCGCACACTTCCTTCCGATCAAAATCAGATTCATCTTAGACCAGTTGGCAAGGCTATATGTGAAAGAGATTGTTTCGGGGCACGGAGTTCTGGTGTCAATAGTTTTCGACAGAGATCCGCGCTTCAGATCGAACTTCTGAAAGCGACTACAAGAATGCATGGGGACACAGTTGAGAATGAGTACAGCCTATCACCCTTAGACAGACGTGATAGTAGTGTGCATACAAGCCAATCATGTATGATGATAAAGCACATACTTTGTAAATAATCTTATTTATTTATTAATAAAATATTTATTTATTAAAGGCATTTAATTATCTACATGGTGCTGTTTTTATAATATGTAAATAACCCATAGTTTTAAGCAATGCTTTTAGAATCATGATGTTGATCATGCTAATGAGATCTAAATTCTTAGAAAGCTTTAAAACTAAAATAGTTCCCAATCGTGGGATTACTAAAAAGAGGATTAGTAAATCCGGATAGATTGGTACATATGTTGCTTGCTCATTGGATGAGGATGATTGATCTCGTGATCATTTGTGTGGAGACACTAAAGTAAGTATGTAGGTGCTTATTGGAGAATAAGTTCACTGAACGTAACTCGCTATAGAATACCTAATGGAGTTTTACTCGCCTGTCAATAGGAATTCCTAATGTGAAAGTAGTACAAGTGATCCTTGGACTTGAGATCATCATAGTATCTTGTATGTAACAAATTATACTTTGACTTATTCCTTAAGACCTTTTAAGGCATATATAGGGTATGCTTGGGTATAATGAGTTACATATGGAGATAATGAATGATCAATAAAGAATCTACCACCTCTAGTAAAAGAGGAGATATGTCCTATGTGATTCGTCAAATGACAACCCAGGAATCCTTGGCCAAGGTGGAATGAAATTAGAAAGAGGTTTCTAATTTGCATTAATCGGAGTTGTGCATTTTCTAATCGAAATACATATAATTAAATAAAATAAGACTTGACAGTAAATTCATGTCTTATATTTAATTGGGACATTGTATGGTGGAAGGATTGAATTGTATGGTAACTATTTACTCACAGGTTCTTTTATGA
Organism: Panax stipuleanatus; assembly: GCA_020205555.1. NCBI lineage: Eukaryota > Viridiplantae > Streptophyta > Magnoliopsida > Apiales > Araliaceae > Panax > Panax stipuleanatus. Next base: position 2,873,788 of record CM035116.1, read on the forward strand.
TTAATGTTGAAATTTATATTATCTAGAAAGTCGTTGATCGCTAGGGAGGCTTATCCCTATTGTAGAATAAATATTATTTATTTAAATAGATTATTAGTTTAATTTATTTATTTAAATAAGATTAGAATTGTTCTAATTGATTTATTCACAATCGGTTTAATATAGAGAACCTAAAGGGTCACACCATAGAAGGAAGAATAATTACTTAGGAAGGTAATGGCATAATCGTAATAATATATTAAGTGTAATTAATTTAATCTATGGTGATAGAATAAATTAAATAGCATAATGTTTATTATTTAATATTTTAGAAATATTAAATATAAATTAATAATAGGAGTCTTATTAATATTATTACAATTATTATTATTTTAATTTCTAAAGGAGTTTAGTAATTAATTTAATATTTAGTACTCTCATTTATTCCTAATAAGATTAGGAGACAAATTAATTAAATGAATTTAATTAATTATTCCCAATGTGGTGGGAAGCCTAAATTAATTAAAGGAGTTTAATTAATTAAAAGAAATCCCATGTCTAATAGGATTAGAAGGGTTGACCAATATCTGTATAAGAGGAGTCTTATAATAGATATCAGTTGATGAAATTGCAATTGTTGGAGAGTATTCCTTTTCTATAGAGGATAGAAAACTAAGGTTTATCCAAACACCCTCCTTCTTGATAATTCCTCTTCCTTGGTGGATCACCTCTAGAGGCCAAACACTTGGGTGGCTAACGTTGATCAAAGGAAGGAATCTAACCCAAAAATTCAAGGAGATCACGAAGAACAAGGAGTTGAACTAGTACCTGTGGAAGCTTCGTTCTACAAGGGTATGATTCCATAACTTCTTATTTATCGTTTTAAATTAATAATTTGCATAAAGGATGATCCGGGTAATGGTTTTGTAGAAATTTTTAAAACTCTGATATACCATGCTTCCGCTAATTTTTGCAATTTGATTGCGTCACGATTTCGTACAAACCCAACAGTGGCATCAGAGCCAAACCTTTATGCAATTATTAATTTATTTTTGATTTCATATACATATGGGTATATATTTAAAATAATTTATTGGGCATAATTTTATTGTATAAAATTATTTTTTTTAAGAAAAAAAAATGTCGTTTTTTTTTTGGGACGAATCACAATTTTTTTTTTTGGTGCTAATCTTGAATTATGCAAAGAAAAGGTGTTGTCTCTTTCTTACTCCAAAAAGAAGATGACCCATCAGGAAAGGACTCTTTTAATAAACCTGCAGGACTCTTTTAATAAAAGAAGGTGACTTCTTTTTAAAAAATAAATGTGAATTTATATTATATATATATATATATATATGATATATTTATATATTATATTCTAAATAATTTTATAATTAAAATAAAGAGTTTATTTTAATCTTGAAATTGGATTTCATGCAATTTAAAATTACCCATTAAATGATACTCATATATATATATGGAATGTTTTAATTCATGAGATGAATATTTATTTATTGATATATATGGTGTTATGTATGATAATAAATGGGGATTGATTATGGACTATTTGACCAATGTGATTGGATTTTATTTTAGTTGAATGCTTGAATGAATAGGTTTTATTAAATGGGGTCTGTGTACCTCGTCTTCTCTAAATTTTTTTTTCTTGATGTAAAATTCTATCTCCCTTCTATGTACTTCCCCTTGACTGCTGATCAAGGTTTCTATTTAAATTAAATAGTTTAATGTAATAGAAATAGTTAGAATTATCTTGAAGAAATTGGAGACCAAGGAGCAAGGAGCACGTGAAGACCCGTTTGTATGGAGCCCGGGTTTAAATGTAATATTTATATTTAAATTTAAATTCTTGCACTCCTAGGTTTGACCTTTTGGTTCACTTGGTGGCTCTAGTGAACCAAACTAGAATAAAAGTCCATAATCAATCCGGGTAGAATATAATATTTTATATTGCATGCTAAATATTATATATATTATATTTTATGCAAACATGTTTCGCATGTTTAATAAAATGACGCGTATTTTATATATATATATGTGCATGCGCGCTAAACAAGATGAGACAAATAATAACAAACCCCTCAAAGAAATAATATTAAGTCCGAAGCGTTCAAATGACTATTTGAAATATCGAACGTCGCCTTCTAGCATGATAAATTAATAGAGTATTAAATATTTAATATGAGCTTGTTGTGCTATCCACAAGGCGAGTATTGCGTAATTAAGATATTAATTAATCACATTTGATGCTTATCAAGAAAATTGAACGATCTAATCTTGTTCTGCTATCCACAAGGACGAACATTTTTCTTTTTTGAATTTATGAAAGTGCTAGGCTGGACTTAACTTAAATTATTTTAGTTCGGATGTGCACACACTTGACCATTATGATTTAAGAGGCAAAATAAAAGGAGTTATATAGTGATGTAATTGACAAGAGTTGTCTACCTATTTATTTGTATATCGCTTGTTGTGCTATCCACAAGGTTATATACATTTGAAATGAGATCCTTATTCTCACTAACAAATCTTTTAATTAGATGTTGCCGAACTATATAAGTGAGGGTAATATAGTTTGATAAAAATAGTGGGAGATACCAATTTAAAATAAAGACCTAAATTTATTTTGGTATGCAAAATTAATAAAATGAATGTTTGCTAAAATGTTGTTTTTTACATGCAGAATTTTAAAAATGTCAAAATCACTAATTTCACTGCGAAGCATACTTGATGCTAATAAGCTTACCGGGCCGAATTATACGGACTGGCTAAGAAATCTGAGAATAGTTCTCACTGCTGAAAAGATTTCTTATGTCCTAAACTCACCTGTCCCTGGAACTGTTCCAGAAACAGCCTCTGAGGAAGAGATTGCCACCATTGTAAAGTGGCAAGATGATGCATCTGTGGCTCAATGCATCATTCTCGCATCCATGAATAACGAGCTTCAGCGTCAGCACAAAAATATGGATGCCCCTACTATGTTGATTCACCTCAAGGAGTTGTATGGTGAACAAAGTAGGACTGCTAGATATGAGATATCTAAGGAGCTCTTCCGATCTCGGATGACCAAGGGCAAAGTGAACATAAAGGAACAAAAGAAATCTGATCCAGCTAGCAAAGGAATGTGCTTCCATTGCAACGAGCCGGGTCATTGGAAGAGGAACTGCAAAAAGTTTCTGGCAAAGAAGAAGCTTGGAGAAGCTTCGACTTCCAATCAAGGTTTGTTCATGATTGAAATTAATTTTTCAGAAAGTCAAAATTCTACTTGGGTATTGGATACCGGCTGTGGTTCTCACATATGTAATAATGTGAAGGGACTGGTCAGAATAGAAAGCTGAGCAATGATGAGGTCATCCTACGAGTGGGGAATGGAGCAAAGGTTGCTGCATTAGCTGTAGGGACTTATTGTTTAGTAATGCCTTCGGGCAAGTCCATTTATCTTAATAATTGTTATTATGTTCCGAATATTATTAAAAACATTATTTCAATTTCTGTATTGGATATGGAAGGATTTAACGTTGTTATAAAGAACAATAGTTGTTCTATTTATAAAGACGATGTTTTATATGGTATTGGAAATTTGCGAAACGGACTTTATACACTTGACTCACAAGAAAATATTTTTCAAATTGAACAAACTAAGAAAAGGAAAAGAGATGATATTAATTATACTTACATGTGACACTGTAGACTCGGTTATATCAATGAAACAAGATTATCCAAGTTGCATAAAGATGGGCTCCTTGAGTTATCTGATTATGAATCATATCCAACTTGTGAATCTTGTTTCATGGGTAAAATGACTAAATCTCTTTTTAGTGGAAAAGGAGAAAGAGTTACAGAGTATGTTGGCATTGATTCACACAGACGTTTGTGGACCTATGACAAAAAATGCATGGGGTGGATATTCTTATTTTATTACTTTCACTGATGATCACTCAAGATTTGGATATGTGTATTTAATGAAATACAAGTCATAATCATTTGAAAAGTTCAAAGAGTTCAGAAGTGAAGTAGAGAAACAAACGGGCAAGAGTATAAAGATACTTCGATCAGATCGAGGTGGAGAATACTTAAGCGGTGAGTTTCTCAATTGTCTCAAAGAAAATGGTATAATCTTACAATGGACTCCTCCAGGTACACCGCAGTTAAATGGAGTATCTGAAAGGAGAAATCGAACACTGTTGGACATGGTTCGATCCATGATGAGTTTTACCGACCTTCCAATTTCTTTCTGGGGATATGCCCTAGAAACGGCTGCATACCTACTTAACAAGGTACCTACCATATCCGCCCCAAAGACTCCATATGAGATGTGGAATGGGAGGAAACCAAATCTTAAGCATGTTAAGACTTGGGGTTGCCCAGCTTATGTCAAAAAGTTTGAAAATGATAAGCTACAGACTAAATTCGATAAGTGTAGATTTGTGGGATACCCTAAAGAAACTTTAGGGTATTATTTCTATCATCCAACTGATCAAAAGGTGTTTGTTGCGGAACATGCTGCCTTCTTGTAAAAGGAGTTTATCCATGAAGGGGTCAGTGGGAGTAAGATATATCTTGAAGAAGTTCAAGAACCACAAATTATCACGGATCAAAGTCAGGTACCTGACCAAGTAGAAGAACCTACTATACTACACCCTGTTCGTAAATCTGGAAGAGTACCGAAGATACCTGAGAGGTATGGATTCATTATAGAGGATGACGATGAGGTACACATCATGAATGATGATGATCCATTGAATTACGAACAGGCTATGAGTAATAAAGACTCGGGGAAATGGCTTGAAGCCATGAAATCTGAAATGGACTCCATGTATGAAAATAAAGTATGGACTTTGGTTTCACCACCTGAAGGCATTAAGCCTATTGGGTGTAAATGGGTCTTTAAAAGAAAGATGGGAGCGGACGGCAAGGTAGAGGCCTATAAGGCCCGACTGATTGCAAAAGGTTTTAAACAAAGACAAGGAGTTGACTATGATGAAACCTTCTCACCAGTAGCTATGCTCAAGTCCATTCGGATTTTGCTTGCGATTGCAGCTTATAACGACTATGAGATCTGGAAGATGGACGCGAAAACGGCCTTCCTCAATGGGAAACTTGAGGAGGATGTGTCTATGACACAGCCAGAGGGATTTGTTTCAAAGGTTGGAACAAATCAAGTCTGTAAGCTGCAACGATCCATTTATGGATTGAAGCAAGCTTCTCGTAGATGGAACATTCGTTTTGATGAGACAATCAAAGAGTTTGATTTTATCAAAAACGACGATGAACCATGTGTGTACAAGAAGGTTAGTGGGAGCCAATTTCATTCCTTGTATTATATGTTGATGATATATTACTGATAGGGAATGACATTCCTATGCTACAATCGATTAAAATCTGGTTATCTAAACACTTCTCCATGAAGGACTTGGGAGAAACATCCTATATTTTGGGGATAAAGATCTATAGAGATAGATCTAAAAGGATGCTTGGTTTATCCCAAGGAAGGTACATTGATGCAATGCTAAAGAGATTTAGCATGGAAGATTCTAAAAGTGGTCTCATGCCGATGAGCCATGGAATACATCTCTCCAAGAAACAGGCCCCAAAGACACCTGAGGAGAGAGACCGTATAAGTAAGATCCCTTATGCTTCTACAATAGGATCTATCATATATGGTATGATATGTACTAGACCGGATGTTGCTCATGCACTTAGTGTAACGAGCAGATACCAGTCGAATCCAGGAGAAGAACACTGGAAGGCAGTGAAGAATATCCTAAAATACTTGAGAAGGACTAAGGATATTTTTCTTGTCTACGGTGGGTCTGAATTAAAACTCGAGGGCTTCACAGACTCAAGTTTTCAAACGGACCAAGATGACAGTAAATCTGTTTCGGGGTATGTTTTTACCTTGAACGGAGGCGCAGTGAGTTGGAAGAGTTCCAAGCAGCAAACAGTTGCTGATTCAGTGACAGAAGCAGAGTATATAGCTGCAAGTGAAGCTGCAAAGGAAGCTATTTGGATGAAGAAGTTCATAACTGAACTTGGTGTGGTTCCTAGCATTGGAGAAGCAGTTCCCGTTTACTGTGAGAACACTGGATCAGTTGCACAAGCTAAGGAACCGAGGTCTCATCAGAAATCTAAACACGTGTTGCGGCGATTTCACTTGATCAGGGAGATCATTGAAAGAGGAGATGTCACCTTGGAGCGTGTAGACTCTCAAGACATCATTGCAGATCCATTTACTAAAGCTTTAACACAACTGCAGTTTGATCGTCACTTAGAGAAGATGGGTATGAGATACCATGGCGATTGGCTTTAGTGCAAGTGGGAGATTGATAGTAGTGTGCATACAAGCCAATCATGTATGATGATAAAGCACATACTTTGTAAACAATCTTATTTATTTATTAATAAAATATTTATTTATTAAAGGCATTTAATTATCTACATGGTGCTGTTTTTATAATATGTAAATAACCCATAGTTTTAAGCAATGCTTTTAGAATCATGATGTTGATCATGCTAATGAGATCTAAATTCTTAGAAAGCTTTAAAACTAAAATAGTTCCCAATCGTGGGATTGCTAAAAAGGGGATTAGTAAATCCGGATAGATTGGTACATATGTTGCTTGCTCATTGGATGAGGATGATTGATCTCATGATCATTTGTGTGGAGACACTAAAGCAAGTATGTAGGTGCTTATTGGAGAATAAGTTCACTGAACGTGACTCACTATAGAATACCTAATGGAGTTTTACTCGCCTGTCAATAGGAATTCTTAATGTGAAAGTAGTACAAGTGATCCTTGGATTTGAGATCATCATAGTATCTTGTATGTAACAAATTATACTTTGACTTATTCCATCAGACCTTTTAAGGCATATATAGGGTATGCTTGGGTATAATGAGTTACATATGGAGATAATGAATGATCAATAAAGAATCTACCATCTATAGTAAAAGAGGAGATATGTCCTATGTGATTCGTTAAATGACAACCCAGGAATCCTTGGCCAAGGTGGAATGAAATTAGAAAGAGGTTTCTAATTTGCATTAATCGGAGTTGTGCATTTTCTAATCGAAATACATATAATTAAATAAAATAAGACTTGACAGTAAATTCATGTCTTATATTTAATTGGGACATTGTATGGTGGAAGGATTGAATTGTATGGTAACTATTTACTCACAGGTTCTTTTATGATTAATGTTGAAATCTATATTATCTGGAAAGTCGTTGATCGCTAGGGAGGCTTATCCTTATTGTAGAATAAATATTATTTATTTAAATAGATTATTAGTTTAATTTATTTATTTAAATAAGATTAGAATTGTTTTAATTGATTTATTCACAACCGGTTTAATATAGAGAACCTAAAGGGTCACACCATAGAAGGAAGAATAATTATTTAAGAAGGTAATGACATAATCGTAATAATGTATTAAGTGTAATTAATTTAATCTATAGTGATAGAATAAATTAAATAGCTTAATATTTATTATTTAATATTTTAGAAATATTAAATATAAATTAATAAGAGGAGTCTTATTAATATTATTACAATTATTATTATTTTAATTTCTAAAGGAGTTTAGTAATTAATTTAATATTTAGTACTCTCATTTATTCCTAATAAGATTAGGAGACAAATTAATTAAATGAATTTAATTAATTATTTCCAATGTGGTGGGAAGCCTAAATTAATTAAAGGAGTTTAATTAATTAAAAGAAATCCCATGTCTAATAGGATTAGAAGGGTTGACCAATATCTATATAAGAGGAGTCTTATAATAGATATCAGTTGATGAAATTCCAATTGTTGGAGAGTACTCCTTTTCTATAGAGGATAGAAAACTAAGGTTTAGCCAAACACCCTCCTTCTTGATAATTCCTCTTCCTTGGTGGATCACCTCTAGAGGCCAAACACTTGGGTGGCTAACGTTGATCAAAGGAAGGAATCTAACCCGGAAATTCAAGGAGATCACGAAGAACAAGGAGTTGAACTAGTACCTGTGGAAGCTTCATTCTACAAGGGTATGATTCCATAACTTCTTATTTATCGTTTTAAATTAATAATTTGCATAAAGGATGATCCGGGTAATGGTTTTGTAGAAATTTTTTAAACTCTGATATACCATGCTTCCGCTAATTTTTGCAATTTGATTGCGTCACGATTTCGTACAAACCCAACAAGATGGGCAGAGTGAAAGAACAATCCAGACATTGAAAGATATGCTGAGAGCTTGCATCATGGATTTCAACGGAAATTGGGATGATCACCTACCGCTGGTGGAATTTGGTTACAACAACAGTTACTACGCCAGTATTGGCATGCCGCCTTACGAAGCGTTGTACGGAAGAAAATGTAGAACTCTGCTATACTGGGATGAAGTTGGCGAGAGACAATTGCTAGGTCCAGAACTGGTACAGCAGACAGCAGAGATAGTCAAAGTAATCCGAAAAAGACTGGTAGCAGCTCAAGATAGGTAGAAGAAGTACGCCAATCCATATCATAAGAAAGTTGAATTTGAACCGGGTAGCTATGTGTTTTTGAAGGTCTTTCCCTGGAAGGGAAAGATCAAATTCAGAAAAAAGGGAAAATTGAGCCCGAGGTTCATTGGACCCTTTGAAGTACTGCGAAAGATAGGAGAAGTTGCGTATGAGGTAGCCTTACCTCCGGCGCTCGAGAATGTCCACAACGTCTTCCATGTTTCAGTTTTACGACCCTACAAACCCGATTACAAGCACGTGATTGAATATGAACCCCTATATTTTGAGAAAGACTTATCCTATGAAGAAATTATTGTTCAGATTGTTGACAGGAATGAGAAAATTCTCAGAAATAAAGTTATACCTTCTGTTAAAGTCGTTTGGAGGAACCACAACGCTGAAGAAGCTACGTGGAAACTCGAAGAGCATATGATGAAGAATTATCCACAATTATTTACTTCATTTATATGTATGCGATTCTGGAGACAGAATCTTTGTAAGGGGGGAGAATGTAACAGGACGAAAATTTTAATTGTACCGTGATTTTAGGGATAGAATCCTTTTAAGGGGGGAAAGATGTGACGAATGAGATTTTTATAATTTAATTTGAATATTTATTGAATTAAATAAATATTTTTTGATGATTTAATTATTGAGTTAAATAATTAATTAATGAATTTGTGGTAGATTAATTTAATTATGTGTTACATTGATAGATTAATGTGTATTGTGAACGTATTGATATGTAGGATTTAATAAAGAACGTGAATTATAAATTATAGCTTGTGTAAGAGGCAAGTTCCCTAAACTCAAACCTTACTTTTACATTTAGCAAGTATCCTATCTCTAACTTATTGTTATTAAGCAAGTTTCTTAAAATTCTAAGTTATTCATTTATCAAGTCTTAGACTTATGTTCTATATCCAGCGAGCTCTTGTTTTTAATCGTTCAAGTTCAAAGGTTTCATATTTGATGCTATAACTCTTTTAAGCATGATTCAGCCATACAATACTTATTCGATTGTATACTTTTGAGATTTACCATTCAAGTTGAATATCGATGTTATTGTTGAACTTATAGGACTAGTGAACCCTTATTTATTCGACTAGTCCATAGTTGATGTATGTTCTAAATTCTAGAATACTTATTGAGCTTATCCAAACAAAACTTCCTTTGGTGCGGACTCTGATGTCAAAACTGAGATGAACAACCCTGTAAAAGGGATTATTTACGCTTTAGTGTTGAAATATTATGCACAGTATGGTACTAAGGGCTGATCGCCCTAAGTACGAGAAGTAGAGTCCATAGTCTTATGACTGTTAAAGGTTTGAAGTTTAACACTTTACAACCTAGGACATAGTTCGAGGTCTTCTGACCCTCAGATGTTCTTTTGATTCCTGTTATTTATCCTCGAGTTAAAAGTTGAGTTTCTTTATTTAGATGTCTTTGATTCACTCGCATGTTATTATGTTGTTGTCATATAATTATACTTGTGGGCAATCGTGCTCACTCTTGCGTAATAATAACATTACAGTTAAGAACGAAAGGTCCGACGAGCCTTCTACTAGCAAAGACAAGGGCAAAGTCAACAAGTGATGAAGACTTGTTGTTTATTTCATATGTTTATGTTCAGACTTGTATTCAGTTGTGTAAGACTTAATTATGGTTTATGTTTCCGTATTTGAGATTTAAGGTTAGTATGACCTGGGATTGATTATGTATTTCTGTTCAGATGTTGTAATCCCTTAAGGGGAGGATTTATTTCTATCTATTGCATTGTTTGCATATATTATGGGTAGATAGGTAGATGTTAGTTGTACAGTGAACACCAAGTCCCGTGGAATTGATGTACCCGAATTTGGGGGTGTCACAGTAATGTCATCCAGATATGTGATCGGAGGTGTACTGATAGATGGAGGATCATCCCTCAACATCTGTCCCTACGACACCTTGGAGAGAATGAAGATCAACCCAAACCGGATAAAAACCAATCATGTGGTCATCCGGGCTTTCGATGGATCTCGCTGACAAGCTATGGGAGAAATTGAGCTTCCTCTAGAGATTGGTCCACACACTTTCTATGTGTCCTTTCAAGTGCTCAACATCACCACCAGATATAACTTATTGCTGGGCAGGTCATGGATCTACATGGCAGGAGCTGTTCCATCCACCCTCCATCAGCAACTCAAATACATTATCAATGGCAACCTAATTACGGTGAATGTCGAACCAGAATACCCTGTCTGCATAACGGGAGACTTGCTGGTGATCAGTCTGGATGCTGAGATTGAACCTGCTAGTTTCAAGCCTTGTAGGTAAGCGATACTCAGTACCCACCAGTTAGGGCACCAACCTTGAAGCTTAAAGTCTCCCCCGAAGTGATGACAGTAGGCCAAGATGGTATCTTTGGGTTTCCACCATAGAGAAAGGTTAGGAAAGAATCAACAAGGAATCAAGAGTCCGGTGCAAATCCCAAGTCAGTCAGGTAGAGCCGGATTAGGTTATTCATCCGGGTCAAGCCACCAGAACCCACATAAGCATCCAAAAGTTCATGCTGCCACTATACTATTGCCAAACCACACTGATGCTGGATTTGTGAAGCTAATGAGGAAGATCCCTACTGTGGTATCAGCCATGCTATTTCCTTAAATCATACTGATAGGTGAAAGAAAGACCACAAAGTCTGAGGGGGATAGCAAAAAGGGAAAAGAAAAGTTCCTGTACAAAGGACGAGACCCATTTGCTAACATGCGTGTTATTATACACTACGAGGGTATGAATGATGATATCCCAGACAGTGACGAGGAGGATCAAATCCAAATTCATCGCATCAAGAAAGAGAAGGGATGCAGTTCAAAGAAAAACCAGACCCTATTTTGAAGGATGTCTTAGTTATTATTCGAGACGAGGCAGACGACCACAATTCCTTGATCCTTCCTATTCATGAGGATCTGACCCTGGGCAACTGGAAGCAGCGCCCCTTGCCTCATTTAAAAATGGTAAAAGGGCAGAAAATCCATCTGGCTTGTAACATAGTTTCGTTTACTACTTGTTTGATTGCACAGCTATAGTAGTAACTTTTGTCATGCTTTGCTAAATGCTTTGTATATTTAAGCAATTGCATATATTAAAGCGAAAGCATTTTGTTTTTCAGGACTCCAGAATTAGATATGTTTGTCTCTGCTGATGAGATGCCAACTTGTCATAGTGACTATAACTTTGATGTAGAACTGAACTTCGACTTGATGGAGATTGATCAAGAGGAGGAAGATGACGATGAGGTGCCCGAGGAGATCAAAGAATGGGTCGAAGACAAACCCAAACCAAACCTCGACCAAACCACCACTGTCAATATCGGAACCTCAGAAAACCTCAAAGAAATCCAAATAGGCATAGACATCAAACAAAATTAAAAAGCCGACCTGATTGAACTCCTAACACAGTTCCAGGATGGTTTTTCATGGTCACATAAAGACATGATTGGCCTATCGACTGATATTTGTCATCTATCGAATGCCCATCAAAGATGGATTCAAGCTCGTCAAGCAGAAGCTAAGGCGATTGAAACCTTAATGGAGTCTGAAAGTCAAAGAAGAAGTTGTTAAACAATTCAAAGCCGGCATCATCATGGTATCCACATACCCGGAGTGGCTGTGAAACATAGTCCCCGTGCCTAAGCACAAAGGGAAGGTACGAGTATGCGTGGATTATAGGGATTTGAACAAAGCCTGCTTAAAGGACAACTTCCTGGTACCTTTCCTCCACATCCTAATCGACAATACAGCGTAGTATGACATGTATTCCTTTGCGGATTGCTTTGCTGGTTATCATCAAATCATGGTTGCTGAAGAAGATCGAGAGAAAACCGCTTTCATCACTCCCTGGGAACCTTCTGTTACAGACGATTATCTTTTGGCCTCATCAATTGTAATACCCGAGAATTTCCATATATTATTAAATAAATATATTAATGGAAATGAGAATTTATTTGAATATAAATGATTTTGTGTTATGAGATGAATTAATTCAATTATATATAATTGAATAATTATAATAATTGAGAAATTAGTGGAGTTTGTGATAAACTCGTTGATTGCCTTGTGTGGCACAGTGACGTAATATAAGAATGATTATATTAATTTAAGCAAACAATTAATCTATATTAATTGTTAAATCGAAGAATATTAATTAACTGTTATAAAATACTAATGAGGATTGATTAATAATATGTGATTATTATTATTGCAAGGAACATAATAATAATGAGCAACGTGTTTATAAATATAATAAGATTTATATCAAAGTGATAGTTAATCATATAAAGGTTAATTAAATTGTTATGGAGGTTAACAATTATATTGATTGATGTAGGATATGTGTATATTATTAATTAATATTCAATTTATAAGATGAGAAATTATATGTACAAGCATGCGAATTAAATGTATAGTAACTATATGTTATGATATGTGTAGGTGACAAATGATGTGTGGATATACATTAAAATAATGTATCATGGATCTATTATAAATAATTGTTGAGTAATACAATTTAATAATATATGATATAATGTAATGTGGTAGTATCCGATTGTATTATATCGGTAAGATAAAATGTACATAGATTATATGTATGCAAATTGCATTTATTACATTATGGGGAGAACATTGTAATTATAACCTAAGAGTACATATAATATATAACATAAGTGTTGTGTATATATACAAATTATAGAATGCTGATATATGGCCTTGTTCCAATATAATAGTCACTCTCCTTCTCCTTCACGTGTATGGCAAAAAGGCTAAGGCCTATTCTCCCATTCTTCTCCCAAGCTTAGCTAGCAATAATTATATGAGGAGTGGCTCTAATGATGGCTTTCAACAACTATCTACCAACTTCCTCTTATCTAGCATGCAAATCAAATTTCTGTTAGTTTGAAATGGTAGGCAATTGCATTGTCTGTATCTTGTTTTCTCTATAAATATGGCTTCCTTTCTTCCCATTTCACATTGCTGAGATTTTGTTTGAGTTGATAAGTTGAGAGCATATACATATATCAGTATAATAGCATTGTGAGATATCAGCAAGCTTACTCCATAACAGAGGTATAAATCCTCTTCGTGTCTTCATTTTTATTTTCTGTCAAAAGAACTCCATTGTTGTTCTCTGAGTTTTGTTGAAATTCTTGATTATGCCAAATTGGTTCATGATTGGGTTGTAGAACCCTTATATTGTTGTTATATGAACATACACACATGATGGAACCACTGAATAGTCTTTCATTTCCATTGTTCCTCTTCAATTTCTGTAAATACATAAAATTCGTAAAATAGTTAGAGTTCATGAAATTGGGAATTGATAATTGCTATTGACTGTTATATAAGCATATATGTATGTGTTAGTAAGTTAAACAAGTCTAATATCTGGGTATGGTATGTTGAAATCGATGAAATGGGAGGTTTTGGGTCGTTTTTCGCTGCCGTGTGAACCGGAAAACTGCCTCGACACCGCAGCGCCGCAGCCCGCGCCGCAGCGCCACTCGCGCCGCAACGCCAGTAGTGCCGCGCCGCAGCGCCAGCCTCTGTGTTCAGTTTTTCTGCATTCTGCAGCAAAACTTTATGTACCAATTGTTTGATTTTTGTTTAAACAAGCATGGGAGCATGATTAATACATATATATAAACCTAATGAGGCAATGTAAGTATGTTTTAGTATATTAGCATGCATGGTTAACCAAACGACATATAGTTTGGAAACAAACTTAAAGTTTCGTAAACGAACATTAACATTATAAAGCATGTTTACATACTGACCTTGCAAGCACGTTAGTACCACCTAGAGACACATGAAGTGCATGTTAGCTTATCTATATTGGTTCAGTAACAAAATATGAACATGTGAACCTAACTAGTGCTCATTCCTAACAAAATATAAGTTTAAAGGTGGATATGATCATGTAAATGCTATATAGTCATTTTGATGTTATGAGCATGTTTAGATAGCTTTGAAATATATGAATGAAGCCTTAACTTGTGTTTATATGGTTCGTAAGGAAGCATGAACATGTTAGGCTCTATTAGTAAGATTCACTGATAGAAATACAAGCCTTGCACATGAGCATTAACACGATACGTGGAGATTTAAATTCTGATATTTATGGACACATGTGATAGTACTCTTAGACTCATTCATGTGTCATGAATATATATATACCATGATTGGTTGCCGTGATTAAAGTTTAGCATAAACAAAGCATGTTTTCAAGATAATAACAATGCTAGCTACATATATGCAATACGAGTACTCATGAGCATGACTAATACAAGTTATATGAATATCTTATGTGTTTAAAAGCAATCATGTTAGACCATATGAGTTCGTGTCCTTGAATGGCTTTAAGTATTAACTTAAGAACCTATACCATGTACGATTGGATTTGGAAAAGTTATACAAGCATGTAAAGTATCCTTTAAATATGAATACATGCTACGTGATATTATATGATGTTACTTGAACCCGATTTTGACGGTTAACTTAAGGAAATGCCGTAACTTGCTAAAATGAAATATATTTAGTATTGATTGTGGTCTTATGAGATATTAATAATATGCAAACATGTTTGCTAATTGTTGAGATCTTATATAATATGAGAATGCGTTTAAACTCTAAAGAAGGAACGTTAAGGATATAAATTATATTCTATATAACTGTGTAGCTAGGTAAAACTTAGCTTATGTGTTGATCGTATATTCAAAGAGAAAATGTGAAGTTAAATTATATGACTAATCAATATCATATATATACGTAACTGTATTACGATAGGAATTCGAATGTGTTGATTGCTTTTCGTGGATAAACTACGCTAAAGGCAAGTTCTCTTACTTACACTATTTTAAAGTGCAAGTATCCTAACCGACGCATTTACTTTATGCAAGGAAATCTATGATTGTGAAAGTTTCCTAACTTATACTCTTTTACTATGCAAGTATCCTATCTTGTGTATTGCGAACTAGTTTCCTATTTAATCGGTTGAATCGAATTAGCATACTTGAACTCTTATTTCATTAAAGCTATTATTCATGTTGAACTTAGTATTGTTCTTGAATATTGTGAAAGTGTCTATGCCATTTGATTCGGCTAGACTTATATTATTGAAAAGCGACCCAAACTAATTGATTGGTGCGGGATCTTGTATTTGACTGAGAAGAACAACCTTCTTTGAAGGGAATATATAATTGTCGGAGAACCGACGTGCACACTTGAGTATGGTTGATTGTTATGCATAACAAGGGTACTTTAGGCTGATCACCTGTTGTACCTGTTTTTTTGTTGGATTTTCAGTTTATTACTGTCAATTCTAGTAGAAGTTCATAGTCCGTAGTGACTACTCAGTATTCAATTATTTGAAATCTTGAATTGACTTATTATTGAATCATATTGATATTATCCTGTCCTTAGCGACTGATATTGAGAACTGTTGATATTCTTGTTATTCTTGAACTATCAAATCTTGTTATACCCTTTCGAGAATTGAGAATCTTATTACTCACCCTTATTGTATATTACTTGCTGGGCAATTTGTGCTCATTCTTGCTTTCCCTAAAATATTTCAGTTAAGGCAGAGCATGGTGAACCTTCGGGCGTTGATAAGGGCAAGGGCAAAGCTACCAACTAGCTTATGTCTGTTATGTTTTAAATATATTAATATTGTATGAAGATGATGTAGTAAGACTGGATTTGATTATGTTTAAGCTTAAGTTAGATTATGTAATAAGTCGTTAACTGATATTATTATGTAATCTATTAAGTACTGTAGGTTGCGAGACTTGGGGGAATAATTATAATAAATCATTGTAAATTATTATAGAATAGATTTTCCGCTGTGATCGTATGATATTTAATTATTATTATTGTGATGTATTACCATGAGCACGTGATGAACCGAATTCGAGAGACCAAGTGGCGGTCCTGGAATTTGGGGGCGCCACAGGTTGGTATCAGAGCCGTAGTTATAAACCTTAGGAACGAGTGTCCTTAGACTATAACTTAGGTGAACTTAGAAGTTAGGAAGGAGATAAAACTCATGTAGAGTTTTCCTTGAGAGACTTAGTCTGTTATGAAATGTAACTTCATTCTATACAATGAACTTATATTTTGTTTAACATTCTAATGGAGATGCTATTTCTTGTCTTGTGTTTGTGAGTGTAGGATGACAGACACAGGGGTACCTAGTAGAGTTGCAGAGGAGGAGCCCAGGGATATACACGTAGTATACGAGGCACCTCTAGAGGCTGTGCCAGTGCAGGCAGTTGCACCATCCGAGTTTGATGACGAGGATGAGATCGAGATTGAGATAGAGACTGATCCAGAGGAGGAGCCGATGGAGGATGAGCCAGTACAGGACTCTGATGAGGCTACTATAGAGGAGCAGATGCTAGGAGAGTATGAGGAGCGGATCCTAGAGTTAGACTGTAGAGTTCAGGAGCTGGAGGCAGAGGCCCACGAGAGAGAGTCTGAGTTCCAGAAGCTGAGGGACGAGGACCACCAGAGGAAGCTGGCTATGCAAGAGTTAGAGGTGGAAATTGCTTACCGTAAGGAGGCAGGGATCCAGATGGGGACTCTATTTCACAGGTCAGTGGCTAGGAATGTAGATTTGGCAGAGAAGCTAGAAGAGGTTGAGCAGAGGGAGCTGAGTGAGAAGACTGAGAAAGAGGCACTCCGTACTCAGCTAGAGTTGGAGGTGATGGATAGGTTACACTTCGAGGAGAAGTGGGAGGCGTCCAATGAGAGAGCTGACGACCTTGAGGATGAGGTCAGGTGCAAGAAGAGAAAGATGAACAAGATGGGGTATGTGTTCCGTTCAGCTTTTGAAAGGGTGATTGATGGTGTGTACCACTACCCGGCAGAACAGGGACAGACTCTACATACCTTGAGCCGAGAGCTGGTTGCGTATATAGCACAGTTGGAGTACAAGAGCGCAGTGGAGCGCGGGATGATGGGATGAGATTTCCTTAGTCAGTCTAGTGGTAGTACTAGTTGTGTCTTTATGTATTGTATATACTATGTTGTAATTCCGATCTTTTGTGTAAGATGTGGGATGATGATGTAAACCCCGAGTTAGCTTTTGTTAGAGGGGTAGTATGGTAGTAGGTTGGTATATTCCCCGTCTTTTGTGATATTAGGGGATATATGTGATGACATTTATAGCAGTATGCTAGGAAATCATGTAATGAAAATGAAATGGCATATGAATATAAATGGAGTTGATTTTAGAAACGTGTTATAAATTTATTCTTTTAGTATTAAAAGAAATACTTAAGTAATATACTTGAATAATAATAAAATGAAAAATTGTGATGCAGATAATGCCGCCGCCAGACGTAGATTGACTGCACCCGAAGAATCCGTTAACAATGAGAGAGAACAAGTAGACCCGATCCAGAAACTGGTAGACTTGTTAGGAAAGCCTTAAGGGGAAGGAACAATGAACCCGTTCGCCCGAACCCTCAAACTGTGTCAGTAACAACCTTTAAAGACTTTAAGAGTGTAGGACCCCCGGAGTTCGAGGGAACTACCGACCCAATCGTCGCACAAACGTGGATCAAAGAGATCGAAAAAGCTTTCACTATAGCTAGCGTAGGCGAAGATCAGAAGACGGTGTTTGCCACGTACATGATGAGGGGAGAAGCGAACTACTGGTGGGAGGCTAATCAACAAAGAGCTGGAGAAGGGATAATAGCTTGGGATAAGTTTAAGACACTGTTCTTCGAGAATTACTTTCCAAAGAGTATGAAGAATAGGATGGAGGTGAAATTCCTAGAGTTAAAACAAGGTGAGATGACGGTGGCGCAATACGCGGCTAGGTTTAACGAACTAGCACGATTTGCGGAGCACCAAGTTGGTGATGAAGAGAGGAAGGCTAGACGCTTTGAACAAGGGTTGAAGCCATGGCTGTTTAATAAGGTATCAGTTCTTCAAATTGATTCCTTTGCAACATTACTGGAGAAGGCAATCATTGCGGAAGGTGGCAGTGAGGCCTTAAGTCTGTATAACAAAGAAAAGAAAGGAAAGAATACTGGAGGAGAGAATCGTACGGGAGGAAGCAGTAGCGGAGGAAGCAACTTGGGAAAGAGAAAGTGGGAGAACAACAACAACAACAACAAAAACAACAATAATAATCAATCAGGGAATTTTCGTGGAGGTTTCAAGAAGAGGGCTGAAGGATGCCCGAAGTGTGGGAAGAATCACCAGGGCGAGTGCTGGAAGGGACGTGGCACTTGCTACAACTACGGACAGGAAGGGCACATCTCGCCCAACTGTTTGAAACCGAAAAAGATACAAGGATGCTTTGCTTGTGGCTCGACGGAGCACCGAATTAAGGACTGCCCAAAGAAGGGAAGTGGCGGGGGTAGTAATCAGCAAGGAGGCAACAAGCTGATGATTGGTGGACCGGCACAATCCAACCGCCCAACCGCCAGAACCTTTAATATGACCGTCCAAGACGCAGTGGCTGCGAAGGATGTGGTGTCAGGTATAATCCCAATCAATGATATAAATGCTTATGTATTATTTGATTCGGGTGCCACCTGTTCTTTTGTATCTGAAGAATTTGCTAGTAGACTTAGTACACCCCGAAAACTTTTAGAAAATCCTTTGATCATAGAAGTTGCTAATAAGGAAGTGATCCCTGTAGAATACGTTTATCAAAATTATCGCGCAAATATTAGTAAACATGAACTGAGCGTAGACTTGATTCCTATTAGACTGGGAGAATTTGACGTAATACTGGGAATGGATTGGTTGTATAACCATGCTGCGATAATTGACTGTCAGAACAAATGTGTGAACCTTCAGACTCCGAGTAAGTCTAAGGTAGTGTTTTATGGTAGCTCATCGCTTAAGCAATCGTGTTGCGTTACGATGATGCAGGCCAAGAAATTGTTAAGGAAAGGATGTGTAGGATATTTAGCTTACATCGTTGATACTCGGAAAAAGGGAGTAGAAATTAAGGATATATACGTAGTTAATGAATTCCAAGATGTGTTTCCGGACGATCTGCCTGGTCTTCCGCCAGACAGAGAAATCGAATTCGTAATAGACTTAGCACCGGGAACGGCACCGATTTCGAAAGCTCCATATCGTATGGCGCCAGTAGAAATGAAGGAATTGATTATACAATTGCAAGAATTATTGGATAAGGGTTATATTCGATCGAGTGTTTCTCCTTGGGGAGCACCAGTACTATTCGTTAAGAAGAAGGACGGATCGATGAGGCTCTATATCGATTATCGAGAATTGAATAGAGTAACGATCAAGAACCGGTATCCGTTACCGAGGATAGACGACTTATTTGATCAACTGAAGGGAGCAAAGTGTTTCTCAAAGATCGACCTACGAACAGGATATCATCAACTGAAGGTACGGGATGAGGACATACCAAAGACTGCGTTTCGAACCCGTTATGGACACTACGAGTTTTTGGTAATGTCATTCGGATTGACTAATGCTCCGGCAGCATTTATGGACTTGATGAACCGAGTTTTCAAGCCATACTTGGATAAATTTGTAGTGGTCTTTATCGACGACATTTTGATCTACTCGAAGACAGAGGAAGAACACGCCGAACATCTAAAGATTATTTTGGAGGCACTAAGGAAGGAGAAGATGTATGCAAAATTTTCTAAGTGCGAATTTTGGATGGAGAAGGTTCAATTCTTAGGCCACGTGGTGGATAAGAATGGAATCTCTGTAGACCCTGCAAAGGTTGAAGCAGTAAGTAATTGGGAACAACCGAGAACACCGACGGAGGTGAGAAGCTTTTTAGGGTTAGCTGGGTACTATCGAAGATTCATCCAAGATTTTTCTAAGATAGCAACCCCGCTGACCAATTTGACTAGAAAGACGATGAAATTTGTATGGACCGACAAATGCGAAGAAAGTTTTCAAGAACTAAAAAGGAGATTGAGCGAAGCACCTTTGTTATCATTACCAGATGATGCGGGAAATTTTGTGGTGTATAGTGATGCATTGCACAAGGGGCTTGGCTGTGTGCTTATGCAGCACGGCAAGGTCATTGCATATGCATCACGACAATTAAAGGATTACGAAAAACGATACCCTACTCACGACTTAGAGTTAGCGGCAGTAGTTTTTGCGTTAAAGATATGGAGGCATTATCTATACGGAGAAAAATGTGAGATATACACGGACCACAAAAGTCTGAAATATAACTTCACACAGAAGGAGTTAAACATGCGGCAGAGAAGGTGGTTAGAATTAATCAAAGACTATGACTGCGATATTCTTTATCACCCGGGAAAGGCAAATGTGGTTGCCGACGCTCTGAGCAGGAAAGGAAGGGAGAAGTTGTTTAATTTAACAACTCAGGAAGAGTTGATAAGAGAGATGGAGAAATTGGAGATAGAAGTAAAAGAACCAGAAAAGTCTGGTGAGAAGTTAATTGTAATGGAAGCTTGTCCGACGTTGTTGGATAGAGTAAAGGAAGCCCAAGAAAAGGATGAAGAGTGTGAGAAAATCCGAAAGAGGATCACAGAAAATGAGGAAGAAAAATTTCGAATGGATAAAGACGGTATTTTGAGATTTGAAGGGAGAGTGTGGGTACCAGCGGTAACCGAGTTGAGGGAAGAGATTTTGCACGAGGCACACAATATGACATATTCCGTTCATCCGGGAGGCACAAAGATGTACCGAGATCTAAGGCAACATTTTTGGTGGCCTAATTTGAAACGGGAAGTCGCAGAGTGCGTCAGTAAATGCTTGACTTGCCAACGCGTTAAAGCAGAGCATCAGCGGCCAAGTGGTTTACTACAACCGTTAGAAATACCAGAGTGGAAATGGGAGCATATTACCATGGACTTCGTGGTAGGACTTCCAGTTACACAGAAAGGTTATGATGCTATTTGGGTTATCGTGGATCGACTAACGAAGACCGCACACTTTCTACCAATTAAGATCCGCTACAGTTTGAACCAATTAGCAAGCCTATATGTAAAAGAAATTATTTCACGACATGGAGTGCCGGTGTCAATTGTCTCTGATCGAGATCCGCGCTTCACGTCCAATTTTTGGAAGAGTTTGCAGGAAAGAATGGGAACGCAGTTGAGGTTGAGTACAGCTTATCATCCTCAAACAGACGGACAAAGTGAGCGAACAATACAAACGCTAGAAGACATGCTTAGGACTTGCGTGATGGATTTTAAGGGAAATTGGGACGACCACCTACCCTTAGTAGAATTCGCATATAATAATAGCTACCGTGCTAGTATTGGCATGCCACCGTACGAAGCTCTTTACGGGAGAAAGTGCAGAACGCCGTTATGTTGGGACGAAGTCGGAGAACGACGAATACTAGAACCAGAGTTAGTTCAACAAACCGCAGACGTGGTGACAGTGATAAGAGCCAGACTTGTAGCAGCTCAAGATCGCCAGAAGAAATACGCAGATTTGCATCGGCAGGACCGAGACTTCAAAGTCGGCAGTTTCGTATTCTTGAAGGTATCTCCATGGAAGGGAAAAATCCGTTTCGGCAAGAAAGGAAAATTGAGTCCAAGATTTATAGGACCATTTGAGATACTGAAGCGAGTGGGCGAAGTGGCATACAAAGTTGCGTTACCACCCGAGTTGGAGCACATCCACAACGTATTTCACATTTCCGTGTTGCGACCGTACAAGGCCGACTACAAACATGTGATTTCTTACGAGCCCATTCAAGTGGAGAAGAACTTGGCGTATGAAGAAATTCCTGTCCAGATATTAGATAGGAAAGAGCAAACTTTGAGAAATAAAATTATTTCGTCTGTAAAAGTACTTTGGCGTAACCACGATGTCGAGGAGGCAACGTGGGAGTTAGGAGATAGGATGATGAGGGACTATCCCCATCTATTTGTGTAACCTTGTAGCAATTCCGGGACGGAATTTTTATAAGGGGGGGAGGATGTAATACCCGAGAATTTCCATATATTATTAAATAAATATATTAATGGAAATGAGAATTTATTTGAATATAAATAATTTTGTGTTATGAGATGAATTAATTCAATTATATATAATTGAATAATTATAATAATTGAGAAATTGGTGGAGTTTGTGATAAACTCGTTGATTGCCTTGTGTGGCACAGTGACGTAATATAAGAATGATTATATTAATTTAAGCAAACAATTAATCTATATTAATTGTTAAATCGAAGAATATTAATTAACTGTTATAAAATACTAATGAGGATTGATTAATAATATGTGATTATTATTATTGCAAGGAACATAATAATAATGAGCAACGTGTTTATAAATATAATAAGATTTATATCAAAGTGATAGTTAATCATATAAAGGTTAATTAAATTGTTATGGAGGTTAACAATTATATTGATTGATGTAGGATATGTGTATATTATTAATTAATATTCAATTTATAAGATGAGAAATTATATGTACAAGCATGCGAATTAAATGTATAGTAACTATATGTTATGATATGTGTAGGTGACAAATGATGTGTGGATATACATTAAAATAATGTATCATGGATCTATTATAAATAATTGTTGAGTAATACAATTTAATAATATATGATATAATGTAATGTGGTAGTATCCGATTGTATTATATCGGTAAGATAAAATGTACATAGATTATATGTATGCAAATTGCATTTATTACATTATGGGGAGAACATTGTAATTATAACCTAAGAGTACATATAATATATAACATAAGTGTTGTGTATATATACAAATTATAGAATGCTGATATATGGCCTTGTTCCAATATAATAGTCACTCTCCTTCTCCTTCACGTGTATGGCAAAAAGGCTAAGGCCTATTCTCCCATTCTTCTCCCAAGCTTAGCTAGCAATAATTATATGAGGAGTGGCTCTAATGATGGCTTTCAACAACTATCTACCAACTTCCTCTTATCTAGCATGCAAATCAAATTTCTGTTAGTTTGAAATGGTAGGCAATTGCATTGTCTGTATCTTGTTTTCTCTATAAATATGGCTTCCTTTCTTCCCATTTCACATTGCTGAGATTTTGTTTGAGTTGATAAGTTGAGAGCATATACATATATCAGTATAATAGCATTGTGAGATATCAGCAAGCTTACTCCATAACAGAGGTATAAATCCTCTTCGTGTCTTCATTTTCATTTTCTGTCAAAAGAACTCCATTGTTGTTCTCTGAGTTTTGTTGAAATTCTTGATTATGCCAAATTGGTTCATGATTGGGTTGTAGAACCCTTATATTGTTGTTATATGAACATACACACATGATGGAACCACTGAATAGTCTTTCATTTCCATTGTTCCTCTTCAATTTCTATAAATACATAAAATTCGTAAAATAGTTAGAGTTCATGAAATTGGGAATTGATAATTGCTATTGACTGTTATATAAGCATATATGTATGTGTTAGTAAGTTAAACAAGTCTAATATCTGGGTATGGTATGTTGAAATCGATGAAATGGGAGGTTTTGGGTCGTTTTTCGCTGCCGTGTGAACCGGAAAACTGCCTCGACGCCGCAGCGCCGCAGCCCGCGCCGCACGCAGCGCCACTCGCGCCGCAGCGCCAGTAGTGCCGCGCCGCAGCGCCAGCCTCTGTGTTCAGTTTTTCTGCATTCTGCAGCAAAACTTTATGTACCAATTGTTTGATTTTTGTTTAAACAAGCATGGGAGCATGATTAATACATATATATAAACCTAATGAGGCAATGTAAGTATGTTTTAGTATATTAGCATGCATGGTTAACCAAACGACATATAGTTTGGAAACAAACTTAAAGTTTCGTAAACGAACATTAACATTATAAAACATGTTTACATACTGACCTTGCAAGCACGTTAGTACCACCTAGAGACACATGAAGTGTATGTTAGCTTATCTATATTGGTTCAGTAACAAAATATGAACATGTGAACCTAACTAGTGCTCATTCCTAACAAAATATAAGTTTAAAGGTGGATATGATCATGTAAATGCTATATAGTCATTTTGATGTTATGAGCATGTTTAGATAGCTTTGAAATATATGAATGAAGCCTTAACTTGTGTTTATATGGTTCGTAAGGAAGCATGAACATGTTAGGCTCTATTAGTAAGATTCACTGATAGAAATACAAGCCTTGCACATGAGCATTAACACGATACGTGGAGATTTAAATTCTGATATTTATGGACACATGTGATAGTACTCTTAGACTCATTCATGTGTCATGAATATATATATACCATGATTGGTTGCCGTGATTAAAGTTTAGCATAAACAAAGCATGTTTTCAAGATAATAACAATGCTAGCTACATATATGCAATACGAGTACTCATGAGCATGACTAATACAAGTTATATGAATATCTTATGTGTTTAAAAGCAATCATGTTAGACCATATGAGTTCGTGTCCTTGAATGGCTTTAAGTATTAACTTAAGAACCTATACCATGTACGATTGGATTTGGAAAAAGTTATACAAGCATGTAAAGTATCCTTTAAATATGAATACATGTTACGTGATATTATATGATGTTACTTGAACCCGATTTTGACGGTTAACTTAAGGAAATGCCGTAACTTGCTAAAATGAAATATATTTAGTATTGATTGTGGTCTTATGAGATATTAATAATATGCAAGCATGTTTGCTAATTGTTGAGATCTTATATAATATGAGAATGCGTTTAAACTCTAAAGAAGGAACGTTAAGGATAGAAATTATATTCTATATAACTGTGTAGCTAGGTAAAACTTAGCTTATGTGTTGATCGTATATTCAAAGAGAAAATGTGAAGTTAAATTATATGACTAATCAATATCATATATATACGTAACTGTATTACGATAGGAATTCGAATGTGTTGATTGCTTTTCGTGGATAAACTACGCTAAAGGCAAGTTCTCTTACTTACACTCTTTTAAAGTGCAAGTATCCTAACCGACGCATTTACTTTATGCAAGGAAATCTATGATTGTGAAAGTTTCCTAACTTATACTCTTTTACTATGCAAGTATCCTATCTTGTGTATTGCGAACTAGTTTCCTATTTAATCGGTTGAATCGAATTAGCATACTTGAACTCTTATTTCATTAAAGCTATTATTCATGTTGAACTTAGTATTGTTCTTGAATATTGTGAAAGTGTCTATGCCATTTGATTCGGCTAGACTTATATTATTGAAAAGCGACCCAAACTAATTGATTGGTGCGGGATCTTGTATTTGACTGAGAAGAACAACCTTCTTTGAAGGGAATATATAATTGTCGGAGAACCGACGTGCACACTTGAGTATGGTTGATTGTTATGCATAACAAGGGTACTTTAGGCTGATCACCTGTTGTACCTGTTTTTTTGTTGGATTTTCAGTTTATTACTGTCAATTCTAGTAGAAGTTCATAGTCCGTAGTGACTACTCAGTATTCAATTATTTGAAATCTTGAATTGACTTATTATTGAATCATATTGATATTATCCTGTCCTTAGCGACTGATATTGAGAACTGTTGATATTCTTGTTATTCTTGAACTATCAAATCTTGTTATACCCTTTCGAGAATTGAGAATCTTATTACTCACCCTTATTGTATATTACTTGCTGGGCAATTTGTGCTCATTCTTGCTTTCCCTAAAATATTTCAGTTAAGGCAGAGCATGGTGAACCTTCGGGCGTTGATAAGGGCAAGGGCAAAGCTACCAACTAGCTTATGTCTGTTATGTTTTAAATATATTAATATTGTATGAAGATGATGTAGTAAGACTGGATTTGATTATGTTTAAGCTTAAGTTAGATTATGTAATAAGTCGTTAACTGATATTATTATGTAATCTATTAAGTACTGTAGGTTGCGAGACTTGGGGGAATAATTATAATAAATCATTGTAAATTATTCTAGAATAGATTTTCCGCTGTGATCGTATGATATTTAATTATTATTATTGTGATGTATTACCATGAGCACGTGATGAACCGAATTCGAGAGACCAAGTGGCGGTCCTGGAATTTGGGTGCGCCACATCAATGCCGGAGCCACATATTAGCGAGCCATGATGGCCCTGTTTCATGACATGATGCATAAAGAGATAGAGGCCTATGTGGATGACATCATCGTCAAATCACAGAAGGAGGATGATCACATTGACCATCTCAAGAAGCTATTCAACAGGTTACGTAAGTTCAACCTCAAGCTGAATCCCGCCATATGTGCTTTTGGCGTCAAATCAAGCTAGCTGTTAGGATTCCTAGTGAGCAATAGAGGCATTGAACTGGATCCTTCCAAGATTAAAGTCATCACGGAGATGCCTGTACCTCAGACAAAGAAAGAAATATGTGGGTTCCTGGGGAGAATTAATTTTATAAGCCGATTCATTTCTCAGCTCACAGCAACTTGTGAACCCATCTTTAAGCTACTAAGGAAGAATTCCTCCACGAAGTGGAATGAGGATTATCAGAAGGCCTTCCTTGGCATCAAGAAGCAATTGATTGAAGCACCCATCCTGATACCCCCGAGGGACGGAGTTCCTCTGTTTATGTACTTGTTCATCAATGCCAACGCCATGGGCTGTATGCTGGGACATAAAGATGATAGTAGCAAGGAGAGAGCTATCTACTACATCAGCAAAATATTCAGCAGCGGTGAACAGAAGTACACCCTGATTGAGAAGACATGTTGTGCATTAGCATGGGCCACCATGAGGTTACAACACTATCTACATGGGCATATGGCCTACCTCATATCCCTCATGGATCCACTGAAATACGCATTCAACAAGCCAATGTTGAATTATCGATTGTCCAAATGGAAGTTGATCCTATAACAGTTTGACATTGTCTACGTGACTCAGAAGTCAATCAAAGGTCAAGGCATTGTAGATCAGCTAGCCGAAGCACCGTCAGGAGGGTTTAAACCCCTAGAAACTTATTTTTCGGATGATGGGATCATGACAATTCAGCAAGGTCTTCAAGAAAATGCAGTCCAGCCATGGAAAATATATTTCGATAGAGAAGTAAACATGGAAGGTTCTGGAGCTGGGGCAGTCCTTATCTCTGGTATAGGAGAACAATTTCTTGTAGCCACCAAGCTGCAGTTTGTCAACACCAACAACACGGCTGAGTATGAAGGCCGCATAATGGGGCTGAAATTATCCCAGTCTATGGGTGTCAAACGTCTATTGGTCTTTGGAGATTCTGAGTTGGTTATCAGATAAACCACTGGGGCCTATCACACCAAAGAACTGCATTTATTGCCTTATCATCGGCAAGTCGTCAAAATATCCATGGAATTTAAAGACATAACCTTTATCCATATTCCTCGGGGTAGGAATGACTTCACTGATGCATTGGCGACGTTGGCTTACTTAATTTGCATATCCGAGAGGAGTAAGATTCCCGACATCAAATTCACAAGCCAAAAGACCCGGACATACGGGAATTACATTGGAGAAGTATCAGATGAAATACCTCCTATCAAATAGCCTTGGTATTAAAACATTAAAGAATATCTCCGAGATGGATATACACCCGCTGGGGCAAGCCAACCCAAACGAAATTGGATTCACAAGATGGCTATGAAGTTCTATCTTAGCGAAGATGCACTATACAAAAGGGATGCTGCAATAGGGCTCTTAAGATGCCTTGATAAAGAACAAGCCCATAGATTGATGGATGAAGTACACGGTGGAATCTGTGGTCCACACATGAGCAGTCATCTGCTGGCCAAGAAGATATTAAGAATAGGGCATTTCTGGATCTCTCTCAAAGCTGACTGCGACGACCACGTCAAGAGGTGCTATCAATGCTAAATTCATGAAAATGTCATACATGCTCCTCCAAATGAGCTTCACAATATGGGTTCGCCCTGACCTTTCTCCATGTGGGAATGGATGTGATAGGTCCAATAGAGCCTAAAGCCAGTAATGGTCATCGCTTCATCTTCACCATGATCGATTACTTCACAAAGTGGGTTGAAGCTGCCTCTTTTCCCAAAGTCACCGAGGAGGTCATCATTGGTATCATTAGAAACAATGTCTTCTATCGATATGGACAACCGAAGGTGATCGTATCAGACAACGCCAAGAACCTAAACAATCAGAAGATGAGAGAACTATACAGCAAGTTCCACATCAAGCATCTCAATTTTGTCATCTACCGGCCCAAGATGAATGGTGTCGTCGAAGCGGCCAATAAGAACAACAAGAACATCATGCAAAAAATGTCCGCCAATAACAAAGAATGGCCTGACCTGTTGTCTCTAACCCTGTTAGCATATAGAACATCAATGCGTACCTCTACTAGGGCTACCCCCTATTTATTAGTCTATGGTATGGAAGCAGCCCTTCCCATAGAAGTAGAGATGAAGTCTTTGCGAATATTAATAGACGCTCAGATGGACAAAGACCAGTGGTTGCTAGATCGGTACCACATGCTGTCACTGATAGATGAAAAGAGGGCTACAGTCATTTTCCATGGGCAGTTATATTAGCAAAGGATTGCTCGATCATACAACAAGAATGTCCGAATCCGGTAATTCAAGGAAAACGACTTGGTGCTAAAAAACGTTTTGGCCAATAAAGATGAAGCCAAAGGAAAGTTCGCTCCAAATTGGGAAATCCCTTTCATTGTCAAGGAGGTGTTGACGGTAGGTGCTATCAGATTATAAGAAATGGATGGGAGCGAATTTCCCCAACTCATCAACTCAGACACCATAAAGAGGTACTATGTATGAAATACGTGCATACCAGCATCCTGGTCCTGCGAATCAAATTAGGTTCATCTCTCATACAAGCATGAACTACGAATGACCTGATCTCCCCCAACCCAAGAGTACATAGGCAACCATTTCTGGTGCGGTCAAACCAAACAAAAATTCAAAAACCCATCAAACCAAATTCGAAAGAGACACTTCTCAAGCCTCTCTCATATAAAATTGAACTACGAATGACCTGATCTCCCTCAGCCCGGGAGTACGTAGGCAGCCATTTACGATGCGGTTTGACCTTCAAGAAAAACTAAAAACCAATAAAAACGAGTCCCAAGACACCGAAACCATATAAATCCTAAATTTTATCAAGCCCCCATGGTCAACACTCCCGTCCGAGATATTCTATGACATCTCACTGTCAATCCATCATGGAGAAGGTCATGATACATTGACAACAGCAAGTCATGAAAGAAGTGGTAATCACTCAGCAATGACAATACATATACGAATAAGGAAGTGAACCAAAATATATTTCTCTGATATATTATACTGTTTAATATATACAATGTGTCCTGTATATAACAAAAATAGCTGATCTAGTATGTGCAGGAAAAACAAAGCTAGTCCATAGACCCAAAGATAAACGGGACAACAGTGCCAACATGGCATCTCTCTCTGAAGATGGAAGAGCCGCAGCAAGCGCAATACCCTCATTCTCCATACGGCCCAAAACATCAATGTAAACACTCATATCGGCAACCAGGAAATGAGTATATAATTGGAGGGTAGTACTGTCGGTAATGTGGAAATCTCGGGAAGCTATGGCCTCATCCCTCTCTACAAAAGCAGCATCCCAGATAATCAAAGTCTCCTCAATCTTGACAAAAGTAGCATCTCGAGAAGACCGAGCCTCATCTCTCTCCACCAATGCCGTATCCCGAGTGGCACGAGCATCATCTCTATCAGCAAAAGCTATATCTCTGCCAGACAGGGCAGTCAACATCAGCGCCCTAGCCTGATCTCTCTCAAAGGTCATCATAGCTAGTGAGTCTGCCAAAGCTGGATCTTTCCCGGCAGGCATGATCGGCGGGTCACTAACTAAGGCTGCTGTTAGACCCATGAACAAATCATCTTCCGTTAGAGAATCAGGATCCTTTATAGGCTCCTCCTCATATGAATCCACAATCAGAGCTGACTGGATGAGTGCGGATGCTGCTATATTAGCCTCTAACCATGCTGAATACTCTGGAGAGCAATCCGGATGGCTAGTAGAGAAATCAGCGCTCTCCCTTTGAGTCCAACACTCATAAATCCTGATCAGGTCGGCTGATGACATAAAAGAAGCTAACATCCATTGATTAATAGCCCCCTCAAACTGGTGCAAGCTCTAGAACTGATCAAACTAACCCATAACTACCAAAAGGATGATAAGTGGTCACTCCCCTTAATCCCGCTAGGGGCAAGTAGTCCATGCCAGATGCATGGGTGATGAAGCTATAAGGGGAGACTAGCCCTGAGCAGGGCAGAATCAAAAAAGGATGCACAATATTGGACAAAAAATCTAACCAGGGCTCTACATCTGAACACTCCGTCGGCTGAAAGGAGTATGGCATGGCTATCTTATGGATGAAACAATACCCCTGGTGTTTGAAGAAGCCAATCGATCGCAAGTGGGATATGAGCCACATGTACAACAAGACGGAGCTACCTCAAAAAAAAACCCCTCTTAATGGGTACAGCAATAGGTAGCTGACATCAGTGTCTCAGCCAATATCATTGGCAGGATAGTGCAACGCTGTCTAAGGGCATGGACCACGACCATCAAGCCTAAGTCCAAATGGACCAAATACAGTGGCATGTATATATAGACCACGATGCACATCAACAAAACATCTATCCTAGCTGAATGCCACGCCTCTGCCGAGATAATAAAATCACTAGCCTGTCGATTGTAACTATCCAGTCTGCTGAAATGATCGATCAAGAAGTCAATAGAGATCACCCATCCGGAAATGATCTCACCTGTGATTACACTCTGACGTAGACCCGACATACGCAGGAACAGTCTCCTTATATCACTTATAGCAGTGCGAGCATAAGGCAAGTCTAAAGAAAAGCCTGTAAGACGCTCATACTCCTCTAAGGTAGAAGTCAACTCGTGGAGCCCAAAATAGAAAACCTATCGATCAGGTATCCAGCATGATAAGATTCCATCCACAAACCCATGCGAAACATGGAAAGCTAAAAGGGCTAGAGAATGCCCTAGCATCTGGTCTACTGTCTCTCTGGCTGTGAGGGGCAGACTGTCATACCATGACTATAATAAAGATGCCACCGAGGATGGTGGCGAGTGCTCAATACGGCTGACAGTGGACGACGACATCTGTATCACCGTATTACAAGACCATTCAGGGGTTAAATCTGAACTCATCTGTTTAAATGCATACTCATGACATATTACATGCATAATGACAATGATAAACATGATGCAATAGATAGGAAATATCATGCATATCTATAATAAACTATCTACTGCAAGCATCATCTCTGTCTGCTAATAAAATATATAATAAAAAGTACAGGAATATGGGGCACCACCACCCAACTACTAACAGTGGCCTATCGAAATGGGGCACAACTGCCCAATAGCTAAAATAATAGACTATCAAAAGTTATAGCTACAATAGCTATCCAAAAAGATCCAAAATATCTACACTCAGGCTGTTAACCTGCTCCATCTCCTCCGTGGACACAAAGTCTCGGCCATCAGGAATGTCAGGGCGGTACAAGGGAGGATCAGCCCCTGTATAAATGCTGGAAAATGGACCTGTGGAAGGGCCCGCTCTGGAGCTGGATGGATCAAAAGAGGATGTCTCTGATGGATCTCGGCCAAGATACCTGATGAACAGATGAGCTCTCTCCAACTGCTGGGTCAGTCCTGTAATCTAGTCTAAGTGGGTAGGCTCCCTGAGGCAAGCTATCTAGTCTGTCATCATCACAGACCCCGACACCATATCTACCATAAACTGGGCGGCACGAGTCTGAGCCCTAATTGTGCGAGGACTCCACCAGTTGCTGAATGCCTCCTGGCTTTATGGACCCTCTGACAGGATAAATCCATCTACGCCCTCCATCGGAATGTCTGTGAGTGGCTGAACTAGTGGCTAATGATGCAAAGTAGGAGGAACAATGGGAATACGGATCTGCCCCGTGATGCTCCTGATAGCATGCTCTCCTAAATAAAGCTCCCAACCTCGCTCTGTCAAAAATGGGACCCTGCAGGTAGATAATGCAAACTCCAGGCCAGTGGGGAAGCCTCCCTCAAACCCACCAGTCAAAAAGTCAGAGGTATATGGGATCCACGAGATCGATCCGGCTGTCAAAAGCTCCAGCTGCAGGCAAGAATGAGTAAATCCCTCAGCAACAGGGACCTCCATCAGAGTGGAGTGGTGCCAACGCCGTCCCTGGGGATAAGTCTCCAGGCCTAAAGTGGTAGCGGGACGAAGGCAAGGAAGCCTCTCATATGCCCAAAACTGGCCATGCAAATATCAAAAGTCCTTAGTGACCAAGATTGACAAATATAAATGTAGAAATAAAAAAGGTACAAGAAAGATGTACTCACCAATAGAAATGGGTAGAACCCTAACCAAGCCTCCGCCACACCTTCCGAGCGCATGCGCATACCCCGAAGAAAATAGGCAAAGGTGTAGGTACCCCAGTCAAAGTCACTGAGGCGCTCCACATGTCGAGTGGCACTGACCAGGGCAAAGGACACCGTCATAGAGTTGTCTGCCAAGAAATAACCCCTGATGATCACTAGAAATAATCGCCGCAGGATGCGATCCCTAACCCTCTGATCATCAGGCAGAGGCTCAAGCAAATCCCCACTTTGGGCATCTACGCTCAAGGGACCAGATCTGACCATCCGACCCTTGATCGCCATCGCAGGGACTCCCAGCAGGGACCGAATGGCAGTGGGTGTAATGTCAGCCACGACGGGCACCGGCTTACCCTCAAACTCTATCCAGGTGATGAACCTCCAGTCCATCGGGGTCATCATCACCTCACAGTCCAACAAGTGGAGAGACTGAGTCTGGTGGAACCAGTGCTCATATAAAGCCCTTATAAAACCCCAGGGGCAACGACTGGGAAGAATAGAAAAGAATGCCTGAAACCCCCAGGTGTCAACAATATCCCTGTAGTCCTGGTGCAAAGTGTGATAAAGAGAATGCACATTAAACCAGTTCCCTCGAAGCTACGTAAAGCCAAGAACCTGCATCAAAAACAAACCCATGTCAAAAACTTGTGCCCCGAGAATGGCAAAAGGAAGAAAGGAAATACAGAAACAGAAAAAGCTTCAGTCACCTCATTGGCGTGAAGGAACCTCGAGAGATGAAGACTCAAATCTCCCAGCAGATCCTGGACTGGCACAACAATTCTTGGAAGCTCCGCACGTGGGGCCTGGCCTGGAACGGGAGCAACAAATGGAGCATCCTCATCGTCTATATCAACCTGCCGCTCATCCTGGGCCGGTTGAATAGCCGACTTCGCTAACCTACGAGGCGGCCGGGCTGGACGTAGCTGAGGAACATCAGAAGCTCTCCTCCGCCTAACGCCTGAAACGACCCTGCTGGAACTACCAGGTCTATCTCGGTCCATAGCCGGAACAAAGTCTCCAAATCACCTCAGAAAGGGTGTGGTAAGCCTAAAACCTGTGGCTTATTAATTTAAATCAATACTTTATGCATTTCTAAAGTCCTAAAATATGCATGGGTGATAAGTACACAATATTCATGATTTTTTATTTCTTTACTTTTGGTTTTATTGCATGTTTTATGTGTATATGAGCTTAATAAGTTATTTATTATTTTCAGGTGAATTAAAGCTAAAAGGATGGAAACAAGTTGATTTAGAGCTGAATTAAAGAGAAAAAGAAAATTTGAATTTTTGGAAAGTTTCTAAAAGCAGATTTTGACATCTTTTTACATGAATTTGGATTGATATTTCTATTAGGATTAGGATTGCTTTGGACTGAGATTTTATTTCCTTATTAGATTCTATTTTTTTATGGAAACTAATTATGATTTGTAATTTTTTTTAGAATTTGGATTTCTAGTTCTTATAGGTTTAGGACTTTGTCTAGTACTATAAATAAATGTAATAGTCAAGGTATTATTCATTCTACCATTCAATCAGATTCTATATTCTATCGTCTACAACATTGAAGACATGGGCTAATACTTTCAATTAAACTATGAAGGGATGTTGAACCTTATTCATAATTAACGGTTTGATCAAGTTTACTTTATTTATTCATTATTGCATGAGATTTATTCTGATAATCTACTTTAACTTGTATATTATTCAATCTACTAATTTGGTTTTCGCATGATTAAATTAGTGAATTGATATCATCTGCTAGATTAAGATTGGTATTACGTGTAATTGATATATGTCTTTATCACAAGTAGCAAATTAGTGATACTAATTGTGGATAAACTTTTGTGTATTGCTAAGGTTATCAGGAAACAAGTTAAACAAATCGAACTTATGTGTTTGTTGCTTGGATTAGCCTAATTCTCTATTTCTTAATGCTTCTCTCATATTAAATCTAGAGAGCTTGTTCTAGGTTGTATTATAGTTAGAATCTGGTGAAGAGCATGTTTCATACAGTGACGATCTAAGGAGAATTTCGGATAGCAGAGCTTGTTGCTATCTGGGGCTAATAGTTTCATTGAAGGGTAACTACTGTAAACTTGATTACTCCATAATTATGAAAAGGTGATACTGAACTGAAGAACTGAAGCTTTTTATTCATTGTTAATTCTTATTAATTTATTCTTGTTAATTTAGTTAATCAATTTAAAATCCCTTTTAATTAGAAATCATAGGGTAAATATAAAACAAATCACTCTCTATGGGATCGATCCTTACTTACTATTATGCTAATTGTTTGAATTTATAAAGTGAAAGTGAGATAAATTTAGGATTGTCAACGACAACTCCCAAATTTTGGCGCCGTTGCCGGCAACGGAACCATTTAAAGATTTAGGTTTTTATTTTATTTAGGGATATTAATCTGATTTTGATAGAAAATTTAAAATTTTGATGCCTTTTGAAATTTTTTGAAAAAATTGAGTTTTATAATTTTATTTGCCTATGTGTTCGAAGGTTAAAGTCAAAAATTGAAAATCATTGTTAACTTTTAAAATCTGTTTGATGCTTAATTGGTTAATGATTGAGAAAAACTAAGTCATGATTCATACTAATTGATTTGAATTGAATTTTTGTCGCATGAGTACTTGAACATGTGATATATGCTCATTTGGCTTAGTTATTTGTGGAGTTGTCTATTTGCACTAATCTCATGCTTTAGAACTATTGAACTGCTTATGTTTTTTGCAGGACCATGTGGAAAAAAAAAATAAAAAAAAATAAAAATCAAAGAAATCGTTGAAAAAGTGAAAAAGAAGCAAAAGAGAAACCATGTGTTAGGATGAGATGGAGCGTAAAACGCACTCTCCCATAAACACGTGCGAATAAGTGAGATAGAGCATAAAATGCACCCACTTACAAAAGAAAGATTGAGGAAGGTGAAACAGAGCATAAAATGCATTCACCGGAAACAAAGAGAAAAATGAAAGAGTTTTGGTAAAAAAAAAAAATAAAGCAGGAAAAGTATATATTGAGTCTTAAGTGGTGTGCACAGTTTTTGCCCTATGGTAACTAAGTTGAGTAAGTGTGTGGCTCATAGAAGAATGCTTATGTGGATATAATTTGACTTAATGAAATTCAATGGTGAAAAGGCATGGTTATTGTTTTGAGTTAATTGATGAAGCATTGATTATGTTTTTGTGGGTTTAGTGTTGATAATCATAATTTGATCTTGAAATCTTTTGACATTATGGTTGAGTAGAGTTTTTTTGGAAATCAAACTTTAGGTTTACACGAGGACGTGTAAAAGATTAAGTGTGGGAGAATTTGATAAGTACACAATATTCATAATTTTTTATTTCTTTACGTTTGGTTTTATTACATGTTTCATGTGTATATGAGCTTAATAAGTTGTTTATTATTTTCAGGTGAATTAAAGCTAAAAGGATGAGAACAAGTTGATTTGGAGCTGAATTGAAGAGAAAAAGAAATTTTGGAATTTTTGGATTTTTGGAAAGTTTCTAAAAGCAGATTTTAACATCTTTCTACATAGATTTGGATTGATATTGCTATTAGAATTAGGATTGCTTTGGACTGAAAATTTTATTTTCTTATTAGATTCTATTTCTTTATGGAAACTAATTATGATTTTTAATTCCTTTTAGGATTTGGCTTTCTAGTTCTTATAGGATTTAGGACTTTGTCTAGCACTATAAATAGATGTAATAGTCAAGGTATTATTCATTCTACCATTCAATCATATTCTATATTCTATCATCTAGAATATTGAAGACATGGGCTAATACTTTTAATTCAGTTATGAAGGGATGTTGAATCTTATTCATAATTAACGGTTTGATCAAGTTTACTTTATTTATTCCTTATTGCATGAGATTTATTCTGACAATCTACTTTAACTTCTTGTATATTATTCAATCTACTAATTTGGTTTTCGCATGATTAAATTAGTGAATTGATATCATCTGCTAGATTAAGATTGGTATTACGTGTAATTGATAGCTGTCTTCATCACAAGTAGCAAATTAGTGATACTAATTGTGGACAAACTTTTGTGTATTGCTAAGGTTATCAGGAAACAAGTTAAACAAATCGAGCTTATGTGTTTGTTGCTTGGATTAGCCTAATTCTCTATTTCTTAATGCTTCTGTCATATTCAATCTAGAGAGCTTGTTCTAGGTTGTATTACAGTTAGAATCTGAAGAGCTTGTTTCATACAGTAACGATCTAAGGAGAATTTCGGGTAGCAAAGCTTGTTGCTATCTGAGGCTAATAGTTTCATTGAAGGGTAAATACTGTAAAACTTTATTACTCCATAATTGTGAAAAGGTGATACTGAACTGAAGAACTGAAGCTTTTTAAATCATTGTTATTTCTTATCAGTTTATTATTGTTAATTTAATTAATCAACTCAAAACCCCCTTCTTATTGAAAATAATTGAATAAATATAAAACAAATCACTCTCTGTGGGATCGATGCTTGTTTACTACTGTGCTAATTGTTTGAATTTGTAAAGTGAAAGTGAGGTTAATTTAGGAATGTAAACGACAGCTCCCAATGGGTCAATTAAAAATTCCCAATAGAGTCAAAACTGCATGTTTTTCAAAAGCTAAAACCTAAAAACATGCATGGGTCTGTCAAAAATCCCTAGTAGAGTAAAAACTGCATGTTTATTAAAAGCTTGGGCTTTTGAAAAAATTTCGCCAGAATCTCTTTTGTAAAATGGACTTTTCGCATGCACACAGGCATGTCTAGGTGGCAATTTAGTAGCACACCTTCCCAAAAGTAGGAACAGTTCATATTTACAAAAAAATGAAAAATAAACTTCAGACGGTAGCCAATTACCATGGACATTTTTAGGTGAAAATTCAGGCTCACTAGGCCTCAAAAAGGATGAGTAAACTGATAAAAAAGAGGAAAAATTGACCATCTCAGAATCTGAATTTTCTTACATCAAAACGTGCATTGAAGTAAAATATACATACTTATGAAGTCATAAAATTTTTAGCAGGTCATAAAGGCATACATTTATGATATATTGCGTTTGAAAGCATCCTACGTGGTTTACATACTTCTAAAGGTCAAAACTTGAAAAGAAATGATGTAAACGTTGCCTGGGATGTGCAGAACGTGTGGCCGCTAACGGAATCTGAAAAAAGCTTCCCGAACTCCGTAAATTTGAAAAAGAAAATCGGATTTCTATAGAAAATAAAAATTAAAAATGAGTTTGAAAGCTCCCCGCTCCCCAATTTAAAATCGCAGGAAGGAGCGGGGCCACCTGCGACAGCCGCACCTCTACCTGCGGCTCCCCAGGGTGGGTCCTGCTCCCTCCAGCTAGGTCCAGTTCGAGTTGAAACAGAGTTTATATGAGCTGAAAAGTCAAATCTAAGAAAAAATCGCAACGCGCTTGAGCGGTTTGTCCTGAAATCTTGCGTTTAAGC
This sequence comes from Panax stipuleanatus, assembly GCA_020205555.1. NCBI lineage: Eukaryota > Viridiplantae > Streptophyta > Magnoliopsida > Apiales > Araliaceae > Panax > Panax stipuleanatus. The sequence continues at coordinate 2,912,092 of CM035116.1, forward strand.
AACGGATTACTGACAGAAAGAAGTTCTTCGTGAAAGCCATTGGTATTCATCCCGAAGCAATATCCGGGGACCAATGATGAGAAATGCTAAAAAACTACGCAAAACTGCCGAAAATTGTCACATTCGAAGCGTCGGGTACTAACCGATGATAGCTCAGCCGTTGGCGTAACCCCAACGAAGCGTCGGGTACTGACCGGTGACAGTCCAGCCGTTGGCACAACCCTAGTGAAGCATCGGGTACAGACCGGTGATAGTTCAGCCAATGGCACAACCCCATCGAAGCATCGGGTACAAACTGATGACAGCTTAGTCGTTGGCTCAACCCCAGCAAAGCGTAGGGTATTAATCGATGACAGTTCAGCCGTTGGCACAAATCCAACGAAGCGTCGGGTACAGACCGGTGACAGCTCAGCCGTTGGGTTAACCCCAGCAAAGCGTCGGGTACAGACCGATGACAGTTCAGCCGTTGGCTCAACCCCAGCGAAGCGTCAGGTACTGACCGATGACTGTTCAGCTGTTGGCTCAACCCCAGCGAAGCGACGGGTACAGACTGGTGACAGCTCAGCCGTTGGCTCAACCCTAGCGAAGCATCAGGTACAGACCGATGACAGCTCAGCCGTTGGCTCAACCCCAGAGAAGTGTCGGGTATACATCAGAGACAGCTCAGCCGTTGGCTCAACCCCAACGAAGTGTCGGGTACAGACCGGTGAAAGCTCAGCCTTTGGAAAAACCCCAACTCAGAGCAAGGTACATATCGGTGAAAGATCAGCTGTTGGCCCAACCCTAGTGAAGCGTCGGGTACCGACCGATGACAATTCAGCCATTGGCTCAACCCAAGCGAAGCAATGGGTACTGACCGATGACAGCTCAGCCGTTGCCACAACCCAAGCGAAGTGTCGGGCACTGACCGGTGACAGTTCAGCCGTTGGCTCAACCCAAATGAAGCATCAGGTATTGACTGATAATAGTTCAGCCGTTGGCATAACCCCAATGAAGCGTCGGGCACTGATCGGTGACAGTTCAGCTGTTGGCTCAACCCCAGCGAAGCGTCGGGTACTGACCGATGACAGTTCAGTCGTTGGTTTCACTCCAGCAAAGCATCGGGAATGATCCAGTGACAAAAATAGTATATCAATCTATCCCCACGAAGGACTGATGATTGAATTTGTTATACACATCCTTTGAGAGAGCACCAAAAAGGATTGGTGATTCAAACCCTTGTTGCAAACTACCGGTGTAAATTATCGTCAGGATAGACATCGGAAGCACCCACTAAGGAAACTTGGTAACAAAGTTACGTCCCCAGCAGAGGAGCCTTCAGAAATGTACAACGGCATCAGCCGAAGGAAAATGTGCACTACGGAGAGTATTTACAGACGGGGGAAAACCATTGGTCTCAAAACAAGGTAACACAAATAATATTATCCCCATCAGAGTCAACAGGTCCATCGCGGATAACAACATCCCTAGTAGAAAGAGACGAGAACAATCTGTGATAGCCTAACGCTGATAGCCTATCAGTGATATCCCAAGGGTTATCATGAATGACGTTATCCCCAGCATAGGATGACGTAAACATTCAATAATAACCCTAATCCCTCAAAGGCGTCTAACATTCATCACATATCATGCCATGCATTACATTGCATTTCCGTTCATCGTATTTCTAGTGCCTAGCAATCTTTATCCTATTCATTCCACTACATTGCATGAACATGATAAAGAGGGGCATCTGTAGACACTTGGAATTTTCTTCAGTCCTATAGCAGACACTCGAATTTTGTATTCATGTTACTAAACTTATAGGAGGGCAAAACCATCTTTTTAACTTAGTTCAACCTCGGTCCTAATACCGGGATGCCATTTCAACCCCGGTCCTAATACCGAGATGCCAGTTTAACCCCGGTCCCAATACCGGGATGCCAGATCAACCCCGATCCTAATACAGGGATGCCAGTTCAACCCTGGTCCTAATATCGGGATGCCAGATCAACCCCAATCCTAATACTGAGATGCCAGTTCAACCCCGGTCCCAATACCGGGATGCCAAATCAACCCCGGTCCTAATACCTGGATGCTAGTTTAATCTCGGTCTCAATACCGGGCCCTCAGGTCAACCTCGATCTCAATACCGGGACCACAGGTCAGCCCCGATCTCAACCCGGGAGGTACAGATCAGCCCTGGTCTCAACCCGGGAGATACAAGTCAGCCCCCGTCTCAACCTGGGAGGTACAGGTCAACCCCGGTCTCACCGGGAGGTACAGATCAGCCCCGATCTCAACCCGAGAGGTACAGATCAGCCCAGTCTCAACCCGGGAAGTACAGGTCAGCCCCGGTCTCAACCCAGGAGGTACTAATCAGCCTCAGTCTCAACTCAGGAAGTGCATGTCAGCCCCGGTCTCATTCCAGGAGATACAGGTCATCCCCTGTCTTATCCCGGGAGGTATAGGTCATCCCCGGTCTCAGCCTGGGAGGTCAGGTCAAGCTCCAGTCTCAACCCGGGAGGTCAAATCAACTTTGGAGACAACCACGATGCCTCACATCATCTCTAAAGACAAACCTGGAAGAACCAAGTCAGCCTCAGAGACAACCCTGAGGACAGACAGAATCGGCTAGAATCCAAACCTTGGAAACAGCCCCAAGAAGTCAGCCGAAGGCCATGCCAGCATTGAAGGCAACCCTGGGAGGGGCAAAATGGTCATTTTACTAATGTAAAGCCAATTCGGTTAGACTCAAGCCGAATTGATGCCACCAAGGTCAGAACGAACCATAATAATGATCTCGAGTGGAAGAAGCGCAAGACAGCTCAACAGACAAACTACGAGGAATCAAAGACCTAGTTATGAACACGTCTTTCTGGACTCAGAAAAGGTTTTCTCCCTTATCATTGTGACGCGCACGGTGAGGGCTTTTCGAAAAGGTACAACACGTCTCAAACGAACGCTCTGATCAAAAGTTAGAAAGTTTTGAATCTGACCTCACCTTGCTCGGAGTGCACATACTTCGATGCAACTGGACCCGCCACATGGAGCCGCACCTCTACCTACAGCTGCCTCAGGTAGAGCTGCTTCTCCCGGGTCTATACATATAAGGTGACACCCAGCTCATTTCATAATCAGAAAACGCTTTATGCTCGTTTGGTTTCTCAGCCATTTTCTTGTCCTCCAAACCCAAATTTTTCACTCTAACACGTAGATACACCCACATACTACCACATATCAAAAATTAACCGGTAGAAATGGACGTTTGAAGCCTATAATTTGGTAAAAAGCCCGTGTAGCAATCCATTGTGAGTATTTTTACGATCAAGAAGTTCAGATTACTTCATTGCACTTTTATACACTTACACGTTAAGTTTCACTTTCTGAATATGTCCGGAACTCAGTTCTGTGGTCGTTTTTGCTTACTTTTTGTACATTTTAGTACATAAACGCATTTTCTGGCATTTTTACGACTCGAATCATCGATCCGTTGCTTTTAACAATTTTTAAATACATATATCTTTGTTTTTAGCAACTTCGCCAGACTGGCTTATCTTTCCAGTCCGGGTTTAGCTTTTTAATGTGTATATTTAACTGTATATATACTAACTTTTCAATTCTGTCAAGCCCGAATGTCAAATCCGAGGTAGTTTACTGTTTTTATATATATAACTATATATATATAATTTTTTTGACTTATTTAGGCCTGGATTTATACTTCGTGGCCTTTTTATTGCTTTAATATATATATACTAACTGTATATATTAACTTTTTACATTCCTGTTTAGCCTGGATCATTCTGTGGCCTTTTTACTACTTTTATAAATATATATATATACTTGCATTTCTGTCCGAGCAAAGGATAGAATGTCTGTCGACCTTTACAGTTTATATATATACTTTCTGCGGAGCCTGGACAATTTCGTGGCTCTTTTACAGCTTTTATATATATATATATATATATATATATATATATATATATATATTTCAATTCTGTTGAGCCTGGATCATTCTATGGCTCTTTTACAGTTTTTATATATATATTTTCATTCTGTCCAGCCTGGATTACTCCGTGGCTTTTTACAGCTTTTATAAATATATATATATATATATATATATATATATATATATTTACATTCTAGTCTGGGCATCGAAGTGAAAACCCATAGCCCTCTACAGCTTTCGTATATATATAATTATATATATATTCTTTACATCATTTTGATTAAATTATTGTTGTAAATATTCATTTGATATGAATTAGCACTGACATTTCTACAGGCAAACAACATTTCTTTAAATCTTGCCAACTATATCCTTCAAACGGTTCTAAAATAGGTCCAGACAGAACCGGGAAGCTAGAATGGCTGAGATTTACTTAAATCTAGCACTTTTTCCAGTTTTAGTTATGAAAGCAACCTCGCGGCCCTTAGATCGCTATATAGTGGGAACGAGATGCTTCGGCCATGTGCAAGCCAGGATTTACTGATGAATCCTTGGTTACGGTGACATCTAGATGTAAATATATATTTTTGTACATGTTTGAACTGTGCAGGTTTTTATTAGCTTTCCTATGTGAGCCTAGGAATTGTGGGATTCAAGATTAAATTGATCTGAATCTGATTTCCACGATGGACAAACTCCACTTTACAGCTGTACTCTGCTAGTTTTCTGTAAAAATGTACATCCGAAAGACCTTAAAACGGTTATCCGGGTTTAACGTCTCAACATAGTGAAGTAATGGCTTGTCGTGCTTTAGGCACTCCGATAGCTGTCATGCCAATTAGAAGACCGGCACTTGTATATATTCTGTGATCGAGGATGCTTCGCAACCCAACAATCATCATTTAAATTGAGCCAAAAGGCTGAAAAGATAAAACAAAAGTATCAAACTGCTTCAATTCCTATGATTAGTGTAAGGGTTTGAAAACCTACTTTCAAAAAATCATTTTAATAATCTTTTCTAAAAAAGAGACTTTTGCAAATCAAATCAAACCCTTCGTACATAGGTTCAACGAAGTATGTCCATACTTTCAATCAATCAAATATAGGCCCAATTCATTCTAGCATTCATACACACACATTGCAAATTTAAAAGGGAAATATTGAAAAGATGCGGTACCGTGTTTTCACCGGAGTTGTGGGTTGCCTAACACCTTCCCCACACTTAACCAAGCCCCCGAACTTAGAACTTTGATTTTAAAGATCAAGTTTCGACAGTGTCCTGCAATTGGGCCTCTTTTCCAAAATAAAACTCGGTTGAGTTGGTACAACCATTTCAAAACTACCAACTAGCGACTCTGTAAAACGTTCAAATCGTCGACATGATACATGTTGGCCTTTTTCTAAAAAACCCTTCAAAACCTTTTTCACAAGTAAAAAGAATAAGGGTAGACAAAACTTAGGAAGAGAGAAAGATCCGGGTTTAACCTGACCCGAATTTTTCCACCGACGTCGACAACTGACACCCATGAACTATTAGTTATATCATATATACGTATATTATATATCATGTCAGCCATATTATATTCATATCAGAGAAAGTGTTAGAGAGAAAAGAGAGAGTTAAAGAGAGTTTGAGAGAGAGTTTGAAGATTGAAGAACAAATTTGGAGAACTAAAAGAGGATTCTAACAATTTAAACAGAGTTAGCAAGGGTAAATTTCTTAATCCCAAGTCTCAATTCATGTTTTTAAAGTTTTCTCCATTAACGTATATTTCGAGTTCTCTAATAATTGAATTTTATGAATCATTGTTTATGACTTGATGTTAGCTGTTTATAAGGCATGCATAACCTAATTGTATGTGATTTATATCTTTTTTAAAGTAATCAAATCCATATAATCATGATTAATTGGAGTTTTATGAGTTACAGAGTATGGCCTATATATACAAAATTTCAAGCTTTAATTATTTATTAAACTAAAAATTGATGGTTGATCATGATTATGCATGTTAAAACGAAGAGAATGAAATTTAAACGGACAGATTCGGTGTTATAACGAATCTGTAATGAAGGATTTCATGAAAACTAACAAAACTATGAAAAATATCAAAAATATGAAATTTATGTGGTTTAATTTAATTGTTTATGTGATTTAAGTTGTTAGAAGCATGCTAAGAAGGTTATTAAATGTTTCTAGTTAAGTTCAGAATGTATGGGTAACATTAAATTTGTTGTTTGAGCTTAATTTTAGCTTTTTTAGCTTTTCTTTGTGTTATTCAATAATAATGTCAGACAGCACTGCGACTCGGCGTCGCGGCATCGCAGCGCCGGTTCTGTGAAGAAATCGGGCGCTGCAGCGCCAAGCCAATGCTAGCTGATGTAGTCATGGCGGGGCAGTTCCGGTTCTGTGAAGGAACCCAGCGCTGCAGCGCCAGGGCAAAGCCTTGAATGACGTGGCTTAGCGCCGCGACGCCGATTCTATAAAGGAACCCAGCGCTGCAGCGCTATACCAAGCAGCCGGCTAACGTAGGCCCAGCGCTGCAGCGCCGGTCCCCAGTACAAACTAGACGCTGTAGCGCCGGCCAGCTGATAAGTAGGTTTTATACCTACTTATTGGATATCAACTTACCATAATTGAGGCTTAATCACACATGTTTTAGTTACTTTTCATGCTTTTTATCTTTGTTTTGTAGATTGTATACTCGAAACTAGCTTGGTGGCATCGTGGGTGGAATGGACATGAAACCGGCTCGAGTAGGTGCATATGGCTTATGATGGAGTGAAGGTGATAAAGGCAGGAGATGATGTGGGAACATAGCAGCAAAGAAGCAGCAACAACAGAGAGTCAACAAAGCAGCAGCAGTAGCAGTCTGCAGAAATTTTGAGCAGCGCGGCCGCGCCCTGGGAGAGTAAAAAAGTAGCGCGTCGGATCCAATAGAAGATCTTACCGACAGGCAGCGCGCCCGCGATCCCCATTTGTGCTGAGGGGCAGTGCGGCTGCACATGGCTGGTTTGACCAGAGTTAATTTTTTATTAAAAGTCCTGAATTGCAATGTTTTCTCTATAAGGGTGTATTTGGAGGTTGAGACTTTATCATTGAACGTTATATTTACTATTTTTAGGGTTAGAGAGAAACTCAGAGAGAGTGTAGACTCTTCTTGTATATTTTAGCTATCTCTATTGATTTCTCCTGGATTTTGATATATTTGCGTAGATTAGGGCTAGATTTGGGAGTCTTGAAGGATTTGCTCTACATTGAAGGTTCAAATTTGAAGAGGAGAACTCAGATTTGCATATCTCATTCCTTAGTTTCTCTTTATTTTCATCTTTGGTTTTTAATGCATGAACACGTTTGGATGATGGATATTGATTCACTTATGAACTAATTTCTATTATGGGATTTTAATGGATCTTAGTGCTTAATTCAGATTTGTATGCTTCCTTGTTGAGTTTTAATTGATTATTTATGGATTGTCTAATGTGGTTTACTTTGATTGCCTAATTGCTTGATCACCAATTATCAGAATAACTCATATGAAATTGAGAAATGAATTATGAGTTCAGATTTGACTATATTAGCTTGTGTTTATGATTCTACATGGTGTTAGACTTCATAATTTGTGCTTCAGATAGACATATACCAAAGCACCACTTGTAGTCATTTGAGAACTTGTGCTTAAACCCTTATTAATGTTAAGTCACATAGAAATATAGTGGTTTATGTAATTTTAGTGTTCACATTCATTCTATCATTTCTGGATTGTATGTGATATGGACATGGTTTATTGAGAGATGGCTATGGTTTGCTTTTGTGTTCTCGACTAACAATTCGAAGTAATCAATTGAGCTTAACAGGAGGTGTATCAACTTGAGTAATGCATTAAGTGAATTTATAATCCCATATCTCTCTTATCTTATTTATTTGCTTGTTAATTAGCTATTATTTGATAATCAACTTTGTTAGGTAAAATCACAATTTGATCATCTGTTTAAGTAGACCGAAATAGTTACAAAACTGTTGCATGTTAGATTAGAGGCTTTCATTATTCTCCGTGGGAATGATACTTTTCTTACTTTATATTACTTGTGGACCACGTGCATTTGCGCGTGTGTGATTGTTTTGATTAACACCCAAATAGGCCAACAAGTTTTTGGCGTCGTTGCCTGGGATTAGTGATTATTTTTATTACTTTCGTCATCAGTTTAAATTAAAATGGTCTTAGTTAAACAAATCTTATCTTATTTCATTTCTATCTTCGTTTTTCTTTGTTTCAGGCACTCTTGACTAGTGTATGTAAACTCGGTCTAAGAAGTCTACTTTTGTGCCTAGAAAGGACAACATCAACGGAAGGGCTTGACGATTGAGTAAGGGTACTACTAGCATTCAAGAGGAGACTGAGGCACCGGTAGTTATGGCGGCAGAAGAACATAAAACATTAAGGGATTATGCAATGCCGCGTATCCATGAGTTATAGTCGAGCATCACAAGGCCATCTATAGCCGCCAATTCCTTCGAAATTAAATCGGGAACAATACAAATGGTGCAAAACTCGGTTCAGTTTGGGGGTATGGCTAATGATGACCCGAATGAACATCTACTGAGCTTTATTGAGATATGTGACACCTTCAAGTTTAATGGTGTGTCGGATGATGCGGTGAGACTTAGACTCTTTCCTTTCACATTGAGATACAAGGCAAGGAGTTGGCTTCACTCGCTACCACCGGGGTCCATTACTACTAGGGAAGACTTGGTGCAAAAATTCTTAGCAAAATTCTTCCCACCCGCAAAGATCGCAAAGATATGAAGTGCTCTTTCTTCATTTGAGCAACAACATGGGGAGTCCTTATATGAAGCATGGGAGAGATACAAGGAAATGATAAGGAAGTTCCCTCATCATGGGATGCCTCAATGGATGGAGATAAACACATTTTACTTAGGATTGGGCAGTCAAACTCGGCCTAGCATTGAGCTACTTCAGGAGGAGAATTCATGGCCAAGAGTTATGAAGAATCATATGAGTTGTTAGAGACTATGGCTGCAAATGATTACCAATGGCCTTCTTCTAGAATGAGTCAACCGAAAGTCGTAGGATTATTGAAAGTTGATGCCATCACGGCTTTAACGGCTCAATTAGCGGCTATATCAAAGAAAATCGATTCCATGGCCGACTCAAAAGTGCAACAAGTAGCCTATGTTCGTGATCTTTGTGCGGGGTCACATCCTACAAACCAATGTGCTATCAATCCCAAGTCAGTGCAGTTTTTGAGCAACTATCAGAGGCAACAAAACCAATATAAGAACATTTACAACCCCAACAATAGAAACCACCCCAACTTGTCATGGAGCAATAACCAAAACCATCAACCACAACATCAACAACAACAACATGCTCCAAGACCTTCATACCCTCTGGGATTTCAGAACCAACAACATCTACAAGCTCCCACTCCTCAGCCAAAAAAGAAATCAGAAATGGAGGAGATGATGTTGAAATATATGGCCAACACCGAGGTGATGATAAAGAGCCAAGCTGTGGCTATTAAGAACTTGGAGAATCAAATGGGACAAATGGCTATCATGCTTACTAATAGACCACAGGGGACTCTACCTAGCAACACGAAAGCTAAACCAAGAAGAGATGGAAAAGAGCAATGTGAGGCAATCACACTTAGAAGTTGAAAGCAGATTGCAGCTTCAGAGCCAAGCGCGGCCGCGCCCCAAGAACAAAGGGACACAGCTCGGGCGATCCCATCCCCAAAAAAATTTATGCAGATTTTGCAAAGGAAGAGGATGGCAAGCAAGGTTCTGATGCAGAACAGAAGGAAACAGTAGAGCAATCATGTGTTCCACCACCAATAGTGTATCCACCTGTCCCTTATCCACAAAGACTCCAAAAGTTGAAATTGGACAAGCAATTTGCTAAGTTCCTTTAGGTATTCAAAAAGCTGCAAAACAATATCCCATTTGCAAAGGCTTTAGAACAGACGCCGAGCTATGAAAAATTCATGAAAGGGATTCTGTCTAAAAAGAAGAAAATAGAAGATTTTGAGACAGTGGCCTTGACTGAAGAATGTAGTGCGGTGTTACAAAGGAAACTACCTCCCAAACTAAAGGATCCCGACAGTTTTACTATCCCGTTCTCTATTGGAGGCTTGTCATTTAAAAAATGTTTGTGTGATTTGGGAGCTAGCATCAACCTCATTCCATTATCGGTTTACACACAATTGGGTTTGCCGGCTCCAAAACAGACAAATATCTCTCTTCAGCTTGCCGATAGATCCATTACTTACCCGAGAGGTATTATGGAAGACATCCTTGTGAAGGTGGACAAGTTCATATTTTTCACCGATTTCATTATCCTTAACTATGAAGAAGACAAGGACATTCCTATCATTTTGGGAAGACTTTTCTTAGCCACTTAGAGAACTCTCATTGATGTGCAAAAAGAAGATGTGACAACCCGAATTCTCATTAATTATTAAAATAAAAATTTAATAAATAAAATTTTTATTATGAGATGTTTTGAGTTTATATATATATATATATATATATATATATATATATATATGTTATATATATATATATATGTTATATATTTTTTGAAATTTGTGATTTGGTGTGAAGAGAATTAAATATTTATATATAAAAAAGAGTTGTATATATATTATGTTGGAGAAAATGAGATTTAATAGTTAATTAAACTATTAAAGAAATTAAATAATGTTAGTTAATTTAATTAAGTTAAAATTTATATTATGAAATAATATAAATTGATTTTCATGCCTTGATTGGCAATTGAATTGTTACGAATTAAATTTCATAAATAATGTGAGTAATTCACTTAATTAAAATAATGAATTACTGTAAGCATATTTAATTTAATAATTAAGGAGGTAATATATTACATATGAGTGTAATATAACAAAGTTAAACAAGGAGTTTAAGATACATAATCTAGTTTATGTGTTCTTGAATTTTCTTTTAAAATTGGAGTTTTGGTTAATGAATTTGTGGGTTATGATGTTATATATGTTATTAGATATTTATAATTTGATAATGGTCATCTAGAAACGATTTTTTAGAAATCAAATTCATGTATTTATGCTAAAGAAAATGAATTTGGGTTTTGATGGTAATGTGTGTTTTGGTTTACTTTGAGACTAAAATTAATGATGAATTCGTGATGGAAACTTTAAATTGATTGTTGATTGGTGTTCTCCTCTGTAAAATGAAAACAACGCAACTTGAACGGATCGAATTGGTTAAGAAATGAATTCGTGTTGAATATTTACGTTAAACATGTTAAAAATATGAAAAATTAGTATAAACCAAGTCCCACATCGAATAAATTGAGAACTTTACCTTTTCTAAATCTATAAATAGAAGGGCTTGGCCCTTTATTTTATTAACCAACAATAAGGCTTCCAATTTTGAGAAAGGCTTTGTTGTGGGAGGACTTTTTATAAAGACCTCCTTAGTTAAATTTCGACGTCGAGTGCGTAGGCAGTTTGTGGAAATCGTATTTTCGGGTAAGTTTCTTACTTAATTTTTGGTATTGTTATTATTTTAAATATTTTATTTAGTTTGTTAGTTCTTAGGAGATGTTAAATTTCTGGTAGTTCTTTGAAGTAGCAGTCCATAGAGTCCAAACGGACTCAATTGGATATCTAATGGCTGAGTCCATAGAGTTCTATGATTTTCTGGTATGTTGTAGTTCTATGAAATTATGAAACCATAGAATCAAAAATGGTCTAAAAATTATTTAGATTGAAGTCCTCTTGAAAGTTTTCGTAAAACATGTTAAACGATGAAATACTTAGTCTAGAGAACTTTTGAGCCAAATTTTGGACTAATTAATTAGTCTGAAAAATTATAAATTCAAGGGGGGAGTTGTAGAGCATGTTACAAGCTTTTCATAGCCTCACGAATGACCTAATTCTGATAACGGATGACCAAGTTATGAAGATTTGAAGTATGTGCAAAAACTAGTGCACAGCTGACCCTAAGAGACAAATTTGGGCCTAGTTAGATGTTCTAGAAATTTTTGGGCTTTTTGGGTATTATAGTACACTGAATAAGATTTTCACAGACTCTAGAACGAACTAATTCTAACTTCGGAGCAAAGAGTTAAGACCTTTCAAAGTAGTCGCGTCAAAACTGTCCAAATCAGGAAAATCAAGTGCAGACCAGTCTCTTGCGCGAATTTTCTGGGCTGATAAGTTTGGAATTTGGATTTGTGATCTAAATAAAAGTTGTAGTCCCGGAAGTTAGCTTCGCGTGGCCTCAAGAATCGCTCAAAAATGTTTTGAAACAAAAAAGTTATGACTTTTTTAGCGAGAGAAGGTAAAGCTAGAACGAAATTGAAAAACTGTTATGAACGTATACTTTTGGCGCTCTGTTTGGGCTGCCTAATGAACCCGAAAAAAGGGTTTCATATTTTTTAATAATATTCTCATATGATATGAAAAATATACTGAAATTTGGGAATTTTTCGATAAGCGAGCAAGGCGTGAGAAAATTTCAGAGTGACTCATTCGTTATGCAAGGATGTGAGTTATTCGTGAAACAAAGTGCGAAACTAATTTGTTTGGCGTAAAAATGTTAAAACGAATTAAGTTTCTAAATAAACTAATATTCGTTTTGAGTAAGAATAAAATATATTAGTTTGTGTAAAACTAATAATTATTATTAATGGATATACATGTATGTTTTGTAACATATTCAATTATCTAATATGTGTGTGCATGTAAATATGATTATGTAGGAATTGTGGAGAAACTTTAAGTTAAATTTTAGCGGTAATCTCCAATCAAGGCAAGTCTTTCAGTTCCTATATGTTATGTTTACTTTATGATGAATTGTTTTAATCTGTATTGTAAAGTTATTACATATGTTTTGAGCATGAAATGTTAAAGTCAATTTATGGCTACATTGATTGAGTAAAGAATGTTGATTGAGTAACATACTCAATCTTTATACTTGTTATGTGAATTAAACATGTATGATTTTTTAGTCTAATGATTTTAATGTATAAGATGAGTATGTTATTTATGTGCTACGTGATGCATGAAAACTGTTATATCTTGCTGAGCTGTCGAACTCATTCTTGCAAAAAAACCATTTTTGCAGGTCAAGGTTGTAAGGTAATGATACGTGCTAACTGAATGATAGAGATCAATAGCAGTTCAAGAAGATTACTTATTTTAATTGAGAAATGCATTTAATATTTTTAATTGTAACATAATTATTGAGTTGTAAAGTTGAGCTATCAGATGTATAATAGATATTACTTTGTGATGAAAGATTTTATATAGCAACTTTGATGAAGCGATTAACGAAATAAATTTGAATCAAAGATATGTAATGATAAATGTTATGATTCAGGGAAATATAGAAAGTAAACAGAAAAGTTTAAAATATTCCGCATTTTTAGTAATTGTATCATTGAATAATGATGTAAAGTTAGAATAAAGGTGTATTGACAACGACATAGTTAAAAAGTTGAATTGTATGAATGTTGGGGTCGTTACAGTTGGTATCAAAGTTGATAGGTTATACACCTTAGGTAAGAGTACCTTAGGCTATGACCGTAGTGAGGAAATAAAATAAAATAAAATAAAAATAAAAATAAGTATAATAATAATAAGCTAAGTTTAAGTAGTGGTACAGTCGTATTCTTTAATGGTTGATGTATAGTATCTGGGCTAAACGATTTCTTCAGAGAGCGGAGGTATATACGAACTAGCCACTGATCTAAGTCGCTATGAAATACAGTGTAGACGAGATGAGAAACTAGTTTGTTGGTTGTTTGTAGGAAACCACCCAGCTTACTATATTGAACACTGTTAGAGACTCGATGTGTACCGAGTATAAAGTTATGGATACGTATGATGAAAAGGTGATTCTTTTCATATACGTAGATGTATAGGATGAGTTAAGTCCTAGAAATGTTATAAGAAGAAGATGACAATGACGAGGAGTAAACTCGAATAAAATATTGAGCAATATAAATGAAGTTAGAAATTCTTAAAGGAAGAATTGATAAATAAATAAAAGAAGATTCAAAGAAGAATCTTGAAGAGATATAAAGATAAGAATCAGGAGTTACCTAACTCCAATAATCAAGATGACGAATAATGATGAATAGACAAAGTTTATAAAATTTAAAAGCATAATGAAATCATAATATGACATGATGAATGGGAAAGATAAGAAGTTTGTAAAATAAAACGATCATGAGATAAGAAAAGAATCATAAGGGAGATGATTATAGAATAAGATCACGACGTGATCTTTTAAAGATGTAAAAGACAGATGGTATGCAATGATTGAATAGTTATAGTTTGATGCTATAAAGAGAATGTACTATGATATAGTACGAGATAAGCTCACAAGGAGTTATAAATGATGAGATACAAAAAGTTCGTATCGACCAAAGAGCAAGTTATGAGCAAGATAGAGTTAAGTGGAATTTCAACTGAGGACTCATATGGTGGCTGAGTTGTACAAACCTTTGTATGGGCAGGGGTTTTATCCTTATATTTGGTTTATCGCATGGATAATCATTGGAATATTGGTGTCGCGCTATCGATATATATATATGGTGATAAGGTGATTCTTGTCCCATGTTTATATTTGATAGTTAGAGACAATTAAGATTAGATTAGATGAGATTAAGGTTAGGTGCGGTTCTTAAAACTCATGCTTATGATAAGTTCGTGACTCGTAATCGTATGTATGTTTTTGAACCCCTAAGTGTGTGGACAGTCCCTAGTCAGTTCTTGGACTACGTATTGTTAGGACAAGTTGTTAAACTCATATTATTGTGGCAAGTTCCTGAACTTCTAAAGTGTGGTAAGTTTGATGAACTATATTAGGTATAGAAAGGTTATGGTATAGAAAGCATTGATGGTGCTGAAGATTGATAGAATGATTAAGTAATAAAGCGGTGGAGTAGAGATTAATATTGATGGAGGAAAATTGGATATTCTAAATCTTCTAGCTATGCTAGATTTTCAAAATTTATTAACTTCGTGCTGATGTTTGCACTTCTGAGTCTTTTGAAAAATATTGGATCAAATGATTGAACCAATAGATTTTTAAAACAGTGCTATTATTCACTTGTCTATGCTAATTGCTTCAGATAGACAAAAATAATTCAAAATTTTCAAAATATATTTTATATATTTATATGCATCATTTGATATTGTGTAGAAATAATAATCGAGGAAGTCATCAATGCAGTTAAACCTAGTGTTGGATGTGATCATAGGATCGTCAGCCCACTATGGTATGATGCAGCATGACGAGGTCATATAATGACTAAATCCTCAATATACTGGTAAAATGGTACGGTATCGTGATATCAAAAAAAAATGATTTTTGATTTTCTTTTAACTATGAAAAGATATGCCAATTGAGTTGGCTAAATTATTTTTATTGATGTCCGAATTATTGCCAAGAGTCTAAGCTATTTGATTCGGCTAGACGATTGTTGAAAAATGTTTATGAAATTCAAGCGTTCTTTGAGAAGTTATGCCAAACCAAGTTGCTCTAGTGCGGATTCAGATGTTGAAAAGCTGAGGTGAACAACCCTATAAAGGGACATGCTATCAGATACAATGGTTCCGAGTGTAAAGCATATAATCGTTACAATGTACTACGTTTGTGCACGACGTAGTGGTGCGATAGTCTGAACACATAGAGCACCGATGTAGGATGTTTACAGTCTGTGTGATTGTTAAACATTTTGTTAGAACAGTTTATAGTGTGAAGTACCGGGGGTGAAGCACTATTAAACCTAGAGATGAGTTCAAGGTCTTGTGACCCCTCAACTTGATTTGAGAATATTTTAAATTTATGAGTTATTTATACTGCTTCCCAATTATTGAGCAATTGTGGAAGATTCTTGTTCTTCTGAAGTAAATGTGGAAAAAAGGGTATTCCTTAGAACGAAGTAAGTTGTATAATGATGAATATATTGAACAAGTAAGGAAAGAAATTCAAAAAAGAGAAAGGATAAAGTTATCTAAAGAAAATGTGAAATTCTTGAAGGAGAAAGATGTGAAGAATGCGATGACTTTTTTTTAGAAAGATCCTTAGAGGATGAAGTGGTTATAGAACCCAATGAATGAATAAAAGATTAACGTAAAATCTATTTTGATAGATTGAATGAATGAAGAATAATAAATAAAAATTTCGAGGACGAAATTCTTAGAAGAATGGGTGAACGTGATAACCTGAATACTTACAAGATAGTGAATTATGAAGTATATGAATTCGACGAGTAGAGTATATGGTAATGATCCTTAGAAAGGTACTAAATGGGTTTAAAATATATAATATTTAAAACATAGTTGAGTTTAATTGAAGGTTATGAAATAAAACCTAAAATTTGTTGAAGAAATTAATGGAGTAGGATGTATATATAAAACTTTTGTTAAGGTAATGTGTTGAAGTTATTCAACGATAAAATTATGAAGGAGATTGGTGTAAACTGAGTAAAAGAAGGTTTCGGTGATTCCGAGGACGGAATCCTTATAAGAGGGGAAGAATGTGACAACCCGAATTCTCAGTAATTATTAAAATAAGAATTTAGTAAATAAAATTCTTATTATGAGATGTTTTGAATTTAAATATATATATATATATATATATATATATATATATATATTATATTTTGAAATTTATGATTTGGTGTGAAGAGAAATAAATGTTTATATATAAAAGAGAGTTGTATATATATTCATACTTTGGAGAAAACGAGATTTAATAGTTAATTAAACTATTAAAAAATTTTAATAATGTTAGTTAATTTAATTAAGTTACAATTTATATTATGAAATAATATAAATTGATTTTAATGCCTTGATTGACGATTGAATTGTTATGAATTAAATTTCATAAATAATGTGAGTAATTCACTTAATTAAAATAATGAATTAGTGTAAGCATATTTATTTTAATAAAAGAGGAGGTAATATATTACATATGAGTGTAATATAACAAAGTTAAACAAGGAATTAAAGATACATAATCTAGTTTATATTTCTTGTTTATGTGTTCTTGAGTTTTCTTTTAAAAATAGAGTTTTAGTTAATGAATTTGTGGGTTATGATATTATATATGTTATTAGATATTTATAATTTGATAATGGTCATCTAGAAACGATTTTTTAGAAATCAAATTCATGTATTTATGCTAAAGAAAAGGAATTTGGGTTTTGATGGTAATCTGTGTTTTGGTTTACTTTGAGACTAAAATTAATGATGAATTCGTGATGAAAACTTTAAATTGATGGTTGATTGATGTTCTCCTCTGTAAAATGAAAACAACGCAACTTGAACGGATCGAATTGGTTAAGAAATGAATTCGTGGTGAATATTTACGTTAAACATGTTAAAAATATAAAAAATTAGTATAAACCAAGTCCCACATAAACTAAATTGAGAGCTTTACCCTTTTCTAAATCTATAAATAGATAGGCTTGGCCCTTTGTTTTCATTCACCGACAATAAGGCCTCCAATTTTGAGAAAGGCTTTGTTGTGGGATGACTTTTTATAAAGACATCCTTATTTAAATTTTGACGTTGAGTGCGTAGAAAGTTTGTGGAACTCGTATTTTCGGGTATGTTTCTTACTTAATTTCTGGTATTGTTATTATTTTAAATATTTTATTTAGTTTGTTAGTTCATAGGCGATGTTAAATTTTTGGTAGTTCTATGAAGTAAGAGTCTATAGAGTCCAAACGGACTCAATTGGATATCTAATGGCTGAGTCCATAGAGTTCTATGATTTTTTGGTATGTTGTAGTTCTATAAATTATGAATCCGTAGAATCGAAAACGGACTAAAAATGATTTAGATCGAAGTCATCGTGAAAGTTTTCGTAAAACATGTTAAACGATGAAATACTTAGTCTAGAGAACTTTTGAGCTAAATTTTGGACTAATTAATTAATTTGAAAAATTATAAATTCAAAGGGGGTGTTGTAGAGCATGTCACAAGCTTTCTATAGCCTCAAGAATGACCTAATTCTGATAACGGATGACCAAGTTATGAAGATTTGAAGTATATGAGAAAACTAGTGCACAGCTAATCCTAAG
The DNA here is from genome assembly GCA_020205555.1 of Panax stipuleanatus. Classification (NCBI taxonomy): domain Eukaryota; kingdom Viridiplantae; phylum Streptophyta; class Magnoliopsida; order Apiales; family Araliaceae; genus Panax; species Panax stipuleanatus. The sequence goes on from CM035116.1 coordinate 2,930,125, forward strand.
AGACAAATTCGGGGATAGTTAGATGTTCTAGAAACTTTTGGGCTTTTTGGGTATTATATTACATTGAATAAGATTTCCATAGACTCTAGAACGAACTAATTTTGACTTCAGAGCAATGAGTTATGACTTTTCAAAGTAGTTGCGTCAAAACTATCCAAATCAAGAAAATCAAGTGCAGACCTGTCCCTTGCGCGAATTTTCTGGGCCGATATGTTTGGAATTTGGATTTGTGATTTGAAGAGAAGTTGTAGTCTCGAAAGTTAGCTTCGCGTGGGCTCAAGAATCGCTCAAAAATGTTTTAAAAAGAAAAAGTTATGGTTATTTTAGCAAGAGAAGGCAAAGCTGAAACGAAAGTGAAAAACTGTTATGAACGTACACTTTTGGCGCTTTGTTTGGGCTGCCTAATGAACCCGAAAAGGGGGTTTCATATTTTTTAAAAATATTCTCATATGATATGAAAAACATACTGAAATTTGAGAATTTTTCGATAAGCGATCAAGGCGTTAGAAAATTGTAAAATGACTCATTCGTTATGCAAGGATGTGAGTTATTCGTGAAACAAAGTGCGAAACTAATTTGTTTGGCGTAAAAACGTTAAAACGAATTAAGTTTCTAAATAAACTAATATTCGTTTAGAGTAAGAATAAATAATATTAGTTTGTGTAAAACTAATAATTATTATTAATGGATATACATGCATGTTTTGTAACATATTCAATTATCTAATATGTGTGTACATGTAAATATGATTATGTAGGAATTGTGGAGAAACTTTAAGTTAAATTTTAGCGGTAATCTCCAATCAAGGCAAGTCTTTTAGTTCCTATTTGCTATGTGTAATTTATGATGAATTGTTTTAATCTATATTGCAAAGATATTACATATGTTGTGAGCATAAAATGTTAAAGTCAATTTATGGCTACATTGATTAAGTAAAGAATGTTGATTGAGTAACATACTCAATCTTTATACTTGTTATGTGAATTAAACATGTATGATATGTTAGTCTAATGATTTTGATGTATAAGATGAGCATGTTATTTATGAGCTACGTGATGCATGAAAACTATTATATCCTGCTGAGCTGTCGAGCTCATTCTTGCAAAATAACCATTTTTGCAGGTCACGGTTTCAAGGTAATGATACGTGCTAACTGAATGATAGAGATCAATAGCAATTCAAGAAGATTACTTATTTTAATTGAGAAATGCATTTATTATTTTTAATTGTAACATAATTATTGAGTTGTAAAGTTGAGCTATCCGATGTATAATGGATATTGCTTTATGATGAAAGATTTTATATAGCAACTTTGATGAAGCGATTCACGAAATAAATTTGAATCAAAGATATGTAATGATAAAGGTTGTGATTCAGGAAAATATAGAAAGTAGACAAAAAAGTTTAAAATATTCCGCATTTTTAGTGATTGTATCATCGTATAATGATGTAAAGTTAGAATAAAGGTGTATTGACAACTACCGAGTTGGAAAGTTAAATTGTATGAATTTTGGGGTCGTTACAGGAGAGCTTACTATGAGAGTTCCGGATCAAGATGTCACTTTCAACGTGTTTAAGGCTATAAAATTTCCTACCAATGAAGAGGAATGGTTCCGAATGGATGTGGTCGATAGGATTGTGAGTGAAGAGTTCATACATGTGATGGACATTGATCCTTTGGAGAGTGCACTGATAGGAGACCTTGGCATTGATGACCGCGAGGTAGTTGAATATGTACAGATTCTAGATACAGTGCCACGGGTGAGCAAGTTTAAAAGTCATGTGGAACTTCTAGAGCACACAGGTGAGTCATCTGAGCGTTTAAAACTATCTCCTGAGATACCTTCTACACTTGATCTCAAACCTCTTCTTAATCACCTCAGGTATGTATTTTTGGGTGATTCTTCTACTTTGCCTGTTATAATTGCATCTGCACTAACATCATTTCAAGAAAGTAAGATGTTGAGGGTGCTAAGGGAATTCAAAACTACAATTGGGTGGACCATTGCTGATATCAAGGGCATAAGCCCTTCCTTTTGCATGCATAAGATTCTTCTTGAAGATAATAGCAAGCCTACAGTTGAACAGCAGAGAAGACTAAACCCAATCATAAAAGAAGTGGTTAAGAAGTTGATTCTGAAATGGTTGGATGCTAGAATTATATACCCCATTTAAGATAGTTCGTGGGTGAGTCTAGTGCAGTGTGTACCCAAGAAAGGAGGAATAACTGTGGTAGCCAATGAGAACAACGAGTTGATCCCCACTAGAACGGTCACTAGATGGAGAGTGTGCATGGATTACCGAAAGCTCAACAAAGCAACTAGAAAAGATCACTTCGCTCTCCCATTTATTGATCAGATGCTGGATAGGTTGGCATGTCATAAGTATTATTGCCTCCTAGATGGATACTCGGGATATAATCAGATAGTCATTGCTCCTGATGATCAAGAAAAGATAACATTCACTTGTCCCTACGGAACAATTGCTTTCAGAAGGATGTCGTTTGGTTTATGCAACGCACCGGCTACCTTTCAAAGGTGTATGATGGCTATTTTCTCTGACACGGTAGAATAGAATGTGGAGGTCTTCATGGGCGACTTCTCCGTTTTTGGGAACACCCCCAAATCCGGGTACTTTATTTCCACAAGATTTGGTTTTCACTTTCTAAATAAAACATAAATCTACCCAATAAATAGGAATATAAAATAAATTACAACCTCATCAATAAATAAAATCTTCCTTATGAAAAAGGATTACAACTTTAATCCAAAACTATCCTAGGTTTGCTAACCTTAACATAACAAATAAGTACGAAAATAAAACATCAAAAACTAGGTCTTATTACAATCAAGATTCAAGATAACAAGTCTTCACTTGCCCATCTTTCCTTTCCCTTTACCTTTTGACGGTATGTCAATATTCTCGACTTTAACTACAAGGGGTTCTAAAATACGCAAGAGTGAGCAAAGAAAAGCTCACTTGAAATGTACAATGATATGCCATGATTAAATAACTTCAAAAGAATTTGAATAACTTTTCTTTCGTCAAAATAAATAATTGAATAATAATTCTTTCATCATATTTAGAATTCGAATATAGAATTTATCTGAGGGTCATACGACCTTGAACTATGTCTTAGGTTATAAATATTTTTATTTAAACCTTTAACAGTCGTTGAGACTATGGACCTTTAATTCGTACTTAGGGAGATCAGCCCTTCGTACCATGTATTGTGCACAAACATTCAACGCTTTCGCGTAGTAACCTCCTCTAATAAATAGGGTTATTCATCTCAGTATTTTGAGTACAAGTCCGCACCAAAAAAAAGTTTGGTTTGGATAACTAAAAGAAAATTTAGAGTTTCAACTATCATCAACTAAGGAGTAGTTGAATCGACTCACAATACTTTAACAGTTCGATAATATAAGAATCATGAACCAATGTAAGATACAACAATAGATTTCATAATAACTAGACATGCTTTGGAATAACTGAAAGCATTTAAAAGATTGGTGGATCTTGCTTGAAGAATTAAGTCAAGATCACAACATTATGACAATAACTTCAATACTTGTGCATTATGAACATTAGAATACAATATAACTTGTATAATACATAACAAGTTAAGAATCAGAAATAAACTTGCATGATATAATGAGCAAGGTTAGAAACTTGCACAATGAAAAGATACAATGATAAAGCTTGCATAGCGTACAAGAATGGTTTAGAAAACTTGTACAATATAAACAATAAGTTTAGAGATAGGAAACTTGCTCAAGCGCAAGCTACACTTTAATAAATACAATCACTTCCACAATTACCCTACACATTACATTACGTTTAAAACATCTATTAGTACCTAACTATAACGTTCAAACCGTTGAACTTCTTACTTAAGTTCAACTCACAACGTTATTCACAACATAAGTTGTTAACTAGTCACAAATGTGAGTTTAACTCACGATCATACACGTATAGCACTTCAAACTATTATATCGTACTCTAGGATAATAATTCCAAGTACACACATAATATAATAACGTAAGACTTTAAATTATCTTAAACACATCAAAAGTATGTTATCTCATTATCTATTAGACTTAACAAGTCATCAATATGTGTTAGCTAAACAAACACGGCACAAAAACTCAACGAAACGAAAACAAAATCCCAGGACAGCAAGGTGCCCCACTGGGGCGGGGCCCGCTACTGGTGGGAACCCTTCAGCTAGCGAACGGCAGAGAAATAAGCCAATTTGGCTTATTTCTTCACACCGAAATTTGATTTTTCTCAACATGATGTACATGAAACTTAATGACAACAAAATTTTAGACTCTTAGCATGATTATAACATACAAAATCATTACAACACATAATCAAAAACCCAATTTTCATGATTTTTGAAGAAAAACACAATATCAAGCGTTCTTGACGAAAATTACTATTGCGAATTCGTTTTTAAACCAATTCATGAAATTCTAATTGTAATAACTCTAATTCTTAACATATTAAGATAACCCATAATCAATTTAAACAATAATCAATAATCAAATACCAATTTGATAGTTTAAAAGGCTATTTTCAAAATTAGTTTATAGTAAATCATTATAAACATGATTTCTTCTTGTTCATTGAAAATTCATGGATTGAATTGCTAAAAAAACTATATAACTCATATACAAACATGCTATAACACATATCACACATAAATTTCATGCTCAAATCAACTTTGTGAAAATAATTTTTTACAGAGAGTTCTAAACTATGAAGATATTGAAAAACACAATTAAAAGTTATGGAGTTTATGATTATACCCTTTTCTAGCTTGGATTAGGAGAAGAGATGGAGATGATGATGGTATATAGTTCTCCTCTTGCTTTCTCATTCTTCTTCTCTCTTCTTCCCGTTCTTCTTTTCTGAGTATTCTCTCTAACTCTCTCTATTTTTTCTTTCTTTGTTTTATAAAACTAACTGACTAACTTTTAAACTAACGTATATTATAGATATATAATATACACATACATATATAATATATATGTAACTTATAATATTAATATAGCTAATAAGTAATATACTAATTGCTATACTAACTACTACTTATTACATAGGTTACAAAAAATTGAATTTGAAAAGCTATAAGACCATGTTTGGTAAAACAAGTTTAAAACAAAAGTAAGGGCCTTGTTTGGTAAATCAATTTAAAACTCTTTTCAATTCTTTTAATAAATCCTTTAACCTATGGTTTAAATGCTACACTTTATTTAATTAAATTGCAACTTTCTAATTCAATTAAATAAAAGTTAGCATTCATTAATTAATTAAAATTACACATAATACCAAATTGCTACACAATTGTAATTCCCTTATTAATCATAATTCATGTAACAAATTAATAAATCATTATAAACACTTAGCATATAATATTGCTTTAATTTAATTATTCTCAATTAAATTAGAATTATGCTACACCATTACTTACACACCAATTCAATTAATTCTATTGCACTTAATTAAATTACTCCACAACAATCACACAATTTATTTATTTAGCTCAATAAATAAATCAAATCAAATATTTATTTAATTCAATAAATATTTATAATTAATATATAAAATTCTCATTCGTTACAATGATAACGTGCTAAGCATATATTGGGATGTTATTAACTTGTCAATGAAGTTTTATGTGATTAATTGATAAGTTAAATACGTGGTTTAAACTCGTTATTCGTGAAGTCTAATAACGTGTTCAAGAACTAATGTTTGTGATTCGATGAGTATAATTAGACTTAGAATTAATTGGTATTGTGAATGTAATGATATGTAGGATTAATTGAGGAATGTGAATTATAATTGTAGCTTGCGCACGAGGCAAGTTTTCTTTCCTTAATTTATTATCGTTATGCAAGTTTCTAAACCTTACTCTTACGTTACGCAAGTTTATTAACTCTACTTTAATTGAGAAAGTTATCTATTCTTTCATTAAACAAGTTCTTACTCTTGTTTACTCAAGTTCAAGATTCCATATGAGATATTATAATTCTTTTTAAAGCATTACTTCCGTTATACAATACTTATCCAATTGTATATCCTTCATATTCATTGTTTGATTTAAGCATCATTTATTGTTGAACCTTATAAGACTAGCGAACCCTTATTGATTCGACTAGTCCATAGTTGATGAGCGTTCTAAATTCTAGAACCGTTATTGAGCTTATCCAAACCAAACTTCCTTTGGTGCGGACTCTGATGTCAAACTAAGATGAACAACCCTTTATAGGAAATTATTTACGCGTTAGCGTTGAGATGATGTGCACATACATGGTACAAAGGGCTGATCCCCCTAAGTACAAGAAGTAAAGTCCATATAGTCTTACGACTGTTAAAGGTTTAAAGTAGAAATACTTGATAACCTGGGACATAGTTCTTAATCTTATGACCCTCAAATATACTTTTGATTCTTGTATTCATTTTTTGATTCAAAAGCCGAGCTTTTTATTATTCAGAATCCGTTGATTTTTCGAATGTTATTATTACTGTTATATTATTATACTTATGGGTACTCGTTGCTCACTCTTGTATAATAACATTGCAGCTAAGATTGAAAGAACTGACGAGCCTTCCACTAGCAAAGGCAAGATAAAAGCTAACAAGTGATGAAGACTTGTTATTTGTTTATGAATGTTTTATTTTAAGACTTATTTGTTTGTTTACGTTTTTGCATTGATGTTTAAGGTTAGTTCAACCTGGGATTTATTTATTCAAATGTTGTAACCCCTTAAGGGGAGGATTTTTATTTATTTCATGAGTTACATTTATTATGGGTAGATAGATATGTTATATTTGGACAGTGAACACCCAAATCCTGTGGAAATGAAGTACCCTGATTTGGGGGTGTCACATTTGATCCTCCAACAGTTTAATATCATCTGCGTGACTCAAAAGTCTATCAAAGGTCAAGGAATTGCAGATCAATTGGCTGAAGCACCATTAGGGAATTTCCAACCCTTGGAAAATTATTTCCCGAATGATGGGATAATGACGATTCAACAACTCCCTCGAGAAAATACAGTCCAATGTTGGAAATTATACTTTGACGGAGCCGTAACCATGGAAGGTGCCAGAGCAGGGGCAGTTCTTATATCTCTTACGGGAGAACAGTATCCTATGGCCATCAAGATACAATTTTTTAACACTAATAACACAGCTGATTATGAAAGCTGTATAATGGGATTGAAACTGACCCAATCCATGTGTATCAAACGGTTACTGGTCTTTGGGGATTCCGAGTTGGTCATTAAACAAACCACCGGGGCGTATCATACCAAAGAATTACATTTGCTGCCCTATCATCGACAAGTTATCAAGATGGCTATGGAGTTTGAAGAAATAACCTTCATCCACATCCCTCAAAGTAGGAATGACTTTGCTGATGCATTGGCAACATTGGCTTCCTTGATCCACATATCTGATAGGATGGGAATTCCTAACATCAAATTTGCAAGCCAAAAGGCCCCGATATATGGGAATTACATTGGAAAAGTATCAGATGAAATACCTCCTATCAAGTAGCCTTGGTACCAGGATATAAAAGAATATCTGTGGGATGGATCTAATCCCACCGGTGCAATTCAAGCTGAAAGGAAGAGGATTCATAAAAGAATACGCTTGGATGAAGGCTTCTCGACGTGCAGATCTTGCTGAGGACGATGATCGGGCAAAGAAGGCTGAGATTGAGGAGACGGACTACACTATTCAGATAGCGATTGATAGGGCCCAGGATCGAGTGTTCTACTATCCAGTGTAGTTCGAGGACTTACCTTGGTATATGCTGGACCGTAGGACGATGTTCCATATCATGGAAGAAGAGCGCAGAGAAGCTGTTCGACGCCTTAGTATGCCGTGATAGGAACAGTATGATTATGTGAATATTTTTATGGTAGTTAATAATGTAAATTCCACTTTGGTTATAAACAATGGAATATGATGATGATTTAAATCCTGAAGATTCTTTATTTCGGGATAGTTGATGTAAATAGCAGTGATGCTATCTTGTTTTATTTAAAACTTTTTGAATGAATAAAATACCAGAATTTATTTGAGATGATATGTGTTAAGTGAATATCTTAAAATGTTTAAGTTAAGTCTTAAATATTTAAGGAATTGAATAACGATCTAATAAGCGTATATGTTAAACAGAAAGATGCTGCCAAGAAGACGCCTAACTCGTCAACCAGCTCAGGAAGGGTCAACCAATGACAACGACGCTAATGCCAACGCTAATCTTGTTCAGCAGTTGTTGAACTTATTAACGGGAGCTTTAGCCAATCAGCAGCAAGCTCCACCGAACACTTCGTGTAAGGACTTCAAAGCGGTGGGACCTCCAGAGTTCAAGGGATCCATGAACCCAATCAAAGCTCAGACGTGGGTTATGGAGATGGAGAAGGTATTCGACGTCGCTAGGGTCAACGAAGATCAAAAGATGGCTTTCACAACATTCATGCTAAAGGATGCCAGCTACTGGTGGCAGGCAAACAAGGTCCGGGGAAGACAGGGCGTGATAACCTGGGAAAGGTTTAAGGAAATGTTTTTCAAGATGTACTTCCCGACGAGCTCACAGAACCAGATGGAGGTTCAGTTTTTGGAACTGAAATAAGGTATTATGTCCGTGCCAGACTATGCTGCAAAGTTTAATGAGTTGACTAGGTTCGCCACATATCAAGTGAATACAGATGAGATGAAGGCTAGGAGGTTTGAACAGGGACTGAAGCTCTGGTTGTATAAAAAAGTGTCAATGTTCCAATTGAACACTTTTGCGGGAGTGTTGGAGAAGACAATCATCGTAGAAGGTGGAAAGCGATGCTCTGATCAAGTACAACCAAGAGCTTAAGAAGAAGAAGAAGAGCGAAGGTTAAGGTAACAAGGCCAGTGTCAACAATACTAGGGGCAGTAACAGTCAAAAAAGAAGATGGCATGACAGTGTGTCAACCAAAAATCAACAAGGGAGTAAAAAGAAGATAGTGGAAGCATGTTCGACCTGCGGGAAGAATCACCTGGGGGACTATATGAAAGGAAAGAGAGTTTGCTACAATTGTGGTCAGGAAGGCCACATAGCACCAAATTGTCTTAATCCTAAGAAGGGCGCCTGTTTCACATGTGGGTCAAAGGACCATCTGGCAAGAGACTTTCTCAAGAAGGTATCAGGAAGGGCAGGAGCAGGTGGAAACTGAGGAACTAGTGGTGGCAACACTCTGACTATCACAGGATCGACGCTAACTAACCGACCTTCCGCCAGGACTTTCAACATGACCGTGCAGGATGCTGTGCAGTTACGTGATGTGGTGTCAGGTATCATTTTGATCAATAATGTTAATGCTTATGTATTATTTGAATCGGGTGCTACTTGCTCATTTATGTCCGATGACTTTGTTAAGAATCTAGAAATTTCTAAGAACGAAATAGAATACCCTATAAATATAGAGATTGAGAATAGGGAAGTGATTCCTATTAAGTTTGTACATAAGAATTATAGGGTGGACATTAACGGTAATGTGATGAACATAGATCTTAATCCGATTAAGCTTGGGGAATTCGACGTTATTTTAGGGATAGATTGACTATTCAATTATGGGGCGTTAACTGATTGCCAAAAGAAGTGTATTAATGTTGGTCGGTTTACCGATCAATATATTCGTGCAAGTATACACAGTCAACAAGTAATAGAGTGTAAGTACAGATATCGTTCCCACAGAGAAATAACTGATAAAGGGTCGCCAAACCACTAGCACGTAATCATTTCTGTCTTATTTAAACGAGCGATAAAGAGTTTTAATTAAACAACTAATTAAACTAGACAAGGAATTAAACTTAAACTAATTAATCCTAGAGTAAAATCAGATAATGAAGACATGAGATTTTAATTTCCTCTAATTATTCATCTAAGTCAATTCACTTCCAATTAGGTCAAATTAATCCTCACAGTTGTTAGCCGAGAACACAAAAATGAGAGAAGGCCATCTTTCAATGCACCTAATCCATATCACATGCAATCCACAGATGATAAAATGCACGTGAACACCCATATTATCTAAACCCCTATATGTCTATGGTGTTTACAACTAAATAGGGTTTAAGGTCAAGTTCTCTATTGACTGCGAGCGGCGCTTCGGTATATGCCTATCCTAAGCACAAATCATATGTCCAACGCCATGTGAACATACAATCGCCCGCCACTATGATTAGATCTAAACCTATATTTCGTCTTTCAAGTCCACATAGGTTATCATAGTAATTGGTCATGACTCAATTAAGCAATGAAAGCATGAATTGCAATGGACAATCACATAAAAATTAATAAGAACCAACATGGAAGATAAATCAACATCAACTACTCATTAGGTTCCATTGAAACCTCAAAATACAATTTAAGTCATAGACAACTCAAATATATCATTCAAAAGGTTCATAAACATCATCCGAATACAAAATGAATACAAGGAGTGTATAGAGATAGAGAATGCAAATCTTTAGTCTTTCTCCAAGCTTGGATCTTTGATGTTAATCCTTGCTTCAATCTTCTTCTCTAACTAAACCCTAGAATCTAACTAACTCACACTAATTTAACCTTACTCTACTCCTAATCTAGATTAAACAAGAAATAAATGGAAAAGAAATGGAAAACTAGGGCTTAGACTCCCCAAGGGAGGATGTCTCGACCAAACGGGGCTAACAGCCCTTATATCTCTGCCTCTCCCGTTCAATCCAAGTGAAAGTCAAAGCTAGAAAAATATTAGACTGGCGCGGCAGCGCGCAGTTTGGCCTTGCTGCTGGCGCAGCCGCACGGCTTTGGGATGCTAAATTCTGCTGGCTTATGCTGCTATAATGCTGGAGTCATGTAGTCTTCAGTTGTTTACCTCCTACAACTCATGCATTCTTGCCTCTTATTAGCCTTGTAGAATCCTCACATTACATTACTTCTTTGCCATGCCATCATGCTTTAAGCCTTCTGCTGTGCTTTGCCCCTTTTTGGCTATCTTTTGCCCTTTTTAGCTCAACATGCATTAAAGGAGAGTTCCTAAACATGAAAACTACAAAACAAGGGAAAAATATATGAAAAGCACAATGATACTCGAGTTTAAGCCATGAAATGAGTTGGTTACTATCCGAATAAGTGGTCATAAAAACCACTAATCAAATACCCCCAAACTTAAACATTGCTTGCCCTCAAGCAACCAAAACAAAACTAAACAACATATGCAATGCAATATCTACAATGTATGCAACCTACACTATCATGAATTCGAATTCAAGTCTCAGTCAGTAATGAACTTCATAAGCAATGCCTCAGAAAAACCACAAGATAATCAAATAGATAAGCTACCCAAGATAAGATCATATGGCATATTCTTGCAAATCCAAAACTGTTAGCACTGATGTATTTTGCGTTGTGTGCCTAGCAACCATTAGACATGATTTTAGATAAATAACTCACATACTATGCTTCTTAGGGGAAAGACAAGTTTTAACTCAAGAAAAATAATAAATCATATAATTTCTAACTAAGACCATGTATTACTTAAGTTACGGGTCAACAGGGGGGGTTCATTAAGCTTTTATTATTCACGAGGGTGTATTCGCACTTTCTCGTGTACACATTCGACCGTGCAATGCCTAGTCCTCTTAGGCTTTTCAATGATATCCGTTTAACGAGCTTTCGACCAACGACTCCCAGACCAGACGGCCTTAGGGCGCTGGGTGTAGAGACACCCCGAAGGCTTACTTGCTCGAATTTTAAAGGCCACAGAACTCGACGTAGCCGAAGTGTTTATTATATTTTTTTTCTTTCATTTTTTTCAAATCATTTTCTTTTCTTTTTCTTTTTCATTTTCATAGGGGAGTGCGTCTTACGCTCCATCTCCCCACATAGCATGCATCCCCCTGTTTCTCCCAAACTTAAGCTTTTTACAGTCTAGTTATTATCATATGAGAACTGAAACTCTTTCGCTAAAACACCGATTTCCCACCAGAAGACAAGTATGTAAACATTTAAACTAAGCATGTCATGATGGTTACTCTACTGTGCTAACTGGTTACACAGTATCTGACAGATAAGGATTTACATATATGATAATATTATTAAGCTTAAGTCTCAAATCGTTCAAAGATCAAGTGATTTCAATTTCCTCACAGGCCAAATACATAACTAACCAACTGAAACTGGATTCATGCAATATGTCCAAGCACAGAATGCAAAGACAAAACAAAAATTTTAAAATTTTGACAAATTTTTACAAAATATAACCTACATGCACTAAGTGAACTAACACAACATGAAATGAACTAACTACATGCAAAAACAAAACCAATACCCCCAAACTTAAAATGTTCAATGTCCTCATTGAAGGTAAAGGTAAAAAGAAACTCCCCTATTCGGCTTCGTCGTCGCCCTCGTCCTCATCGTCCTCCTCAGGCGGTGTGTTTAGAGGTGGATAAGCAGCGACGGATCCATATGTTGGGAACTGCATCTGCACTCCCATCTGGCCGAAAGCGTGGGACAATGCCCCGCAGAAATCTGTGGTGAAGGCCTGGAAGTTCGTGCCCACGGCGTCCATCCTGCGCTGCAAACGCCTCTCCATCCTGTCAATGTGCTCCTGAACTGTGTGGGAGGACTCGAACTACTCTGGTAGCATCCTCTATGAAGTCTCCCCAACCTCTCTCTGATCTGGTAAAATAAATCCCGCTCCCAAAGATTGAGATCTGCCTCCTTTCCATACCTTGAACGACGCAATAGTAGGGTGGTCAATGGTGCTCATGGGCATCTGCATCGGCTCTGCGTCTGACCACATAGCTCCATTCGCAATGCAGAGCCTCATAATCACTGATGCTTATGGGATACTCACTGAATTACTGCCTCTCAGAAATCTGTAGATAGAACTGTTGATCACGTATCCTAAGTCAATTCTCTTGCCCTTGACAATCCCATAATTCTGATGCTGTGTCGGCATCAGATTCGCGCAAATGAAGCTATACCACGCCTTCCCATATCTACTCAAGGCGGCCTGAGGGAAATGCAATTTCAGGTCAGTGCCTTGCTTCAGCTTCCATGCAGTGCCTGGCTTGCACAGATAATCACAAATAGCAGGCTCTGATCCCCACTCCCTAGCAGAAAGAGAATCGGGCACGTCCAATGCAATATTCGGTAAATCAAATAACTCATTGATGCGCTCCTTTGCAAAATATACCTCACATCCCCGCAATAAAATCTTATTGGACGTTGTGTATTTCGCATTGGCATAGAATTCCTGAACCACAGAGATTGGGGCTGCCAAAGGTTCTTCACAGAATAAATTTTAGCCCATCCCTCTGATCATCGATGACATACGCCCGTCCAAGTTTCTTTCTGTTGCTAAACCTCGCTCCGGCACAAAATTCCTGCCTACCAATGCATCATGAAAGAATTTTTGGGCCTTCAAACTTATGAACTTGTGGTCATCATAGTCGATGCCACCTCCTCCGTGCTCAGAATCACTGCCCATAGATGTAGACTCCCTCCTACTCCGTTTGGATGCCATTTGAAATGAGAATTGAAGGTGAAAATCCAACACTGTACTCCACGAACCAACCAACTCAATAATCTTGCTTTGCTCTTGAACCCACACTCACTATCTCAATTGATCAAGTTAAGAGGATGAGGTGGATGGGTGGATTGGTGTTTGTGATTTAGGAGATAGAAGGTTTTCAAAGCTAGGGCTTGTGGTGGAGGGGGGGTTTGTGAGGGAGATTGAAGATGGAGTGGTAATGTGATTGAAGCTTTTAGTATGAAGGATTGTAGATTGATGATAGGAATGAGGGAAAAATTCGAGGGTTTGAGTGAGAGAGATAGGTGATGAGCACGTCTAAAATTAAAAATAGAGAAGTGAGCCCCAAAATCTGCCTAAAATTGCTTAAGTCTGGACCTGTCTGCCCGACGCACAGCCGCGCGCAATGCAGGCTTATCCGGGCGCGGCCGCGCCCTTTGCCAATTTTAAATTCTGCAGCCTTTAGCATGAACTGAGGTTGTAGCATTTGAACTTTGCTTCATGTATCATGGATTGAATCCTGAGAAAAGCATATAACCTTTATTAAGCCCTCTTCAAACTATCAAAGCTATATACTTACTATTAGTTATTTACAACTAGGAGTAATAAATATAGGAGGATATGTATATAACTGTGCATTCCCAAAAACTCCAAATGTGCGTATATGCAATGTGCAAGTGCATCATAATATGTTCAATAAGCTTCTAAGTCCCAAAAATCTACGCACTAATGCCTAAGTCCAAAATTGTAGGCATTGAAATCCTAAATCCTAAAGTGTTCAAAAATTTACAACTAAATTAAACTAATAAGAATTAAATAAGGGGGAGGAAATGGAGATAAGTATGTAGAATTAAACAAGTAGGGAGAGAGAGAAATGATGGGGTGCCTTCCATTGAGCGCTTGATTTATAGTCCTCTAGCTGGACTGTGTCTGAGACGACTATTCGATCCCCGGACGATATTGGAGAAACCCTCCATCCATTAGAATTGCTGTGTGAGCTTGGAGGCTTCCCAACAGGAGAGGTTTCGGATTTAAACTACCTAGCATATGATATGTATATGAATGCCCCGTCGTGAAGGTCGGGGAGCTAGGCAATGATTCTGTTGTGTTCGTGACATGATTGGGGCAATGAGGATCTACTAACACAACGGTCTCTTCTTCCATTCTCTCTTCTTCATGCCACCATAGTTTCAAGAATGCGGACTCTCTCATATCTTCGAGATCCGTATCTGTGATGTGGCTACCAAGGGGCAGGGGTGTGCAAACTTCACTGGAGTCTCAAACTTCTGCGGAGAAGGCTCTTGGGGTATTGTCACGGTTGACTCATACTTTTCCACATCCCCAATTGTCTCCTCTATATCCATTGCCTTCGGCTCGTCCAGTTCCAAGTGCACTCCATGTTCCTCATCAGTTTCTGCATCCATATCATAGCACCAAGTCTCTTGAGGGACTTTACTCACGGCTTCAAACATTTGAGGTATTGGACTTTGAAGATCTTGAGCTTCGGTCCCTTGCCCAATCACCTCCTCATTCCTTAAAGCCATGCTGATTTGCTCTGCCCAATTCTGAAGATTCTCAATCAACTTTGCTTACTCAATCAAGATCTCCTTTGTTGATGCTATAGAATTACCCCACAAACTTTTCAATCTTGCCTTTTCTGTTTCAGCCTCGGGATCCATGTACTGAAGCTCATTGGTAGGAGTATTGTTGATTAGGGCCATCTGATTCTGAAAATTTTGGTTTGATAGTTCTTGGCTCCTAAGCATCTCCTCTTGGTTCGTTAAGCTCCTATACATGAATTCCATTGTTGACTGCTCTTCTTATAAACATAGAGATTGGTATGTGGGGTCTGGTGCATACATTGGACTTGGCTCGCAGTATTGGTCTTCATAGCTCGCTGAAGAGTTTGGGTGATACCCCCAATCTTGCTGATAATTGGGATATGCTTCATTGTAGGAGTAATCACCCTCAAACTACTCTTGTCCATAACTGAAGGGATCCTGATGGTTCGTGTAGGCTCCAGCACCATAGTCATACGTCACTGCCATCTCTCGACTCTGCTGGGCTGTAACAGTATCCAACTTCCTCGAAAGAACCTCTAACTGTGCTGAAAGTGTAGCAATTGGGTCGACGCCATCATTCCCTATTTCCCTTGGTTGCTCTTGCCTTGTGTAACACCATGGATAGAAATTAAGATCCGTTGCACCTGAGAAGATAATAAATGAAGAGAATTAAAACAAAAATAAAATGTTTAAATTAAGACTAATTTGATTTAAACTAATGTTGGCAAACAGTTATCCAATTAAGTCCCCGGCAACGGTGCCAAAAACTTGTTGGTCGATTTACCGATCAATATATTCGTGCAAGTATACACAGTCAACAAGTAATAAAGTGTAAGTACAGATATCGTTCCCACAGAGAAATAACTGATAAAGGGTCGCCAAACCACTAGCACATAATCATTTCAGTCTTATTTAAACGAGCGATAAAGAGTTTTAATTAAAAAACTAATTAAACCAGACAAGGAATTAAACTTAAACTAATTAATCCTAGAGTTAAATCAAATAATGAAGACATGAGATTTTAATTTCCCCTAATGATTCATCTAAGTCGATTCACTTCCAATTAGGTCAAATTAATCCTCACAGTTATTAGCCGAGAACACGAAAGTGAGAGAAGGCCATCTTTCGATGCTCTTAATCCATATCACATGCAATCCACAGATGATAGAACGCACGTGAACACCCACATTATTTAAACACCTAAATGTCTATGGTGTTTATAAATAAATAGGGTTTAAGGTCAAGTTCTCTATTGACTGCGAGCGACGCTTCGGTATATGTCTATCCTAAGCACAAATCATACGTCCAACACCATGTAAACATACAATCGCCCGCCACTACGATTAGATCTAAACTTACATTTTGTCTTTCAAGTCCACATAGGTTATCACAGTAATTGGTCATGACTCAATTAAGTAATGAAAGCATGAATCGCAATGGACAATCACATAAAAATCAATAAGAACCAATATAGAAGATAAATCAACATCAACTACTCATTAGGTTCCATTGAAACCTCAAAATACAATTTAAGTCATAGACAACTCAAATATATCATCCACAAGGTTCATAAACATCATCCGAATACAAAATGAATACAAGGAGAGTATAAAGATAGAGAATGCAAATCATTAGTCTTTCTCCAAGCTTGGATCTTTGATGTTAATCCTTGCTTCAATCTTCTTCTCTAACTAAACCCAAGAATCTAACTAACTCACACTAATCTAACCTTACTCTACTCCTAATCTAGATTAAACAAGAAATGAAAGGAAAAGAATTGGAAAACTAGGGCTTAGACTCCCCAAGGGAGGATGTCTCGACCAAATGGGGCTAACAGCCCTTATATCTCTGCCTCTCCCATTCAATCCAAGTGAAAGTCAAAGCTAGAAAAATATTAGACTGGCGCGGCCGCGTGCAGTTTGGCCTTGCTACTGGTGCGACCGCGCGGCTCTAGGATGCTGAATTCTGCTAGATTCTGCTGCTGCAATGCTGGCGTCATGTAGTCTTCAGTTGTTTACCTTCTGCACCTCATGCATTCTTGCCTCTTATTAGCCTTGTAGCATCCTCACATTATATTGCTTCTTTGCCATGCCATCATGCTTTAAGCCTTCTGTTGTGCTTTGCCCCTTTTTGGCTATCTTTTGCCCTTTTTAGCTCAACATGCACTAAAGGAGAGTTCTTAAACATGAAAACTGCAAAATAAGGGAAAAAGATATGAAAAGCACAATGATACTCGAGTTTAAGCCACAAAATGAGTTGGTTACTATCCGAATAAGTGGTTATAAAAACAACTAATTAATTAACCTTATGACCCCGTCAAAGGTTATGTTTTATGGAAATAAGTCGCCTAAAAAAGCTAGTTATCTGGCAAAGAATATAGGCCAAGAAGTTGTTGAGAGAAGGTTGTATAGGATATTTAGCCTGTATAGTCGATAGTCGTAAAGAGAGTCCGAAGTTAGAGGAGATACCTGTCTTGAGAGACTTTGTGGACGTATTTTCAGATGATTTGCCAGGACTTCCACCAGATAGGGAAGTGGAGTTCGTGATCGATTTGGTGCCAAGAACTGCCCCAATATCAAAGGCCCCATATCGTATGGCTCTGGTAGAGATGAAAGAATTGATGGTGTTGCTGAAAGAACTTTTGGACAAGAAGTATATTCAGCCTAGCGTATCGCCATGGGGAGCGCCGATGTTATTTGTTAAGAAGAAGGATGGAACGATGCGGCTCTGCATTGATTAAAGAGAATTGAACAAGGTCACAATTAAGAATAAATATCCATTGCCTAGGATTGACGACTTGTTTGACCAATTGAAGGGAGCGAGATTCTTCTCTAAGATAGACCTGAGAAGTGGTTATCATCAGTTGAAGGTGAGGAGAGAAGATGTTCCGAAGACATCGTTCAGGACTCGATATGGTCACTACGAGTTTCTGGTGATGTCATTCGGTCTAACGAATGCTCTTGCAGCATTTATGGACCTAATGAACAGAGTGTTCAAATCGTTTTTGGATAAATTCATAGTGGTATTTATCGATGACATTCTGGTATATTCTAAGACCAAGGAGGAGCAAGTAAAGCATCTGAAGGTGACATTGGAGGCATTGAGAAAAGAGAAGTTATACGCCAAATTTTTGAAATGTGAATTCTTGATAGAGCGGGTACAATTTCTTTGACATGTGATTGATAAGGACGGAATTTCAATAGATCCCTCAAAGGTTGAAGCTGTGATAAACTGGGATCAGCCAAAGACGCCGTCGAAAGTGAGGAGTTTTCTTGGATTAGCAGGATATTACAAAAGATTCATTCAGGACTTTTCCAAAATCGCGACTCCGCTGACGAATTTGATTTGGAAATCGGTAAAATTCATTTGGACGGAGAAGTGTGAGGAAAGCTTCCAAGAGCTAAAGAAGAGATTGAGTATGACACATGTGTTATCCCTTTCGGATAGCACATAAAATTTTGTGGTGTATAGTGATGCGTCGCATAAAGGACTAGGCTATGTGCTTATGAAAAACAGCAAGGTCATTGCATATGCGTCACGACAACTGAAGGATTATGAGAAGGGGTATCCAACCTATGACTTGGAATTGGTCGCGGTAGTATTTTCTTTGAAGATCTAGAGACACTATCTCTATAGAGAGAAGTGTGAAATATATACAGACCACAAGAGTCTGAAATATATTTTTACACAGAAGGATTTGAACATGCGCCAGAGGAGATGGTTGGAATTAATAAAGGACAATGACTGTGAGATCTTATACAATCCGGGTAAAGCGAATGTGGTTGCCGACGCCTTAAGCAGAAAGGGTCGAGAGAAATTAATGCTATTAACTGCCTAGGAGGAGCTAATTTCAGCAATGGAGAAATTGAAATTAGAGGTTAGATATCCGGAGGAGTCTGATGAGAAGCTGTTCCAGCTAGGAGCTGGTACAACTTTACTGGATAAGGTTAAGGAAACACAACTTAAAGATGAGGAATGTGAGAAGATCAGGAAGAGAATATCTGAAGGGAAAGAACTGAAATTCAAAGTGGACAATGAAGGACTGTTAAGATTCGAGAGCAGAATTTGGGTACCATCAGTGCCAGAGATTAAGGAGGAAATTTTGAGCGAGGCTCATAGTTCACGGTATTTGATTCACCCAGGAACTACGAAGATGTACCAAGATCTCTAAAAGCATTTCTTGTGGCCGAATATGAAACGGGACATTGCCGATTGTGTGGCCAAGTGTCTGACATGTCAGAAAGTAAAAGCATAACATCAGAGGCCGAGTGGATTACTACAACCGTTAGAGATCCTAGAATAGAAATGAGAGCATGTCACAATGGATTTTATAGTAGGTTTTTCGACTACTCAAAAAGGTTTCGATGCAGTATTGGTTATCGTGGATAGACTGACGAAATCAGCGCACTTTGTAACGACCCCAAAAAAATCATACAATAATATTCTCCTTCTCGATCATTAACAATACAACTTTAATCTATCTTTACATCATTATTCGATATTAAAATTACAACAAAAATGCGGAATAATTTAAAATTTTTATAAACTTATTTCTTTATTGCCTTGAAATGCAACCTTTACATTACCTATCTCTACGATTCAATTCTATTACATTAATCACTACAACAAAAGGACTATACAAAGTCTTACATCACTAAACAATATCCATTATACGTCGGATAGCTCAACTTACAACTTAACAATTAAGTTACAATCAAAACATCAACTACAATTTGAAATTTAACATAACTAATATTCTTGAACATTGATCTCTATAAATTACTTAACACGTATCTTTACCTTGCATCCTTGACCTGCAAAAATGGTTATTTGCAAGAGTGAGCTTGACAGCTTACCAAGAACTAACAGTTTTCATACATCACGTAGCATATAATTAACATGCTCAATATACATCTCATAAACATAAAGTAACATGGCATACATGCTTTAATCACATAACAAATATAAAGATTGAGTTCCTTACACAATCAACATTCTTAAATCAATCAATGTATTCATAAATTGACTTTAACATTTCATGCTTGCAACATATATAACATAGCATGCTCTTTGCAATACATTGTAAAACAGTTCATAATATCATCAAGTTCACATAGAAAATAGGAACCGAAAGACTTGTCTGGCTCGTAGATTACCAATTACCGAAAAACAGTTTATAATAATCTGCTTCATCAATCCTACACATGTATTACTATATGCATCAACTATTAGTCACCTAGCAACGCTTATCAAACGTCTACGTAAATTTTACTTTATACTTTCTAATTCTCACCCATTCATTTGACACACTGTCAAATTATATCTATAATTAACAATATAAGTTAATTATCACATAGCTAATCCTCATAGTTAGTTAACCAATCTAGGTTAACTCATTCCTCTTTAACTATTAAGTTAATAGTTAATTATCACATAATTAATCACATCACATAATCATATTACATACTCATATTAAATTATAATTAAACAAATTATAATTTAAACATCTACTTTAATTATAATTAATCAAATTATAATTACATCTTATGTTAATCAAATTATAATTACACAATTTATAATTTAATTTAAACCATTACTATAATTAATCAAATTACATCATGCATTAAATTTTAATTTAAACATATTATAATTTAATTTAAACCATTACTTAGATTATAAATAATCAATTTCAATTCATTCACTCATTAAATTATAATTAAATAAGTTACAATTTAAATTACACTTTTACCTTAATTATAATTATTCCAAATTATAATCACATATTAAGTTATAACTAAACAAATTATACTTCAAGTTAAACATTTACTTTGATTTAAAATTAATCAAACTATATTCATTTAATAATTCATAACTTAAATTACACCTTCAATTGAATTATAATTATTCAAAATTATAATTACATATTAAATTATATTAACATAACTCATTATCATTATTTTAGCATTTTAAGGTATGATAACATGTCATCAAATATCACATAAACTTAGCTTTTCAAATACACAAAAAAAAAAAAAAACAAAGCTTTATTTTCTGCATACCCCCCGCCGGGGCGGAGGTACTTGGCCTTGCAAGGCCCGCCGGGGCTGGCCCTCTTCAGGGGTTCAAATTTTTTTTTGCTCGTGAACTGTGTAGAGAAAAACTAATTTGGCTTATTTCTCCACACCAAGTTCCAATTCCAGCCAACACAATTCATAACAACTTAATAAAAAATATAATTTCTAAACTCCTAACATGTTTCAACGCATTTAATCCTTAAAACACATAGTTTAAAATAACTCATTCCATGATTTTTGAAGAAAACCATTAACAAGTGTTCTTGACGAAATTGAACACTGAAATATATTTTTAAATCAAAACACCCAATCAAAACATATTTAAATTTGTTTATAAACATGTTATCAACATCTAACCTCAATTTACACAATCAAATCATAATTTTTGATTTCAAATAAGCCAATTATAAAGCTATTTCACTAAGACTTTTTGATAAACATGAATCCATCATGTTCAACATACACACATGGATTAATCATCCTAATTAAGCATATAAATCGATTATAAGCATATATTGACACAATTCACATATAGAATTTCATGTTTATACTAACTTTTCATGATAACTCAATTTACAGAGGACTCAATCATGAAGAACATAAAAATAATATAAAAATTGAAATTCAGAGATTATACCCTTTTGCTTTGATTAGGAGAATAAGATGAAGATGATGATGGTGAGGTGTTTGATTCTCTCAAACTTCTTCTTCCTCTACCTTCTTTCTCTCTTCCTCTTTTCTTTTCTCTCTATCTTTCTTTGTGTTTTCTCTCTAACACAGACTAACCATTTTCTTTTTTTAGACTTAGGTTTAGAATAAGAACTAACGTAGTTTTTACAAAACGTAAATTGATATCATATATATTATATGTATAACTATATAATATATATTGAACTCCCAATTATTAAATCATCCATTAATACCATAATTGCATTTAATATATATAAGTTACAATTTTGAATAACAAAAGCCTAAGGCTTGTTTGGAAAAATTTATTATTTTAAAAAAATAGGTTTTTAAATAGTTAAGGCCCCGTTTGGCAAAACGGATTTAAAACAATGTAAGGGCCTTGTTTGGAAAAACGGTTTTAAAACTCTTTTAATTCTTTTAATAAATCCGTTAACACATATTCTTAATGTTATCCTTTAATTAATTAAATCTTAACATTAAAATTTAATTAATTAAAAATTGACATCAATTAATCACATAAACATTGTCACATAATTATAATTACTCGCTAATTATAATTGCATATAATACTCAACACATTACTCATCTAATTTAATTATCTCAATTAAATTAGAACTATAACATAAAGTCATTATATATTAATTAAATTAAAAATTAAATATCTATTTAATTAATATAGTACACTTAACTAAATTACTCCATAATCAACACATAATTTATTTAACTCAATAAATAAATCAATTAAAATATTTATTTAATTCAATAAATATATAAATTCTCTTTACACCAAATCACATATTTCACAATATATGACACGTATACACATACTCCAACTCAAAACATCTCATAAAAAGAATTTTATTTATTAAATTCTCATTTATAATTCTTAAAAATTCGGGATGTCAAATCCTTCCCTCCTTATAAGGATTCCGTCCTCGGAATCAACGAAACCTCCCTTACTCGATTTTCACAAATTTTCTTTCATAATTTTATTGTTGAATAACTTCAATACATTATCTCAACAAAAGTTATACATATATATTATACATATATCTTACTCCATTCACCTCTTCAACAAGGTTTAGATTTATTACAAAACCTATAATTAAACACAATTATATTCAAATATTATATATCTTCTTTAACTCATTCATTTCC
This sequence comes from Panax stipuleanatus, assembly GCA_020205555.1. Taxonomy (NCBI): domain Eukaryota; kingdom Viridiplantae; phylum Streptophyta; class Magnoliopsida; order Apiales; family Araliaceae; genus Panax; species Panax stipuleanatus. The sequence continues at coordinate 2,953,186 of CM035116.1, forward strand.
TTTCTAAGGATTATTACTATATATTCTACTCGTAGAATTCATATACTACATAATTCACCATCTATAATTATTCGGGTTATCACATTCACCCCTTTTTCTAATAATTTCGTCCTCGAAATTTAAGTTTATCAATCTATATATATCATTCTATCAAAATAGATTTTTACGTTAATTTCTATTCACTGGATTAAAACGTTCTACAACTACTTCTTTCTAAGGGCTATTCTTCTTACTACATTCACCTTCAGAATAATAAGAATCTTCACAATTGTTCAATAATTGGGAAGAGATATAAATAACTCAGGAATTTAAAAGATTCCAAATCATGCTGAGTGGTCGCAAGGCCTTGAACTTATTTTTAAGTTTAATAGCGTTTCACCCCCGGTACTTCACACCATAAACCGCATCGGTACTCTAGGTGGCCAGCCTATCGTACCCCTACGTCCGGCCCAAACGTAGTAAATCGTAACGACTATATGCGTTACATTCGGAACTATAGTCTCCGATAACATGTCCCCTTTTTATTGGGTTGTTCACCTCAACTTCTTAACATCTGAATCCGCACCAAAATAATTTGGTTTGGCATAGTTTAACCAAGAACGCTCGAATTTATAAACATCTTTCAATATTTGTCTAGCTGAATCAAGTAGCATAGACTTCTAACAATAATTCAGACATCAATCGAAATATATATATATATATATATATATATATATATATATTTAACCAACTCAATAAAAAAAAATTCGTTTAAAGAAACTAAAAGTAAATAAATCTTTTTTTTTTCCTAAGGAAATTAAAAAAAAATATTCTCGTTTAATGAAACCAAAATAAATAATTCAATCTTTTCCTAATATCCTTATACCGTACCGTAGTAATGGTACGTTGAGGATTTCGTCATTACATGACGTTGTCATACTACATCATACCATAGTAGGCTGACGATTATACGATCACATCCAACACTAGGTATAACTGCATTGATAACTTCCTCGATTATTGTTTCTACATCATATCAAATGATGTATAGAATGTATAAAATACATTTTAAAAATTTTAAATCATTTTTTTCTAGCTGAAGCAATTAGCATAAACATGTGAATAATAACACTATTTTAAAAATTCATTGGTTCCATCATTTGATCCAATGTTTTTCAAAAAAATAGAAGTGCAACATCAGCACGAAGTCAATAAATTTTGAAAATCTAGCAAAGCTAGGAGATTTAGAATATAAAACTTTCTCCATCAATTAAATCTTTACTCCATCATTACTTAAACATTCTATCAAACTTAACAACATCAATGCTTTCTATACCATAACCTTTCTATACCTAGTATAGTTCATCGAACTTACCACACTTTGGAAGTTCATGAACTTGCCACAATAATATAAGTTTAAGAACTTGTCCTAGCAATACGTAGTCAAAGAACTGATCATAGACTGTCCATATGCTTAGGGGTTCAAAACATACATACGACTATGAGTCACGAACTTACCATAAGTATGAGTTTTAAGAACTCGCCTAACCTTAAGATCATCTAATATAATCTTAATATCATCTAATCTAATCTCTATTGACTCTAACTATCAAATATAAATATGGGACAAGAATCACCTTCTCACCATATATATATATATATATATCGATAGCGCGACACCAATCTTCCAACAATTATCAATATGATAAACCAAGTGTAAGCACAAAACCCTGCCCATATAAAGATTTGTATAACTCAGCCACCACATGAGTCCTCAGTTGAAATCTCACTTAACTCTATCTTACTCATAACTTCTTATTCTATGCTCGATACAGACTTTCTGTATCTCATCATTTATAACTCCTCGTGAGTTAATCTCGTACTATATCATAGTACCTTCTCGTTATAGTCTCAAACTATAACTATTCAATCATTAAGGACCATCTGTCTTTCAACTTTAAAAAGATCACGTTGTGATCTTATTCTATAATCATATCCCTTATGATTCTCATTATCGTTTTATTTTAAAACATCTTATCTCTACCTTTCATCATGTCATACCATGATTTCATTATGCTTTTAATCTTATAGACTTCGTCTATTCATCGTTATTCGTTATCTTGATTATTGGAGTTAGGAACTCCTGATTCTTATCTTTATATCTCTTCAAGATTCTTCTTTGAATCTTCTTATTTATTAAACAACTCTTCCTTTAAGAATTTCTAATTCATTCATATAGTTCAATGTTTTATTCGAGTTTACTCCTCGTCATTCTAATCTTCTTCTTATAAAATTTCTAAGACTTAACTCATCCAAAAGAATCACCTTTTTATTATACGTAACTTAAACTTAACTTCTTATTCTGGAAGGTCATAGCCTAAGGTATTCTTACCTAAGGTGTATAACCTATAGCTTTGATACCAACTGTAACGAAACCAAAATTCATACAAATCGACTCTCAATCTTGGCCGTTAACAATACATCGAACTTCTAACTTTACATCATTATTCGATATTAAAATTACTACAAAAATGCAGAATAATTTAAAATTGTTATAAACTTCTTTCTTTATTTCCTTGAATCGCAACCTTTACATTACCTATCTCATCGATTCAATTCTATTACATGAATCACTACAACGAAAGGACTATACAAAGTCTTACATCACTAAGCAATATCCATTATACGTCGGATAGCTCAACTTACAACTTAACAATTATGTTACAATCAAAACATCAACTACAATTTAAAATTTAAGATAACTAATATTCTTGAACATTGATCTCTATAAATCACTTAACACGTATCTTTACCTTGCATCATTGACCTGCAAAAATGGTTATTTGCAAGAGTAAGCTCGACAGTTGAACAAGAACTAACAGTTTTCATACATCACGTAGCACATAATTAACATGCTCAACATACATCTCATAAACATTAAAGTAGCATGGCATACATGCTATAATCACATAACAAATATAAAGATTGAGTTCCTTACTAAATCAACATTCTTAAATCAATCAATGTAGTCATAAATTGACTTTAACATTTTATGCTTGCAACATATATAACATAGCATGCTCTTTGTAATATATTTAAAAACAGTTCATAATATCATCAAGTTCACATAGAAAATAGGAACCGAAAGACTTGCCTGGCTCGTAGATTACTAATTACCAAAAAATAGCTTATAATAATCTACTTCATCAATCCTACACATGTATTACCATACACATCAACTATTAGTCACCCAGCAACGCTTATCAAACGTCTAAGTAAATTTCTATTTTATACTTTCTAATTCTCTCCCATTCATTTGACACAATGTCAAATTATATGTATAATTAACAATATAAGTTAATTATCACATAGCTAATCCTCATAGTTAGTTAACCAATCTAGGTGAACTTCTGACACCCCCAAATCCGGGTACTTCGTTTTCACATGATTTGGTGTTCACTTTCTAATATAACATACATCTACCCAATGAATAATGCAAAATAACTACAACTTAAATTAAAATAAATAAATCTCCCTTACAACAAGGGTACAATCTTTGTAAAATAAATCCCGGGTTACTCTAACCCTAACATGAGTATAATAAAGTGAGGAATTAAAAACATAACATTCAAGTCTTATTACAATCATTCTCAATTAAATAAAACAAGTCTTCACTTGCTTTGCTTTCCCTTTCCCTTACTTGTAGACGGAGCATCAGCGTTATCAACCTTAACTGAAATTGTTATTTAATGCAAGAGTGAGCAAACCACAGCTCACTGAAGTTTAACAATAATATATATATGAAATGATATCTTTCACAGAATCTGAATAATATGATTCGCTTCAACAATAAAGAATTGAATAATAATTCTTTCATCGCAATTACAATTCAAAAATAGAATTTATTTGAGTGTCATAAGACCTTTGAACTCTTGTCCTAGGTTATAAATATTTCTATTTAAACCTTTAACAGTCAATAAGACTATGGACCTTAACTCGTACTTAGGGGGATCAGCCCTTTGTACCATGTATTGTACACAAACATCTTAACGCTATGCGTAGTAACCTCCCCTAGTAAATAGGGTTGTTCAACTCAGTAATTTGAATTCAAGTCCGCACCAAAGAAAGTTTGGTTTGGATAAGCTTACAAGGGTAATTTAGAATTCACGTTCATCAACTAAAGATTAGTTGAATCGACTTTCAATAATTCATAAATAAAAGAATTATGAATTAACATATGCTTTAGAAGTAAACTTAAAGCATTTAAAATAATAACTGAATCTTACTTGAACAATAAGTTAAGATCATTTCACTTAAATAAACAATTGTCCAATACAGAAATAGAAAGAACATTCTCAACAATGAATTTATGAACTCAAGAAATTGTATAGAATTAACAAGTTTAGGGTTTAGAAGACTTGCATAAAATTAATACAATATTAGGGTTTAGAAAACTTGCATAGAATTAATGAGTTTAGGGTTTAGAAAACTTGCCTTAAGCGCAAGCTACTTAACTCAACCACGTACTTAAACACTTTCTATACACATTCAATTATAATAATCTAAATTAGTTAATACATAACTAATTCACATAAGTGGTTAACCCTCATGGTTAATTCACTCTAATTAAATAAATAATAATAATCAACTATCACATAGTTAATTACATCACATACATATTCACATAATTAAATAAATTATATATTTAGCTAAATTATAATTAAATAATTATAATTTAAACACTTAATCAAATTATAATTACTTAAATTATAATTACCTTTTAAATTATAAACAAATTATAATTTATAATCAATTAAACTATAACATGCATTATAATTACACAATTTATAATTAATCATGCAATTATCAATTTATAATCCATAATTAAACATGTATTTATTAAATTATAATTACATAAATTATAATTTAAATTAACATCTAATTGATAAAAATAAATCAACTTCTATACATTATAATTTCATAGAATTATAATTTAAATTAAACATTTACTCTTAATTATAATTAATCAAATTATAATTAATTAACTTACTTTACAATTAAACAATTATAGTTTATAATTTAAATACTATATTAGGTTTTCAAAACTTCCTTTTTCTCAAATTATGAAATTATCAACTTCATGTTAACACATGTTATAGCAGCTAGATATATGCTCATTATCTTAGCAATAATGTAACTTAGGCATGAAGACAATCTGCACAATTGTTTAAAATACACTGCTACTGCACAGAACCTGGCGCAGCTGCGCAGCTAAAGGCCTTGGCACCGGCGCAGCTACGCAGGTGCTTAATCTGGAAAAGACAAGAGGCGCAGCTGCGCTGCTTTTGGCTGTACTACCGGCGCAGCTGCGCAGGAGCACAGACAGAGGCAGACAGCCACGATACTCTGCTTCACCGATTAACCCAAACAAGCCAACAAACGGCAATTCACAGTAACTTAAACATTGTAAATCATACCTATGCAATAATACATATATATAACATGCTTCTAAAACACAAAACCATCTAAACACTGATAATCACAAGTTTTAAAAATCCAATTTGGTCATTTTCATGAAAACTCATATTTTCCAAAATAATCCACTGTAACTATTTCTCTCAATCAATTCAACCCTATATGCATGCATTATACTTGAAATTAAAGATAGCATCAAGTAAATACCAAATAAGCATATTAACATATATCAATTTCGTTATTTTTCATTCCAAATTGGTCGAAACCGTATGAACACATAAGAACATAAATTCTTCTTAAAACATATTAAATCACCAATTTGTTTTTCTAAAAACCATTGATATCAATTAACCTACTATGAACAACACATGAACACAAATATATATATAATCCATGTTTACATAATTTCATGAAAACTTATTTTTAACAGAGAATAAAATACGAAGGACATATAGTTGAGTTCTGAAAATATAAAAGTAGAGATTATAAATTACCTTTAAGCTAGTTGTTAGTGAAGAAGATGAATTCCTTTAAGCTTTTCTTGCTTTCTCTCCAAATTCTCCTTTTTCTTTCTCTCAACTTCTCTGCTCTTCTTTTTCTCTATTTGTTTTCATAGTTTAGACTAACTTAGCGTAAAGTAAACTAACGTATAATATAATACGTAGTAATAGATATAGGATTAATTATATATAATATAACTGACAAAATATATTAAGTATAATGTCAGTTACAATTTTCAAAAGACACAATGCCTTGTTTGGCAAAACAATGTTATTTTCAAAAACAGATTATTAATGCTAAGGTATTGTTTGGTAACCAGTTTATTTAAAACAGCTTTTTGATAGTTAGGGCCCCGTTTGGTAGAAATAGATTTAAAGCAATTACAAGGGCCTTGTTTGGTTAAAATCATTTAAAATCCTTTTTCTTTTATTTTAATAAATCATTTTAACACATACTTTAATGTTACATTTTAATTAATTAAATATTAAACAACTCATTTAATCAATTAAAATCTAACATCAATAAATCACATAAAATTTGTCACATAATTATAATTACTCGCTAATTATAATTTATGTAACACTAACACATAAATCATCTAATTTAATTCTCTCAATTAAATTAGAAATATAATATAAAATATACATCAATTAAATAAATATTACACATTCATTTAATTAATATATAACACTTAATTAAATCACTTCCATAAATCACATAATTTATTTATTTAACTCAATAAATAAATCATATAAAATATTTATTTAACTCAATAAATATAAAATCTCAATCGTTACAATCTTCCCTCCTTAAAAGGATTCTGTCCCCAGAATCACACATAAAATTTTTTTCCCGTCTATTACATTCTTCCTTCCTTAAAAGGATTCTATCCCAGAATCAGTATATAAGGGGTTACACACAACTAAGTAAATAAATGCGGATAAGATTTCATCATAACATCTTCGAGTTTTCACGTAGCTTCTTCAGCACTGTGGTTCCTCCAGATTACCTTAACAGAAGGTATCACTTTATTCCTAAGTACTTGTTCCTTTCTATCAATTATTTGAACAGGCACTTCTTCATATGTTAAGTCTTTATCAAACTGTAAAGGTTCATATTCTATTATATGTTTATAATCATGCTTGTAAGGTCTTAACACAGAAATATGGAAGACATTATGTATATTCTCGAGCTCCGGAGGTAATACAATCTCGTAAGCAACCTCGCCCACCTTTCGTAGTACCTCAAAAGGTCCAATGAATCGGGGACTCAGCTTCCCCTTCTTACCGAATCGAATTTTCCCCTTCCAGGGAGATACTTTCAGGAACACGAAACTTCCTGGTAAGAATTCTCGGTTCTGTCGATGTAAATCGGCATACTTCTTCAGTCTGTCTTGAGCAACAACTAATCTCGTTCTGATAAGCTTCACAATTTCGGCCTTTTGTTGTACCAATTCTGGTCCCAACAATTGACGTTCACCGACTTCATCCCAGAACAAAAGAGTTCTACATTTTCTGCCGTATAACGCTTCGTAAGGCGGCATGCCAATACTCGTATGATGACTATTGTTGTAGGCGAACTCCACCAACGGTAGAAGATCCTCCCAGCTTCCTTTGAAGTCCATCACACAAGTTCTCAGCATATCCTTAAGAGTCTGAATCGTTCTCTCGCTCTGTCCATCAGTCTGAGGATGATACGCTGTACTCATTCGCAATTGCGTTCCCATACATTCTTGCAAACGCTTCCAGAAATTAGACGTAAAACGCGGATCTCTGTCAGACACAATCGACACTGGAACACCGTGTCTAGAAATAATTTCCTTGACGTATAGCTTCGCTAGCTTATCCAGGTTTTACCTAACTCTGATCGGCAGAAAGTGGGCTGACTTCGTCAGTCGATCCACTATAACCTATATCGCATCAAATCCCTTCTGAGTCGCTGGAAGACCTACCACGAAATCCATCGTGATGTGCTCTCACTTCCACTCTAGAATTTCTAACGGTTGCAGCACTCCACTTGGTCTCTGGTGTTCTGCTTTGACTTTCTGGCACGTCAAGCATTTCGCAACGCATTCAGCAACATCTCTCTTCATATTCGGCCACCAAAAATGATGCCTAAGATCCTGGTACATCTTCGTACTCTCGGGGTGAATATAATATCTAGAACTATGAGCTTCGCTCAGAATATCCTATTTGACCTCAGGTACTAGTGCTACCCAGATTCTACCTTCAAACCGTAACAGACCTTCATTATCGATCTTGAACTTGAACTCTTCGCCATCGGTTATCCTCCTCCAAATCTTCTTACATTCTTCATCGTGAAGTTGTGCTTCTTTCATTTTGTCTACTAGAGTAGAACTAGTGGTTACTTGAAACAACATCTCATCCGATTCCTTTGGAAGCTTCACCTCCAACTCCAATCTAGACATCTGTTATATGAACCGATCCTGATCAGTTAATACATTCAGCTTCTCCCGACCTTTCCTGCTCAAAGCGTCGGCGACAACGTTAGCTTTACCCGGATGGTAAAGTATCTCGCAATCGTAGTCTTTAATCAGTTCCAACCACCTTCTTTGACGCATGTTCAAATCTTTCTGGGTAAATATATACTTCAGACTCTTGTGATCTGTGTATATTTCACACTTCTCTCCATATAAGTAGTGCCTCCTAATCTTTAGGGCAAACACTACTGCCGCCAATTCTAAATCATGGGTCGGATACCCCTTCTCGTAATCCTTCAGCCGACGTGACGCATAGGAAATGACTTTGCCGCTCTGCATCAACACACAGCCTAATACTTTATGTGAGGCATCACTATATACCACGAAATTCCCCGAACTATTCGGTAAAGACAATACAGGCGCAGTACTCAGCCTCTTCTTCAACTCTTGAAAACTCTCCTCACACTTCTCTGTCCAAACAAACTTAACTATTTTACGAGTCAAATTCATCAACGGAGTTGCAATTCTAGAAAAGTCTTGGATAAATCTACGGTAATAACCTGCCAATCCCAAGAAACTCCTCACTTTGGACGGCGTCTTCGGCTGATCTCAACTCATAACAGCTTCAACCTTCGACGGATCTACCGAAATACCATCCTTGTCGATCACGTGGCCAAGAAATTGCACACATTCCAACCAGAATTTGACATTTCGAGAATTTAGCTTAAATCTTCTCTCGTCTCAGCGTTTCTAAGGTTAGTCGTAAGTGTTCAGCATGCTCCTCCTCAGTCTTGGAATAAACTAGGATGTCATCTATGAACACTACCATGAACTTGTCCAGAAATGGCTTGAACACCCTATTCATTAAGTCCATAAATGCAGCTGGGGCATTCGTGAGACCAAATGACATCACCAAGAACTCGTAATGACCATATTGAGTCCTAAAAGCCATTTTCGGTATATCTTCCTTCCTCACCTTCAACTGATGATACCTGCTTCTTAAATCAATTTTCGAGAAGTACCTCGCACCCTTCAGTTGATCAAACAAGTCATCGATCCTAGGTAAAGGATACCTATTCTTGATCGTAACTTTATTCAACTCCCTATAATCAATGCAAAGACGCATCAATCCATCTTTCTTCTTAACAAACAAAATAGGCGCTCCCCACGGCGAAACGCTCGGTTGGATATACTTCTTATCTAGTAATTCTTGCAGTTGAACCATTAGTTCTTTCATCTCGACTGGAGCCATTCGGTACGAAGCCTTCAAAATTGGAGCAGTTCCTGGCGCTAAATCGATCACGAACTCTGTCTCCCTATCCGGCGAAAGTCTTGGCAAATCGATTGGAAAAACGTCTACAAACTCCTTAACTACCGATATTTCCTCCACCTTCGGGCTTTCCTTACGCGTATCTACTATATAGGCTAGATATCCTACACAGCCTTGCGTCAGAAGTTTCTTGGCTTGCATAACCGTCAGACAACTCACTTATCTAGGCAATTTGCTACCATAGAACACCAACTTCGACGGAGTCGTAAGGTTTACCGACTTCTTCTAACAGTCGATTATTGCCCCATGGTTGAACAACCAATCCATACCCAATATAACGTCGAATTCCCCAAGTTTTATCGAAATCAAATCCACTCTAAGCTCCTGACCCTTAATGTCCAATCTACAGTTCTTATAAACGCTCCTAACAGGAATAACCTCCCTATTCGTAATCTCTATGTTCAAAGGGTAAACTAACTCTTCTATAGGTAAGTCTAGGGTTTTAGCAAAATCATCAGATATGAATGAACAAGTAGCAACCGAATCAAATAATACATATGCATTTATACTATTGACTGAAATAATACCTGACACCACGTCTTTTGATTGTACAGCATCCTGCACCATCATATTGAATGTCCGTGCAGTAGGTCGAACAGTTTGCAATGGTGCAGTAATGGTCACGGAACTGCCGCTTCCATTCCCTCCGCTCCCTGTTGACTCTGCCATCAGCTTCTTCGGGCAGTTGTGAGCCATGTGATCTTTGGATCCACATGTAAAGTAAGCTCCCTTCTTCAGGTTTGGGAAATTAGGTGCAATGTGGCCTTCCTGACCACAGTTGAAACACACACGCTTCCCCTTCATGTACACGCCAGTGTGATTCTTACCGCATGTAGCACATGCTTTAAACTTCCTCTTCTGCTGGCTTCCCTGCTGACTCCCAACAAAGGTATAATCAGACCACTTCCTCTTCTGGTCACAGCGCTGCTAACCCCAGTCTTGGTTTCTACCTCATTCTTCTTCTTCTTATCATGGTTGAACCTCGTCACCGCTTCGCTTCCTCCCTCAGCAAGTATGGCTTTCTCTAGCACCGCTGCAAAGGTATTCAGCTGGAACATGGAAACCTTACTGTAGAGCCAGGGCTTCAGTCCCCGCTCAAACCTTCTCATTTCCTAGCGTCAGTACTGACCTGGTAAGTAGCGAACCTGGCCAATTCGTTAAACTTAGCAGCATACTCGGACACCGTCATTCCTCCCTGCTTAGGCTCTAGGAACTGGACCTCCATCTGGTCCTGCAAACTCGCTGGAAAGTACATCTCGTAGAACATTTGCTTGAAACGTTCCCACGTGATGACTCCCTCTCCCTCTCGGGTCTTGTTAGCCTGCCACCAAAAGCTAGCATCCGACTGCAACATGAAAGTCGCGAACGCTGTCTTCTAGTCTTCTCCTACCCTAGCCACATCAAATACCTTCTCTATTTCCATAACCCATCTGAGCTTCAATAGGGTTAGTCGATCCTTTGAACTCAGGCGGTCCTACTGCCTTGAATTCCTTGAACGTTGTTCCCTGCACTTGCGGCTGATTCGCAAGAGCTCCTGACAACAGGTTCACCAACTGCTAAACCGAGTTGGGGTTCGTCCCATCATTATTGTTGTTGTTCGTTGAACCCTCGTGGTTTTGACGTGTTATTCTTCTTCTAGGAGGCATTTTATGTTAAGAAAACATTATTATTAGATCCTTTACTCAACTATTAAGTATCAAAGTTCATACTTAAACGTTTAAATGGTTCAGTTCACATAGAACACATAGCACGTCAAATAACTTCTTTTATTCATTACTCGTAGTTAAAAACATCAAAAAGATAGCATTTTTGCCATTTACATCATCCTTTCTTGAACTGGAAAAGTTGCAGGATTACATTATTAAGCTCATCCCATTCTTATCTCAAATTATGGGATTACATTACTTATTACAAAAAGCAATACATAAATAAAACTCTACTACTGCTACTACTGCTACTACTGCTACTGCCTAGGCATATTAATATGTCGTACAGCCTCTCTACGTTCCTCTTCCATTACCCGAAACGCCGTTCTTCGGTCCACCACATACCACGATAAACCTTGGAACTGAGCTGGGTAGTAGAAAATACGGTCCTGAGCTCTCTCTATTGCTGTATAAAAAGCATATTCCGTTTCCCTCAGCTTGGCCCTCTTGGCTTCAGCTTCACCTTCGGCTCGATCAGCTCGTTGATTAGCTCTCAAACTTGACTCTTCAGCTCTGGCACGCTTCCTCGACTTCCCTTGGATGTCTTACTTCGGTTTTGCCAGTTCAAATCGAGCAGCATCTCTATCAACCTCCATATGTATCAGGTTCCACTGTGCATCTCCTAAGTCACTTGCCATTTCCTCGATCGTCTCATCTCGCTGCTAGATAGTCTCCTTGAGATCTCCTAGTCGGCCATGAAGCTCCACATTGCTATCGTAGACTGCCTCGTACATCTTAGCACTAGTAGAGTGAGGTGGGAATTCCTCTTCGGGATCCTTTTCCTCCTCTTCCTCCTCTCCAGACTCGTCCTCGTCCTCATCCTCTGGAATAGGTGTCAGCTCACGCTCCCGACCAGCTATGGTGATCACTAGAGATGGCTCTCTCCTAACCAGCTGCTCCCATACAACATGTATGTCACGGGGCTCCTCATCTCTAGGCACCTGAGGTACATCCTCTCTAGCCTTACTAGATTCTTCAACGTTCGACATCCTGACAAAAGAATTTAAAGTTCATTATTACGTGATGACGAATCGTCACTCTTCGAATACTATAATGTAAACACATAGCACATAAGGTAGTTTATTATCTTTTACCTATCACATCTATCTTTTCGATCTTACCTATAAGGCTACTACCTAAGGTTTCCCCACCTAAGGTTTCATAACCTGTAGTTTTGATACCAACCTGAGACACCCCCAAATCCGGGTACTTCGTTTCCACATGATTTGGTGTTCACTTTCCAATATAACATACGTCTACCCAATAAATAATGCAAAATAACTACAACTTAAATTAAAATAAATAAATATGCATTACAACAAGGGTACAACCTTTGTAAAATAAATCTCGGGTTACTCTAACCCTGACATGAGTATAATAAAGTGTGAAATTAAAAACATAACATTCAAGTCTTATTACAATCATTCTCAATTAAATAAAACAAGTCTTCACTTGCTTTACTTTCCCTTGCCCTTACTTGTAGACAGAGCATCAGCGTTATCAACCTTAACTGAAATGGTTATTTAATACAAGAGTGAGCAAACCACAGCTCACTGGAGTTTAACAATAATATATACATGAAATGATATCTTTCACAGAATCTGAATAATATGGTTCGCTTTAACAATAAAGAATTGAATAATAATTCTTTCATCGCAATTACAATTCAAAAATAGAATTTATCTGAGTGTCATAAGACCTTTGAACTCTTGTCCTAGGTTATAAATATTTCTATTTAAACCTTTAACAGTCAATAAGACTATGGACCTTAACTCGTACTTAGGGGGATCAGCCATTTGTACCATGTATTGTGCACAAACATCTTAACGCTATGCGTAGTAACCTCCCCTAGTAAATAGGGTTGTTCAACTCAGTAATTTGAATTCAAGTCCGCAACAAAGAAAGTTTAGTTTGGATAAGCTTACAAGGGTAATTTAGAATTCACGTTCATCAACTAAGGATTAGTTGAATCGACTTTCAATAATTCATAAATAAAATAATTATGAATTAACATATGCTTTAGAAGTAAACTTAAAGCATTTAAAATAATAACTGAATCTTACTTGAACAATAAGTTAAGATCATTTCACTTAAATAAACAATTGTTCAATACAGAAATGGAAAGGACATTCTCAACAATGAATATATGAACTCAAGAAATTGTATAGAATTAACAAGTTTAGGGTTTAGAAGACTTGCATAAAATTAATACAAGATTAGGGTTTAGAAAACTTGCATAGAATTAACGAGTTTAGGGTTTAGAAAACTTGCCTTAAGCGCAAGCTACTTAACTCAACCACGTACTTAAACACTTCCTATACACATTTAATTATAATAATCTAAATTAGTTAATACATAACTAATTCACATAAGTGGTTAACCCTCATGGTTAATATCCTCTAATTAAATAAATAATAATAATCAACTATCACATAGTTAATTACATCACATACATATTCACATAATTAAATCAATTATGTTTTTAGCTAAATTATAATTAAACAATTATAATTCAAACACTTAATCAAATTATAATTACTTAAATTATAATTACCTTTTAAATTATAAACAAATTATAATTTATAATCAATTAAACTATATCATGCATTATAATTATACAATTTATAATTAATCATGCAATTATCAATTTATAATCCATAATTAAACATGCATTTATTAAATTATAATTACATAAATTATAATTTAAATGAACATCTAATTGATTAAAATAAATCAACTTCTATACATTATAATTTCACAGAATTATAATTTAAATTAAACATTTACTCTTAATTATAATTAATCAAATTATAATTAATTAACTTATTTTACAATTAAACAATTATAGTTTATAATTTGAATACTATATTAGGTTTTCAAAACTTCCTTTTTCTCAAATTATGAAATTATCAACTTCATGTTAACACATGTTATAGCAGCTAGATATATGCTCATTATCTTAGCAATAATGTAACTTAGGCATGAAAACAATCTGCACAATTGTTTAAAACACACTGGCACTGCACAGAACTTGGCGCAGCTAAAGGCCTTGGCACCAGCGCAGCTACGCAGGTGCTTAATCTGGGAAAGACAAGAGGCGCAGCTGCGCTGCTTTTGGCTGTACTACCGGGGCAGCTGCGCAGGAGCACAGACAGAGGCAGACTAGCCACGATACTCTGCTTCACCGATTAACCCAAACAAGCCAACAAACGGCAATTCACAGTAACTTAAACATTGTAAATCATACCTATGCAATAATACATATATATAACATGCTTTTAAAACACAAAACCATCTAAACAATGATAATCACAAGTTTTAAAAATCCAATTTGGCCATTTTCATGAAAACTCATATATTTTTCAAAATAATCCACTGTAACTATTTCTCTCAAGCAATTCAACCCTATATGCATGCATTATACTTGAAATTGAAGATAGCATCAAGTAAATACCTAATAAGCATATTAACATATATCAATTTCATTATTTTTCATTCTAAAATTAGTCGAAACCGTATGAACACATAAGAACATAAATTCTTATTAAAACATATTAAATCACCAATTTATTTTTCTAAAACCCATTGATATCAATTAACCTACTATGAACAACATATGAATACAAATATATATATATAATCCATGTTTACATAGTTTCATGAAAACTTATTTTTAACAGAGAATAAAATACGAAGGACATATAGCTGAGTTCTGAAAATATAAAAGTAGATATTATAAATTACCTTTAAGCTAGTTGTTAGTGAAGAAGATGAATTCTCTTAAGCTTTTCTTGCTTTCTCTCCAAATTCTCCTTCTTTCTCTCACTTTGTTTTCTTAGTTTAGACTAACTTAGCGTAAAGTAAACTAACGTATAATATAATACGTAGTAATAGATATAGGATTAATTATATATAATATAACTGACAAAATATATTAAGTATAATGTCAGTTACAATTTTCAAAAGACACAATGCCTTGTTTGGCAAAACAAGGTTATTTTCAAAAACAGATTATTAATGCTAAGGTATTGTTTGGTAACCAGTTTATTTAAAATAGCTTTTTGATAGTTAGGGCCCCGTTTGGTAGAAATAGGTTTAAAACAATTACAAAGGCCTTGTTTGGTTAAAATCATTTAAAATCCTTTTTTCTTTTATTTTAATAAATCATTTTAACACATACTTTAATGTTACATTTTAATTAATTAAATATTAAACAACTAATTTAATCAATTAAAATCTAACATCAATAAATCATATAAAATTTGTCATATAATTATAATTACTCGCTAATTATAATTCGTGTAACACTAACACATAAATCATCTAATTTAATTCTCTCAATTAAATTAGAACTATAATATAAAATATACATCAATTGAATAAATATTACACATTCATTTAATTAATATATAACACTTAATTAAATCACTTCTATAAATCACATAATTTATTTATTTAACTCAATAAATAAATCACATAAAATATTTATTTAACTCAATAAATATTTAAAATTAAATATAAAATCTCAATCGTTACAGAACTCATTCCTCTTTAACTATTAAGTTAATAGTTAATTATTACATAATTAATCACATCACATAATCATATTACATACTCATATAAAATTATAATTAAACAAATTATAATTTAAACATTCACTTTAATTATAATTAATCAAATTATAATTACATCTTATGTTAATCAAGGTATAATTACACAATTTATTATTTAATTTAAATGATTACTCTAATTAATCAAATTACATTAAGCATTAAATTATAATTTAAACATATTATAATTTAATTTAAACCATTACTTAGATTATAAATAATCTATTTTAATTCATGCACTCATTAAATTATAATTAAATAAATTACTATTTAAATTATACTTTTACCTTAATTATAATTATTCCAAATTATAATCACATATTAAGTTATAACTAAACAAATTATACTTCAAGTTAAACATTTACTTTGATTTAAAATTAATCAAACTATATTCATTTAACAATTCATAACTTAAATTACACCTTCAATTTAATTATAATTATTCCAAATTATAATTACATATTAAATTATATTAACATAACTCATTATTATTATTTTAGCATTTTAAGGTATGTTAACATGTCATCAAATATCACATAAACTTAGGTTTTTAAAATACACAAAAAAAAACAAAGCTTTATTTCCTGCATACCCCCCCGCCGGGGCGTGGGTACTTGGACTTGCAAGGCCCGCCGGGGCAGGGCCCTTCAGGGGTACAATTTTTTTTTGCTGGCGAATTGTGCAGAGAAAAACTAATTTGGCTTATTTCTCCACACCAAGTTCCAATTTCAGCCAACACAATTTATAACAACTTAATAAAAAACATAATTTCTAAACTCCTAACATGTTTCAACGCATTTAATCCTTAAAACATATTGTTTAAAACAACCCATTCCATGACTTTTGAAGAAAATCATTAACAAGTGTTCTTGGCGAAATTGAACACTGAAATATATTTTTAAATCAAAACACCCAATCAAAACATATTTAAATTTGTTTATAAACATGTTATCAACATATAACCTTAATTTACACAATCAAATCACAATTTTTGATTTCAAATAGGCCAATTATAAAGCTATTTCACTAAGACTTTTTGATGAACATGAATCCCTCATGTTCAACATACACACATGGATTAATCATCCTAATTAAGCATATAAATTGATTATAAGCATATATTGACACAATTCACATATAGAATTTCATGTTTATACTAACTTTCATGATAACTCAATTTACAGAGGACTCAATCATGAAGAACATAAAAATAATATAAAAACTGAAATTCAGAGATTATACCCTTTCGCTTCGATTAGGAGAATAAGATGAAGATGATGATGGTGAGGTGTTTGATTCTCTCAAACTTCTTCTTCCTCTACCTTCTTTCTCTCTTCCTCTTTTCTTTTCTCTCTATCTTTCTTTTTGTTTTCTCTCTAACACAGACTAACCCTTTTCTTTGTTTTAGACTTAGGTTTAGAATAAGAACTAACGTAGTTTTTACAAAACGTAAACTGATATCATATATATTATATGTATAACTATATAATAAATTTTTAACTCACAATTATTAAATCATCCATTAATACCATAATTGCATTTAATATATATAAGTTACAATTTTGAATAACAAAAGCCTAAGGCTTGTTTGGAAAAACTCATTATTTTAAAAAAAATAGGTTTTTAAATAGTTAAGGCCCCGTTTGGCAAAACGAATTTAAAACAATGTAAGGGCCTTGTTTGGAAAAACGATTTTAAAACTCTTTTAATTCTTTTAATAAATCTTTTAACACATATTCTTAATGTTATCCTTTAATTAATTAAATCTTAACATTAAAATTTAATTAATTAAAAATTGACATCAATTAATCACATAAATAATGTCACATAATTATAATTACTCGCTAATTATAATTGCATGTAACACTCAGCACATTACTCATCTAATTTAATTATCTCAATTAAATTAGAACTATAACATAAAGTCATTATATATTAATTAAATTAAATATTAAATATCTATTTAATTAATATATTATACTTAATTAAATTACTTCATAATCAACACATAATTTATTTAACTTAATAAATAAATTAATTAAAATATTTATTTAATTCAATAAATATATAAATTCTCTTTACACCAAGTCACATATTTCACAATATATGACGCGTATACACATACACATACTCAAACTCAAAACATCTCATAAAAGAATTTTATTTATTAAATTCTCATTTATAATTCTTAAAAATCCGGGATGTCACACACTTCTTACCGATTAAGATCAGATTTAACTTAGACCAGTTGGCAAAGCTGTATGTGAAGGAGATTGTTGCAAGACACGGAGTTTCAGTGTCAATAGTTTTCGATCGAGATATGTGCTTCATATCAAATTTCTTTAAGCGACTACAAGAATGTATAGGAATGCAGGTAAGAATGAGTACATCATATCAACCTCAGACCGACGGGCAGAGCGAAAGAATGATCCAAATAATGAAGGATATGTTAAGAGCATGCATCATGGATTTCAAAAGAAATTGGGATGATCACATACCGCTAGTGGAATTCGGTTACAACAACATTTACCACGCAAGTATTGGTATGCCGCCTTACGAAGCGTTGTATGGTAGAAAGTGCAGAACTCCATTATACTGGGATGAAGTTGGCAAAAGACAATTGCTAGGACTAGAATTGGTATAACAGACAGCCAAGATCGTCAAGGTGATCCGGACAAGATTGATAGCTGCTCAGGATAGGCAGAAGAAATACGCCGATCCACACCGCAAGAGTATAGAATTTGAATCGGGTAACTTTGTCTTCTTGAAAGTCTCTCCCTGGAAGGGAAAGATCAGATTCGACAAGAAGGAGAAATTGAGCCCGAGGTTCATTAGACCCTTTGAGGGGCTACAAAGAATTGGAGAGGTTGCGTATGAGGTAGCCTTACCTCCGGTGTTAGAGCACATCCACAACGTCTTATATGTTTCAGTGTTACGACCGTATAAACCCGATTACAAACATATTATAGAATATGAACCCTTGCAATTCAAGAAAGACTTATCCTATGAAGAAGTTCCTGTTCAGATTGTTGATATGAAAGAACAAGTTCTCATAAATAAAGTGATACCTTATGTTAAGGTAATTTGGAGGAACCACAACGCTGAAGAAGCTACGTGGGAACTCGAAGAACACATGATGAAAACTTACCCACATTTATTTGCTTAATCTATGTGTAAGCGATTCTGGGGACAAAATCTTTGTAGGGGGGAGAATGTAACGGGACGAATTGATTAAATCGTGATTCTGAGGACAGAATCTTTTTAAGGGGGGGAAAGATGTGATAAACGAGAATTTTGTAATTTATTTTAAATATTTATTGAATTAAATAAATATTTTTGATGATTTATTTATTGAGCTAAATAAATATTTGATGGAATTGTGGTAGATTAATTTAATTATGTGTTACATTGATTAAATTAATGTGGAGTAATTTTATAACTCAAAGTATGAATTTAATTGAGATTATTTAATTAAATGAATTGTTTAATAAGTATAATGTTATTATAATTAATTAGAGATTTAATGATTTATCATAATTAATAAATGAGAATTTTAATTATGTGATGATGTGATTTAATGTGTAATATTACCTTTTATTTAATTCAATTTATATGATATTATTTGATTATTTAAAGTGTGACAACTAAACTATATAATAAACAAGTTAATTAAAATAATGGGAAAGGAGTCTTTTGTTTGCTAACTAAACAAAGTCTTAAGATAGTGGGAGCAGTTAAAACCATTATGGGATTAACTGACACCATTTAACTATCAGTTATATCATATATACATATATTATATATCATATCAGTCATATTATATTCATATCAGAGAAAGTGTCAGAGAGAAAAGAGAGAGTCAAAGAGAGTTTGAGAGAGAGTTTGAAGATTGAAGAAGATATTTGGAGAACTAAAAGAGGATTCATACAATTTAAACAGAGTTAGCAAGGGTAAATTTCTTAATTCTAAGTCTCAATTCATGTCATTAAAGTTTTCTCCATTAACGTATATTCTGAGTTCTCTGATAATTGAATTTCATGAGTCATTGTTTATTACTTGATGTAGACATTTATAATGCATGCATAACCTAATTATATGTGATTTATATCTGTTTTAAAGTAATTAAATCCATATAATCATGTTTAATTGTAGTTTTATGAGTTGCAGAGTATGAACATTTGAATATGGCCTATATGTACAAAATTTCATGCTTTAATTGTTTATTAAACTAAAAATTGATGGTTGATCATGATTATGCATGTTAAAACGAAGAGAACAAAATTTAAACGGACAGATTCGGTGTTATAACAAATCTATAATGAAGGATTTCATGAAAACTAACAAAACTATTAAAAATATCAAAAACATAAAATTTATGTGGTCTAATTTAATTGTTTATGTGATTTAAGTTGATAGAAGCATATTAAGAAAGTTATAAAATATTTCTGTTAAGTTCATAATGTATGGGTAACATTAAATTTATTGTTTGAGCTTAATTTTGGATTTTTTTGGCTTTCCTCTGTGTTCTTCGCGAACAATGTCAGACTGCATTGCGACTCGGCGCTGCAGCGCCGGTTCTGTGAAGAAATCAGGCGCTGCAGCGCCAGGCCAGTGCTGGCTGATGTAGTCATGGCGTGGCAATGTTGGTTCTGTGAAGGAACCCAGCGCTGTAGCGCCAGGCCAAAGCCTTGGCTGACGTGGCACGGCGCCGCGGCGTCGGTTCAATGAAGGAACCAAGCGCTGCAGCACCAGACCAAGCAGCAGGCTGACGCAGGCTCAGCGCTGCAACGCCGGTCCCCAGTACAAACTAGGCGCTGCAGAGCCGGCCAGTCGAATGACCTAGAGAGTTTTGTTTAAATGTTCAAAGTTCAGAAATATATTTTAAAACCTAATGTAATGAACATGATAACGTGTTAAGCATATATTGGGATATTATTAACTTGTCAATGAAGTTTTACGTGATTAATTGATAAGTTAAATACGTGGTTTAAACTCATTATTCGTGAAGTCCAATAACGTGTTCAAGAACTGATGTTTGTGATTCGATGAGTATAATTAGACTTAGAATTAGTTGGTATTGTGAATGTAATGATATGTAGGATTAATTGAGGAACACGAATTATAATTATAGCTTGCGCACGAGGAAAGTTTTCTTTCCTTGATTTATTATCGTTATGCAAGTTTCTAAACCTTACTCTTACGTTACGCAAGTTTATTAACTCTACTTTAATTGAGAAAGTTATCTATTCTTTCATTAAACAAGTTCTTACTCTTGTTTATTCAAGTTCAAGATTCCATATGAGATATTATAATTCTTTTTGAAGCATTACTTCAGTTATACAATACTTATCCAATTGTATACCCTTGAGATTCATTGTTTGATTTAAGCATCATTTATTGTTGAACCTTGTAAGACTAGCGAACCCTTATTCATTTGACTAGTCCATAGTTGATGAGCGTTCTAAATTTTAGAACCGTTATTGAGCTTATCTAAATCAAACTTCCTTTGGTACGGACTCTGATGTCAAACTGAGATGAGCAACCCTTTATAGGGGATTATTTACGTGTTAGCATTGAGATGATGTGCACAAACATGGTACAAAGGGCTGATCTCCCTAAGTACGAGAAGTAGAGTCCATATAGTCTTACGACTGTTAAAGGTTTAAAGTAGAAATACTTGATAACCTGGGACATAGTTCTTAGTCTTATGATCCTCATATGTACTTTTGATTCTTGTATTCATTTCTTGATTCAAAAACTGAGCTTTCTATTATTCCGAATACTTTGATTTTTCAAATGTTATTATTACTGTTATATTGTTATACTTGTGGGCAATCGTTGCTCACTCTTGCATAATAACATTGTAGCTAAGATTGAAAGACTTGACGAGCCTTCCACTAGCAAAGGCAAAGGAAAAGCTAATAAGTGATGAAGACTTGTTATTTGTTTATGAATGTTTTGTTTTAAAACTTATTTGTTTGTTTACGTTTCTACATTGATGTTTAAGGTTAGTTCAACTTGGGATTTATTTATTCAGATGTTGTAACCCCTTAAGGGGGCGATTTCTATTTATTTCATGAGTTGTAATTATTATGGGTAAATAGATATGTTATATTTGGACAATGAACACCAAATCTTGTAAAAATGAAGTACCCGAATTTGGGTGTGTCACAGTTGATCCTCCAACAGTTCGATATCATCTATATAACTCAAAAGTCTATCAAAGGTCAAGGAATTGCAGATCAATTGGCTGAAGCACCATCAGGGAATTTTAAACCCTTGGAAACTTATTTCCTAGATGATGGGATAATGACGATTCAACAACTCCCTTGAGAAAATATAGTCCAACGTTGGAAATTGTACTTTGTCGGAGCCGTAAACATGGAAGGTGCCAGAGCAGGGGCAGTTCTTGTATCTCTTACGGGAGAATAATATCCTACGGCCATCAAGCTACAGTTTTTCAACACCAATAACACAACTGATTATGAAGGCTGTATAATGGGATTGAAACGGGCTGATAAGTGGTTTTATAACCACTTATTTAGATATCAACTCATTTTTATTGTTGCTTAAACTCATGTATTTTGTAGCTTTTCATGCATTTTTACTTTCTTTTGCAGATTACTGTTTAGGAACTTGCCGGGTACATTTTGAGCGTAAAAAGATGGAAAAGTGCCAAAAAGGAGTAAAGCATAAAGATCTAGGCTGTGGCATGTTGATGGGCAGAGCAAAGAGGGAACAGAGCATTGGCATTGGGGGATAAAAAGGAGTAAGAAGGCTGGACTAAAGCATGGGGCAGTATGAATCAATACAGGAATAATGCAGCAGAAATAAAGCAGGAAACTAGACTTTGCAGCCTGCGCAGCTGCGCCGACTTTGGTCTGCTCCCCTGCGCAGCTGCGCCGGTCCAGTTTGTCTGATGACTTACAATTTAAGCTGGCCGCTCGGATTTTGTTTGGGGACAGCAAGGCGGGCTCGGCTGAGGATGATATAAGGGCTTAATTTGCTACACATTAGAGATATCCTCCCTTTTGGGAACTCAAGCCCTAGCTTAGCATTTCTCTTTTCTTCTCTTTTCATTTTCCTTGTATAGATTAGGAGTAGATTAGAGATTAGATTAGTTTATAGTAGTTAGTTTTCTAGGATTTTATTAGACTTGATGGTTAAAACATTTGGATATCATCAAAGATCCAAGCTTGGGGAAAGATCACAGATTTGCATTCTCTATCTCATTACTCTCCTTGCTATCTCATTTTGTATTTGGATGATGTTTATTCATTATGTGGATGGTATATTTGAGTCATTTATGACTTAGATTATATTTTGAGATTCCAATGGAACCTTTTGAGTAGTCTATATTGATTTTCTTCCATGTTGGTTCTTGTTAATTGCAATGTGATTGTCTATTATGATTCATGCTTTCATTTCTTAATTGAGTCATGACCAATTACTGTGATAACCTATGTGGACTTGAAAGACGAAATGTAGGTTTAGATCTAATCGTAGTGGCGGGCGATTGTACGTTCACATGGCGTTGGACATATGATTTGTGCTTAGGATAGATATATACCGAAGCGCCGCTCTTAGTCATTAGAGAACTTAACCTTAAACCCTATTTATTTGTAAACACCATAGACATATAGGAGTTTAGATAATGTGGGTGTTCACGTGCGTCTATCATTTGAGGATTGCACGTGATATGGATTAGGTGCATCGAAAGATGGCCTTCTCTCACTTTCGTGTTTTTGACTAACAAACTGTAACGATTGATTTGACCTAAATGGGAGTCTATTGATTTAGATGAATCATTAGGGGAAATTGGAGTCTCATGCCTTCATTATCTGAATTTGTCCTAGGGTTATTTAGTTTAAATTCAATTCCTTGCCTAGTTTAATTTCAAACTCTTTACCGCCCGTTTAAATAAGATTGAAATGATTATGTGCTAGTGGTTTGGCGACCTTTTATCTGTTATTTATCTGTGGGTATGATATCTGTACTTACACTTTATTATTGTTGACCGTGTATACTTGCACGAATATATTGATCGGTAAAATGACCAACAAGTTTTTGGCGCCGTTACAGGGGACTTAATTGGATAACTGTTTGCCAACATTAGTTTCAATCAAATTAGTCTTAATTTAAACATTTTTATTTTGTTTTAATTCTCTTCCTATATTCTCTTTTCAGGAACAATGGATCTAAATTTCTATCCATGGTGTTACACGAGGCAAGAGCAACCAAGGGAAGTAGGGAATGATGGCGTCGACCCAATTACAACACTTTCAACACAGTTGGAGGTTCTCTCGAGGAAGTTGGATACTGTTTCTGCCCAGCAGAATCGAGAGACGGTAGTGACTTATAACTATGGTGCTGGAATCGACACGAGCCAACAGGATCCCATCAGTTATGGACAAGAGCAGTATGGGGGTGAGTACTTCCACAACGAATATCCCAATTATCAGCAAGATTGGGGGTATCACCCAAACTCTTCAGCAAGCTATCAAGACCAATACTGCAAGCAAAGTCCCATATATGTACCAGACCCCACTTATCAATCTCCATGTTTACAAGAAAAATAGTCACTAAGGGAAGTCCTGTATAGGAGTTTAGCAAACTAAGAGGAGATGCTTAGGAGCCAAGAACTATCAAACCAGAATTTTCAAAATCAGATGGCCCTAATCAACAACACTCCAACCAGTGAGACTCAGTACATGGATTTCGAGGCTGAAACAGAAAAGGCAAGATTAGAAAATTTGTGGGGAAACTCCACAACATCGATAAAGGAGATCTTGATTAAGCAAGCAAAGTCGATTGAGAATCTTCAGAATTGGGCGGAGCAGATTAGCATGGCTTTAAGGAAGAAGGAAGTGTTTTAGCACGAGACGCAAATGCAAAATCTTCAGAGTCAAGTACCTCCAATGACTGTAGTCGTAAGTAATGACCCTCAGAATACTTGGTGCTATGATATGGGTGCAGAAACTGATGAAGAACCAAAAGTGCACTTGCAACTGGACGAACAGAAGGCAATGGATATAGAGGAGACGATTGGGGATGTGGAAAAGTATGAACCAACCGTGACAATACTCCAAGAGCCTTCTCCGCCGAAGTTTGAGACTCCAGTGAAGTTTGCACATCCTTTCCCCCTTTGTAGCCACATCACAAATATGGATCTCGATTATATGAGAGAGTCCGCATTCTTGAAACTATGGTGGTCAGTAGAAGAGAGAATAGAAGAAGAGGAGCCAGTTGTGTTCGGTGAACCTCAATGTCCCAACCATTTCAAGAACACAACAGAAGCAGTGCCTATCCCCCCGACCTTTAGTACGGGGTATTCTTATACACATCATATGCTAGGTAGTTTAAATCCGAAGCCTTATCTATTGGGAAGCCTCCAAGCTCACACGACAATTTTAATGGATGGAGGGTTTCTCCAATATTGTCGGGGGATCGGATAGTCGTCTCAGACACAGTCCAGCTGATGGACTATAAACTGAGCGCTCGATGGGAGGCACCCCATCATTTCTCTCTTTTCCCTCCTTGTTTAATTCTAATTACTTATCTACATCTTCTCCCCCTTGTTTAATTCTTATTAGTTTAATATTTAGTTTAAAATTTTTAAATGCTCGTAGATTTAGGAACTCAGTGCCTTCATTTTTGAACTTAGGCATATGGGCATATATTTTTGGGACTTAAACAGTATTAGACATATTTTTGAAGCACGAGCATGTTGCATATACGCACATATAGGAGTTTTTGGGAATTCACACGCACATATCTTTCTAGGTTTCATTCTCCTAATTGTAAATAGTGAATATTTAGTTTTGGTGTTTTATAGGGCTTAATAAATGTATATGTCTTTCTCAGGTCAATGTTGCTGGATTGAATGAAAAGCTCAAGACCCGCGCGGCCGCACCTCTCATAAACTAGGCATGATTTAAGGAAATGGCAGATTTTGGGGGCACCACTTCATGTCAATTATCAACAGCAGCTAAGCCTCAGTCTCTTTAATCCCAAACACTCAAGTTCCTTCAAACAATCCCCCATCTCTTCCATCTCATTCAATCCTCCTTCACAAATCCCCTCCAACACAAGCCTTAGTTTCGAAAACCTCCTACCTCCTCAATCCAAAGTACCAATCCACCCATCAACCTCATCATCTCAAACTGATCAATTGAGACAGTGAGTGTGGGTTCGAGAGCAGAGCAAGACTAATATTGAGTTGGGTTGGTTCGTTGAGTACAGTGTTGAGCGGGGTTTATTTTGCCAGAGCGGAGAGACGGGGGAGACTTTTGAGAGGACGAGGGCGACGACGAAGCCGAATAGGGGAGTTTTTTTTACCTTTACCTTCAATGAGGACATTGAACATTTTAAGTTAGGGGGTATTGGTTTCGTTTTGCATGTAGTTAGTTCATTTCATGTTATGTCAGTTCATATAGTTGCATCTTAGGTTATATTATGTTAAAATTTGTCAAAATTTTAAAATTTTTGTGTTGTTTTTGCATTCTGTGTTAGAGTATACTACATGAATCCAGGTTAAAGTTGGTTTGTTATTCAGTTGGCCTGTGAGGAAACTGAAATCACTTGATTTTTGAATTGATCTGAAACTTAAGCTTGCGTATAATGTCATATATGTAAATCCTTATCTGTCAGATACTGTGTAGCCAGTTAGCACGATAGAGTAACCACCATGACATGCTTAGTTTAAAATTTTCACATACTTGTCTTCTGGTGGGAAATCTGTGTTTTAATGAAAGAGTTTCAGTTCTCATATGATAATAACTAGACTGTAAAAAGCTTATGTTTAGGGGAAAAAAGGAGGAATGCATGTTATGAGGGGAGATGGAGCGTAAGACGCACTCCCCTATGAAAAAGAAAAAAAAAGAAAAAGAAAAGAATAGATTCAGAAAAGAGAAGAAAATATAGAATAAACACTTCGGCTACGTCGAATCATGTGGACTTTGATATTCAGCAAGTAAGCCCTAGGGGTGTCTCTAAACCCAGCGCCCTAAGGCCGTCTGGTCTGGGAGTCGTTGGTCGAAAGCTCGCTACACGGATATCATTGAAAAGCCTAAGAGGACTAGGCATTGCACAGTCGAATGTGTGTTCGTGAGTAAATAAATAGAATAATAAACCCCCCTGTGAACTCTTAGCTTATGTAATGCATAGTCTGAGTTAGAAATTATCTGATTTACTGCTGTTCATGAGTTAAAAATTATTTTTCCCTCAAAGAAGCATAGTATGTGATTTATTTGTTCTAAAGCATGTTTAATGGTTCCTAGGCACACAACGCACATACATCAGTGCTGACAGATTTTGATTTGCAAAGATATGCTTTTGGTTTTGTCTTGGGTAGCTTATCTATTTGATTTGCCTGTGATTTTTCTGAGGCATTGCATTTGAATATCTATTCTGATAGAAACCTGGATTCACCTTCATTCTAGTGTAGGTTGCATACATTCTAGTTACTTACATTGCATCTGTGTTTTGTTTTGTTTGTGTTACTTAAGGGCAAACAACGTTTAAATTTGGGGGTATTTGATAAGTAGTTTTCTAACCACTTATTTAGATATCAACTCATTTCTATTGTTGCTTAAACTCATGTATTTTCGTAGCTTTTCATGTATTTTTACTTTCTTTTGCAGATTTCTGTTTAAGAACTCGTCGGGTGCATTTTGAGCTTAGAAAGATAGAAAAGTGCCAAAAAGGAGCAAATCATAAAGATCTAGGCTGTGGCATGTTGATGGGCAGAGCAAAGAGGGAACAGAGCATTGGCATTGGGGGATAAAAAGGAGCAAGAAGGTTGGACTAAAGCATGGGGCAGCATGAATCAATACAGGAATAATGCAGCAGAAATGAAGCAGGAAACCAGACTCTATAGCATGCGCAGCTGCGCCGGCTTTGGCCTGCTCCCCTGCGCAGCTGCGCTGGTCCAATTTGTCTGTTGACTTTCACTTACAGCTGGCCGCTCGAATTTTTTTTGGGGCAGTAAGGCAGGCTCGGCTGGGGATGATATAAGGGCTTAATTTGCTACACATTAGAGATATCCTCCCTTTGAGGAACTCATGCCCTAGCTTAGCATTTCTCTTTTCTTCTCTTTTTATTTTCCTTGTATAGATTAGGAGTATATTAGAGATTAGATTAGTTTATAGTAGTTAGTTTTCTAGGATTTTATTAGACTTGATGGTTGAAACATTTGGATATCATCAAAGATCCAAGCTTGGGGAAAGATTGCAGATTTGCATTCTCTATCTCATTACTCTTCTTGCTATCTCATTTTGTATTTGGTTGATGTTTATTCATTATGTGGATGGTATATTTGAGTCATTTATGACTTAGATTATATTTTGAGATTCCAATGGAACCTTTTGAGTAGTCTATATTGATTTTCTTTCATGTTGGTTCTTGTTAATTGCTATGTGATTGTCTATTATGATTCATGCTTTCATTTCTTAATTGAGTCATGACCAATTACTGTGATAACCTATGTGTACTTGAAAGACGAAATGTAGGTTTAGATCTAATCGTAGTGGCGGGCGATTGTACGTTCACATGGCGTTGGACGTATAATTTGTGCTTAGGATGGACATATACCGAAGCGCCGCTCATAGTCATTAGAGAACTTGACCTTAAACCCTATTTATTTGTAAACACCATAGACATATAGGGGTTTAGATAATGTGGGTGTTCACGTGCGTCTATCATCTGTGGATTGCATGTGATATGGATTAGGTGCATCAAAAAATGGCCTTCTCTCACTTTCGTGTTCTCGGCTAACAAACTGTAACGATTGATTGGACCTAAATAAGAGTTTATTGATTTAGATGAATCATTAGGGGAAATTGGAGTCTCATGCCTTCATTATCTGATTTTACCCTAGGATTATTTAGTTTAAATTCAATTCCTAGCCTAGTTTAATTTCAAACTCTTTACCGCCCGTTTAAATAAGATTGAAATGATTATGTGCTAGTGGTTTGGCGACCTTTTATCTGTTATTTCTCTGTGGGAACGATATCTGTACTCACACTTTACTACTTGTTGACCGTGTATACTTGCACGAATATATTGATCGGTAAAACGACCAACACTGGCCCAATCCTTGAGTATCAAACGGTTACTGGTCTTTGGGGATTTCGAGTTGGTCATTAAACAAACCACCGGGGTGTATCATACCAAAAAATTACATTTGCTGCACTATCATCGGCAAGTTATCAAGGTGGCTATGGAGTTTGAAGAAATAACTTTCATCCACATCCCTCGAAGTAGGAATGACTTTGCTGATGCATTTGCAATATTGGCTTCCTTTATCCATATATCTGATCGGATGGAAATTCCTGACATCAAATTTGCAAGCCAAAAAGCCCCGGCATATGGGAATTACATTGGAAAAGTATCAGATGAAATACCTGCTATCAAGTAGCCTTGGTACCAGGATATAAAAGAATATCTATGAGATAGATCTACTCCCGTCGGTGCATGTCAAGTTGAAAGGAAGAGGATTCATAAGATGGCTATGAAATTTTATTTGAGCGAAGACGCACTTTATAAAAGGGATGTTAGAATAGGCCTTTTAAGATGTCTGGATAAAGATCAAGCCTAAAGACTCCTAAATGAAGTCCATAGTGGAGTGTGTGGTCCATACATAAGCGGTCCTTTACTTGCCAGAAAGATATTGAGAACATGGCATTACTGGATCTCTCTCAAAGCTGACTGTGATGATCATGTCAAAAGATGTTATCAATGCCAAGTCCATGGAAACATTATCCAAGCGCCTCCGAACGAATTGCACTGCATGAGTTCGCCGTGGCCCTTTTCCATATAGGGAATGGACGTGATTAGGCCAATAGAACCCAAATCCAACAATGGTCATTGATTCATCTTCACCATGATTGATTACTTCACCAAATGAGTAGAGGCTGTCTCCTTTTCCAAAGTCACCAAAAAGGTAATCATTGGTTTCATTCGAAATAATATTATCTGTCGATATGGACAACCGGAGGTGATTGTGTTAGACAATGCCAAGAATCTAAACAACCAGATGATGAAAGAATTATGCTGTAAGTTTTAGATCAAGCATCTTAATTTCGTCATCTATCGTCCCAAGATGAATGGTGTTGTCGAAGAAGCCAACAAGAATATCAAGAAAATCATGCAAAAATGTCTGCCAATCATAAGGGATGGGCTAACTTATTGCCTCTGACTCTGCTAGCCTATAGAACGTCAATGCGCATTTCTACTGGGGCTCCCCCCTACTCATTAGTCTATGGCATGGAAGCATTACTCCCCATCGAAGTAGAAATGGAGTCATTGAGGGTGTTAAAAGATGCTCAGATGGAAGAAAACCAGTGGTTGCAAGAGCGGTACCACCAGTTATCTCTAATAGATGAGAAAAGGGCTACAACTATCTCTTATGGGCAATTATATCAGTAGAGGATTGCTCTGTCATATAACTAGAAAGTCCGGCTCCAATAATTCAAAGAGAATGACTTGGTATTGAAGAAAGTCCTTGTCAATCAAGATGAAGCCAAAGGAAAGTTTGCCCCGAATTGGGAAGGCCCATTCATTGTCAGAGAAGTGTTGACAGGAGGAGCCATCAGATTGCAAGAAATGGATGAGGAAGAATTCCTTTAGCTTATCAATTCAGACACCGTGAAAAGGTACTATGTCTGAGTCACCTACAAACTGCCATTCGGGTCCTGTAATTAATCAAATCAAGTCTTTACTGCAAAGGCTTGAAGTACGAATGACCTGATCTCCCTCAACCACTGGAGTACGTAGGCAACCATCTATGGTGCGGTCAAACAACCCAAAAAAAAAAACCAAAAATTTACTCAAACCAAGAAAAAACCCAAAAAATAAAAAATCCATTTACCAAACCGTTCAGGATAAGCCTGAACTACGAATGACCTGATCTTTCTCAACCACGGGAGTATGTAAGCAGCCATTTATGGCGAGGTCTAACCTTCAAGAAAAAAAATAACACTTTTGAAAGCCAGTCCCAAGATACCAAACCTTATACAAAACACAAATACTATCAAACCTCCCTAATCAACAGACCCTTCTGAGATACTCTCTGACATCTCAATGTCAATCCATCAAGGAAAAGTTAATGATACATCAAGAAAGCAAGTTATGGAAAAAGTGGTAATCATTCAGCAATGATAAAACATATCCAAAAGGGAAGTGAATCAAAATATATTTCTTTGCCATATAATACTGTTTAATATATACAATATATCCTGTACATGATAAAAATGGCTGACCTAGTCTATGCAGGAAAATAAAAGCTAGTCTATAAACCCGCAGATAAATGGGATAACAAGTCCAACATAGCATCCGTCTCAGAAGATGGAGATGCATCTGTGAGCTCCTGCCCTAAGGTCTCTATGCGAGCTAGAAGATCCACAGCCATCTGTATAATGCTACCATGATCATCTATCAATTAACTCATATCTGTAACAATACTATATGTGTAGGATCTAAGTGCAGTACTATCAGCAATGTAAGCATC
Source organism: Panax stipuleanatus (assembly GCA_020205555.1). Lineage (NCBI taxonomy): Eukaryota > Viridiplantae > Streptophyta > Magnoliopsida > Apiales > Araliaceae > Panax > Panax stipuleanatus. The sequence goes on from CM035116.1 coordinate 2,984,735, forward strand.
CCGTGTAGCTCGAGCCTCATCCTGCTCAACAAAAATTACTTCCCGAGCAGCTCGAGCATTTTCCCTCTCAACAAAAGCTGCGTCCCAAGTAGCTCGAGCATCATCCCTCTCAACAAAAGCAGCATCCCGGCCAGAAATGGCTGTCAATATCAGCGCTCTAGCCTGATCCCTCTCAAAGGTCATCCGAGCTAAAGACTCTACAAGAGATGGATCCATGGCAGTAGAAGTGCTAGGGGGTCACTGACCAAAGCTGCTGTCAAACCAGCAAATAACTCATCCTCGGTAGGAGAATCAGGGTCCTCTATAGGCTCCTCCTCATCATAATCAATACTCGGCTCTGAGTGAACAACTATAGCCGATGCAATGTCTGCCTTTAGCCATGTAGAGTACTCTAAAGAATCAAAAAATCATCCCCCTCGCGACAAGTCCAATAATCATAAATCCTAGTCAAGTCATCGGTTGACAGAGACGAAGCTGATAGACGTTGATCCAAAGCCCCATCAAAGTGGTGAATATCCTGAAACTGATCAAACTATCCCATGACAGCCAGTGGATAATATGTGGTCACCCCTCTCAAACCAGCCAGGGGTAGATAATCCATGACAACTGTATAAGTAATAAAGCTATAAGGAGAGGTTAGTCCTGAACAGGATAAAATCGTAAATGGATCCTCGTCATAAAAGCTAACCAAGATGCTGCGTCTGTATACTCAGCAGACTAAAAAGGATAAGATATGGCTATCTCATGAGTAAAATAGTACCTATGATGTCTAAAAGTGCCGATCGATATCAAATGGGTCATTAACCACACGTATAATAATACATCACTCCCCCTGAAGAACCTCACATGATGGGTATGGCAAAGTGTGGCCTACTTCAAAGTCTCTGCCAATATCATAGGTAAGATGGTACAACCCTCTCTTAGAGCACGAACCACTATAATCAGGCCAATTTCTAGATGGTCCATGTATAGCGGCATGTACAAGTAAGTTGTGACGCACATCAACAGAATATCTACGCGGGTAATCTGCCACTCACCTGCAGTGATAGTGAAGTCTCCTGAGTGTCGTGCATAGCTGTCTAGCAAGCCAAATCGATTAATCAAGAAATCCAAGGACACCACATACCCTGAAGTGATCTCATCCACGATGACTCTGCGCCGTAAGCCGGTTAGTGTCATAAACTGTCGCCTCATATCACCGGTGGCCATCGTAGCACAAGGCTAATCCAACGGCAAATGAATAATGCGCTCATACTGCTCTAACGTAGGAGTCAGCTCGTTGATACCAAACCTGAAGACCTGTCTCTCAGGTATCCAACAAGATAGCATGCCATCTACAAAGGCCAGTGGTACCTGGAATGCCAGGATGGTCATTGAATGTCTCAACATCTGATCAACTATTGCCTTATCTGTGGGAGGCAAACTATTATACCATGATCTCAAAGAGGAGGCTATCAATGTGGGTGGAGTGTGCTCAATCCTACTTACGGTGGATGAAGACATCTGTAGAACCGTATCATAAGACCATCCAGGTGTCAATGCTAAACTTACCTATATGAATGCATATCCATGACATAATGCATGTGTCATGATGAATGATAAATGATAAATGATAATAGGATGTAATAGATAGGAAATATTATACATACATTGCTAAATACACTATCTAATAAAAGTATTATCTTTGTCTGCCACTAAAAAGAAAATATAAAAAGTATAGGGAAAGGGGGCACAGCCACCCAATGACTAACAGAGGCCTAACAAAAGAGATAACGAGAAATGGGGCACAGCCGCCCAACTACTAACAGAGGCCTATCAAAAGATATAGCGAGAAACCTATTAAAATAAATCTATGATATCTATATCACCTAGTCGATCAACCTGCTCCAACTCCTCTTGAGTCACTAAATCTCTGCCAGAAGGGATGTCGGGTCAATAGAGAGGGGGATCTGCGCCAGTAAAATTGCCAGAATATAGACCACCTAAGGGGCCAGCACCGGAACTGGATGGATCAAAAGAATCTGCCTCCGAAGGATCTCTGCCAAGGTGCCTGATAAAAAAGTGTGCCCGATCCAATCGCTGGGTCAAGCTCGTAATCTGCTCCAAGTGAGTGGGCTCTCGAATGCAGGCTATCCAGCCTATCATCATCCAGTAACTATGTCTGCCATGAACTGAGTGGCACGGGTCTAAGCCTCAATGGTGCTAGGAAACCACCAGCAGTAGAAAGCCTCCTGAGTGATAGGACCCTCTGATAATGTGAAGCCATCTAAGCCCATCATGGTAATGTCTACAACCGACTGAGATAGGGACCATTGTCGTCTAGTAGGAGGAAAGAATGGAATACGAATATCCCCTGTGATGCTCTTAATAACATGCTCTCCCAAGTAGATCTCCCAGCCTCCATCAGTCAAGAGAGGCATTCGAAGAGTGGATAATACATACTTTACCCCGGTCAAAAATCCATCCTCAAAATCGACTGTCAGATGATCAGGGATATAAGGAACCCACGTGATAATAGTGGCATTCAATAACTCCAACTGCAAGAGGGAATGAGTAAGCCCCTCTACTACAGGGACCTCTGTAAAGGTGGAATAATGCCATCGCCGTCCTTGCAGATAGGTCTGCAGACCTAGAGTAGTAGCCAAGCGTAGGCAAGGGAACTTCTCATATGCCCAAAATTGAAATTAGAAAGATCAAATGTCCTCAGTGATAAAGATTGGCAACCCAAATGAGGGAAATTAAAAGATGAAAAAGAGATTACTCACCAGTAGAAATGGGAAAAAGCCTAGCCAAGCCTTTGTCACGCCCTTAGAGAGTAGGCACATCCCACGAAGGAAATAGGCAAATGTGAATGAGCCCTAGTCAAAATCCCTGATGCATTCCACATCACGAGTGGTGCTAACCCAAGCAAAAGAGACCGTCGAGGAGTTGTCCTCTATGAAACAACCCCTGATGATGACCAAGAATAGTCGCCGAAGAATGCGATCTCTAACCCTCTGATCATCAGGCAGAGGCTCAGTAAAAGTCCCACTCGTGGCATCCACACTCAAGGGACCAGAGCAGAAAGTCCGACCCTTGAAGGCCATAGCAGGAACTCCTAAGAGAGATCAAACTGCAGCTGGTGAAATGTCAGCCACCAAAGGCACCGGTGCTCTTGTAAACTCCAACCACATAATGAACCGCCAGTCAATCGGGGTCATCATCACCTCACAGTCCAATAAATAGAGAGACTGGGTATGGTGGAACCAGCACTCAGATAAAGCCCACAGATAACCCCAAGGGCAACGACGGGGAGGAAAAGAGAAGAAGGCCTCAAAACCCCAAGAGTGGACGAAGGCCTGGTACTCCGGATGGAGGGTCTGGTACAAGGAATGAATACTAAACCAGTTCCCTCTAGGCTAAGTGAAGTCGGGAACCAGCATCAAATTGCAAATCAAGATTAAGATATTGTCCCGAAAATAGAAAAAGGAAGAAATTCCAAAATAAAAACTTTTGTTACCTCATTCGCATGGAGATAGATCGAAGGATGGCGTCTCAAATCCTCCAAAAGATCTAAAATCGTCACGATGATAGCTTGAAGCTCCCGATGCGGGGTAGTAGAAGAAGGAGCAGGATCCACAACAGGGACATCCTCCTCCTCGTCCACGTCATCCGGCCTATCAACCCGGATAAGACGAATCACTGACTCAGTCAACCGACGAGGCTGCCGGGCTGGACGAGGCTGAGGGACATCAGAAGCTCTCCTCCTCACACTTGCAGAGACCCTGCGAGAGCTGCTCGGTATATCTGAATCCATAACTTGAACAAAATCTCTAAATCACCTCAGAAAGGGTGAGGTAAGTTTCAAGCTTATTAAATCATGGTTTTATGCATAGTCTAAGTCCTAAAACATGCATTTGTTTAACATAAATCCCAATAGAGTTAAAATTGCATGTTCATTATGAAAGTAGTATGCATACAAGCCAATCATGTATGATGATAAAGCATATACTTTGTAAACGATCTTATTTATTTATTAATAAAAGTATTTATTTATTAAATGCATTTAATTATCTACATGATGCTGTTTTTATAATATGTAAATAACCCATAGTTTTAAGCAATGCTTTTATAATCATGATGTTGATCATGCTAATGAGATCTAAATTCTTAGAAACCTTAAAACTAAAATAGTTTCCAATTGTTGGATTACTAAAAAGGGGATTAGTAAATCCGGATAGATTGGTACATATGTTGTTTGCTCATTAGATGAGGATGATTGATCTCATGATTATTTGTGTGGAGACACTAAAGCAAGTATGTAGGTGTTTATTGGAGAATAAGTACACTAAACGTGACTCGCTAAGGAATACCTAATGGAGTTTTACTCGCCTGTCAATAGGAATTCCTAATGTGATAGTAGTACAAATGATCCTCAGACTTGAGATCATCATAGTATCTTGTGTGTAATGAATTATACTTTGACTTATTTCTTAAGACCCTTAGGGTATATCAAACGATATGCTTGGTGTTGGGTTTGTACGAAATAGTGATGCAATCAAATTGCAAAAATTAGCGGAAGCATGGTATATTAGTGTTTAAAAAAATTTCTACAAAACCATTATCCGGATCATCCTTTATGCAAATTATTAATTTAAAACGATAAATAAGAAGTTATGGAATCATACCCTTGTAAAACGAAGCTTTCACAGGTACGAGTTCAACTCCTTGTTCTTCGTGATCTCCTTGAATTTTCAGGTTAGATTCCTTCCTTTGATCAACGTTAGCCACCCAAGTGTTTGGCCTCTAGAGGTGATCCACCAAAGAAGATGAATTATCAAGAAGGAAGGGTGGTTGGCTTAGTTTTCTATCCTCTATAGAAAAGGAGTACTCTCCAACAATTGGAATTGTCTCAACTGATATCTATTATAAGACTCCTCTTATATAGATATTGGTCAACCCTTCTAATCCTATTAGACATGGAATTTCTTTTAATTAATTAAACTCCTTTAATTAATTTAGGCTTCCCACCACATGGGGAATAATTAATTAAATTCATTTAATTAATTTGTCTCCTAATCTTATTAGGAATAAATGAGAGTACTAATATTAAATTAATTACTAAACTCCTTTAGAAATTAAAATAATAATAATTGTAATAATATTAATAAGACTCCTCTTATTAATTTATATTTAACATTTCCAAAATATTAAATAATAAACATTAAGCTATTTAATTTATTCTATCACTATAGATTAAATTAATTACACTTAATGCATTATTACGATTATGCCATTACCTTTTTAAATAACTATTCTTCCTTTTATGGTGTGACCCTTTAGGTTCTCTATATTAAACCGGTTGTGAATAAATCAATTAGAACAATTCTAATCTTATTTAAATAAATAAATTAAACTAATAATCTATTTAAATAAATAATATTTATTCTACAATAGGGATAAGCCTCCCTAGCGATCAACGACTTTCTAGATAATATAGATTTCAACATTAATCATAAAAGAACCTGTGAGTAAATATTTACCATACAATTCAATCCTTCCACCATACAATGTCCCAATTAAATATAAGACATGAATTTACTGTCAAGTCTTATTTTATTTAATTATATGTATTTCGATTAGAAAATGCACAACTCCAAATAATGCAAATTAGAAACTCCTTTCTAATTTTATTTTACCTTGGCCAAGGATTCCTGTGTTGTCATTTAACGAATCACATAGGACATATCTCCTCTTTTACTAGAGGTGGTAGATTCTTTATTGATCATTCATTATCTCCATATATAACTCATTATACCCAAGCATACCCTTTTATATACCCTAAAGGACTTTAAGGAATAAGTCAAAGTATAATTCATGACATACAAGATACTATGATGATCTCAAGTCCAAGAATCACTTGTACTATTATCACATTAGGAATTCCTATTGACAGGCGAGTAAAACTCCATTAGGTATTCCATAGCGAGTCACGTTTAGTGAACTTATTCTCCAATAAGCACCTACATACTTGCTTTAGTGTGTCCACACAAATGATCATGAGATCAATCATCCTCATCCAATGAGCAGGCAACATATGTACCAATCTATCCGAATTTACTAATCCCCTTTTTAGTAATCCCACGATTGGGAACTATTTTAGTTTTAGAGCTTTCTAAGAATTTAGATCTCATTAGCATGATCATCATCATGATTCTAAAAGCATTGCTTAAAACTATGGGTTATTTACATATTATAAAAACAGCACCATGTAGATAATTAAATGCCTTTAATAAATGAATATTTTATTAATAAATAGATAAGATTGTTTACAAAGTACGTGCTTTATCATCATACATGATTGGCTTGTATGCACACTACTATCAATCTCCCACTTGCACTAAAGCCAATCGCCATGGTATCTCATACCCATCTTCTCTAAGTGACGATCAAACTGTTGTTGTGTTAAAGCTTTAGTAAATGGATCTGCAATGTTGTCTTGAGAGTCTACACGCTCCAAGGTGACGTCTCTTCTTTCAATGATCTCCCTGATCAAGTGAAATCGCTGCAACACGTGTTTAGATTTTTGATGAGACTTTGGTTCCTTAGCCTGTGCAACTGCTCCTGTGTTGTCACAGTAAACGGGAACTGCTTCTCCAATGCTAGGAACCATACCAAGTTCAGTTATGAACTTCTTCATCCAAATAGCTTCCTTTGCAGCTTCACTTGTAGCTATATACTCTGCCTCTGTCACTGAATCAGCAACTGTTTGCTGCTTGGAACTCTTCCAACTCACTGCGCCTCCGTTCAAGGTAAAAACATACCCCGAAATAGATTTACTGTCATCTTGGTCCGTTTGAAAACTTGAGTCTGTGAAGCCCTCGAGTTTTAATTCAGACCCACCGTAGACAAGAAAAATATCCTTAGTCCTTCTCAAGTATTTTAGGATATTCTTCACTGCCTTCCAGTGCTCTTCTCCTGGATTCGACTGGTATCTGCTCGTTACACTAAGTGCATGAGCAACATCCGGTCTAGTACATATCATACCGTACATGATCGATCCTATTGCAGAAGCATAAGGGATCTTACTCATACGGGCTCTCTCCTCAGGTGTCTTTGGGGCCTGTTTCTTAGAGAGATGTATTCCATGGCTCATCGGCATGAGACCTCTTTTGGAATCTTCCATGCTAAATCTCTTTAGCATTGCATCAATGTACGTTCCTTGGGATAAACCAAGCATCCTTTTAGATCTATCTCTATAGATCTTTATCCCCAAAATATAGGATGCTTCTCCAAGTCGTTCATGGAGAAGTGTTTAGATAACCAGATTTGAATCGATTGTAGCATAGGAATGTCATTCCCTATCAGTAATATATCATCAACATATAATACAAGGAATGAAAATGCGCTCCCACTAACCTTCTTGTACACACATGGTTCATCGTCGTTTTTGATAAAATCAAACTCTTTGATTGTCTCATCAAAACAAATGTTCCATCTACGAGAAGCTTGCTTCAATCTATAAATGGATCGTTGCAACTTACAGACTTGATTTGTTCCAACCTTTGAAACAAATCCCTCTGGCTGTGTCATATACACATCCTCCTCAAGTTTTCCATTGAGGAAGGCCGTTTTCACGTCCATCTGCTAGATCTCATAGTCGTTATAAGCTGCAATCGCAAGCAAAATCCGAATGGACTTGAGCATAGCTACTGGTGAAAAGGTTTCATCATAGTCAACTCCTTGTCTTTGTTTGAAACCTTTTGCAACCAGTCGGGGCTTATAGGTCTCTACCTTGCCGTCCGCTCCAGTCTTTCTTTTAAAGACCCATTTACACCCAATAGGCTTAATGCCTTCAGGTGGTGAAACCAAAGTCCATACTTTATTTTCATACATGGAGTCCATTTCGGATTTCATGGCTTCAAGCCATTTCCCTGAGTCTTTATTACTCATAGCCTGTTTGTAATTCAATGGATCATCATCATTCATGATGTGTACCTCATCATCATCCTCTATAACGAATCCATACCTCTCAGGTATCTTCGGTACTCTTCCAGATTTACGAACAGGGTGTGGTATAGTAGGTTCTTCTACTTAGTCAGGTACCTGACTTTGATCCATGGTAATTTGTGATTCTTGAACTTCTTCAAGATATATCTTACTCCCACTGACCCCTTCATGGATAAACTCCTTTTCCAAGAAGGCAGCATGTTTCGCAACAAACACCTTTTGATCAGTTGGATGATAGAAATAATACCCTAAAGTTTCTTTAGGGTATCCCACAAATGTACACTTATCGAATTTAGTCTGTAGCTTATCATTTTCAAACTTTTTGACATAAGCTGGGAAACCCCAAGTCTTAACATGCTTAAGATTTGGTTTCCTCCCCTTCCACATCTCATATGGAGTCTTTGGGCGGATTTGGTAGGTACCTTGTTAAGTAGGTATGCAGCCGTTTCTAGGACATATCCCCAGAAAGAAATTGGAAGGTCAGTAAAACTCATCATGGATCGAACCATGTCTAACAGTGTTCGATTTCTCTTTTCAGATACTCCATTTAACTGTGGTGTACCTGGAGGATTCCATTGTGAGATTATACCATTTTCTTTGAGACAATTGAGAAACTCACCGCTTAAGTATTCTCCACCTCGATCTGATCGAAGTATCTTTATACTCTTGCCCGTTTATTTCTCTACTTCACTTCTGAACTCTTTGAACTTTTCAAATGATTCTGACTTGTATTTCATTAAATACACATATCCAAATCTTGAGTGATCATCAGTGAAAGTAATAAAATAAGAATACCCACCCCGTGCACTTGTTGTCATAGGTCCACAAACGTCTGTGTGAATCAATGCCAACAACTCTGTAACTCTTTCTCCTTTTCCACTAAAAGGAGATTTAGTCATTTTACCCATGAGACAAGATTCACAAGTTGGATATAATTCATAATCAGATAACTCAAGGAGCCCATCTTTATGCAACTTGGATAATCTTGTTTCATTGATATGACCGAGTCTACAGTGCCACATGTAGGTATAATTAATATCATCTCTTTTCCTTTTCTTAGTTTGTTCAATTTGAAAAATATTTTCGTGTATGTCAAGTGTATAAAGTCCATTTCGCAAATTTCCAACACCATATAAAACATCGTCTTTGTAAATAGAACTATTGTTCTTTATAACAACGTTAAATCCTTCCATATCCAATACAGAAATTGAAATAATATTTTTAATAATATTCGGAACATAATAACAATTATTAAGATAAATGGACTTGCCCGAAGGCATTGCTAAATAATAAGTTCCTACAGCTAATACAGCAACCTTTGCTCCATTCCCTACTCGTAGGATCACCTCATCATTGTTCAGCTTTCTACTTCTGACCAGTCCCTTCACATTATTACATATGTGAGAACCACAGTCGATATCCAATACCCAAGTAGAATTTTGACTTTCTGAAAAATTAATTTCAATCATGAACAAACCTTGATTGGAAGTCGAAGCTTCTCCAAGCTTCTTCTTTGCCAGAAACTTCTTGCAGTTCCTCTTCCAATGACCCGGCTCGTTGAAATGGAAGCACATTCCTTTGCTAGCTGGATCAGATTTCTTTTGTTCCTTTATGTTCAGTTTGCCCTTGGTCATCCGAGATCGGAAGAGCTCCTTAGATATCTCATATCTAGCAGTCCTACTTTGTTCACCATACAACTCCTTGAGGTGAATCAACATAGTAGGAGCATCCATGTTTTCGTGCTGACGCTGAAGCTCGTTATTCATGGATGCGAGCATGATGCATTGAGCCACAGATGCATCATCTTGCCACTTTACAATGGTGGCAATCTCTTCCTCAGAGGCTGTTTCTGGAACAGTTCCAGGGACAGGTGAGTTTAAGACATAAGAAATCTTTTCAGCAGTGAGAACTATTCTCAGATTTCTTAGCCAGTCCGTATAATTCGGCCCGGTAAGCTTATTAGCATCAAGTATGCTTCGCAGTGAAATTAGTGATTTTGACATTTTTAAAATTCTGCATGTGAAAAATAACATTTTAGCAAACATTCATTTTATTAATTTTGCATACCAAAATAAATTTAGGTCTTTATTTTAAATTGGTATCTCCCACTATTTTTATCAAACTATATTACCCTCACTTATATAGTTCGGCAACATCTAATTAAAGATTTGCTAGTGAGAATAAGGATCCCATGTCAAATGTATATAACCTTGTGGATAGCACAACAAGTGATATACAAATAAATAGGTAGACAACTCTTGTCAATTACATCACTATATAACTTCTTTTATTTTGCCTCTTAAATCATAATGGTCAGGTGTGTGCACATCCGAACTAAAATGATTTAAGTTAAGTCCATCCTAGCACTTCCATAAATTCAAAAAAGAAAAATATTCGTCCTTGTGGATAGCACAACAAGACTAGATCGTTCAATTTTCTTGATAAGCATCAAATGTGATTAATTAACATCTTAAATATGCAATACTCGCCTTGTGGATAGCACAACAAGCTCATATTAAATATTTAATACTCTATTAATTTATCATGCCAGAAGGCGACGTTCGATATTCCAAATATCATTTGAACGCTTCGGACTTAATATTATTTCTTTGAGGGTTTGTTATTATTTGTCTCATCTTGTTTAGCGCGCATGCACATATATATAAAATACGCGTCATTTTATTAAACATGCGAAGCTTGTTTGCATAAAATATAATATATATATATATATATATATAATATTTAGCATGCAATATAGAATACTATATTCTACCCGGATTGATTATGGACTTTTATTCTAGTTTGGTTCACTAGAGCCACCAAGTGAACCAAAAGGTCAAACCTAGGAGTGCAAGAATTTAAATTTAAATATAACTATTACATTTAAACCCGAGCTCCATACAAACAGGTCTTCATGCGCTCCTTGCTCCGTGGTCTCCAATTTTTTCAAGATAATTCTAACTATTTAAATTACATTAAACTATTTAATTTAAATAGAAACCTTGATCAGCAGTCAAGGGGAAGTACATAGGAGGGAGATAGAATTTTACATCAAGAAAAAAAAAATTAGAGAAGACGAGGTACACAGACCCCATTTAATAAAACCCATTCATTCAAGCATTCAACTAAAATAAAATCCAATCACATTGGTCAAATAGTCCATAATCAATCCCCATTTATTATCATACATATCACCATATATATCAATAAATAAATATTCATCTCATGAATTAAAACATTTCATATATATATGAGTATCATTTAATGGGCAATTTTAAATTGCATGAAATTCAATTTCAAGATTAAAATAAACTCTTTATTTTAATTATAAAATTATTTAGAATATAATATATAAATATATCATATATATATATATATCATATATATATATATATATATATATTTGATATTACCGTATATATTATATATATTTATATAACGAATCAGGTTATATATATATATATATAATATAAATTCACATTTATTTTTTAAAAAGAAGTCACCTTCTTTTATTAAAAGAGTCCTACAGGTTTATTAAAAGAGTCCTTTCCTGATGGGTCACCTTCTTTTTGGAGTAAGAAAGAGACAACACCTTTTCCTTGCAGAATTCAAGATTAGCACCCCAAAAAAAATTGTGATTCGTCCCAAAAAAAAAACGTCATTTTTTTTTTCTTAAAAAAAATAATTTTATACAATAAAATTATGCCCAATAAATTATTTTTAAATACATACCCATATGTATATGAAATTAAAAATAAATTAATAATTGCATAAATATTTGGCTCTGATACCACTGTTGTGTTTGTACGAAATCGTGATGCAATCAAATTGCAAAAATTAGCGGAAGCATGGTATATCAGAGTTTAAAAAAATTTCTACAAAATCATTACCCGGATCATCCTTTATGCAAATTATTAATTTAAAACGATAAATAAGAAGTTATGGAATCATACCCTTGTAAAACGAAGCTTCCACAGGTACGAGTTCAACTCCTTGTTCTTCGTGATCTCCTTGAATTTCTGGGTTAGATTCCTTCCTTTGATTAACGTTAGCCACCCAAGTGTTTGGCCTCTAGAGGTGATCCACCAAAGAAGATGAATTATCAAGAAGGAGGGTGGTTGGCTTAGTTTTCTATCCTCTATAGAAAAGGAGTACTCTCCAACAATTGAAATTGCCTCAACTGATATCTATTATAAGACTCCTCTTGTATAGATATTGGTCAACCCTTCTAATCCTATTAGACATGAGATTTCTTTTAATTAATTAAACTCCTTTAATTAATTTAGGCTTCCCACCACATGGGGAATAATTAATTAAATTTATTTAATTAATTTGTCTCCTAATCTTATTAGGAATAAATGAGAGTACTAATATTAAATTAATTACTAAACTCCTTTAGAAATTAAAATAATAATAATTGTAATAATATTAATAAGACTCCTCTTATTAATTTATATTTAATATTTCCAAAATATTAAATAATAAACATTAAGCTATTTAATTTATTCTATCACTATAGATTAAATTAATTACACTTAATGCATTATTACGATTACGCCATTACCTTCTTAAATAATTATTCTTCCTTTTATGGTGTGACCCTTTAGGTTCTCTATATTAAATCGGTTGTGAATAAATCAATTAGAACAATTCTAATCTTATTTAAATAAATAAATTAAACTAATAATCTATTTAAATAAATAATATTTATTCTACAATAAGGATAAGCCTCCCTAACGATCAATGACTTTCCAGATAATATAGATTTCAACATTAATCATAAAAGAACCTGTGAGTAAATATTTACCATACAATTTAATCCTTCCATCATACAATGTCCCAATTAAATATAAGACATGAATTTACTGTCAAGTCTTATTTTATTTAATTATATGTATTTCGATTAGAAAATGCACAACTCCAAATAATGCAAATTAGAAACTCCTTTCTAATTTCATTTTACCTTGGCCAAGGATTCCTAGGTTGTCATTTAACGAATCACATAGGACATATCTCCTCTTTTACTAGAGGTGGTAGATTCTTTATTGATCATTCATTATCTCCATATATAACTCATTATACCCAAGCATACCCTTTTATATACCCTAAAGGACTTTAAGGAATAAGTCAAAGTATAATTCATTACATACAAGATACTATGATGATCTCAAGTCCAAGGATCACTTGTACTACTATCACATTAGGAATTCCTATTGACAGGCGAGTAAAACTCCATTAGGTATTCCATAGCGAGTCACGTTCAGTGAACTTATTCTCCAATAAGCACCTACATACTTGCTTTAGTGTGTCCACACAAATGATCATGAGATCAATCATCCTCATCCAATGAGCAAGCAACATATGTACCAATCTATCCGGATTTACTAATCCCCTTTTTAGTAATCCCACCATTGGGAACTATTTTAGTTTTAGAGCTTTCTAAGAATTTAGATCTCATTAGCATGATCATCATCATGATTCTAAAAGCATTGCTTAAAACTATGGGTTATTTACATATTATAAAAATAACATCATGTAGATAAATAAATGCCTTTAATAAATAAATATTTTATTAATAAATAAATAAGATTGTTTACAAAGTACGTGCTTTATCATCATACATGATTGGCTTGTATGCACACTACTATCACTTGGGTGTAATAAGTTGTATATGGAGATAATGCATGATCAATAAAAAATCTACCACTTCTAGTAAAAGAAGAGATATGTCCTACGTGGCTCGTTAAATGACAACCAAGTAGTCCTTGGCCAAGGCAGAATGAAATTAGAAATGATTTTCTAATTTACATTATTTGGAGTTGTGCATTTTCTGATCGAAATACATATAATTAAATAAAATAAGACTTGACAGTAATTCCATGTCTTACATTTAATTGGGACATTGTATGGTGGAAGGATTGAATTGTACGGTAACTATTAACTTAAAGGTTCTTTTATAATTAATGTTGAAATCTATAATATCTGGAAAGTCGTTGATCGCTAGGGAGGCTTATCCCTATTGTAGAATAAATATTATTTATTTAAATAGATTATTAGTTTAATTTATTTATTTAAATAAGATTAGAATTGTTCTAATTGATTTATTCACAACCAGTTTAATATGGAGAACCTAAAGGGTCACACCATAAAAGGAAGAATGATTATTTAAGAAGATAATGACATAATCGTAAAAATATGTTAAGTGTAATTAATTTAATCTATGGTGATAGAATAAATTAAATAGCCTAATGTTTATTATTTAATATTTTGGAAATATTAAATATAAATTAATAAAAGGAGTCTTATTAATATTATTACAATTATTATTATTTTAATTTCTAAATGAGTTTAGGAATTAATTTAATATAAGTACTCTCATTTATTCCTAATAAGATTACGAAGCAAATTAATTAAAGGAGTTTAATTAATCCCAATGTATTGGGAAGCCTAATTAATTAAATGAAACCTAATTTCTAGTTGGATTAGAAGAGTTGACCAATATCTATATAAGATGAGTCTTATGTTAGATATCAGTTGATGCAATTCCAATTGTTAGAGAGTACTCCTTTTCTATACAGAATAGAAAATTAGAGTTTAGCCAACCACCCTCCTTCTTGAACAATTCCTCTTCCTACGTGGATCACTTCTAGAGGCCAAACACTTGGGTGGCTAACGTTGATCAAAGGAAGTAATCAATCCCGGAGATTCAAGGAGATCACGAAGAACAAGGAATTGAACTCGTACCTGTGGAAGCTTAGTTCTACAAGGGTATGAATCTAATCTCCTTTTATTTTGTTTTAATTTATAATTGTGCATAAAAGATGATCCGGGTAATTGGTTTGTAGAAAACTTTTAAATTCTGATATACCATGTTTCCGCTAATTTTGCAATTTGATTGCGCCCATAATTTTCTACAAACCTAACAGTGGCATCAAAGCCAATCCTTTATGTGAGTTATTAATTGTTTATATTTGATATATATACTGATATGTGTTTTGAACAATTTAATTGGGCATAATAGTTAACTAGGAATTTTGTTTTTGAAGAAAAACTGCTCAATTCGAGAACTAAGAAAACAGACACTACCCAGCGGCGCTGCAGCACCAGTCATAGGCCTTGCAGCAGCGCCGGCTCTGTGTTCCTGAAGGTGATGTGGCGTTGTAGCGCCGGATGCTAGTTCACTAGCAGCGCTGCAGCGCCACCCCACTAGAATTTTTTTTAATATAAAAGGTTTATTTTAATTAAAAATTAAAAATTATAGGTTTTTTTTGTAATTCTAGATTAATAAAGGAGTTTATTATTAGATTTGGAATTGGATTAAAATAAAGATGTTTATTTTAATTAGAATTGGATTTCATGCTAACTAATTAGAGTTGGAATTGGATTCCATGATAACTAATTAGAGTTTAAATTGCTTTTCGATACTAACTAGGATTGCCTATTAAATCGATATCAATGTATATATTAAATATTTTATTTATTGATGCATATGGTGATATGCATGAAAATAAATGGGGTTGATTATGGACTATTGACCAATGTGATTGGATTTTATTTTAGTTGAATGCTTGAATGAATGAGTTTTATTAAATGAGATCTGCGTGCCTCGTCTTCTCTAATTTTTCTTGATGTAAAATTCTATCTCCCTCCTATGTACTTCCCCTTGACAGATGATCAAGGGTTCTATTTAAATTAAATAGCTTTTGTAATAGGACTAGTTAGAATTATCTTAAAGAACTGGAGAACAAGGAGCAAGGTGTGTTTGAAGACCCATCTGTATGAAGCCCGGGTTTAAATGTAATAGTTATGTTTAAATTTAATTCTTGCACTCCTAGGTTTGACCTTTTGGTTCACTTGGTGGCTCTAGTGAACCAAACTAGAATAAAAGTCCATAATCAATCCAGGTAGAATATAGTATTCTATATGTGCATGCTAGTATTATATATATTATATTTTATGCAAATATGCTTCACATGTTTTAATAAAATGACGCGTATTATATATATATATATATATATATATATATGTGTGTGTGTGTGTGTGTGTGTGTGTGTGTGTATGTGTGTGTGTGTGTGTGCATGCGCGCTAAACAATATGAGACTAATAATAACAAACCCTTCAAAGAAATTATTTTAAATCTAAAGCATTCAAAGATATTTGGAATATCGAACGTCGCCTTCTAGCATGATAAAATTAATAGAGTATTAAATATTTAATATGAGTTTGTTGTGCTATCCATAAGGTAAGTATTAAGTATTTAATATGTTAATTTAATCACATTTGATGCTTATAAAGAAAATTGAACAATATTATTTTGTTGTGCTATCCACAAGGATAATTTTTTTTTGAATATATGGAAGTGCTAGGTTGGACTTAACTCAGATAATTTTAATTCGGATGTGCTACCACTTGATCAAAATAATCTAAGAGGCAAAAGAAAATGAGTTACATGTTGATGTAATTGACAAAGAGTTGTCTACCTATTTATTTATATATGGTTTGTTGTGCTATCCACAATGTTGTATAAATTTGAAATAGGATCCTTATTCTCACTAGCAAATATTTAATTAGATTTTTTCGAACTATATAAGTGAGGATAATATAGTTTGAAGAAAATAATGGGAGATACCAATTTCAAATAAGACCTAATTTATTTTGGTATGTAAAATTAATTAAATGAATATTTGCTAAAATGTTGTCTTTTTACATGCAAAAATTTAAAATGTCGAAATCACTAATTTCACTACGTAGCATACTTGATCTTAACAAACTGATCGAACCGAATTACACGGACAGGTTAAGGAATCTGAGAATAGTTCTCACTGCTTTAAAGATTTTTATGTCCTCAATTCACCTGTCCCTAAAACTATTCTAGAAACAGCCTCTGAGAAAGAGATTACCACTATTGTAAAGTGGAAAGATGATGCTTCTGTGGCTCAATGCATCATGCCCGCATCCATGAATAACGAGCTTCAACGTCAGCATGAAAACATGGATGCTCCTACTATGTTGCTTCAGCTCAAGGAGTTGTATGGTGAACAAAGTAGGACTACAAGATATGAGAAATCTAAGGAGCTCTTCCTATCTCGGATGACTTAGGGCACTGCCGTTGAGACTCATGTTCTAAGGGTGATCAATCCGATTGAACGCCTTGGACAGCTTGGGTTCGTCATGGATGGGGAGTTGAGTCCAGACTTAGTCTTATAGTCACTCTTGAGACCTTCTCACAATTTGTTGTGAATTTTCACATGAATAAGTTGGATATCAGCTTGCCTAAATTACTTAACATATTGAAAACAGCAGAAGGTCACTTTATCCAAGAAGAACCATGTCTTAATGGTGGATGATTCTTCCAAGAAAAGAAAGAGGCCCAAGGTATCTTCTCAAAAAAGAAGAAATCTAAGAAGGCTAAAGGCTATCTCCGGGGTTTGATTTGATGTTGTAGTTCTCCGAGGTTGTCTTTGTGATGTAAAAAGACGCTTTTACCCTCCTCCATAGTTAGTCCAAGGAAAGCAAAATTTTGTGTCTATAAATGCCCCTCTTTATCATGTTTATGCAATTTAATGGAATGAACATGATAAAGACTACTAGACACTTGAAATATGACAAGATAAATTTAATGATGCAATGCAATGAATGGTATGATGAATGTCAAAACACTTTCGCAAATCGCATTTCACAAATCGCAGATTGCACTTTGCAAATCGCACTTTCGCACATCGCACTTCGCAAATTGCACTTCACACATCATAATTTGCACCTCGCACTTCGCACTTCGCAAATCCCAAATCGCAAAATGCACTTTCGTACATTGCAATTCGCACCTCGCTTTTTGTATTTTGCATTTCGCAAATCGCAAATCATATATCAATTCACGTATTAGTAATCACACATAGCAAATTGCACTATGTCCACCTATTATTGTTGATGCCTGCGTTGGGGCTGACTCCAACGGTTAACTTCCATCAGTGCTACTAATGTCTACGTTGGTGTTGACTCCAACAGTTTAATTTCCATCGGTGTTGCCGATGCTTGTTTGATGAAGATAAACTGAAATGTTTATGTATCTGGACATTTTCAACATCTATGCTGTGGATGATTTTTTAAAATCACCGGGCCTTCCCGATGCCTACGCTGGGGCTGTCACCAATGGTTTACAATACCAGATGACGTTGATGCCTACCCTAATGGTAGTTTACAACGATTTACTTCATCGAATGATCTAGATGCTTACTCTGCCGGTAGTTTATAAAGGCTTACATCATCGGATAATCTCGATGCCTACCCTCCTGGTAGTTTACAATTAAAGGCTTACATCATCGAATAATCTCGATGCCTACCCTACCGGTAGTTTACAACTGTTTACATCATCGGACTGTCTCGATGCCTACTCGAACGGTAGTTTATAAAGGCTTTCATCACTGAACTGTCTCGATGCCTACTTGAATGGTAGTTTACAAAGGTTTACATCACCGGATTATCTCGATACGTACTTGAACGGTAGTTTACAAAAGTTTGCATCACCGGACTGTCTCGATGCCTACTCGAACAGTAGTTTACAAAGGTTTTCATCACCAGACTGTCGCGATGCCTACTCGGATGGTAGTTTACAATGGTTTACATCACTAGATTATCTCGATGCCTACTTGAATGGTGGTTTACAAAGGTTTACATCACCGGATTGTCTCGATGCCTACTCGAACAGTAGTTTACAAAAGTTTACATCATCGGACTGTCTCGATGCCTACTCAAACTGTATTTTTAAACAGCTGAATTTTTTCTCGAGTCTGGGCGTTTAATGTGCATTCATATTTAACTCTACTGGGGATGCATGCTAAACTTTTTAATGGAGATGTCCACTGATATAGCACGGTTGCACATATGCAGACCATGCATGATGTGATGATCTAAATTTATCCTTAGGAGTCTATTGTCCTAGGTTGATGCACATGCTTAATTGAATTGACTAGATATAGAAACACACCTCACAATTTCTAAGGCGGTTTGGAGTTTTTTTTCCAGGCATAGATTTTGATAGGCCTAGCAGCTCCAACTCCAATATAGCTACTTTTGGCATTTGCAGGGCAGATTTGGATGTTCCCTTTTCATACGCCGTCTTGGTGGGGATCCCGCAGAGGCTGATATTTCTTTTTTTTTTTCCTTCTTGATCTTGATCTGGTGCTGGTCCCACTGGCGGTCCTGACACTGATGGCTTTACTAGGAGATATTGTAACGACCGAGAAAATCGGACCTTTATGTAAATAAATTTTATTTGAATTATTGAATAAATTTTGAATATATGTTTATTAAATTGAGTAAGTTGTTTAAAGGTCATTCTAAGACCTAGAAGATGCGAATGTGGTTAGGAATCTGGCTATGTGCTAGAATTAAAGGATTTGAATTTCCAAGACGAAAATAAAGATTTTTCAAGAAATTTTCGAAAAATCACTATTCATCCATTTTTGCTCGGGAATTGTTTTTTGAATTTTCGAGAAACGCATAATGATAGGATTTGAAGACGAGATGGAATATCTAATAATATTTCAGTTATGGCAAACAAAGTTTTTGCTTAAGGACTTGAAACCCTAAGGGTTAGGAAAAGTGAAATTCTAGGTATAAGAGATTAAGTGTAATAACAATGTTATTATATGAAAAGAATACAAGTATAATACTAAGTGTTATACGAGTATAATGCGAATATTAATACGACGTATAATACAAGTATCATACGTAGTATATACAATGAGAATACAAGAATTATACGATAAGAATACGATAAGTCTTGATGGACTTTAACTATTGGACTTGGACTTTGTCAAGCCCAATTGGTGAATGATTAAGGCCCAATGATTATTTAAATTAGGCTCAAGAATAAGCCCAATGTGAATTAATTATAAGCCCGAAACAATAACTGAACTCGTGGGTCGAACCGATGAGTTATTGGGTGGGTAAAACTCATGGGACAACACATGGGGGCATATGGGAAGACATGGTACCACATGTGGTGCACATGGTAGCACATGGGCAAGACATGGTGATTAAGGAGATTTGCTTAATGACCAAATTACCCTTGGTCTTGCAAATCTATATAAGAGAAGCTTAGCTAGTTCATTTGGTGTTTTGCAATTCACCAACTAGCATATGGAGAGAGAGAGAGAAGATCAAATAACAAGCAAATCAAATGAGAAAGAAAACTGTCTTAGACTTTTGTCAAGAACATAAAGTCAAGAACTCAAGAACACCAAGAGGTATAATTGTTTAAACATTGATTTTCATCTTCCTTCAATACTTAATTGATAGAGAAGTGATAATTGGTATTGCATGTATAGTACAAAGTGATAAGGTGGATATTAGTGGACTTTAAACCATTAATAACCAAGAACAAGTAAACCCATAATTGAATTATTTAGAATTAATGAAGAAAATAATCAAAACCTTGAAATGGTTGTTAATAAACAGTTGAAACCATTAAAACATAGATGTTTATATTGGTTAGAATCATAGATGAATAACCAATGGATTGATTCCATTTGATAGTTAAAATCTTGAGTAAAGAAGTTATGACAAAATTTACACGATTAGACGTTAAACGTCAAAATCGTAAATTTTCCCGGAATGATAGTCAAAAGTTGCCATTTAACTCAGAAACCTTAGTTTTCGATGGCGTATCATAGAATTATGTAATTAAGAATTGCAAAAGCAAGAACGGTTGAATTCAGACTTAAAACAAAGAAATGAGTGTCGAACGTTCATGAACGTTTAACGAACGAGTAAAAAGGAATGAAATAGTGAATTTATTGCTAACATATTCAGAAACTTATTCTGTCAGGATAGATTCGAATGATATGAGATATGAGAACTAATGGCTTTGGAATGAGCCAATTTCGAGTTATAATGATCGCGTTAAGAGCTCAGGAATTTCATAAGTTGAAATTTTTTTTAAGGGTTCAAAGCCGGCGCCGTAGCGCCGCCCATGCTTTGTTTTCCAGTGCCGCAGCACCAGGACAAGGCAAAGTTCACTGCAAGACAGCGCCGCAGCGCTGCCTTTATAACTAAGGTTGGGGCCGCAGCGGCCTTAACTAAAATTTTTTTGACACAAAAGTTTGTTAACCCAACGTTTTACATGGTAATTGTGGGGCAAGTAAATGGTTAATATTCATGAAGAGAGAACCCTTAAACAACATGTTTAAGGATGGTTTTAAGAATTAAACGTTGAATAAATGCATTTAAATTTAAAACTCAAAATCCAAAAATATAAACCGTGAATCGTAGTCGAGTTTAATGCGCGCCTTAAGGTTACATGATATGTAATAGAGGTGTGACGTACGGGAATGTTAAGAAATGAAGATAAAACTTATGTAATTTCTATATGGAGTCCGATAACGATAATCCGGTGGAAATGTGTTTGACTTACCGAATCGATTAGGGTTTCGTCTATCGTTGTGCCTAACGACGATTGACGAGAGTTGGTTTATGATATATGAATGTGAATAAGCCATAACAAATGTTAAATAATATAAATGGATGTTATTAGTTTAACCATTCGGCTAAGCTATGCAAGAAGAAGAAGATAATGTCGACGTCAGTGGAAAAATTCGGGTCGGGTCAAACCCGGATCTTTCTCTCTTCCTAGGTTTTGTCTACCTTTATTCTTTTTACTTGTGAAAAAGGTTTTGAAGGATTTTTAGGAAAAGTTCAACATGTATCATGTCGACTATTTGAATGTTGTATAGAGTCGCCAGTTGGTAGTTTTGAAATGGTTGTGGCAACTCAACTGAGTTTTGTTTGAAAAGAAGGCCCAATTTGCTAGACACTGTCGAAACTTGATCTTTGAAACCGAAGATTTGAGTTCGGGGGCTTGGTTAAGTGTGGGAAAGGTGTTAGGCACCCCACAACTCCCGTGTAAACATGGTACCACATCTTTTCAATATTTCTCTTTTAAATCTGCAATGTGTGTGTGAATGCTGGAAGAAAGTGGGCCTATATTTGATTGATTTAAAAGTAGTGCTTTGCTTCGTTGAACCTATATACGAAGGGTTTGATTTGATTTGCAAAAATCTTTTTTTTAGATAAGATTATTAAAATGATGTTTTGAAAGCAGGTTTCCAAACCCTTACGCTAACATAGGAATTGAAGCATGTTGATACTTCCGTTTTTTATCTTTTCAGCCTTCTAGCTCAATTTGAATGGTGATTTGTCAGCCTGTGAAGCATCCTCGACCGCAAAATATATACAAGTGACGGTCTTCTCATGGGCATGACAGCCATCGGAGTGACTCTAGCATGACAAGCCATTATTTCACTATGTTGAGACCTTAAACCCGAATAACCATTTTAAGGTCTTTCGGATTTATATTTTTACAGAAAAACTGGCAGGGTACAGCTGTAAAGTGGAGTTTGTCCATCGTGGGAATCAGATTCATATCAATTTGATCGTGAATCCCATGATTCCTAGGCTCACATAGGGAAGCCAATAAAAACCTGCACAGTTCAAACATGTACAAAAATATATATTTACATCCAGATGTCGCCATAACTAAGGATTCCTCAATAAATCTTGTCTTGCACATGGCCAAAGCGTCTCATTCCTACTAGATAGCGATCTAAGGGTCGCGAGGTTGCTTTATAATTGAAACTAGAAAAAATGTTAGATTTAAGTAAATCTCAGCCATTCTAGCTTCCCGGTTCTGTCTAGACCTATTTTTGAACTGTTTGAAAGCTAGAGTTGGCGAGATTTAAAGAAATCTAGTTCGCCCGCAGAAATGTCAGTGCCGATCCATATCAAATGAATATTTACAACAGCAATTTAATCAAAATGATGTAAAGAATATATATATATATATATATATATATATATATATATACGAAAGTTGTAAAGGGCGATGAGTTTTCACTCCGATGCCCGGACTGGAATATAAATATATATATATATATATATATATATATATATATATATATATATATTTATAAAAGCTGTAAAAAGCCACGGAGTAATCCAGGCTGGATAGAATGAAAATATATATATATATATATATATATATATATAAGCGGTAAAGGGCGATGGGTTTTTACTCCTTTGCCCGAATTGGATTGGAAATATATATATAAAAGCTGTAAAAGAGCCACAAAATGATCTAGGCTCGACAGAATTGAAATATTTATATATATATAAGCTGTAAATACGCCACGAAATTATCTAGGCTCGGCAGAAAGTAAATATATATATATATATATATATAAACTGTAAAGGGCGACGGACATTCTATCCTTTGCCCAGACATAAATGTAAGTATATATATATTTATAAAATCGATAAAAAGACAACAGAATGATCCAGGCCAAACTGGAATGTAAAAAGTTAATATATACAGTTAGTATATATATATATATTAAAGCAATAAAAAGGCCACGAAGTAGAAATTCAGGCCCAAATAAGTTAGAAAAATTTATATATATATATATATATATATAATTATATATATAAAAGCAGTAAACTGCCACAGATTTGACATCTGGGCTTGACAGAATTAAAATGTTAATATTTATAGTTAAATATAGACAAAAAATAGTCAAACCATGACAAGGAAGATAACCCATCCCGGTGAGGGGTGCATATATATATATATATAAGCTGTTAAAACTGACGGATCGTCAATCCGAGTTGTAGAAATGCCAGAAAATGCGTTTATGTACTAAAATGTAAAAAAAGTACGCAAAAACGGCCACGGAACTGAGTTCCGGATATAATCAGAAAACAAAACTTAACGTACAAGTGTATAAATACGCAAAGAAGTAGTATGAACATTTTGATCGTAAAAATACTCATAATTACACAGGCTTTTTTCCACTTGGTAGGCTTCAAATGTTTGTTTCCACCGGTTAATTTTTGATATGTGGTAGTATATGAGAATACCTATGTGTTAGAGTAATAAAATTTGGATTTAGAGTACAAGTGTGGGGCTGAGAAATCAAACGGGCAGAGGTTCAGAGTGTTTTCGATTATCAAATGAGCTGGGGGTCACCTCATATATAGAGACGTAGGAGAAGCAGCTCTACCTGCGGCAGCCGTAGGTAGAGGTGCGGCTCCATGTGGCGGGTTAGTAACAAGAGCACAAAATCTCGATTGTCTACAACAAAATTGAAGAAAATTTCGAGTGTCTACAGATGCCCCTCTTTATCATGTTTATGCAACGTAATGAAATGAACAGGACAAAGATTGCTAGACACTGGGAATATGATGAATGCAAATGTAATGCAATACATGGCATGATATGTGATGAATGTTAGATGCCTTTGAGGGGTTAGGGTTATCATTGAATGTTTACGTTATTTTCTACTAGGGATAACATTATTCATAATAACCCTTGGGGCAGCACTGTCACGCAGTTGCTGGTAGGATATCACTGATAGGCTATCAGAGTTAAGCTATCACAGATTGTTCTCGTCTCTTTCTGCAGGGGATGACGTTATCCGTGATAGACCTGTCGACTCTAATGGGGATGATATTATTGATGCTACCTTGGTTTGAGACTAATGGTTTCCCCCGTCTATGAATACTATCCATGGGGCATATTTTCCTTTGGCTGATTCCGTTGTACATTTTTGAAAGCTCCTCTGCTGGGGGACATATCTCTGTTACCGAGTTACCTTAATGGGTGCTTCCTATGCCTATCCTGATGATAATTTGCACCGGTAGTTTGCAACAGGGGGTCGAATCACCAAACCTTCTTGGTGCTCCCTCTAAGGATGTGTATAACAGATTCCATCATCTGTCCTTTGTGGGGATAGACTGTTATACTATTTTTGCAACCGGATCATTCCCGATGCTTCGCTGGAGTTGAGCCAATGGCTAACTTGTCATCGGTCAGTACCCGACGCTTCGCTGGGGTTGTTCCAACGGCTAAACTGTCATAGGTCTGTACCCGATGCTTCGCTGTTGTTGTGCCAATGGTTGAACTGTCATACAACAGTACCCGACGCTTCGCTGGGGTTATGCCAACGTTTGAACTATCATCAGTCAGTACCCGACAATTCGTTGGGGTTGTGCCAACGGCTAAACTGTTACTGGTCTATACCCGATGCTTCGCTGGGGTTAAGCAAACTGCTGAACTGTCATCGGTCAGTACCCGATGCTTCGCTGGGGTTGAGCCAATGGCTGAACTATCACCGGTCTGTACCCGATGCTTTGCTGGGTTTGAGCGAACGACTGAACTGTCACCGGTATATACCCGATGCTTCATTGTGGTTGAGCCAATGACTGAACTGTCCCCGATCTGTATCCGACGCTTCGGTGGAGTTGAGCCACTAGCTGAACTATCACCGGTATGTACCCGACGCTTCGCTGGGGTTGTTCCAATGGCTGAACTGTCATTGGTCAATACTCGACGCTTCGTTGGGGTTGTGAACGGCTGAACTGTCACCGATCTGTACCCAACGCTTCACTGGGGTTATGCCAACGGCTGAACTGTCAACGGTCAGTACCCGACGCTTCGCTGGGGTTGTGCCAATGGCTGAACTATCACTGGTCTGTACCCAATGCTTTGCTGGGGTTGAGCTAACTGACTGAACTGTGACTGGTCTGTACCTGATGCTTTGCTGGGGTTGAGCCAATGGCTGACCTGTCACCGGTTTGTACCCGACTCTTCGCTGGGGTTGAGATAACTGCTGAACTGTCCCCGGTCTATACCCGACGCTTCACTGGGGTTGAGCCACCAGCTGAACTGTCATCGGTCAGTACCCGACATTTCGCTGGGGTTGTGCCAACGACTAAACTGTCACCGGTCAGTACCCGATGCTTCGCTGAGGTTGTGCCAATGGCTGAACTTTCACCGGTCTATACCTGACGCTTCGCTGGGGTTGTGCCAACGGCTGAACTGTCATTGTCAGTACCCAGCGCTTCGCTGGGGTTTTGCCAACAGCTAAACTGTCATTGATCAGTACCCGACGCTTCGCTGGGGTTGTGCCAACGGCTGAACTGTCATCAGTCAGTACCCGACGCTTCACTGGGGTTGTGCCAACTGGCTAAACTTTCACCGATCTATACCCGATGCTTCGCTAGGGTTGTGCCAACGGTTGAACTATCACCGGTCTGTACCCGACGCTTCACTGGGATTGTGCCAACGGCTGAACTGTCATCGGTCAGTACCCGACGCTTCGCTGGGGTTAATGGGCTCAGACTCGTGCCACCCAGTTCATAGCAGGTATGGAGCCGGGGTCTGTGATGATGATAGACTGGATAGCTTGCCTCAGGGAGCCTACTCACTTAGACCAAATTACAGGACTGACCCAATAGTTGGTGAAAGCTTATTTATTTATCAAGCGTCTTGGCAAAGATCCATCAGAGGCATCTTCTTTTGATCCTTCTGGCTCTGGAGTGGGCCCTTCCATAGGTCCATTTTCTAGCAGTTATACAGGGGCTGATCCTCCCTTGTACCACCCTGACATTCTTGATGGCCGAGACTTTGTGTCCACGAAGGAGATGGAGCAGGTTAAAAGCCTGAGTGTAGATATTTTGGATCTTTTTGGATAGATATTATAGCTATATATTTTGATATGCCACTGTTTTGGTTGTCGGGCGGCTGTGCCCCATTTTAATAGGTCATTGTTAGTAGTTGGGGGGTTGTTCCCAATATCCCTGTACTTTTTATTTTGCACTTTATTATCAGACCGAGATGGTGCTTATAGTATATAGTTTATTGTAGATATGTATGATATTTTCCTATCTATTGCATCATGTTTATCATTGTCATTATGCATGTATTATGTTATGGGTATGCATTTAGACAGATGAGTTCAGATTTGACCCCTGGATGGTCTTGTGATACAGTGATACAGATGTCGTCCTCCACCGTCAGCCGTATTGAGCACTCGCCACTGTCCTCGGTGGAATCTTCATTATAGTCGTGGTATGACAGTCTGTCCCTCATTGCCAGAGGGACAGTAGACCAGATGCTAGGGCATTCTCTATCCCTTTTAGCTTTCCATGTTTCGTATGGGTTTGTGGATGGCATTTTATTATGCTGGATACCTGATCAACAGGTTTTCTATTTTGGGCTCCACAAGTTGACTCCTACCTTAGAGGAGTATGAGCGTTTTACAAGCTTGGCACTGGATCTTCCTTGCGCTTGTACAGCCATCAGTGATATGCGGAAACCATTTATGACTATGTCAGGTCTGAGACGCCGAGTTATCACTGAGGAGATTATTGCATGATATGTGATCTCTATAGACTTTCTGATTGATCACTTCGGCTGGCTAGATATGTACGGGCGACATTCTGGGGATTTTATCATTTCGGTAGATGAGTGGCAGCTTGCCCGTGTAGACGTCTTGTTGATGTGCACTGCAGCCTTCGTTTATATGCCACTACCCTTGGACCACTTGGACGTCGGATTGATGGTCGTGGTTCGGGCCTTTAGACAGGGTTGCACCATCTTACTGATGATATTGGCTGAGACACTGAGGTCAGCTACCTATTGTCGTACCCATCTAGAGGGGTTTTTCAGAGGTAGCTCTGTCTTGTTGTACGTGTGGCTCATGTCCCACTTGCGTCCGATTGGCTTCTCCAAACACTAGGGGTATTGTTTCACCCATAAGATAGCCATGTCATACTCCTTTCAGCCGGTGGAGTGTTCGAATGTAGAGACCTGGTCAGCTTTTCTGTCAGATATTGAGCATCCTTTTTTGATTCTTCCATGCTCAGGGCTAGTATCCCCTTATAGCTTCATCACCCATGCATCTGGCATAGACTATTTGCCCCAAGCGGGATTGAGAGGGGTGACCACTTACCATCCGTTGGTAGTTATGGGTTAGTTTGATCAGTTCTAGAGCCTACACTAGTTTGATCAGTTCAGCGGATGTCAGCTTCTTCTATGTCATCAGCCGACTTAATCAAGATTTATGAGTGTTGGACTCATAGGGAGAGGGCTGATTTCTCTACTAGCCATCCAGATCATTCTCCAGAGTATTCGACATGGTTGGAGACCGATATAGCATCAGCTGCATTCATCTAGTCAGCTCCAGTTGTGGATTCAGATGAGGAGGAGCCTATGGAGGATCCTGACTCTCCTACAAAGGATGAGTTGTTTATGGGTCTGACAGCAGCCTTAGTTTGTGACCCGCCGAACATTCCTGCTGGGACAGGTCCAGCTTTGGTAGATTCACTAGCTAGGATGACCTCCGAGAGAGATCAGGCTAGGGTGTTGATGTTGACTGCCCTGTCTGGCAGAGATATAGCTTTTGCTGATAGAGATGAGGCTCGAGCCACTCGAGATACGGCACTGATCGAGAGAGATGAGGCTCGATCTTCTTGAGATGCTGCTTTTGTCAAGATTAAGGAGACTTTAATTGCCCAGGATACTGCTTTTGCAGATAGGGATGAGGCTGTAGCTTCCCTAGATTTCCACATTACCGATAGTACTTCTCTCTGATCATACACCTATGGTCTGGTTGCCGATATGAGTGTTTACATTGATGATCACAGTGCCACTATGCAGATGGTTGTGGATGTTCTGGCTCGTATGGAGGCTGAGGGTATTGCGCTTACAGCGGCTCCTCCATCTTCAGAGCGAGATACCATGTTGGCATTGTTGTCCCGCTTGTCCATGGGTCCATAGATTAGCTTTGTTTTTCCTGCACATACTAGATCAGCCATTTTTGTCATGTATAGGACACATTGTATATATCAAATAGTATTATATATCAAAGAAATATATTTTGATTCACTTCCCTGTTGGATATGTATTGTCATTGCTGAGTGATTACCACTTCTTTCATGACTTGCTGTTGTTGATGTATCATGAGCTTCTCCTTGATGGACTGACACTGAGATGTCAGAGGATATCTCGGACGGGCCCGTTAACCAAAGAGGCTTGATAAGATTTATCTTTTATATAGTTCCGGTGTCTTGGGACTGGTTTTTATTGGTTTTTTGTTTTTTTCTTGAAGGTCAAACCGCACTATGAATGGCTGCCTACGTACTCCCGGGTTGAGGGAGATGAGGTCATTCGTAGTTCATTCTTGTACGGGAGAGGCTTGAGAAGTGTCTCTTTTGAGTTTGGTTTGATGAGTTTTTGAGTTTTTGTTTGGTTTGACCGCACCAGGAATGGCTACCTACGTACTCCCGGGTTGAGGGAGATCAGGTCATTCGTAGTTCCGTCTTTTAGTGAAAGATGAACTGATTTGATTTGCAGAACCAGGATGCGGGTATGCATGTGTCTCAGACATAATACCTTTTTATAGTGTCTGAGTTAATGAGTTGGGAAAATTCGCTCCCATCTATCTCTTGCAATCTGATAGCTCCTCCTGTCAACACTTTTTTGACAATGAAAGGGTCTTCCCAATTAAGGGCAAACTTGCCTTTAGCTTCGTCCTGATTGGCCAGGACATTTTTCAATACTAAGTCATTTTCTTTGAATTATCGGATTCGGACTTTCTTGTTATTTGATTGAGCAGTCCTTTACTGATATAACTGTCCGTGGAAAATGGATGTAGCCCTCTTTTCATCTATCAGGGACAGCTAGTGGTACGGCTCTTGCAACCACTGGTCTTCATCCATCTGAGCGTCTATTAATATTCTTAAGGACTCCATCTCTAATTCTATGGGAAGGACTGCTTCCATGCTATAGACCAATGAATAGGGTGATTGGTGTACATTTTCTGCATGATTTTCTTGACGTTCTTATTGGCCGCTTCAACAGCACCATTCATCTTGGGTCGATAGATGACAAAATTGAGATGCTTGATGTGGAACTTGCTGCACAGTTCTCCCATCATCTGATTGTTTAGATTCTTGGCATTGTCAGATACGATCACCTCCAGTTGTCCATATCGACAAACGACATTATTTCTGATGAAACTAATGATTACCTCTTTGGTGACTTTGGGAAAAGAGGCAGCTTCAACCCACTTGGGAAAGTAATTGATCATAGTGAAGATGAATCAATGTCCATTGCTGGCTTTAGGTTCTACTGGACCTATCACATCCATTCCCCACATGAAGAAAGGCCGTGGCAAACTCATGTCGTGAAGCTCATTTGGGGGAGCGTGTATGGCATTTCCATGGATTTGGCATTGATAGCATCTGCTGACGTGATCGTCGTAGTCAGCTTTGAGAGAGATCCAGTAATGCCCTGTTCTTAATATTTTCTTGGCCAGCAGATGACCACTCATGTGTGGACCACAGATTCCACCGTGGACTTCATCCATCAATCTCTGGGCTTGCTCTTTATCAAGGCATCTTAACAGGACTATTCCATTATCCCTTTTGTAAAGTGCATCTACATTTAGATAGAACTTCAGAGCCATCTTATGAATTCACTTTCGTTCAGCTTAGCTTGCCCCAGCGGGTGTAGATCTATCTCGGAGATATTCCTTGATATCTTGATAAAAAGGCTGCTTGATAGGAAGAATCTCATCTGATACTTCTCCAATGTAATTCCCGTATGTCGGGGTCTTCTGGTTTGTGAATTTGATTCCGGAAATTCCCCTCCTAAATTATATGTTAATCAGGGAAGCTAAAGTTGCCAATGCGTCCGCATAGTTGTTCCTGCCTCGAGGGATGTGGATGAAGGTTATCTCTTCAAACTTCATAAATATGTTGATGACCTTCCGGTGGTAGGGCCGCAAATACAGTTCTTTGGTGTGATATGCCCCAGTGGTCTGTCTGATAACCAATTTTGAATCTCCAAAGACTAATAGATGTCTGACACCCATGAATTGGGCTAATTTCAACCCTATTATGCAGCCTTCATACTCATCTGTGTTGTTGGTGTTGACAAACTGCAGCTTGGTAGCCATAGGATATTGTTCTCCTGTACAAGAGATAAGGACTGCCCCAGCTCCGGCACCTTCCATGTTTACTGCACCATCAAAATACATTTTCCATGGTTGGACTGCATTTTCTTAAAGACTTTGCTGAATTGTCATAATCCCATCATCCAGAAAATAAGTTTCTAGAGGTTCAAACCCTCCTGATGGTGCTTCAGCTAGTTGATCTGCAATTCCTTGACCTTTGATGGACTTCTGAGTCATATAGACAATGTCGAACTGTTGGAGGATCAACTACCATTTGGACAGTCAACAATTTAACATTGGCTTGTTGAATACGTATTTCAACGGATCCATGCGGGAGATGAGGTTGGTCTTGTGCCCATGCACATAGTGTTGTAGCCTCAAAGCGGCCCATGCTAACGCACATCATGTTTTTTCGATCATGGTGTACTTCTGTTGTGACACCCCCAAATCCGGGTACTTCGTTTCCACATGATTTGGTGTTCACTTTCTAACTATAACAAACATCTACCCAATATATCTCAAAATAAATTACAATCTTTATATAAAATCTTCCTTAAAACAAGGGTTACAACCTTAAAAAAAACAATCCCAGGGTTACTCTAACCTTAACATAAACAATAAAGTGCGGAATAAAAATATGACATAAAAGTCTTATTACAATCATTTCAAAATAATTAAACAAGTCTTCACTTGTTCATCTTTCCTTTGCCTTTACTCGTAGACGGGGCATCAACGTTATCAACCTTAACTGCAATTGTTATTTAATGCAAGAGTGAGCAAACAACAGCTCACTGGAGTTTAACAATAATAAATACATGAAAGGATATCTTTAAAAAGATCTGAATAACTTAGCTTACTTCAACAATAAAGAATTGAATAATAATTTTCAATCAACATTAAAATTTGAATATAGAATTTATCTAAGGGTCATAAGACCTTTGAACTCTTGTCCTAAGTTATAAATATTTTTATTTAAACCTTTAACAGTCAATAAGACTATGGACCTTAACTCGTACTTAGGGGGATCAGCTCTTTATACCATGTATTATGCACAAACATATTAACGCTATGCGTAATAACCTCCCCTAATAATTAGGGTTATTCAACTTAGTAATTTGAATTCAAGTCCGCACCAAAGAAAGTTTGGTTTGGATAAGCTTACAAGGGTAATTTAGAATTCATGTTCATCAACTAAGGATTAGTTGAATCGACTTTCAATAATTCATAAATAAAAGAATTATGAATTAACATATGCTTTAGAAGTAAACTTAAAGCATTTAAAATAATAAACTGGATCTTACTTGAACAATAAGTCAAGATCTCTTCGATTTAGTAAATAATCGTCTAGTATAGAAATGAAAAGGACATTCTCAACAATGAATATATGAACTCAAAGAAACTTGTGTAGAAATAGCGAGTTTAGGGTTTAGAAGACTTGCCTTAAGCGCAAGCTACTTAACTCAATCACGTTCTTAACACATCCTACACATATATATTTAATCACAATAACCTAAATTAGTTAACACATAACTAACTCACATAATTGGTCAACCCTCATAGTTAACTCATTCTAATTAAATAACAAGCATCACATATGCATGCTCACATAACTAAATCAATTATGTGTTTAACTAAATTATAATTAAACAATTATAATTTAAACACTTAATTTAATTATAATTATCTCTTAAATTATAAACAATTATAATTTAAAATCAATTAAACTACATCATGCATTATAATTACATAATTTACAATTAATCATGTATTTATCAATTATAATCTATAATAATCATGCATTTATTAAATTATAATTACATAATTTATAATTTAAATTAACATCTAATTGATTAAAATAAATCAACTTCTATACATTATAATTTCACATAATTATAATTTAAATTAAATATTTACTCTTAATTATAATTATACAAATTATAATTACATATCACATTAACCAATTCACAATTAAACAATAATTCAAATAATACTTTAAGATTTTCACAGCCTCTTTGCTTTTACAATTACCAAATTGTCAAATTCATATTATCAACATGCTATTGCAAC
Organism: Panax stipuleanatus; assembly: GCA_020205555.1. Lineage (NCBI taxonomy): Eukaryota > Viridiplantae > Streptophyta > Magnoliopsida > Apiales > Araliaceae > Panax > Panax stipuleanatus. The sequence goes on from CM035116.1 coordinate 3,017,584, forward strand.
TTAAATACATGATCATTATTCTAGCAACAATGTAACTTAGGCATAAAAATAAACTGCACACTTGATTAAAACTCACTGCCTCTACACAAGACACGGCGCAGCTGCGCCACCTTTAGCCTTGACACCGGCGCAGCTGCGCTGGTGTCAATCTTGAAAACCCAGCGGCGCAGCTGCGCCGCTTCTGCCCTTGCTGCCTGCGCAGCTGCGCCAGCACGCTGACAAAAACAGAGCAGCTTACGAACATTGCCGAGAAAAATCAAATTGGCTTAATTCTCCACATCGAGTTCTCAATTCAGCCAAAGATTGATTCATATAACATTACAGAAACATCATATAAAGCTTCTAACACACTTTTAACATACCAAGATATCAAATTACAAGATTAAAAAACTTAATTTTAAATAAAAACTTGAGAAAATCATTTATCTCCCAAACTCATAATTTTTATAAAACAATTCACTGTAATTAAATTTCTCAACTAATTCAACTTTTAATACATGCATTATATCCGTAGTTGACGATAGCATCACAAGAAATTCTAAATAGATATATTAGCAACAATTAAATCATAACTTTTACTCTAAAACTCAACCAAATACATGAACTCCATATGAACATATATTTTTAATTAAAACATGTTTCTACTATAATTTGATTTCTGAAAACTCGTTTATAGCATACCAATCAACTATTGACAATACATGAACACCATATATATATACAATTCATGTTAATACATTTTCTTGAAAATTACATTAAACCAAAATTTACATAAACTCATAACAAGGAAGAACAACTAATTAAAATTTTTAAAACTATGAGATAGTAATTACCCTTTGTTTGATGATTGTAGAAGAATATGAAGATTAACTCTAGCCTTCTCAAGCTTTCTCTTCTTTCTCTTCTTCCCTTTTCTCTCTAAATTCTCTACTATTCTTTTCTTTGTTCTTAGTTTAGACTTAGGCTTAGAAAACTAACGTACTTAGTGTATATACAATATACATATAACACATATATTACATAAAACATGTAACTCCTAATAATAATTATATATACTAACTCTTATTAATTAGGTAAGTTACAAAATTCAAAAGCCAACTTGGCTTGTTTGGCTACAAGAAAATTTGAAAGTAGTTTTATTAAAACCAAACATAGTTTAGGTAATGTAGGGTTAGCTAGTGTAAGGGCCCTGTTTGGCAATAGTCCTTTAAAACAAAAGCAAGGGCCTTATTTGGTATAAATCATTTTAAAAATTCTTTTTCTTTTATTTTAATAAATCATTTTAACACATACTTTAATGTCACACTTAATTAATTAAACATAGAACATTATTATTTAATCAATTAAAATCACTTAACCACATAAAATAATTTGTCACATAATTATAATTACTTGTTAATTATAATTCATGTAACACTTAACACACAATTCATCTAATTTAATTCTCTCAATTAAATTAGAACTACAATATAAAATTAATATATACACATCAATTAAATAACATTCATTAAATTAATATGTAACACTTAATTAAATCATTTTCATAAATCACATAATTTATTTATTTTACTCTATAAATAATTCACATAAAATATTTATTTAACTCAATAAATATTTAAAATTAAATATAAAATCTCAATCGTTACACCTGTTCGCCACTGCTGAATCTTTTGCTGATGTAGTAGATGACAATCTCTTACTACTATCATCTTTCTGTCCTAGCATACAGCCCATTGCATTGGCATTGACGGACAAGTACATAAATAGGGAAACTCCTTCCCTTGGGGGTACCAAGACTGGTGCTTCGATCAACTGTTTCTTGATGGCAAGGAAGGCTTTCTGGCAATCCTCATTCCATTTCATGGAGGAATTCTTCCTTAGTAGCTTGCAAATGGGTTTACAAGTTGCTGTGAACTGGAAATTGAATCGGCTTATGAACTTGATCCTTCCCAGGAACCCGCGTATATCCTTCTCTATTTGAGGTACTGGCATCTCAGTGATGGCTTTTATCTTGGCGGGATCCAGCTCAATGCCTCTATTGCTCACTAGGAATACCAACAACTTGCCTGATTTGACGCCAAAAGCACATTTGACTGGATTCAGCTTGAGGTTGTACTAACGCAACCTGTTGAACAGCTTCCTGAGATGGTCAATGTGGTCGTCCTCCTTTCGGGATTTGATGATGATGTCATCCGCATAGACCTCTATCTCCTTATGCATCATGTCATAAAACAGGGCCATCATAGCTCGCTGATACGTGGCTCCGGCATTGATGAGGCTGAAGGATAGTCGTCTGTAGCAGAAAGTTCCCCAGGGAATGATGAAAGCTATTTTTTACCCTGTCTTCTTTAGCAACCATAATTTGATGGTAACCAGCAAAGCAATCCACAAAAGAATATATGTTGTACTACGCAGTGTTGTCTATCAAGATGTGGATGAAAGGTACCGATAAATTATCCTTAAGGCAGGCTTTGCTCAAATCCCTGTAATCTACACATACTCGTACTTTCCCTCCTAGCTTTGGCACGGGAACTATGTTTGACAGCCACTCCGGGTCTGTTGATACCATAATGATGCCGACTTTGAATTTTTTAAAGAACTCTTCTTTGACTTTCAGACTCCATTCAGGTTTCAAACTCCTAAGCTTTTGTTTGACTGGCTTGAATCCATATTTGATGGGCATTCGATGGATGACAATATCAGTCGATAGGCCAATCATGTCCTTATGTGACCATGCAAACACATCCTAGAACTGTGTTAGGAGTTCGATCAGATCGGTCTCTTGGTCTTGAGTGAGGTCTAGGCCTATCTGGATTTCTTTGAGATTTTTAGAAGATCCTATATTGATAGTGGTGGTTTGGTCAAGGTTTGGTTTGGGTTTGTCTTTGACCCATTCTTTGATCTCCTAGGGCACCTCATAGTCATCTTCCTCTTCTTGATCAACTTCCATCATGTCAAAATTCAGTTTTACATCAAAGTTGTAGTCAATGTGATAGGTTGGCATCTCATCAGCAATGACAAACAAATCCAATTATAGAGTCTTGAAAACAAAATGCTTTCACTTTAATATATGAAATTGCTTAAATATACAAAGCATTTGGCAAAGCATGACAAAAGTTACTGCTATAGCTGTGCAATCAAAAATAAGTAGTATATGAAAGCATGTTACAGGGCAGATGGATTCTCTGCCCCTTTACCCTTTTTGAATGAGGCAAGGGACACTGCTCCAGCAGTCCAAGGTTAGATCCTCATGAACAGGGAGGATCAAGGAATTGTGCTCGTCTGCCTCGTCTTGGATAATGATTGAGACATCCTTCAAAATAGGGCCGGGGTTTTTCTTTAAACTGCTTCCCTTCTCTTTCTTGATGCGAGGAATTTGGATCTGATCCTCCTCGTCATTGTCTGGGATATCATCATTTATTCCCTCATAGTGTATGAGAATATGCATGTTAGCAAATGGGTCTCGTCCTTTGTGCAAGAACTTTTCCTTTCCCTTTTTTCTCTCCCCTTCAGGCTTTGGGGTCTTTCTCTCACTTACCGTTATGATTAGAGGTAACAACATGGCTGATACAACAGCAAGGATCTTCCTCATCGGCTTCACAAATCCAGCATCAGTGAGGTTTGGCAATAGTATGGTGAAAGCATAAGCCTTAGGATGCTTATGTGGGTTCTGACGGCTTGACCCGGATGAATAACCCAATCCGGCTCTCCCTGATAGGCTCGAGATTTGTACTGGACCTTTAATACCTTGTTGATTCTTTCCTAACCTTTCTCCAAGTTGGAAACCCAAAGATACCATCTCCTGGCCCACTGTCATCACTTCGGGCAAGACTTTAGGCTTTAAGGCTGGTGCCCCAACTGGAAGGTAATGAGTATTGCTTACCTCCAATGCTTGAAAACTAGCAGGTTCAATCCTTGTATCCAGGCTGATCACCATCATGTCTCCCTGTATGCAGACAGGGTATTTCAGTTTGACATTTAACGTGATTAGGTTGTTGTTGATAATGTATTTGAGTTACTGATGGAGGGCGGATGGAACTGCTCCTTCCATATGGATCCACGGTCTTCCTAGCAACAAGTTGTATCTGATGGCGATGTTGAGCACCTTAAAAGACACATAGAAGTGTGCAGACCAATCTCTAATGAAAGCTCTATTTCTCTTATAGCTTACCGGCGAGATCCATCGAAAGCCCGGATGACCACATGACCGATTTTGATTCGGTTCGGGTTAATCTTCATTCTCTCCAAGGTGTTGCAGGGACAGATAATTAGGGATGACCCTCCATCTATCAGTACACCTCCTATCATATACCCTGATGACATCACTGCTATGTACAGTGACCTACGATGGCCCGTCCCTTCTGCGGGTATATCATCGTCAGTGAAAGATATCACATTGCTGTTAAAGATGTGTTCTATCACGTGACAGAATTTCTCGGCATCCACTGTCTTTGGCAGATGGGCTTCTTCCAGTACATTCACCAGAATGTTGCGGTGATCCACCGATGATAAGACCAGATCTAGGATGGACATCTTCTTGGGTGCATCTTTTAGGCTTTACACCACTTTAATTTTATTGTGTCCCATTTTACTGAGGAACTCTTCAATTTTCTCTTTAGCCACCTTTTCTTTGGCCTTGATGACTAGTTTGATCACCCGCTGAGGCAGGTACAATGAATTCTCCTTTGGTACAATGGAAATGTTGTTGGAGGTGGAACCTTCATCATTCTCGTAGTTCCACGGGACTCTCTTCAAATTGATTACTAGATACTGGGGTCTGAATGGTAATATCAAAGGTTCGAGTGTCGCCAACTTCATAGGGTTTTATATTTCTTGGGCCCTTTTCCCTGGTAGCATTAGGGGTGTGAGGGCTAGCTCCTTCTCACAGGAAATAACAGCCACTGTATCTTGATTCCATGCAGTGGGAATAAAGAGAGTTTCTTCATCAGGAGGGCCATAATCTTGACTCCCTCCTTTTAGTTCACCGCTCTCAATCATGTTCTGAATTAAATGACGAAGTGCCAAGTAGTCCTCAGTATCATGGTCGGGTGCATTGGAGTGGTACTGGCAGATTCTGTCAGGTTTAAATTTTCTAGATCGAGGGTTCACTGGGGGTAATAAGTATGTGACCGTCCCCTCGTTGATTAACATCTGGTGGATTTCCTTCATCGGCTGGTTTAGGTTTGTGAAATTCCTTTGGAAAGGGATTTCCCTAACATTCTGGAATTTCTCTTCCTTGGCCATCTTGTCAGCCCAGGGTTCATGCTCATGAAAACGATAATGGTCCCTCATAGGAATGGGACTGATTTCTGGTGTGGAAGGATTTGCACCAGACTGGTTGGTCTGGATTATCAGCTGTCTGGTGACCTGATGTTGGTATACGACCAGCTATGCTAATTGTCCAATTTGTTCCTTGATAGACTTGATCTCTTGTTCTATCAGGAATCGTCTTTCTAATAACTCCTAACTGTCGGAGCTACTGTTGCTGGATTGAGTTATTTCTTCGACGTATCGGAGGTATTTGGATCCTTCTCCATTTTGTATGCTAATCATGTTGACACCCTCCTCTTTGTGCTGAGGGAGGGGATTATCCTGTACATTTGGCTGCTCAGGTTTGGTCACCATAATCTCTTTATTGTCAATCAAGTCTTGAATTTTGTGCTTGAGAGACCAACAGTCATGTGTATCATGTCCCGGAGCTCCGGAATAATAAGCACACTTCTTACTCTAGTCGAAATTCCGTCCACCGGTATTTGTTGGTGGAAGGAGTTGCACAATCTTTTTCTATGCCGTTAATAATTTTAGCACATTCTCGAGTGAATCCCCTAACGGGGTGAGCGTTCTTCGATGCCTGGCCTCCAAATTTTTCTAGAATGGCGGGTTTAAAGGTTGTGCTGAAGCTTAAAAAGGGGAACAGTTCCTTCTTTGAATGGGCATGCTGCTTGAATCACCCCTCTAAATCTGTCCTTGCAATACTAAGGACACTTCTTCGTCTTTCTTCTTGTGTACCCTCCGGGGATTACTCCCGTAACTCCCGGATTAGATATGCTCGACTACAGCTTCTAAGGTGGTCAAATCCATATTTAAGCCCCATTTCTGCCATTTCACCGTGTTTGGTCATTTCTGAGAATGGCTTTCTATGCCTGCTAGGACCCTTTCATAATACGGGGCTTCTTGAATGTCGATGAAGGTCATAACTATCTCGGACTTAGTTATAGGTGGAGTGACTTGTGCTGCCATTCGTCTCCAGCGTTGAGCATATTCTCTGAATGACTCAGTACTTTGTTTCTTTATTTTGGTTATTTAATATCTGTCTGGAGCCAGTTAAGACTGGAAACTGTATTGATTAAGGAAGGCATGTGCAAGCTCTTCCCAGGTGTGAATTTTAGAGTTGTCCAAGCGGGCATACCGGGTTCTAGCCTCTCCGGTCAGACTTTTATGGAATAACTGCATTCGGAGTTTTTCGTCCTCTGCATAGGATCCGAGCTCTCCAATGAACACCTTCAAGTGAGTATAGGGGTCTCCCAATCCATCTTATTTCTCAAAATTAGGAGCTCAAAATTTTTCGGGGTAACGAGCCACAGGGAAAATGCATAAGTCAAAATAATTGACACTGCCAAATGCCCCAGTCCCTTTGATAGACTGGATGGTTTCTTCCATCTGTTGCACTTTCTTCAGAATGTCACCAGCTTCTTGTTCTTTGTTGAGGGTGGTAATTTCAGGTGTTTTGTTGGTTGTGTCCTGGTTTTGTGTCTCAGGACCTTGAGTATCCTTTTTCCAGGTATCTTGACTGCCATCGAGTGTTCCTGGTTCTGTATAACCCTGTGCTTGCTTCCCTTTAAGAGTCTTACTTTGTTCTCTCAGGAAACTGGCCAATTCGACTATCTGGTTCTTTAGTCCTTCAAACTCCTCTCTAGAGACAGGGGTGGATTCTTGCTGAGCACTAGAAGTCATGTCTGGAGATGGACTTAGTGCTTTTTTAGACTTAGATCTAGTGACAGGACCAATTTTTCATCTATAACAAAACGTAGATGTGTCAATTTCTGAGGCAGGTAGGGATAGGATGCATTCCATGATGTGTTTTTGAGATTTTTTAATCTTCTCCTGCAAAACAGAGGTCAATTATTTTGATGACAGGATGACATGATAGGATGTAAATGTACATTTATATTATGATATTTACATTGTTCTATTTACATTGGAATTGAAAACTTGACATTGATTTAAAAGAAGAAGGCATGAAGAAGCTTCCCATCGGATTTGGTTGATCAGAGGCTGACCTATCTTAGGCTACTCTCGCGGATTTTTCGGCATGAAGGTCCCCAGATCATCGCAATCTACTAGAGAAGAAATTAATCCGATCTTTCAACTGGAGCGAATCTGAGTGGTGCTTTTTTATGAGCCCCGAAGACTTAGCCGTCCTCGAAGAAATTACTCTGTCACCAATGGGTTTCCCTCCTGGTGGAGGAATTACACAATATACATTCACATACATCGCGTCTCACCGTATGCATATGATAACATTGGTGCGAAGCACTAATATTTGTGCAAAGCACTAATAAAGCATGAAAGCATTCATTCACATTCATTCAATGTAAAGACGCAGCATTTCACGCATTCATTCAATGTAAAGACGCAACATTTCACACATACGCATATATGAAAGGGAAATTTTGAAAAGATTTGAACTCGGCTTAAGCCCTCTACTGTCCCAGAGAGTCGCCACCTGTCGACGTCAGTGGAAAAATTTGGGTCGGGTCAAACCCAGATCTTTCTCTCTTCCTAAGTTTTGTCTACCCTTATTCTTTTTACTTATGAAAAAGGTTTTGAAGGGTTTTTTAGGAAAAGGCCAACATGTATCATGTAACCTATTTGAACGTTTTACAGAGTCGCCAGTTGGTAGTTTTGAAATGGGTGTACCAACTCAATCGAGTTTTGTTTGAAAAGAAGGCCCAATTTACTGGACACTGTCGAAACTTGATCTTTGAAACTGAAGTTTTGAGTTCGGGGGCTTGGTTAAGTGTGGGGAAGGTGTTAGGCACCCCATAACTCCAGTGTAAACACGGTACCGCATCTTTTCAATATTTTCCTTTTAAATCTGCAATGTGTGTGTGTGAATGCTGGAAGAAATTGGGCTTATGTTTGATTGATTTGAAAGTAGTGCTTTGTTTCGTTGAACCTATATACAAAGGGTTTGATTTAATTTTCAAAAGTCTTTTTTTTAGACAAGATTATTAAAATGATATTTTGCAAGCAGATTTTCAAACCCTTACGCTAACATAAGAATTGAAGCATGTTAATACTTCCGTTTTTTTATCTTTTTAGCCTTCTGGCTCAATTTAAATGGTGATTTATCGGGCTGCGAAGCATCCTCAACCACAAAATATATACAAGTGTCGGTCTTCTCATGGGCATGACAGCCATCAGAGTGACTCTAGCACGACAAGCCATTATTTCACTATGTTGAGACCTTAAACCCTGATAACCGTTTTAAGGTCTTTCGGATGTACATTTTTATAGAAAAACTGGCAAGGTACAGCTGTAAAGTGGAGTTTGTCTATCGTGGGAATCAGATTCAGATCAATTTGATCGTGAATCCCACGATTCCTAGGCTCACATTGTGAAGCCAATAAAAACCTGCACAGTTCAAACATGTACAGAAATATATATTTACATTCAGATGTCGCCAGAACCAAGGATTCCTCAATAAATCCTGGCTCGCACATGGTCGAAGTGTCTTGTTCCCACTAGATAGCGATCTAAGGGCTGCGAGGTTGCTTTATAACTGAAACTAGAAAAAAATGCTAGATTTAAGTAAATCTCAGCCATTCTAGCTTCTCGGTTCTGTCTGGACCTATTTTTGAACCGTTTGAACGTTAGAGTTGGCGAGATTTAAAGAAATCTAGTTCGCCTGTAGAAATGTCAGTGCCGATCCATATCAAATGAATATTTACAGCAGCAATTTAATCAAAATGATGTAAATAATATATATATATATATATATATATATATATAATTATATATAGAATTATATATATACGAAAGCTGTAAAGGGCGATGAGTTTTCACTCAAGATAATACACTTTTTGGTCACTGTACTAGGGTCCGATTTTCATTGTGGTTACCAAAACTTTTTTGTTACAATCGCATAACTGTACTCTCAAAAATTATAAAATGGTCATTACTTTTAATTTCTGTCCAAAAAATGAACGAAAATGCTGACTCTGCATATCACGTGATTTTTAAATGCTGATGTGTACATGTATGCTTTGCCATGTGTATTAATAATAATAATAATACAAATAATTTGTAAATAATAACAATAAAAATATTAATAATAATAATAATTTCAAAATAATAATTTTTTTAAAATAATAATATAAATTCATTAATTTTATATAAATATATTTTTAAAAATTATTATAATTACAAAATAATAATAATAATAATAATAAATTTTAAATAATAATAATAATAACAATAATAATAATTTCAAAATAATAATAATAATAATTTCAAAATAATATTTGTTTTAAAATAATAATAATTTTTTAAAAAAATAATAATATAAATTCATTAATTTTATATAAATACATTTTTTAAAATTATTATAATTGCAAAATAATAATAATAATAATAATAATAAAATAATTTTTAAATAATAATAATAATAATTTCAAAAATAACACCATGGGTACCAGAAATCACAACAGACCAAAAAAAACCCAGTAATGTTTCGAACAGAACCATCAACTAAGCATCTAAATTAAAACCCAGTTACACCATGATCCATGCCTGTGAGTTACCCAAGCCAAATTTCGATCAAGCATCAACAGGTGAAACGATGGTGCTTGCTGCTACGTCTTAAGGTAGCATAAACCGGATGGGTAATTTGCTGATGAGAATTAGCATATATTATTTTTCATTTCCATGTAAATTAGCATCAACTAAGCATCTAAATTAGAAACCAAAGAAATTAAGCAATAAACAAAAGCCCAAAATCTAAGTGCAAATTCCAGCGACATCACAAACATCCAAATTCGAACAGATCGAAAAACTTGAAATGAATAAGAATTCAGATCTAGTCCGAATGGAAAAGACCCAGATTTCCTCAAAATCATGGGTAAAAGAAATACCAAATCAGCGAGATACATAAGAAAAGACAATCCCAAAACAAGCTAAAGAGGAACAGAGCAGATCCACACCCCAAACTGACACAGACACCAAATCAAATCGGAAAGAGGCACCAAAACCAGATCCAAACGTCACATATCACATTACCAATCCAATCTCCCCTACTGAATGGAAGGAAAAAGGATCTAAGAAAGTGGGTGGACCGGTTTAGTGCTCGGCAGAGGATAAAAAGCCAACATGGGTGGAGCATCGGTGGAGTTCCGGCGAAAATGATATACATACCTTGCTATTATCGTTCATGATAAACCCTACCTTGTTTAAGCCCTCTGTACTCTTCACCTTCACCATCAATCTGTCCCACACTTTTTTATCTTTTTTTTCTCTAGGGAGTTCTTGATTCAGGCGCATGGATCAAATGGAGATGATGACAATGATGATGCAGCTGGATAAGCTCTCTGGCCATAATTACCAAGATGACGTTTATGAATACCCGGAGATGAATTTTTCTGGAAGAAGCTCCAGTAGCGTCGAATCTACACCGCCTACCTTCCAATTCCATAGCACAAATTTTGAGATTTAACGATGAACACATATTCAATATCTAATGTTTAGATTTAAAAATTATTATTATTATTATTATTATTTTAAAATTATTATTATTATTTAAAAATTATACAAATGATACACATGGCAAAACTTCCGTCCACATCAGCAAAGAAAACGGGTCAATATGCACAATCAGCATTTCCGTCCGTTTTTTGGACGAAAATTAAAAGTAATAACCATTTTGTAATTTTTGAGAGTACAGTTGTGCGATTGTAACAAAAAAAGATTCGGTAACCACAATGAAAATCGGACCCTAGTACAGTGACCAAAAAGTGTATTATCCTGTTTTCACTCTGATGCCCAGACTAGAATATAAATATATATATATATATATATATATATAAGCTGTAAAAAGCCACGGAGTAATCCAGGCTGGACAAAATGGAAATATATATATATAAGTGGTAAAGGGTGATGGATTTTCACTCCTATGCTCGGACCGGAATGGAAATATATATATAAAAGCTGTAAAAAAGCCACAGAATGATCCAGGCTCGACAGAATTGAAATATATATTTAAAAGCTGTAAATGAGCCACAAAATTGTCTAGGCTCGACAGAAAGTAAATATATATATATATATATATATATATATAAACTGTAAAGGTCGACAGGCATTCTATCCTTTGCCCGGACAGAAATGTAAGTATATATATTTATAAAAGCGATAAAAAGGCCACAGAATGATCCAGGCCAAACTGGAATGTAAAAAGTTAATATATACAGTTAGTATATATATATATTAAAGCAATAAAAAGGCCACAAAGTAGAAATCCAGGCCCAAATAAGTCAGAAAAATTTATATATATATATATATATATATATAGTTATATATATATAAAAGCAGCAAACTGCCACGGATTTGACATTCGGGCTTGACATAATTGAAATGTTTGTATATATAGTTAAATATAGACAGAAAATAGTCAAACCGGGACTAGGAAGATAACCCAGTCTGGTGAAGGGTGCATATATGTATATATATATATAAAAGCTGTTAAAAATGACGGATCATCAATCTGAGTTGTAGAAATGCCAGAAAATGTGTTTATGTACTAAAATATACAAAAAGTAATCAAAAACAACCACGGAACTGGAACTGAGTTCCAGGCATAATCAGAAAATGAAACTTAACGTGCAAGTGTATAAATACGCAAAGAAGTAGTATGAACTTTTTGATTGTAAAAATACTCACAATGGACTGCTACACGGGCTTTTTGCCACTTGGTAGGCTTCAAACGTCCGTTTCCACCGGTTAATTTTTGATATGTGGTAGTATATGAGTATACCTACGTGTTAGAGTAATAAAATTTGGGTGTGGGGTACAAGAGTGGGGCTGAGAAACCAAACGGGCAGAGGTTCAAAACGTTTTCAATTATCAAATGAGCTGGGAGTCACCTCATATATATAGACCTAGGAGAAACAACTCTACCTACAGCAGCCGCAGGTAGAGGTACGGCTTCACGTCGTGGGTCCCGTTGCAACGAAGTACGTGCACTCTGAGCAAAGCGAGGTTAAATTCGAAACTTTCTACCTTTTGATCGGAGATTCCATTTGAAGCGTGTTATACCATTTCGAAAAGCCCTCGCCGAGAGTGTCACAATGACATGGGAGAAAACCTTTTTCGAGTCCAAAAAGACGGGTTTATAACCAGGTCTTTGACTCCTCGCAGTTTGTCCGTTGAGCTGTCTTGCGCTGTTTCCACTGGTGATCATTGTTATAGTTCGTTTTGACCTTAGTGGCATCAATTCGGCTTGAGTTTGACCGAATCGGATTTAATTTGGTAAAATGGCCATTTTGCCCCTCTCGGGGTTGCCTTCAGTGCTGGCATGGCCTTCAGCTGACTTTCCGTGGTTGTCTCCGAGGTTTGGATTCCAGCCGATTCTGTTTCTCCTCAGGGTTGTCTCTAAGGCTAACTTGGTCCTTCCTGGTTTGTCTCTAAAGATGTTGTGAGGCTTCAGGGTTTCCTGGGATGAGATCAAAGCTGACCTATACATCTCGGGATGAGACCGACGCTGGCCTGTACTTCCCGGGTTGAGACCGGGGCTGACCTGTACCTCCTGGGATAAGACCGGGGCTGATCTGTACCTCTCAGGATGAAACCGAGGATGAACTGAACCTCCCGGGATGAGACCAGGGCTGACTTGTACCTCCCGGGTTGAAACCGAGGCTGACCTGTACCTCCCGAGTAGAGACCGGGGCTGATCTGTATCTCCAGGGTTGAGACTGGGGCTTACTTGTACCTCCTGAGTTGAGACCGGGGCTGACTTGTACTTCCCGACTTGAGACCACGGCTGACCTGTACTTCCCGGGTTGAGACCGGGGCTGACGTGTACTTCCTGGCTTGAGACCGAGGATGAACTGTACCTCCCGGGTTGAAATCGGGGGTGACCTGTACTTCCCGGGTTGAGACTGAGGCTGATCTTTATCTCCCGGGTTAAGACCAGGGCTGACCTGTACCTCCCGGGTTGAGATCGGGGCTGACCTGTACCTCCCGGGTTAAGACCGGGGCTGACCTGTACTTCTCGGGTTAGGACCGAGGCTGACTTGAACTTCCCGGCTTGAGACCGGGAATGAACTGACTGTCTTGCCCTACTGCAAGGGTTAGTAACAGGAGCATAAAATCTCGATTGTCTACAACAGAACTGAAGAAAATTTTGAGTGGCTACAAATAATTTACACAATGTGTATCAATTGTGGTAACCTAATTGGTATGCTATGTGGTTATATCATGTATATCCTGTAAAGACTTCAAGTAAAGTAAACTTTAATGTTGCAGACGCTTGAGGAAAGTTTTTTAAACTCTTGTCTACACTTTAAAGTTGGACAAGTTGTCAATTTGCATAATTTCCTATGCATGAACTGTTATTAAATAGTCAATGCCATTTGATTCGGCTAGACTGAAATTTAAAGTATTTTGGTTGATTTTTCAGCAAATATTTCAAAATATTCATAATGTTGCTATCTTATGCCAATTGCTTTGGTACAGATTCAAAGGTAAGCCTGAGTATGAATACACAAAGGTTTTGATGTCGTTAAATCAACGGGCACATGAGGTTGCCAAAACTTAAATGTAAATACATTTCATAAATGAATGTTGATCAACATAGAGTACTATAGGTTGATCACCTAGATGTGCTCGTAAGCTATATCGAACTTGCGGTCTTAATGCCTGGTTGTTCTTTTCATGAATGAAAATTAAATGAAATGTTCATGGTCTTTGACCAACTCAGCTTCTTAAGTGACTATAAGTCCTTGGGAATGATTTTAAAGGAATCAAAACACTATTTTGATTATTTATAGTACTTTATAACTATTGTGCAGTTATTGAAGAGAAAATTATATGATTCTTGATTTTGTGATTGCAGAATATAATGTTAAACTTGCTGAGCTAGTTATGCTCATTCTTTCTTAAAATTATATGATTTCAGCTAAGAGATAATGGATCGAAGGATACGGTAAGGACAAGGGCAAGTCAAAGATGGATAAATAGTCTATCCTTGTAATAGCATAGTATTATTTTTGCAATGAATGATATTATGATATAGAACAAATATAATGGTTATAAAGAACATGGGAAGGGATTATTATAATGTAATAGTAATTAAACTTAGGCTTATCATTGAAGTTTTCAATTCAATGTATGAGTAGTTTATAGCGCCGTGTAGCATCATATCTGTGGGTAAAAAGTACCAGGATTTGGGGGCGACACAAATATCCTGATATCTTCGCTAAAGTAGTGTTCAATAGCTTACATCACCGGATCCTTCCCCGATGCTATGTTAGATTGACGCCAACAGTTAACAATATCAGACATCCTGATATCTTCGTTGAAGTAGTGTTCAACGACTTACATCATCAGATCCTTCCCCGATGCTACACTGGATTGACACTAACGGTTTACAATATCAGACATCCCGATATCTTCGCTGAAGTAGTGTTCAACGACTTACATCACCGGATCCTTCCCTGATGCTACGCTGGATTGACGTTAACGGTTTACAATATCATATGTGACGCCCCCAAATCTAAGTCCCCATAACCTCGGACCTGGTACGTTACGTTACATCATTTCTATAACTATTGTGAAAGATATAAACATAAACTGTTTATACAATAACTTTTACAACATAATTCCCAAGGTCTGTAACCTTAACTTAATACCTGCATTTAATAACCTACATGACATACAATATCATTTGTATCCAATACTATTACCATTTTAACCGTATAATAATTCCATCCTGGAACTTGCTTTTCCCTTTGACTGTATCCGAAGTTTCTTCTTTAATCTGAAATGTTTATCATGATATAGCAAGGGTGAGCAACAAGTTTGCCCAACAAGTTTAAGTTCAAATGAAGATATATCATGATTGAAAAGAATAATAAGCTAACAAACTTTCAACAATATAAGAATTGTGAAAAAACATGAATCAATAATGCTAAATAGCCAACAATGAACATGAATAAATTCAATTAAACAATATGGTAATGAAGGTGATCAGTCTTTCATACCTGATGAACATATACAATATGCACAATGTGCGAATCAATAAATCATAGATGTGATATAATCAACAATGATTAATCACGAACATGCTTTACAATAACAACTCGAGTTCGAGTTAGGAAACTTGCCTGTACCATCTATTACTGCTACGCAATTTAAGTTAATCGCTTTATTGAAAAGGCCTATCAGTTATAAGATTGATATTTCAATTAGCATAACATACTTTATAAGTAAACTATCTAACATTTAAACCCATAGTCAAATATTAGATAACCTTAATACTATACGTATAAACAAGTCTAAACCTAGCACACATCGAGTCTTTAGTAGTATTCAATATAGTATACTGAGTGATTTTCCACAAATAACTAACAAATTAGTTTTCGTCTCGTCTACACTATTTTCACAATGAGTTAGATCGGTTACTAATTCATAAATACGTTCCCCATATGAAGCAGTCGTTTAGCCCAGCTACTATACATCAACCATTAAAGAGTACGACTGTACTACCTTAAACTTAACAATACTCTATCATATAACTTGTGAATTAACACTTAGTCTTTCATTTTATAAGTCCTTTATAATTTAGTAAGTCGAATATCTAATCCAGCAACCTGGATTCAGATTGAATTTCAATTTAGTAATTAATTCTCAATCCAGCAGACTGCATACAACTGACCTCCAATCTAGTAAGCCTGGAATCAACTGACATCCAATCCAGCAAGCCTGGATTCAAATTGACATCCAATCCAGCAAGCCTAGATTCAACTAACCTCAAATTTAGCAAGCCTGGATTCATCAATCCTTCAATCTAGCAACCTAGATTATCTAAACAGACCAATCCAGTATCCTAGATTATCCAAACATCTCATCAAGCAACTTGATGGTCAATCCAGCAAACCAAATTGCAATCCAGCAACTTAATGGCCAATCCAGCAAGCTGGATTTCCTTTTTTTAATCTAAATATCTTATTATTTTTTTATCTTTTGTCTATACACAAATACATGTATTTCATACAGAAAAATAATTTTTCAGGAATTTTTCAATTTGTTTAAGTATTTTCCAAAAATCCATTTCTAGTTAATTTCTTAAGAAATTTGCTACATCACGCTTAACTTCAGAAATTCCCAACTCTTGGCAGGATCTTACACATGTTATCGTGAGCCTAAAATTTAAATTCCGTGGCCATCGGAGTTATACAACTCCAATTATAGCAATTTTTGTCGAAAAAACGCAAATATTGAAATAGTCATAACTTGATCAATTTAAGTCGGAATGAGCTCATTTTTGGAGACAATATACTTTATAATATATATTTTCATTTCCCAAAAGATTGGAATTTTTTTCAAAAACTAAGTACACGAAACTACCCTTACAATTTCCGAACAGATTGTTTTTCGGGTTATTTAGATTTTTCCTACTTTGCTAATAACTGTCCAGATGGAAATCTACATGGAATTTTTCAGTGATTCCACTTGGAAAAGTTAGAAGACTTCTAGATCTAGCTCCAGAAATTGACCACACTCAAAAATTCAAAATACACTAGGAGATATGGTCGTTTGAATTTTATGTTGCGTTTTCTCAAAAATCTGATTTTCTAATCTTTGTGTGTTGTAAGAAAACTTTCATGATCTATTGATTCACCAAACATTAAACATCATAAACTATCATAACATATACTAATAAACCTTAAGATTAAGGATCTACCATGATCTATGATCTATTACACCAAACATACACCAAATACAAGGAAAACATAATCAAGGCTAAGAAGATCAAGATTTTCTAACTTTTAAAACATAGTTTCCTTTTTCTTGCTTTTGATCTAACTTTTGATCATCAAAAAAGATAGATCCAAACATATAATAGTTATAAACATATAGATCTAAGGTTTTGGAGTTTTGAACCATAGATCCAAGTTTTGATCTAGAACAATCAAACACAAATTTCATGAACTAGTTTAAAGCTTATACATTTGCTTTGTAAATATTCTTTTATGATCTATCCAAATAGATGATGATTTAGGGGAGAAGAAAGATCAAAGCTTCCTTCTCTCTCTCTCTATGGCTGCCGAATGTCCTCACTTCTCTCTCTCTCTATTTGGTTTTCTTTGTGTTAGTTAATAGGAGATGAGAGATAAATGGAATGGGTTTTGGGTGTTAGAAATTTGTGTATAGATATATTTTGTATATCTACTTACACTCTCCCAACTTCTTTCTCTCTCTCACTCATCATCTATTAGTTGTTTGAAAGTTTAGTAAAAAGATGAATTGCACACTTGGTTAAATGTGTTGGCAAAAATCAAAACTTGACACTAGCTAGAGTTGGTGGAGAGTTGTTACATCCAATAATTACATATATTCCCTCCTTATTTCTTCCTTGTTTGACCGGATGTGCTAGCTTTATTTTTTCCGCAAATTTTGTTTTGTCTTTGTTCCTTTATCTAGCTTTATTAAATGCCAAAAATTCCCCCTCTTCAATTAGCTAAAAGATTGGGCTCCAATTTAATTCTTTTGGGCTTGCTTAATAAAATAGTTGGACTACGTAAATGAACGTAGTCCACTAATTTTAATTATATCCTACCTTAATTATTTAATTAGGGTTTTCATTCACTCAATTAGTAAATCAAATCCTTACTCATGTACCTTAAATTTCTTAACCCAATTAGACTTGCTTTAATAAAATTAATAAATTGAGATAATAAACTTAATCTCTTAGTGTTAGTTAATATTTTAAATACTAACATCCTTTCCTATTATAACCCTTAGGTTATTTAATTTCCATACCTAATATATATATTAGGTTACAAGACTTTATTATTAATTCTCTTTATAAATATATAAACAATACACAAAACCATATAAGTCCTTCACAAAATTTTTAAATCCATACTCTATTTCCAGTCTAGGTCTTATTATTTAATCCTTTATTTAATCATTTAAGATTTTATTAATCTTATAAATTTTTGAGTTATCACATTCACCCCTTCTTATAAGAATTTTATCCTCAAAATTATAGTCTACTAATCTCTACTCCTTCTATTCACCAAAACTAGGTTTTCAACTTAATCTTTATCTAATTTCATTCTCATTTAATGAGTACACACGGCTTCCTTATATGAGGAATTATTCTACCATCACATTCTACCCAGACTTCTCCCCAAGGAGTTAAAAACTTTTCAAATAATGTTGAGTGGCCATGAACTTTCATTTTTCAATTTCGAAAAGGTTTAAACAGAAATTCATCTGTAAACCGCTCTGGACTTACGGACACATTGGGTGATCAGCCCGTATGCCCTGCATTGATCAGATGCTACATCACTGCCATTCGGCACAATTTGAACGACATTTGTGTTCATCATCACCGCCTTTGGCGCAAAAGTATTTTCCAATTTAGGGATGTTCATACTCAGCCTAGATTCCGAATCAAAACAATATGGTTCGGGATAAGTTCTCAAAGAGAAATTTGATTTTTCTTAAACATTGTCTAGCTGAATCAAATAACTTTAGACATATACCAATAATTCCAATATCAATCAAAACATGTGTCTGGCCAAATTTAATTGACACTTGACTTTTCTTTAAAATTCTAAAAATCATTTTATGATGTCATGATACCGCACTGTATTTACAGTCCGTTTTAGATTCCGTCATTTTTGTGACGTTGTCATAAAATAATATACCACAGTGGGCTGACGATCTTTAGATCACATCCAACACTAGGCAATACTGCATTAATGACTCCATCATTTTTTATGATCCTTGCATCAGGTTCCGTGATGCATTGATGATATATAAAATATATTTTGATATTTTAAATTATTTTTGTCTACCGAAACAATTAGCGTAGACTCTACTTTTAAACGGTTCAAAAATCTTTAAAAATCAGTTTGCGTTATCATTCAACAGGTAACGATGTGCTAGGGTCCCGAAGTCCACACATACACACTTGTCACCATGTTTTAAGGATAATAAAACTTCATTATTAGTGTTATCATGCCACAACAGGTAACGATGTGTTAGTGGTACGAAGCCCACTTCTACACAATTTTAACCATGCGTTGCTGATAACAAAAATTCTTTTATATTTTAAAGGCACGTCAGTGCAAATTTAGCTTGATGTCAAAAATTTTGAAGTCTAGCACAGCTAGAAGATTTGGAATACCTATGCTTCCACCATCAACATCAATTCTTCTAATGATCAAATGCTTAATAATTCTATCTATTAAAAATCCTCAGTCCTTCATTCACAATTTTCCTATACCCCCGTATAGTTCATCAAACATACCACACTTTATGAGTTTAGGAACTTACCACAATCATATGGGTTTTAGAACTTATCCTAATCACACCAAAGTCGTCCATTCGCTGAGGGGTTCCACCATACGATTATGAGTCACGAACTTACCATACGTATGAGTTTAAAGAACTCACACCTAATCTTATATTCTCTACCTATCTGTTATACACATGAGAAAAGAATCACCTTCTCATCATACATAGAGTGAATAGCGCGACACCGACATTTCAATGATTATCAATGTGATAAACTAAGTAGTGGTTAGACCAAGCACAAAACCCCCGCCCATACAAAGGTTTGTACAACTCAGCTATCACATGAGTCCTCAATTGAAATCCCACATAATCCTAGCTCCCTCAATACTCGATACGAATTTCATTTAATCCGTATCTATAATTCACAACTCTTTCCTGAGTTTTAATAGTACAATTTCATAGTACAACAATTCTACTATAAAGTTTTCAATCATTTGATTGATCATCTGTTCTTTTATGACCTCATCAGATCACGTTGTGATCTCATATTATAATCGTATTATATTACGATTCTTTTCTATGTTATGATCGTTTTATTTTACGATCTTCTTTCCCTTTATAATTTTATTCTTTTAGACTCTATCTATTCATTACTACTGTTCATTTTTATTATCAGAGTTAGGTAACTCTAGATCTTTATTATTTGTCAAGATTCTTCTTTGAATCTTATTGACTTATTAATACCTTGCCCAAATTCATCGCTTAGCACTTAAACTCTATTTGAGTTTATTCCTTATTCTCATCCCTGCGGTTATAGCCTAAGGTAATCCTACCTAAGGTTTATAACCTACAGCTTTGAAACCAACTGTAGCGCCCCCAAATTCGAGTCCCCAGAACCTCGGACCTGGTACGTTACGATACAACATTTCTATAACTAATGCGGAAGATATAAACATAAATTGTTTATACAATAACATTTATAACATATTTTTCAAGGTCTGTAACCTTAACTTAAAACCTGCATTTAATAACCAATGTCATTTGTATCTAATACTATTACCATTTTAACTGTATAATAATTCCATCCTTGAACTTGTATTTGCCTTTGACTGTATCCGAAGTTTTTTCTTTAATCTGAAATGTTTATCATGATATAGCAAGGGTGAGCAACAAGTTTGCCCAACAAGTTTAAGTTCAAATGAAGATATATCATGATTGAAAAGAATAATAAGCTGACAAACTTTCAACAATATAAGAATTATGAAAGAACATGAATCAATAATGCTGAATAGCCAATAATGAACATGAATAAATTTAATTAAACAATATGGTAATGAAGGTGATCAGCCTTTCATACCTGATGAACATATACAATATGCACAACGTGCGAATCAATAAATCATAAATGTGATATAATCAACAATGATTAATCACGAACATGCTTTACAATAACAACTCGAGTTCGAGTTAGGAAACTTGCATGTACTGTCGATTACTGCTACGCAATTTAAGTTAATCGCTTTATTGAAAAGGCCTATCAGTTATAAGATTGATCTTTCAATTAGCATAACATACTTTATAAGTAAACTATCTAACATTTAAACCCATAGTTAAATATTAGATAACCTTAATACTATATGTATACACAAGTCTAAACCTAGCACACATCGAGTCTTTAATAGTATTCAATATAGTATACTGAGTGGTTTCCCACAAACAACTAACAAATTAGTTTTCGTGTCGTCTACACTATTTTCATAGTGAGTTAGATCGGTTACAAATTCGTAGATACCTTTCCCATATGAAGGAGTCATTTAGCCCAGCTACTATACATCAACCATTAAAGAGTACGACTGTACTACCTTAGACTTAACACTACTGTATCATATAACTTGTGAATTAACACTTAGTCTTTCATTTTATAAGTCTTTTATAATTTAGTAAGTTAAATACCTAATCCAGCAACCTGGATTCAGATTGAATTTCAATTTAGTAATTAATTCTCAATCCAGCAGACTGCATACAACTGACCTCCAATCTAGCAAGCCTGGAATCAACTGACATCCAATCCAGCAAGCCTGGATTCAACTAACCTCAAATTCAGCAAGCCTGGATTCATCAATCCTTCAATCTAGCAACCTAGATTATCTAAACAGACCAATCCAGTATCATGGATTATCCAAACATCTCATCCAGTAACTTGATGGTCAATCCAGCAAACCAGATTGCAATCCAACAACCTGGTGGTCAATCCAGCAAGCTGGATTCCCCTTTTTTAATCTAAACATCTTATTATTTTTTTATCTTTTGTCCATACATAAATACATGTATTTCATACACAAAAATAATTTTTCAGGAATTTTTTAATTTTCTTAAGTATTTTCCAAAAATTCATTTTTAGTTAATTCCTTAAGAAATTTGATACATCATGCTTAACTCCAGAAATTTCCAACTCTTGGTGGGATCTTACACATGTTATCGTGAGCCTCAAGTTTAAATTTTGTGGCCATCTGAGTTATACAACTCCGGTTATAGCAATTTTTGTTAAAAAAAATACAAATATTGAAATAGACATGACTTGCTCAATTTAAGTCGAAATGAGCTCATTTTTGGACACAAGCTACCTTATAACATATATTTTCATTTTCCAAAAGATCGGATTTTTTTTCACAAACTAAGTGGACGAAACATCCCTTACAATTTCCGGATAGATTGCTTTTTGGGTTTTTCAGATTTTTCCTACTTTGCTAAAAACTGTCCAGATAGAAATCTACATGAAATTTTTCAGTGATTCTACTTGGAAAATTTAGAAGACTTCTAGATCTAACTCCAAAAATTAACCACACTCAAAAATTCAAAATACACTAGGAGATATGGTTGTTTGAATTTCATATTGCGTTTTCTAAAAAATTTAATTTTCTAATCTTTGTGTTTTGTAAGAAAACTTTTATGATCTATTGATTTACCAAACATTAAGCATTATAAACCATCATAACACATACTAATACACCTTAAGATCAAGGATCTACCATGATCTATGATCTATTACACCAAACATACACCAAATACAAGGAAAACATAATCAAGGCTAAGAAAATCAAGATTTTCTAACTTTTAAAACATAGTTTTCTTTTTCTTGCTTTTGATCTAACTTTTGATCATCAAAAATGATAGATCCAAACATATAATACTTATAAACATATAGATCTAAGGTTTTAGAGTTTTGAACCATAGATCCAAATTTTGATCTAGAACAATCAAACACAAATTTCATGAACTAGTTTAAAGCTTATACATTTGCTTTTAAATATTATTTCTTGATCTATCCAAATAGATGATGATTTAGGGGAGAAGAAAGATCAAAGCTTCCTTCTCTCTCTATGGCTGCCGAATGTCCTCATTTCTCTCTCTCTCTCTCTCTATTTGGTTTTCTTTATGGTAGTTAATAGGAGATGAGAGAGAAATAGAATGGGTTTTGGGTGTTAGGAATTTGTGTATAGATATATTTTGTATATCTACTTACATTCTCCCAACTTCTTTCTCTCTCTCTCACTCATCATGTATTAGTTGCTTGAAAGTTTAGTAAAAAGATGGCTTGCACACTTGGTTAAATGTGTTGGCAAAAATCAAAACTTGACACCTAGCTAGAGTTGGTGGAGAGTTGTTAAATCCAATAATTACATATATTCCCTCCTTATTTCTTCCTTGTTTGACCGGATGTGCTAGCTTCATTTTTTCCACAAGTTTGTTTTGTCTTTATTCCTTTATCTAGCTATATTAAATGCCAAAAATGCCCCCTCTTCAATTAGCTAAAAGATTGGGCTCCAATTTAGTTCTTTTGGGCTTGCTTAATAAAATAGTTGGACTATATAAATGAACATAGTCCACTAATTTTAATTATATCCTACGTTAATTATTTAATTAAGATTTTCATTCACTCAATTAGTAAATCAAATCCTTACTCATGTACCTTAAATTTCTTAACCCAATTAGACTTGCTTTAATAAAATTAATAAATTGAGATAATAAACTTAATCTCTTAGTGTTAGTAAATATTTTAAATACTAACATCCTTTCCCATTATAACCCTTAGGTTATTTAATTTTTATACCTAATATATATATATATATATATATATATATATATATATATTAGGTTACAAGACTTTATTCTTAATTCTCTTTATAAATATATAAACAATACACAAAACCATATAAGTCCTTCATAAAATTTTTAAATCCGTACTCTATTTCCAGTCTATGTCTTATTATTTAATCCTTTATTTAATCATTTAAGATTTTATTAATCTTATAAATTCTCGGGTTGTCATAATCAGACATCTCGATATCTTTGTTGAAGTAGTGTTCAACGGCTTACATCACCGGATCCTTCCCCGATGCTACGCTAGATGGACGCCAACGGTTTACAATATCAGACATCCCGATATCTTCACTGAATTAGTGTTCAACGACTTACATCACCGGATCCTTCCCCGATGCTACGCTGGATTGACGCCAACGGTTTACAATATCAGACATCCCGATATCTTCGCTGATGTAGTGTTCAATGGCTTACATCACCGGATCCTTCCCGTATGCTACGCTGGATTGACGCCAACGATTTACAATATTAGACAACCCGATATCTTTACTTAAGTAGTGTTCAAGGGCTTACATCACCGTATCCTTCCCCGACGGTTTACAATATTAGACATCCTGATATCTTCGCTAAAGTAGTGTGCAATGACTTACATCACCTGATCCTTCCCCGATGCTACGCTAGATTAACGCCAATGATTTACAATATCAAACATCCTGATATCTTCGTTAAAGTAGTGTTCAACGGCTTACATCACCAGATCCTTCCCTGATGTTACGCTGGATTGACACCAACTATTTACATTATTAGACATCCTGATATCTTCGCTGAAGTAGTATTCAACGACTTACATCACCTGATCCTTCCACGATGCTACGCTGGATTGACGCCAACGATTTATAATATCAGACATCTCGATATCATTGCTGAAGTAGTGTTCAACGGCTTACATCACCGGATCCTTCCCAGATGCAATGCTAGATTGACGCCAATGATTTACATTATCATACATCCCGATATCTTCACTGAATTAGTGTTCAACGGCTTACATCACTAGATCCTTCCTCAGTACTACGCTGGATTGACGCCAATGGTTTACAATATCAGACATCCTGATATCTTCGCTGAAGTAGTTTTTAATGGGTTACATCACCGGATCCTTCCCCTATGCTATGTTGGATTGATGCCAACGGTTTACAATATTAGACATCCCGATATCTTTACTGAAGTAGTGTTCAAGGGCTTACATCACCGAATCCTTCCCCGATGCTACACTGGATTGACGCCAACGGTTTACAATGTCAGACATCTGGATATCTTTGTTGAAGTATTGTTCAACGGCTTACATCACCAGATCCTTCCCCGATGCTACGCTGGATTGACGCCAACGGTTTACAATATCAGACATCCCGATATCTTCACTGAAGTAGGGTTCAATAACTTACATCACCGGATCCTTCCCCGATGCTACACTGGATTAATGCCAACAGTTTGATCATTGATTATAAAAAGGGGCAAGCTCTTTATTTGCGACCCTGCTAGATTAGATACTGGTTTGACTGATGACCCGGGTGTTACTAACGTCTTAAAGGATGCGGCCCGCTCTTTCACTACCCAGATTTGAACTTTGGTGTAGAGGCCTTGACTTATGAGGGCTTGGCGCAGGTTAACATGTTTGATGATGTAGATTTCATTTCCTAGACCTTTGGTTTGTCGTTGGGCGTCTGTTTTTGAGTTAAGGACTCTTTTGAGATTTTTTTCCCTTCTTTTGTCGTGGCAATCTTATGTCACCGTGATTTCTTTTAGCAGTTCTCTCCTTTCTTTTGATGAGAGGCTTGATCCTGCCTTAAACTCATTCCACTTCTTGGAATCAGAAAATGCCCTAGCCCTTTTGCACGTTGTTACCAGGGATTCATATAAGAAACTGTCTTTGTTGACCAAGTCAAGAGTGAGCAATATCCTGCAGTCAAACGAATAACAGAATGGGCAAAGACTTGACGACTTAGGCAGTCAGGGTTAGTATAATCTTGTGAATGAGAAATTGAATGAGTTATGAAATTGCAAGGAAATTTTTAAACATTGATGAGTGGGTTTTATATCTACTAATCGATTACTTTTTAACTTGATTCGATGTTACTTTGAGTATGTTTAGGATCATTTTTATTCTTTTTTTCATGTTTGTGTTTTAGGAATGGGCGTGGTTGGAGAAAACATGAAATTCAGGACTAAAAGGAGAATTACAGTTTTATACAAGAGTGTCGGGGTGGAGTTTTCACTATAAAATTTGAGTCGGGAAGAGCGTGCGCCGCGGCGAATTCTATAAGGGATAAACTACGCCGGGCTAAAAAGGTCGGCAGACAATAAGAGTTTTCTTTCTCAATAAGGATTCTGGTGATGATTTAGAAGCTGAGTTTGGACGCTATTGGAAGGATATAAAAGGCGAATTAATGGGCAAAGAAGGGAGGAAGGAGATATATTAACATAAACCCTAGTTTTGATCACGTTCTAGAGAATTGAAACAAGGAGTCTAGCACGAGGGATTCAAGGCAAAAGTGTGAAAGAGCAGAAGATTACTTCATTGTTTCTAATCTCTAATCTTGTATTCAGAATGTTATTCTTGTAACGCCCCAACATCTGGTCTATCTTCAACCCGTATTTCGTACGTCACGAGTAGTTTTCATTCCATACATACATCATTACATCATTAAATATAAGAACATATCTCATGAAATCCCAGATTCTATTACCTTAAAATCTTGTTCATTACAAATAATGGTAATTACATTATTCTTTATATCTTACGAATGTGACTTTCATCCGCCATAAAAGATACATAACAGTTTATTAAACTACTCTATAGTTTAAATAACTATTCTACATTACAAGTCTCGGCTTGATCTTCACGCTCATTCATATAATGAACAACACTTCGTCAGGATACCGGTTAGCTAGATCTTTGCTTGATCCTTAAGTTCATTCTATTGTCGTTCGTTGAAAATGTTTTTATTTAAAGCAAATATAGCATTCAATTGTTCAGCAAATCATAGCAGTTAAATAAAAACTAAGCAAGAATCACATATTCTTTTAAGAACTTCAATAATCTAACAATGGTTATGAAGCAGCTCAAATAATAGGAAAATATTCTGATTCCTATCAATTTAAAACATAATAACATTTACTTTCACATAACCTCAGTTTACTTTCTTACCTTTTGTCTAGATAAAATTATTATCATAGACTTAAGCTTAATAGTTCATGTATAAACAGAACTCTTCATATTGAACAGTTCAATCATAGAACAGTTTATCTCACGTAAACACATAAGTGTTGAAAATTTGACACATGACCTTATACATAATCACGTCTTGTACAAATATAGCACATTTGCACATAAACAAGACTTACTCAAGTACAACTTTTGAGTAAGTTTAAGAAACTAGCGTCATTTAAAAATATGAATGAAGTCAGGAAACTTTCCTTAAGCACAACTATAACTTATAGTTTACACTGAACTGCTCATTGATATTCCTATATATCACATAAGGAATAGCACATACCAATTAGTTGTATATTTGACTTACGCATTGGTTTAACTAACTTTCATTCTAATGGTTCACATTTATAACCTAAGTTCTCGTAACCATTCTTCTTTATCGTTTTACAGCGACATACGAAGATGCCACAACCTTACGATAGATTTACATTACATTTTTCCTTCTTCTAGCTTAACTTACCCGAAGCATCACAACTGTAATGTTCGTTAAGTCAATTATCATTCCTTATAGCTTTCTGACAACTAAATGTCATACCTCATGATTATTCATTAATGTATAGGTCATACAATCATTAGTATGTTGAGAGTCAGCATTCAATGTTAATGCTATGCGTTCATAGCTTTTAAACATTTTACATTACCTCTATTTCATACCTTACAATGTCCGGTTAATTTAACTCGGAACATTCTTCAAGTTATTATCATTAACTCGGATTCTTAACGTTATACGTCAATCATTAATCTTCATTACCTCACATTCAAACCATATGCGGTGTGTATGTTAAGCCCATTTAACTTACGCGTACACTCAACACCTTTACGTCGGTTTAAGTGTTTAACGCTTACGTTTCTTTCTAACATTCCTTATCCGACTCACATTTCAGACCATCATTAACTTCATTACCATTCGTTACGATTTATTCATAACCATATATCATACCTTACAAATGTTCCTCAACGTCTAAGTTATACAACCAATGTATGCTTAGAACATTCGTTTCACACTAATATGGTTTACTGTATATCTGAATACAAGGTCCCGTATTCAATTATGTACTTTGAGTTCACATTGCATTTATATTATTTATCCTTCGTTATAGCTTTATAACACTCCCATGTTATAAGTTACCATCTTCATACAACCTCTAGGTACTACAACCTATGTAAACCCAAGACGTTCGTCCTGCGCGAATACGATTCACAAAAATCTTTTACGTATTCTGCGTTCACGTTATTCTTATTTTAATCTTTAATTCAACCTTTAATTAAGGTTTTAATCACTTTCGTTAGTGATCCATTATGTGAACACTAAGTTTATTATCACTTCTCACGACATTTCGACTTTCATACGTTGTACACCCGACTTACCTAACCCAACGCCCAATTGACACATCATTGTGCATAATTGAAACGCCCAATTTAACTACCATTCCTTGGTTTACACTCCTATAGACCATATCTCCAAAGTTAAATGATTAAAACTCGAAAATACAAGTCAAACATGGTCATTTTGGACCAATATCCAGACTTCAAATTTAAAAACTTTTGGAATAAAAGTTGTAGAGCTACTCGTTATCTTTCCAGAGATTCTTGAATCACCTCAATCGGAGTGCGTATGAAAATGTTATGCTCGATTTACTAAAGGACATCCATGTAGTCTACTCTTACAGCAGCCCTAACGCGGGCGTGCCCTAATTAACCCTTGGGCAGCACGGGGCGTGCTACCCTGGCAGAGTTTTTGTGCCCAGTTTTGTCACTTTTGATAGTTTTTTTCATTCTTTGCATGCCACTTTGCAACGTCATAACTTCTACTCCCGATATCGGAATTGGTCCTTTTCGGAGGCGTTGGAAACCTTGAAACACCTACTACACATCCCCCAGGATAAAATTAGTTTTTTGAGTTTCTAACCAACCTTAAAATTGGCTCGAAAGTCCTCCTTCGCTCAATTTTTCAACTTAGCGTTAAATTTTTGTTCGTCCGTAATTCGTTCATCTGATCCCAAAATTCGTTCGTTCTTGAGTCTACGACTCACGTTTTCAATATTTTCCAATATTCTTATGAATCCTCATTAATTAGGGTTCATTAACTTACTTTTTACTTTTCGTTCATCTTTTACGAAAATTCGCCATAACTATATTATAGGCTAATTTCAATCCGTTCTTCATGAATGTTTTTCTATCTCCTAACCAAGCATATATCAAAAATCATATATATGATGGTTTTAAACTTGTCCAATAATAACAAGCTGTAATTAGATGGTTTTAAATTTGTCCATCAACAATGTTCTTACCACGTTTTTTGTGTTTTTCGTTCGTTCTTCGTGTTCTTCGTTCGTTCTTCATTTTTAATCAATATTTTGATTACGATTCACCTATTACACATTATTTAACGTTATAAGTTTGATAATTCATCCTTATATCATTGGATAATTCATATAACTCATCTGAATCATCCATTAACAACCACTTTATATAACATATGAAGGATTTAAGAAAAAGATGAAGAAAAGCTTAAAATTCTTATTAATTCATCTTTCTTATAATTTCTATGGTTAAACCATAATCATAATCATTTCTTATCATCTTATACTTTCATTTTCATTAAGTTATATGATTTCCATATAAAACCTTAAAGAAAATTAGAATAAAGCTAGGTTTTGGATTACCTTTCTTCTTTAATCTTCTTCCTCCTGACAAAGCTTGCAATTTGTGCTAGCTTTTCATTCCTTTCCTTCTTCTTCCCCATCCAAAATTCTCTCTCTCTGTCTCAAGTGTTAGTTGTTTTCTCTAACCAAACAAATGAGCTTAAGGCTTGTTTTTATAAGCTTTTCAAGGCTAGGGGCAAAATGGTCATTTGACCAAACTGTCATACTATTCACACCTCCTTAACGAAGCTTTTTCTGAAAGCTTCGTTGTTTCGTCTTTCGAAATTCGTCCGACAGTTTAAAAAACTGCATTTCTCAGAATCCAAATATTTTTGGATATTCCGTCTTTCCTCTACATATTAACTTTTATGCGTTCTTCAAAACTTCAAAAAATTGAAAAATACTTTTTGATGAATAGTGTTTTCAGTCATGTTTTCCCAAAACGTAGCTAAACGAATGAAAAGTACTTAATAGTACTTTTCGTCATTTTTATTTCGTCCGATTTTTGCACAGTTTTCAAGAAAAACTTTTATCGGCTAACATAACTTTTCACGACATGTTATCGTCAAATCTTCAAACAGAATGTCATTTTGGCATCCCGATCTCTCAGAAAGGCTTAGGTTATTCAAATCCTAAACCCTTAGGTTTCGTTGGATGAATAATGTCTTTTTCGTCTTTTTCTCAGAAAAGTTTTTATTCCCGAAAAAATTTTATTTTCATCTTGAAAATTCTTACTCGTTCATTCTACCTCGTAGCCAGAATCCTCCCGTTTTATAATCATCCTAGGTTATGGAACGACTAATAAACACATAACATATAATATTAATAATCAAAATTTATTTTATTAATTAATAATTCTTTAAACTTAACTTTCTAGACAATTCGATTTTATAGATTGTCACAATTCTATTTGTGGATTTTGGTTTCTTATTCGATGATGTTAAACTAATTTACTATTTAAGTCTACAATGGATCTTTTTGTGTAACAAAAATTGACATACTTCCGTATTAATTCATTGAGACTATTTCCAAGGTTGTCTATTATGGTTTGTGCTTAATTATTTAATTGCATGATCAACAATTACGTGATAATCTGTGACAATACGAAAATTTATAAGATCTTGAGTGATTAAAATATTGATTAAATAATAAAACCTAGATGAAAATTTGAGGATTAATTAAAAATTTTAGAAAAAACCTATATGGTTTACTATTTGAAAAAGAATAGAAAAAATATAAGTTACAAAATTTCAAAACCCTAGAAATGAATTTATATGTACTTGAAGAAATATTAAGGATAGGGTACTACGATACTTATAAATTTGATGTGAAATCATTGGTGTAAGAAATTTTATAATGATACATGTGAAAATTTTTATTAAGAAAATAAATTTCAAATGAAGTGATGCTATAAGGTTAAAGGAAATGAGTACATGTATAGGTACATATATATACTTAGTGATGTGCTATGTATATTTTTAGTAAGAGGAATGATAAGGATAAATACGTTATGACTTATATGGATTAGGGTAGGAAATAAATTAAAAGTATTGGATAATGTTAAATTACATGGCCCAAAGAATTATTTAGAAAGCCCAAAAAAATTAATTTGGAATCCAAGACTTTAGCCCAATTAAAAAGGGATGGTTGGACATTTAAGTAAGTAAATAAAGCATTAGAAATTAAACCAAATGGGGGAGATAAGACCCAAAATTTTGGCCCACTAGGGAAGAAGAAAGGAGGACATGTGAAGTAATGAGTATAACTTACTAACTCCTACCTACTCTTACTTACTCCCTCTTATGTGTCAATTTCTAATTAAACCAACATCTTTAACCAAGATCACAAGCAAGAGGTGGAGTGCAAGTAACAACTAAATTAATGAGAGAGAGAAAGCAAGGAAGATGGAGGAATGAATATTGATACATATCATAGCTAACAAAAATCTATTTTATCTTCTCTTTTCTCACATTTCCAAGTTAACCAAAACAAACAAAGAGAGGGAGAGAGAGGAGAGATTTCGGTTGGAACTAGAGAGAAGGAAAGAGGAGATTTTGATCTTCATACACCCAAGATCCATCTCTTATTTTCGGAGGAGAAGAACTCATGAATCAAAGGTATAAAAATCTATCTATAAACTAATTATTCCTTCTAGTTAACTTATTTTGATGGAATGAAGATCTAAGGTTTCAAAACTCTAGATCTACATGTGTATAAGTGTGTTATGTTACATCTATCACTTTTGATGATCAAAAGTTGGATATAAAGCAAGAAACGGAAATTAGGTTTTCAAAAAGTTAGAAAACCCTAGTCTTTATTTTTTTTCTTAGCATAGATTATGTTTTGCTTGGATTTGGTGAAGGTTTGATGAAATAGATCATGGATTATAGTAGATACATGGGTATAAGAGGTAATAGGATGTATTATGTTGGTTAATGTTTGATTAATCAAAAGATCATGGAAGTTTCTTACAAAACACAAAGATTAAAAAATCAAATTTTTGAGAAAACTAAACCTGAAATTCAAACAATCATATCTCTCATTCTATTTCAAATTTTTGAGTGTGGTAAATTTTTGGATTTAGATATATGAGTCTTCTAACATATCTAGTTGAATCACTGCAAAATTTCTTGTAGATTTTTGTATGGATAGCTTTTAGCAAAGTAGACAAAATCTGGAAAAAAAACTAAAAACAATCTGCCCAAATTTTGCAGGGGCAGTTTAGGTAACTTAATGAATGAAATAAATTCAAATCTTTTGGGACATGAAAATATATTATATAAAGGTATCTCTAGTCCAAATATGAGCTTATTCCGGCTTACTTTGACCGAGTTATGGTCATTTTAATATTTGGATTTTTTCGACGAAAATCGCTATAACTAGAGTTCTATAACTCCGATGGCCACAAAATTTAAACTGGAAGTTCACGTTAATAAGTGGAAGATTCAATCAAGAGTTGGGAATTGTTGGAGTTGAGCATGATATAGCTAATTTCCTTAAGTTACGAACTAAAAACGGACTTTTGAAAAAAATACTAAAGGAAATTGAAAAATTCCAAAAAAATTATTTTTATGTATGAAATATAAGTATATATTTGTGGCCAAAAGATAAAAAAAATAATAAGATGATTTGGTATTTTTCATGAAAATAATTTAGTTATGAATAAATGAATTAAATTACTTATGTAATGTTAAAGATATGAAAAATAGAATTTTATTACTTGAAAACCCTAAATAAGGTTTATGCACATTTTGATGGGGGTTTTGGTCATTTGTGATGAGATATTATGTTTATGGCAGGTTAAAATGATTAATAATGTTAGTAAAGAAATTAAAATATTCTTAAATAATTAATAATATTAATTGAGAGTTTAAAAGAAGAGTTAAGTTATTGATTTGACATTCAATAAGCCATATTGAATGTATAGTATGATGAATTAGAAATTTAATATGTTAAAAAGGGAATATAGTTTTAATTCGGTGTGCTGAATTAATTATGTTAGCTTGTATACAGCTTTCTGAATTGGTGGATTAGGTTTGCTAAATTGGTGTATTAGGTTTGCTGAATTAGTGAATCCAGGATGCTGGATTGTAATTCAGTTTGAATTTAGGTTACTGGATTAGAAATTTAGCTTAATGGATTATAAAGAATAACTTATAATATGAAAGATTAAGTGTTAATTCACAGGTTATATAATAAAGTAGTGGTACAGTTGTACTCTTTAATGGTTAATGTATAGTATCTGGGATAAACGATTCCTTCAGGGAGCGGAGGTATAACTGAACTAGCAACCAATCTAACTCGCTATGAAAAACAGTGTAGACGAGACGGGAAACTAGTTTGTTGGATGTTTGTGGAAAACCACTCAGCATACTATATTGAACACTATTAAAGACTAGATGTGTGCTAGATTTAGAATTGTGAATACGTATGGTGTTAAAGTGTTATCTAATATTTGATTATGTGGTTAAATGTTAGATAATTTACTTATAAAGTAGTAGTATTATGAGGTATAATGTGATATACTAATTGTAAGATCAATCTTAACAATGATAGGTCTTTACAATAAAGAGATTAAATTATATTGCGTAACAGTAATCGACAGCTCAGGCAAGTTTTTCCTTAACTCAAACTTGAGTTATTATTTCAAAGCATGTTAGTGAATAATTATTGTTGATTATTCACATCTATACTATTTATTGATTCGCACTTAGTGCATGTTGCATATGTTCATCAGGTATAAAGGCTGATCACCTTCATTACCATAATGTTCAGTTAAAGTTGTTCATGATCTTTGTTGACATTAAACATTATTGGTTCAGTCATTCAATTATTAACATTTTGATTCATGCTCTTTCACAATTATTATATTGTTGAAAATTTGAAAGCTTATTCTTTCTTTCAATCATGATATATCTTTATTGAATTTAAACTTGCAGAGCAAAGTAGTTGCTCACTCTTACTATATCATGATAACAAATTTCAGATTAAGACGAAGGCTTAAAGAAAGACAGAGGCAAAGGAAAATTCCAAGAGTAAATTATTATGCATTCCTAACTATTTAGTTATCGTATGCAAATGATGTTGTAAACCTTTTTAAGTTAATTAAAGTATGTATTCAGTTAAGGTTAATAGACCTTGAAAAATGTTATAGAATCACGTGAAATAAATAATTTATGTTTATATATTCCGCATTAGTTTATAGAATATGTATGAAGATAAAGTACCGTAATGTTCCAGGTCCGAGGTTCTAAGGACCCGGGTTTGGGGGCGTCACAGGTTGGTATCAGAGCTGTAGGTTATAAACCGTAGGTAGGATTATCTTAGGCTATAACCGTAGAGATGATGATAAGGAATAAACTCAAATAGAGTTTAAGTGCTAAGAGATGAATTTAGGACATTCATCATTAAAATAAAAAGATCATAAAACAAAACGATTATAAGATAGAAAAGAATCATAATATAGCACGATTATAAGAATAGGTCACAACGTGATCTGATGAGGTCATAGACGGACAAAGGATCAATCGATTGGTTGAAAACTTTATACCAGAATTGCTGTAAGACTATTGTACTATAAAATTATACTATGAGAACTCAGGAAAGAGTTGTAGATGATGGGATACAGATTAAATGAAATAAGTATTGAGCAAAGAGAATTTAGGATCATGTGGGATATCAATTGAGGACTCATGTGATAACTGAGTTGTACAAATCTTTGTATGGGCGGGTATTTTGTGCTTGGTCTAACGACTACTTAGTTTATCACATTGATAATAATTGAAATGTTGGTGTCGCGCTATTCGCTATATGTATGTTGAGAAGGTGATTCTTTTCTCATAAGTATAACAGATAGGTAGAAAATATAAGATTAGGTGCGTGTTTATTAAAACTCATGCTTATGGTAAGTTTGTGACTCATAATTGTATGGTATGTTTTTGAACCCCTAAGCGTATGGACAGTTTCTGATTGGTTCTTGTACTACGTATTGCTAGGATAAGTTCCTAAACTCATATTATTGTGGAAAGTTCCTGAACTCATAACGTGTGGAATGTTTGATGAACTATACTGGGGTATAGAAAAGTTGGGGATGAAGAATTGAAGATTTTTAGTATAGTAAGTTTTAATGGTGATAGAATAGATAGAATTATTAAGCAATGGATCATTAGAGAAATTGAAGTTGATGGTGGAAGCATAGGTATTCCAAATCTTCTAGTTATACTAGGCTTTAAAACTTTTGACATCAAGCTAAATTCGTACTGATGTGCCTTTAAAAATATAAATAAATTTTTGTTATCAGCAACACATGGTTACAATTGTGTAGAAGTGGGCTTCGAACCACTAACACATCGTTACATGTTGCAGCATGATAACACCAAAAATAATTTTTCAATAGTTTTAAACGGTTTAAAAAAGAGCCTACGCTAATTGTTTCGGTTAGACAAAAATAATTTGAGATATCAAAATATATTTTATATATCATTAATGCATCATTGAACCTGGTGCAGAGATGATAAAAATGATGGAGTTATTAATACAGTCTTACCTAGTGTTGGATGTGATCTAAGGATCGTCAGCCCACTATGATATGTTGTAATATAACAAAGTCACAGAAATGACGGAATCCTCAAACGGACCTGTAAATACAGTGCGATATCATGATGCCATAAAAAATTATTTTTAAAATTTTAAACCATTTAAAGAAAAGTTAAGTGCCAATTGAATTGGCCAGACATATGTTTCGTGTGATGTTCGAATTATTGGTATACGTCTAAACTAATTGATTCAGCTAGACAAATGTTTATGAAAATTCAAATATTATTTGAAAGCTTATGCCAAACCAAATTGTTTTGGTGCAGAATCTTATATTAAGTTGGTATCCGACACAAGTTGGTGTCAGTATTAAGTGATACAAGTTGGTATCAAATTGACACAAGTTGGTGTCAAGTTAATGCAAATTGGTATCAAATCTACTGTAGTTGGTGGTAAGATAAAATGGTTTACAGATGAATTTCTGTTAAAACATTTTCAAGTTATTTATTATACTTCATAATTATTGAATAATTGTGAAGACTCCTGAATGATTAGAAGAAGTGTAAACTCTAAGTGAATAGTCATGGTATCATGTGGAGATAGAAGAGATCCTCATAGAAAGAGATAGCATGAACTCATTAAGTACAAGTGTAATCAGAGGTGATTAAATACAGGTTAAAATGAAAACCTATTTTTGGTGAATAGTGATTTCGGGGACGGAATCCTTTTAAGGGGGGAAGAATGTGACAACACAAAAATTTATAAGATCTTGAGTAATTAAAATAAAGGTTAAAGAATAAAACCTAGATGGGAATTTGAGTATTAATTAAAAAAAATTAGAAAGAACATATATGGTTTACTATTTGAAAGAGAATAGAGAAAATATGGGTTACAAAATTTCAAAACCCTAGAAATAGATTTATATGTACTTGAAGGAATATTAAGGATAAATTACTACGATACTTATAAATTTGATGTGAACTCATTGGTGTAAGAAATTTTATAATGATACATGAGAAATTTTTTATTAAGGAAATAAATTTCAAATGAAGTGAAACTATAAGGTTAAAGGAAATGAGGAGAGGGAGAGAGAGGAGAGATTTCGGCTGGAACTAGAGAGAAGAAAAGAGGATATTTTGATCTTCATACACCCAAGATCCATCTCATATTTTAAAAGGAGGAGAAGAACTCATGAATCAAAGGTATAAAAATTTATCTATAAACTAGTTATTCCTTCTAGTTAACTTGTTTTAATGGAATGAAGATCTAAGGTTTTAAAAATCTAGATCTACATGTTTATAAGTGTGTTATGTGTAGATCTATCACTTTTGAGGATCAAAAGTTGGATCTAAATCAAGAAAAAGGAAACTAGGTTTTCAAAAAGTTAGAAAATCCTAGTCTTTATTTTTTTTCTTAGCATAGATTATGTTTTGCTTGAATTTGGTGAAGGTTTGATGAAATAGACAATGGATCATGGTAGATACAAGGGTATAAGAGGTATTAGGATGTATTATGATAGTTAATGTTTGATTAATCAAGAGATCATGGAAGTTTTCTTACAAAACACAAAGATTAGAAAATTAGATTTTTAAGAAAACTAAACCTGAAATTCAAACAATCATATCTCTCATTCTATTTTGAATTTTTGAGTGTGGTTAATTTCTGGAGTTATATCTATGAGTCATCTAACATATCCAAGTTGAATCACTGCAAAATTCCTTGTAGATGTCCGTATGGACAGTTTTTAGCAAAGTAGGCAAAATCAGAAAAAAAAAAATCGAAAAAACAATATGCCCAAATTTTGCAGGGGCATGTTCGGCAACTTAATGAATGAAATAAATTCAAACCTTTTGGGACATGAAAATATATGATATAAATTATCTCCTGTCCAAAGATGAGCTTATTTCGACTAAATCGACCTAGTTATAGTCATTTTAATATTTGGGTTTTTCCGACGAAAACCGCTATAACTAGAGTTCTATAACTCCGATGGCCACGAAATTTAAACTGGAAGTTCACGTTAATACGTGCTATATTCTGCCAAGAGTTGGGAATTGGTAGAGTTGAGCATGATATAGTTAATTTTCTTAAGTTACGAACTAAAAACAGACTTTTGAAAAAATACTAAAGAAAATTGAAAAAATTCAGAAAAAGTATTTTTGTGTATGGAATATAAGTATATATGTGTGACCAAAAAGTAAGAAAATAATAAGATGATTTAGTATTTTTCATAGAAATGATTTAGTTATGAATAAATGAATTAAATTACTTATGTAATGTTAAATATATGAAAAATAGGATTTTGACTTGGAAACCCTAAATATGGTTTATATATATTTTGATGGGGGTTTTGGCCATTGTGATGAGATATTATGATTAAGTTAGGTTAAAATGATTAATATTATTAGTAAAGAAATTAAAATATTATTAAATAATTAATAATATTAATTAAAAGTTTAAAAGAAGAGTTAAGTTATTGATTTGACATTCAATAGGCCATATTGAATGTATAGTATGATGAATTAGAAATTTAATATGTTAAAAGGGAATACAGTTTGAATTCGGTTTGCTGAATTAATTATGTTAGCTTGTATTTAGTTTGCTGAATTGGTGGATTAGGTTTGCTCAATTGGTGTATTAGGTTTGCTGAATTAGTGAATCCAGGATGCTGGATTGTAATTCAGTTTGAATTTAGGTTGATGGATTAGAAATTCGGCTTAATGGATTATAAAGAATAACTTATAATATGAAAGATTAAGTGTTAATTCACAAGTTATATGATAAAGTAGTGGTACGATTCCTTCAGGGAGCAGAGGTATATACGAACTAGCAACCGATCTAATTCGCTGTGAAAAATAGTACGTAGACAAAACAAGAAACTAGTTTGTTAGTTGTTTGTGGGAAACCACTCAGCATACTGTATTGAACACTGTTAAAGACTCGATGTGTGCTAGGTTTAGAATTGTGAATACGTATGGTGTTAAGGTGTTATCTAATATTTGATTATGTGGTTAAATGTTAGATAATTTACTTATAAATTAGTAGTATTATGAAGTATAATGTGATATAATGATTGTAAGATCAATCTTAACAATTATAGGTTTTTACAATAAAGAGATTAAATTAGATTGCGTAACAGTAATCGACGGTTCAGCGAAGTTTTTCCTTAACTGTAACGACCCCAATACGCGACCAACTTAATCCTATATTAGGATTAACTTAGTCTCGATCTTGTGTGTTAAATACTATTTAAGTTCAGCCTTACATCATAATTAGATGTAATAACGGCTAAAAATGCGGATAAAGAAAAATTTTCTTTCTTTTTCTGCGTTTCCTGAATCGTAACCTTCACGATTCCCAATATTATCAAAGTAAACAGGATTTACCTGTATAATTCTATATACAAAAATCACCACAATACATTCTCATTTCAAAATAAAATATTTCCTTATTTATTGTACTTCTTCAATTGTACATAATTGTCAAATTAGATAGTTCAAAACTATCAATTTCTAAATTAAAAAAAGTATTGTTCTTTCGCGTATCGTCCAATCTTCGTCATTCGGATAGCAAGAAATGTCTTAACATGCCATTAGCCTGCAAAAAGTTTATTTTTGCAAGATTGAGCTCGACAGCTCAACAAATCAAACAGTTTTCATGCCACACATAGCACATAAGTTCATGCTTAACATATATCTCAATTTAAAACAATTATAAGATTTCATGCTCAGCATTAATATCAGTTCTGTATGAATTTAAATTCCACATACCTGATATATCACATATCATAAATTGAGTTCCATAACTCTACCAAAATATAGTCATAATTTTACTTTCGAGATTCATATACTCATCATAAGTGTTCATTGCAGTATAGTTTATAAACAATCCATATCAAATTCATATAGCAAATAGAAACTAGAAGACTTGCCTTTGCTTTTGCAACTCACTATACATTCATCGAGCATATTTCGCATAACCTCATTCGTCGGTTAACATTCCTCAGACATCATTCTTCATTCCATATCCTATATATACATTATCAAATTATCACACATTTATTGATTCTATACGAAATATCGACATTCTTCTAGATAAGCTTGGTAACCTTTACATCACCATATACTTTAAGTATTTATAACATACATAGATTCACTAATTGTTATTCGAACACATACTTATGCGTTTACGCATAATGTTCAAAACTTGAACACTTCCAACTTAGTATTCCCATTCTTTAGTTTTTTTACCCAAGAATAACTAAAGAATATTGTCTTCCAACTATCTTCGTCTTAAAAATACTACTTTTATGTATATACATTTTGATTGTTTATTTTAAAACGACATTATTTTTTTCAACACGAGAATTTATTTTATCTTGAAAAATGTCTTTCAAAAGCAGGCATATTTATATAAAAATATTTTTTTTCTATATAAAAATGTTTCATTTGTTTCAAAATGAAAGTCTATTTTCAAAATTTATTTGTACCGAATTTTTTTAATCATTTCGGTGCTTAATAAAACTCTCAGCCCAAATGTCTTATGTTCGCTCCAAAAATTGATTGACTCATTGTTAGTGGTTAAAATCTTACCATACACATTCCATTATGGCCACTAAAATGTTATTTTTAATCTAAGCCCACAAAACTAACTTGCGACCTGATTAGGCAATATTCCAGCAAATCATTTCTCAATCTTCAAATTAAGTTACTTATCTATTTCTTCTAAAGCTTGGTCCTTATCAACCATTTAAAGGAAATGTGACAACCCGGATTTTCAAAAATTATTATAATAATAATTTAATAAATAAAATTCTTATTACGAGATGTTTTGAGTTTGGATATATGTATATATGTGTTATATGTGGTTAAGTATATGATGTGGTGTGAATATAGAAGATATATATATATATATATATATATATATATATATATATATATTCATATGTTGGAGGAATGAGGTTTAGTAGTTAATTTATTTTAACTATTAAAGAAGGGAAATGAAATTGTTTGAAAAGGGAAGTAAGTTAATTTAATTAAGTTGAAAGTTATATTATTGAGTAATATAATTTGTTGGTTATACATTGTTGGCTATGGAAATGCTTGAATTAAATTCATGAATAATATGAGTAATTCACTTAATTTAAATAGTGAATTAATATAATTGTTTTAATAAAATGAGAAGGTAATATATTGCATAAAAATGTACTATGTTAATGTATTACGATAGTGAATTTCGTAAATAGTAAAATGTTTATTAAATAAAATAAATATTTTAGTTGAAATATTTATGGAATAAAATGAATATTCGATAAAAAGTATTAGAGAATAGTTTATTTAAGTACGATATTATTGATTAAATGATTTTATAATCAGCGCGTACTTTATTACCCTAATGGAATGGAAATAGTCTAATTTAACTAAATAATTAAATTAGAGGATTAATGGTTTGTTAAACAAATTATAATTGTATTAGCTAATTAAATATTGTATTGGCTAAATAAATATTATAATTTAATTGAGTAATGTGTGACATGAGTACTATAGGATAAGAGAATTATAAAAATAAAATAAAAAGGGTTTTAAGGTGTGGCAACCAAACAAGGTCTTACGACCTTTGGTATATTGTAACTGCTGAGACCCTTAATTTATTTGAGCATAAATCGTTTGTCAGTTTAAATGTTACGCATTATTTTGTTAAGTCTAAATAACAGAGAGGAAGGGGAGCCTTATAGAGGGTTTGAGAGATAATTTTTTTTTCTGTGGATTAAGAAGAGAAAATCCTGAGAATCAAGACGGGAGAAGAGGTGTAATCAAGGTTTCCTAGTCATCTTCTAATCAATCTAAAGAAGAAATCTAAGGTAACAACTTGGTTCTAAAATCTATGTTGAGTTCTTATATATACTTCTCTGTAGATGGATTTTGGTAGAGGATTTGCTAAGAATTGATGATATACTTGTTATAGATGTGTATAATCTGGTATATAACTTCTGTAATGGGATTTGTAGTAATCGGATTAGTGTAAATATGTGAAAAGATAAAGAATTTAAGTTTTGGCATAATATGTGCAAGATGACTTGTTTTAGACCCAAAATTGATGATTAAATCATGTGATAAACTATAAATTGATGATAGTTTGTATTAATACATTGAGAAACGAAAAGAATGCCAGTGGAAGGAATTGTTTTGGTCAAGAAACGAATCCGTGGCAAATGAATTCAGTAAATATGTTTAAAATATGAAAGTATAGCATGAACAGTGAATTGGAACCCTTAAAATGAATTGTTAATGTTCTTGAAGTGTTATAATTATTATGTAGATGAGTAGTTCAGTGTTTCAAGAATCCATAGAGTCAAAAACGGACTCAATCGGATGTGTATAGCTTGATTTATGATGATTGGAAGGAGGAAAGGGTTAGAAAATTCGCCAGAACAACATACTGGAGGAAAAAGTCACGTAACACGCTACCAGGGGCGCAGCTGCGCTGCCCCCAAGGCTGGTTGGGGCGCAGCTGCGCCGGGAGGAAAGTCAGTCTAGGACTATTTTGACCTCCTGTGGTAAAACAGCCATAACATTTTCATACAAACTTCGATTGAGGCGATTCAAGATGATCCGAAACGAGCACTAGTAGACCTACAACTTTTATTCTTTACATTTTTTAATTTGAGGTCAGTATCAGGGGTTAAAAAGGTTATTTTTTGGGACTGATGTGTTTTTGGAGGCAATCGGGGGGCGTCGGGCATGCACCTATGCACATGTAATGCTCCCGACCATGTAAAATGATGTTCTAACTTCCATAACATGACTATTATGTATTATAATAATACTTAGCATTAACCTTGAGTATTATACAAGTCGTATGGGCGTGCTAAGCATGCGCAAATGCGTGTCGTTTGGGCGTTCGAATAGGCAAGTTTGACGTACGGACGTGCAAGCGTCGCAGCGCTGTAACAAGTGTGTATGACCCTGTTTAATATTATGTTTTCAATAAGAATGAAACATTATAGAGTAATATAACTCAATATAGGAGCATGCAAAGCACATGCAGAAGAGACGAGTTAGGAGTGTGACGTATAAACGTCGAAACGTCGTGTAATGTGGTAATACACTTAAATAGTGTTTCGATTCTAATGTAACGAAAATTATTA
The DNA here is from genome assembly GCA_020205555.1 of Panax stipuleanatus. Lineage (NCBI taxonomy): Eukaryota > Viridiplantae > Streptophyta > Magnoliopsida > Apiales > Araliaceae > Panax > Panax stipuleanatus. The sequence goes on from CM035116.1 coordinate 3,060,305, forward strand.
TATATGAAATGTGGTTAATATAAAACCAATAGGTAGTCCTAGCAGGACTTGAACACTTGAATGAATTTTGAATATTACTAAAAAAAAAATATAGTGAGATATAAGTCGAAACTTAACACAATCAAATTGAATGTTGTGTATTGATAATAGGAAGGATTATGAGATGTATAGTAAAATTTATATTACAACTAATATGCATTGCTATATGACTAATAATTGATGTGCATGATTTTATAATTGTATAGGGCACGTGAAGTGCAGATATCTGTAAGCTGTTAAATTGTTATTGGTAAACAACGATCAAGGCAAGTCTTTTAGTTCTTATTTTCTACGTGAACTTGATGATGAACTGTTTTAAATTATTTTGCAAAAAGCATGATATGTTGTATAGAGGTTGTAAGCATGAAATGTTAAAGTCAATTTATGACTACATTAATTGATTAAAGAATGTTGATTGAGTAATGAACTCAATCTTTATATTTGTTATGTGAAGTAAAGCATGTATGCCATGTTACTTTAATTATTATGAGATGTATGTTGAGCATGTATTTATGTTCTATGTGATGCATGAAAGCTGTTAGATCTTGCTGAGCTGTTGAGCTCATTCTTGCAAATAATCACTTTTGCAGGTTAAGGATTCAAGGTAACGCTATATGTTGCTTGAAAGAAATAAATCAGATGTAATGCATGAAGATTTATATACTTTGGCTGAATTGTTATTATTTTGGACCATGTTTAAGGTTTCAGATAATATATTTGATAATGTATGATGGTTAACAGATGTTGAGTTATAAAGGTTAAATTTTACCCGATGTATAAGGGTTATTGAACGTGGTTGTAAGTTTTAGTTTATAATAACTCTGACGAAGTGATTCATGAAATAAAGTTGAATCAAAGTTATGTAATGATAAAGGTTGAGATTCAGGGAAATAAAGAAGGAATAATATAAAAGTTTTAACTATTCCGTATTTTTAGTGATTGTATCATTGATTAATGATATAAAGTTTGAACAAGGATGCATTGTTAACGACTAATGTCGAGAGTTGTATTGTATGAATTTTGGGGTCGTTACAGTTGATATCAGAGCTGATAGGTTATACACTTTAGGTAAGAGTACCTTAGGCTATGACCTTAGAGAATGAGAAGTTAAGTTACGTATAACGAAAAGGTGATTTCTTTCACATACGTAGAAGTATAGGATGATTTAAGTCCCAGAAATGTTATAAGAAGAAGGTGAGAATAACGAGGAATAAAACTCGAATAAATTATTGAACTTTTTGAACGGAATTAGAAATTCTTAAAAGAAGAGTTAATAAATAAACAAGAAGATTTAAAGAAGAATCTTGAAGAGATATGAAGATGAGAATCAGAAGTTACCTAACTCTAATAATAAAGATGACGAATAACGATGAATAGACGAAGTCTATAGGATTAAATTATAACGAGGTCCTGATATAACTTGATGAAAGGAAAAGATAAGAAGTTTTAAAACAAAACGATAATGAGATAAGAAAGAATCATATAGGAGATGATTATAGAATAAGGTCACGACGTGATCTTTTAAAGTTGAAAGACAGATGATTAGTAATGATTGAATAGTTATAGTTTGATGCTATAAAACATTTCCTTATTTATTGTACTTCTTCAATTTTACATAATTGTCAAGTTAGACAATTCAAAACTATCAATTTTTAAATTAAAGAAAGTATTGTTCTTTCGCGTATCGTCCAATCTTTGTCATTCGGATAGCAAGAAATGTCTCAACATGCCATTAGCCTGCAAAAAGTTTATTTTTGCAAGATTGAGCTCGACAGCTCAGCAAATCTAACAGTTTTCATGCCGCACATAGCACATAATTTCATGATCAACATATATCTTAATTTAAAACAATTATAAGATTTCATGCTCAGCATAAATATCAGTTCTGTATGAATATAAATTCCACATATCTGATATATCACATATTGAGTTCCATAACTCAACCAAAATATAGTCATAATTTGACTTTCGAGATTCATATACACATCATAAGTTCTCATTATAGTGTAGTTTATAAACAATCCATATCAAATTCATATAGCAAATAGAAACTGGAAGACTTGTCTTTACTTTTGCAACTCATTATACATTCATCGAGCATATTTTACATAACCTCATTCGTCTGTTAACATTCCTCGGGCATCATTCTTCATTACATATCCTATATATACATTATCAAATTATCACACATTTATTGATTCTATACGAAATATCGACATTCTTCTAGATAAGCTTGGTAATCTTTACATCACCCTATACTTTAAAGTATTTATAACATACATAGATTAACTAATTGTTGTTCAAACACATACTTATGCGTTTACGCATAATGTTCAAAACTTGAACACTTCCAACTTAGTATTCCCATTCTTTAGTTTTTTACTCAAGAATAACTACAGAATATTGTCTTCTAACTATCTTTGTCTTAAAAATACTACTTTTATGTATATACATTTTGATTGTTTATTTTAAAACGACACTACTTTTTTCAACACGAGAATTTATTTTATCTTGAAAAATGTCTTTCAAAAGTAGGCATATTTACATAAAAATATTTTTTTCTATATAAAAATGTTTCATTCGTTTCAAAACGAAACTCTATTTTCAAAAAAAATTTGGACCGAATTTTTTTTTAATCATTTCGGTGCTTAATAAAACTCTCAGCCCAAATGTCTTATGTTCGCTCCAAAAATTGATTGACTCATTGTTAGTGGTTAAAATCTTACCATACACATTCCATTATGGCCACTAAAATGTTATTTTTAATCTAAGCCCACAAAACTAACTTCTGACCTGATTATGCAATATTCCAGCAAATCATTTCTCAATCTTCAAATTAAGTTACTTATCTATTTCTTCTAAAGCTTGGTCCTTATCAACCACTTAAAGGAAAAGTGACTTTTGATCACTTATTGATCCAAGTTACAATTACTGGCCAATTTCGCTTTCTCAGGTGAAAATTTATCATACCAACATGCAAAGCCAAGGTTCTTTTCCATAACCCATTACCATTTATGTATATTAGATCCTTTGAATTTATAAGATTTTTAGAAAGAAATTCCCATTTGGGAACTTACCCAAATACTTAGAAGGCATGAAGGAAAAATTCATATTCATAACTCTGTTCAATATACATATCCCAGTTTCCATTTGAACTCTCAGTCAATTATCACATAATAAATTCCCACATACAACACTAAATTATGTTAATTTCCTTAGATTTTGAAGAAGAAAAAACATCCACTTTGGCATTTGAATAAACGTTAGGAGGCATAAGATTAAAATTCCAACCTCCTAGCATTTTGGATATATTAGATCCAGATTTCATTTGAAATCCTTCATAAGCAATCCATAGATAATTAAATATAGAACATAAATACCCAATTACTACATATATATTATAATCTCATTCCCACACCAAATTCCCAACCAAACAATTCAATTACCCATGAACTCATCTAATTATATTACAAAGATGATGAATTACCTTGTTGGCTGGAATCTATTCCAATGGTTGTTTAATCCTTCTTCACTCCACCTTTTCTAATTCAACTATTGATTTTAATTTATATGAAACGAAGCTTTGATCATAGAATTGCAAACTGTAAAGAAAATTTTCTACTCTGTGAATGAAAAAGACTGAACTGAACTTAGGAGTATTTGATTTAGTTTTATAAACATCATATGCTTGCTCCCCACGTTAGGCTTGCTGAGTTATTACCTAAACTTGCCAGCTCCAACTTAATGAATGACTCAGGCTTATTATACTTGCAGCTTATGCTTATTATATCCAGCTTATGCTTATCCAATACAGAAATTAAAATAATATTTTTAATAATACTTCGGAACATAATAACAATTATTAAGATAAATGGACTTGCCCGAAGGCATTGCTAAATAATAAGTTCCTACAGCTAATGCAGCAACCTTTGCTCCATTTCCCACTCGTAGGATCACCTCATCATTGTTCAGCTTTCTACTTCTGACCAGTCCCTGCACAGTATTACATATGTGAGAACCACAGCCGGTATCCAATATCCAAGTAGAATTATGACTTTCAGAAAAATTAATTTCAATCATAAACAAACCTTGATTGGAAGTCAAAGCTTCTCCAAGCTTTTTCTCTGCTAGATACTTCTTGCAGTTTCTTTTCCAATGTCCCGGCTTGTTGCAATGAAAGCACATTCCTTTAGCTAGTTCAGGTTTCTTTTGTTCCTTTTCTTTCCCCTTTCCCTTAGCCTTCTTGGATTTCTTCTTTTCAGAAGATACCTTGGGCCTCTTCCTTTTATTGGAAGAATCCACCATCAAGACATGGTTCTTCTTGGATGGGAAGTGACCTTCTGCAGTTTTTAGCATGTTAAGCAGCTCAGGCAAGCTGACATTTAGCTTATTCATGTGAAAATTAACCACAAACTGCGAGAAGGTCTCAGGGAGTGACTGCAAGACCAAGTCTTGACTCAGCTCCCCATCCATGACGAACCCCAGTTGTCCAAGGCGTTCAATCAAATTGATCACCTTTAGGAAATGAGTCTCGACGGCAGTACCCTCGGTCATCCGAGATCGGAAGAGCTCCTTAGATATCTCATATCTAACAGTCCTACTCTGTTCACCATACAACTCCTTGAGGTGAAGCAGCATAGCAGGAGCATCCATATTTACGTGCTGACGCTGAAGCTCGTTATTCATGGATGCGAGCATGATGCATTGAGCCACAGATGCATCATCTTGCCACTTATTGAAAGTGACAATCTCTTCCTCAGAGGCTGTTTCCGAAACAGATTTAGGGACAGTTGAATTTAGGACATAAAAAATCTTTTCAGCAGTGAGAACAATTCTCAGATTTCTTAGCCAATCCTCATAATTCGGCCCGGTAAGCTTGTTTGCATCAAGTATGCTTCGTAGTGAGATTAGTGATTTAGACATTTTTAAAATTCTGCATGTGAAAGAAAATAACATTTTAGCAAACATTCATTTTATTAACTTTGCATACCAAAATAAATTTAGATCTTTATTTTAAATTGGTATCTCCCACTATTTCATCAAACTATATTACCCTCACTTATATAGTTCGGCAACATCTAATTAAAGATTTGCTAGTGAGAATAAGGATCCCATTTCAAATATATATAACCTTGTGGATAGCACAACAAACGATATCAAATAAATAGGTAGACAACTCTTATCAATTACATCACCATGTACTTTCTTTTATTTTGCCTCTTAAATCATAATGGTCAAGTGTGTGCACATCCGAACTAAAATGATTTAAGTTAAGTCCAGCCTAGCAGTTCCATAAATTCAAAAAAGAAAAATGTTCGTCCATGTGGATAGCACAACAAGACTAGATCGTTCAATTTTCTTGATAAGCATCAAATGTGATTAATTAACATCTTAAATACTCAATACTCGCCTTGTGGATAGCACAACAAGCTCATATTAAATATTTAATACTCTATTAATTTATCATGCTAGAAGGCGACGTTCGATATTCTAAATATCTTTGAACGCTTCGGACTTAATATTATTTCTTTGAGGGGTTTGTTATTATTTGTCTCATCTTGTTTAGTGCGCATGCACATATATATATAAAATACGCGTCATTTTATTAAACATGCGAAGCATGTTTGCATAAAATATAATATATATAATATTTAGCATGCAATATAGAATACTATATTCTACCCGGATTGATTATGGACTTTTATTCTAGTTTGGTTCACTAGAGCCACCAAGTGAACCAAAAGATCAAACCTAGGAGTGCAAGAATTTAAATTTAAATTTAAACATAACTATTACATTTAAACTCGGGCTCCATACAAACGAGTCTTCACGCGCTCCTTGCTCCTTGGTCTCCAATTTCTTCAAGATAATTCTAACTATTTCTATTACATTAAACTATTTAATTTAAATATAAACCTTGATCAGCAGTCAAGGGAAAAGTACATAGGAGAGGGATAGAATTTACATCGAGAAAAAAATCAGAGAAGACGAGGTACGCATACCCCATTTAATAAAACTCATTCATTCAAGCATTCAACTAAAATAAAATTCAATCACATTGGTCAATAGTCCATAATCAACCCCATTTATTTTCATACATGTCACCATATGTATCAATAAATAAATATTCATCTCATGAATTAAAACATTCCATATATATATGAGTATCATTTAATGGACAATTTTAAATTGCATGAAATCCAATTTCAAGATTAAAATAAACTCTTTATTTTAATTATAAAATTATTTAGAATATAATATATAAATATATCATATATATATATATATATCATATATATATATATATATATATATATATTTGATATTACCGTATATATTATATATATTTATATAACGAATCAGGTTATATATATAATATAAATTCACATTTATTTTTTAAAAAGAAGTCACCTTCTTTTATTAAAAGAGTCCTGCAGGTTTATTAAAAGAGTCATTTCCTGATGGGTCACCTTCTTTTTGGAGTAAGAAAGAGACAACGCCTTTTCCTTGAAAAATTCAAGATTAGCACCCAAAAAAAAAAATTGTGATTCGTCCCAAAAAAAAGTCATTTTTTTTTCTTAAAAAAAATAATTTTATACAATAAAATTATACCCAATAAATTATTTTTAAATACATACCCATATGTATATGAAATCAAAAATAAATTAATAATTGCATAAAGGTTTGGCTCTGATGCCACTGTTGGGTTTGTACGAAATTGTAACGCAATCAAATTGCAAAAATTAGCGGAAGCATAGTATATCAGAGTTTAAAAAATTTCTACAAAATCATTATCCGGATCATCCTTTATGCAAATTATTAATTTAAAACGATAAATAAGAAGTTATGGAATCATACCCTTGTAGAACGAAGCTTCCACAGGTACGAGTTCAACTCCTTGTTCTTCGTGATCTCCTTGAATTTTCGGGTTAGATTCCTTCCTTTGATCAACGTTAGCCACCCAACTGTTTGGCTTATAGAGGTGATCCACCAAGAAAGATGAATTATCAAGAAGGAGGGTGGTTGGCTTAGTTTTCTATCCTCTATAGAAAAGGAGTACTCTCCAACAATTAGAATTGTCTCAAGTAATATCTATTATAAGACTCCTCTTATATAGACATTGGTCAACTCTTCTAATCCTATTAGACATGAAATTTCTTTTAATTAATTAAACTCATTTAATTAATTTAGGCTTCCCACCACATTGGAAATAATTAATTAAATTCATTTAATTAATTTGTCTCCTAATCTTATTAGGAATAAATGAGAGTACTAATATTAAATTAATTACTAAACTCCTTTAGAAATTAAAATAATAATAATTGTAATAATATTAATAAGACTACTCTTATTAATTTATATTTCATATTTCTAAAATATTAAATAATAAACATTAAGCTATTTAATTTATTCTATCACCATAGATTAAATTAATTACACTTAATGTATTATTACGATTATGTCATTACCTTCTTAAATAATTATTCTTCCTTTTATGGTGTGACCCTTTAAGTTCTCTATATTAAACCGATTGTGAATAAATCAATTAGAACAATTCTAATTTTATTTAAATAAATAAATTAAACTAATAATCTATTTAAATAAATAATATTTATTCTATAATAAGGATAAGCCTCCCTAGCGATCAACGACTTTCCAGATAATATAGATTTCAACATTAATCATAAAAGAACCTGTGAGTAAATAGTTACCATATAATTCAATCCTTCCACCATACAATGTCCCAATTAAATATAAGACATGAATTTACTGTCAAGTCTTATTTTGTTTAATTATATGTATTTCGATTAGAAAATGCACAACACCAAATAATGCAAATTAGAAACTCCTTTCTAATTTTATTCTACCTTGGCTAAGGATTCCTGGGTTGTCATTTAACGAATCACATAGGACATATCTCCTCTTTTACTAGAGGTGGTAGATTCTTTATTGATCATACATTATCTCCATATGTAACTCATTATACCCAAGCATACCCTATATATGCCTTAAAAGGCCTTAAGGAATAAGTCAAAGTATAATTTGCTACATACAAGATACTATGATGATCTCAAGTCCAAGGATCACTTGTACTACTATCACATTAGGAATTCCTATTGACAGGCGAGTAAAACTCCATTAGGTATTCCATAGCGAGTCACGTTCAGTGAACTTATTCTCCAATAAGTACCTATATACTTGATTTAGTGTCTCCACACAAATGATCATGAGATCAATCATCCTCGTCCAATGAGCAAGCAACATATGTACCAATCTATCCAGATTTACTAATCCCCTTTTTAGTAATCCCACGATTGGGAACTATTTTAGTTTTAAAGCTTTCTAAGAATTTAGATCTCATTAGCATGATCATCATGATTCTAAAAGCATTGCTTAAAACTATGGGTTATTTACATATTATAAAAACAGCACCATGTAGATAATTAAATGCCTTTAATGAATGAATATTTTATTAATAAATAAATAAGATTGTTTACAAAGTACGTGCTTTATCATCATACATGATTGGCTTGTATGCACACTACTATCAAGAATATGCTACGTTGAAGATATTATATACTAAAAATAGCTGCAATTGTTATGAGATGATATTAAACTTATTTGGTTGCCCGAGTTTTAATGGGTTTAAGCTTAATCTTTATACTCTCAAGAGAAAGAAGCTCCGGTGCCATGCATGAATGGCTTGATCCATTACTAGACGAGGAAAGACAGGTTGATTGTCTGAACAAACCGAATCCCATTAAAAAAAATTCAATAGGAATTAGCATCGCATACGGGTGCTCTTCCGTCACCAATGAACCACATGTTTGGACCTGTTACAGGAAAATATGATTCAAATGCTCATTGTCATCACTTATGCTAGACCTTTTTAAATCGCAACTGAATAATTACAACATAGCTGACTCGAAAGTTTAGCAAAGAAAATGGTAAACTTGGAGCAATATTAACACCTGATTTTAACGCATAAAAGGCACTAGTGAATGACTAAGATATCTGAAACCGTGTGTTGATTTAGCTCAAAATGTATGTTCTTTCCTTTTTGTTAAGAGACCCCGGCAACTAAACAAGATACAAATACTATGTAGGTATGCTAGCGAGCATACTTTGGACTAGCACCAATTTGCCCTTTTTCAACAAGTACTCCCGCTTCCAACCTAATCTTCTCTAAAATCTACAACCAGATTCAAACTGGCTTTGGACTTACGCTTCACTACAAACCTCTCCCTATGCAAGTGCTTTACAAACGAAGTCTCAAAAGTAGCTATCATCTAATTATTTTATGATCCTGACAATTCTGTTGCCATTTGGATGCAACGTCAATGTAAGCTTTCCATTTCATCTTGCTACTTGTATTTTCTTGTGTTTTTGCTATTTTAATTAGACATTTTTCACTCAAAATTTTAGAGGAAAAAAAACAAAAGAAAAAGATGAGTAGAAGAAGAAGAATTAGAAAGGTTAGAGACCTAAAGGAATGCATTACTAGACAGTGCATTAATTAAGACACAAGCCTGAGATTTTGTGAGATTTTGTTAATTGTTATATTCAGAACTCAAAAGATAGATTAAATATATACTCCAACTTGTATTTTATGGGGAGCTTAGTGTAGTATACCTTAAGACACAATCCTGACATTTTGTGCAATTTTGTTAATTGTTATATTCAGTACTCAAAACAAGCTAGAGTTGTGTATATATATATATATATATATATATATATATACTCCAACATGTATTTTATGGGGAACATAGTGTAGGAAACATACACAATCAAAAGGAGAAAGATTTACCTCAACAAGAGCGCAGACCTTTTTTCCCATTGTAGCATTCATATGCATAGATTCCGAGTGGAATGGACTGCATTCACCAACAAAAATAAGGGTCTTGCACTGCAGCTTTTTTAGGTCCTCCGAAAGGTCATGTCTCCTGCAGGAAAAAAAAAACTTCATTATTATGAACACGGGAATTATTTCTACACTAACCGCTAATCTTCAAATATTTCAGTCAGTCTTCAAATGCGACTCATGTAACAGAACTCAGCAAAGGTTGCAAACAATAACCAAAATCAACAAAATACGTTATTGGTATAAATCATCAAGAGTTGGTCAACAACCCTTCTGCAGTAGTCAGCACTTTGACATTCAAGACATTTGTTTTTAAAAATGAGAAAGTAAAAGAACTACTGCATGCTACAGTATTATGTTAAATGAAGGTTGATGCAAAAATAAAACGAATGCACTACTAATATATGGGTGACACAGCATTTCTTAAGTTGGGGAAGAACACGAGACTAGAAAGTGATAGAAATAGTAGAGAAGTTGGGGAAATAACTCGACAGGGTGTCATGAATACAAAAGTTAAGCATGAAATGCCACAAAACTATAGAAAGGTACAATGACTTACTCATTAATTGCTTGAAGAAAGCGCGTGACATTCAGACTTTGTCTTTCGTCCAGTAATTGTAAACAAAAGATAAAGAGGTTAGGGCCTAACTTAGGTGGTGTTTGTTTACCTCTTAATATCACTTAACAGCTCCACATTTGATTCGATAAGAGGGTAAAGTTGTTAGGTAAAATTTTATTTGCCTCTTATCGTCTTTTAATCGATATGAAAAAGATAAAAATATAAATCATTGAGAGCTGCCTTTTAATGAAAATTTTAAATCTAAATATCCTCTATAAATATTGTACTCCTTCCATCCAAATTTTAAGATCATTATTGAGTTTTGAAAAGTCAATTTAAGATATTTTTAAATTTAAAAGTCATTCAGATGCTTTATACTTTTTAGTTACCAAATAATTTTTTAAGTTCATATGTTATTTCATTCAGATGATCTAATTTATTAAGATATACTAACCATTCAAATTTTAATTGTTCAATTTTATCAAATGCCAATAGATGTATTTGAAAGTCAAAACAGACGCAAAAAGAGACACTGTCGAGAATATATTAGATTGTAACATGTTTCAAAAACGGAATAAGAGTTAAGTGTGTTCTTCCCATAACCTCCAACTTCTACATCATATTAAAACAAAAATCTGATAGATAATCAATTGGAACTGAGAAATCTATTTTTTAATTTCAAAGGTATCTACATTGGATGGTAATATTAATAAGATGGAGCAACCCATCCAACCAATATTCACCCGTCCCTACAAGAATGAAAGAAGCATAAATAAGAGACTTTGTCATTTTATAGAAACTTTTATAATGTAAGACCCTCTTATTTAAAATCAAGAAAATAAGCAAGCATATGCCATTTAAATTATACTGAAATTTCAAGACATAGATCAAGGGGTCTCACTCCACAAAAATTACATGAAAATTGACGAACCCCCTTGTTTTTTTATGTTTTTATCGGCTGTGCTGCTCGATTTTAAAGACTACTTTAAAAAAATGTTGTTTTTATAGTGCTTGGTAGCTAAGTTTGGCTAAGGTAAACATTGTGGTTATATATATATATATATATATATTATATTTGTATGTGTGTCTATACATACAAAATCTCTGACTTGGAATGAAATAAACCCTCCTTTTAAAAGTGATATTCCAAATTCTTATTTCGGGACGTCCCAAAATGGGAGTCCTCTTTCAAATTCAAGATACAAATTCTCATGATATTTAAGTAAGTTGGGATTGTTTATTGGTTATGTTACATTAAAACATCTGACTTTTGAAAGTGAGATCTCATTTTTGGACAGGAGTATTTCTTAATCCTTCTTTCAAACAGAAAACAGCAATAAACTTCAGAATATAGGGGAGATTTCCTTACCTTCCGACAACCTTGAATTATATCTGATTCTGTACCATTTCCACACCGAAGATCCTAAGAGGAAATTTAGGATTATTAAGAAACCAAGATTATAAAGCAACCCAAACAGTAAAATGAAACAAGCACCTTGCTGAAATAGCGCTGGAGAAGGCGTTCTTTCATGAAACTGCACATTCCGTAGAAGTATAACAAGTTCAACAGTAACTGCGCATTTTCACAAATCTTGACATTTCAAATTTGGACCAATTTATGAAGCTGCTTAAAATACAAGTTAGTTGGAGAAGTGGTATGGGGGTGTGGAATCCATTCGCCATGATGTGGCCTCAAATTGTGGAATTTCTTTTATTGGAGATACTGAAAAAGCATAATGTTTATCAAAGAACATGTAAATAAGAATTTGATTTCTTCATTTCCTTGAAAAAGTCAACAAGCATCTGATACAAAGATGAAAGTTAATGACCATTTACTGTCTTCACATGCCACTAGCAAGAGGTTGTCAGTACTAAAGAAATTTGACAAAAGATGTGTTGGACTTGTGACTCAAAAACCAAGCATGTTCCCCGCTGGGGCGGTACCCGGAAGGGTATTAAACCCGCTGGAGCGGGAGGAAGCACTGCCGGACAGAGACCAGCCCCGCTGGGGCGGGGGGGCGCGGACGCGAGCAGCGTTCCTTTTGCGACTTGGATTTTAGTCTGTTTCCTGTTCAGATGGAAGGGGTATTATGGGGATCAAGGCCATAATATGAAGTAGGGTTGAAATAGGATTAGTGGATATAAATACTATCTATTGTATAACTCTATGTAATCAATTCATTCATAGAAAGGAAAAGAAACGCCTCTCCCGTGGACGTACTCAAATTGGGGAACCACGTAAATCTGTCTGTGTTAATTCTCTTTAATCGTGTGCGTATGTGTGATCCAATAATCCTAACAAATTGGTATCAAAGCTAGGTTAGATCTGTTAGATCGTTTAGATTGAACACGATGGCATCAAGTTCGTCCGTTTCAAAGTTCGACGTGATGAAGTTTGATGGAACTTGGAATTTCGGGTTATGGCAACAGAGGGTCAAGGATCTGTTGGTGCAGCAGGGATTGGTGAAGACGTTAAAGAAGAAACCAGAGGCTATGACATCGAAAAACTGGGAAGAACTCGAAGCGAAGGCGGTGAGTACAATTTGTCTGTGTCTTGCAGACAAGGTTATGTATCACGTGATCGGTGATGAATCGCCATCGGGAGTATAGAGTAAACTGGAATCCAAGTATATGTCTAAGTCTCTGACAAACAAACTGTTTCTGAAGCAGAAGTTGTTTGGGTTAAAGATGAGTGAAGGTTCAGAACTTATTTAACATATTCACACGTTCAATCAGATTATTAGTAATTTAATAAGGATTGAGGTGAAGTTTGAAGAGGAAGAACAAGCGTTGATTTTATTATGTTCCTTGCCGGGTTCCATGGAGAATCTTATTACAACTCTGCTATGGGGGAAAGAGACTCTGAAATTGGAAGAAGTCATATTCGCTCTTCTGATGTTTAATCAGCGAAGGCTTCAGACCGAGGGTGTTTCGGGTGAAGGGGTGATGGTAAAAAGGGGAGAGCAACGTGGTAGAAAATCGGAAAGAGAAAAATCAGGAACGCATGAAAAATCTAAATTTAGAGGGAAGACTTTTAGGCATAGAGAGTATAAATGTTATAAGTGTCACGAGACAGGTCACTTCAAGAGAGACTGTCCGATGAATAAGGATGATGGAACGAAGACTGGAAAGAAGGCAGAATCAACAAAATCGGCAAACGTTGTGAAAGAGTCATCGGAAGATGGGGATATGTTGTCAGTTTCAACAAACACAGACGTGACAGATTCTTGAATTCTGGATTCAGCATGTTCGTTTCACATGTCACCTAACAGGGAGTGGTTTGACACATACAAATCTGTGGACTGTGGTACCGTTTTGATGGGTAACGATGCTTCGTGCAATATCATTGGAATTGGCACAGTAAAGATCAAGATGTTTAATGGTGTCGTGAGAACTCTGACTGAGGTGAGGCACATACCAGGATTAAGGAAGAATCTAGTTTCATTGGGAACCTTAGACTCAAATGGCTGTGAGTGTAAAACAGGTGGTGGAGCCATGAGAGTGACAAAGGGTGCGCTAGTGATTATGAAAGGTTCGAAAGTGAATGAAAATATCTATCGTTTGATAGGGAGCACAGTTGTAGGTGGAGCTGCCGCCACTACAGCTGATGATACTGATGATACTTCATTATGGCATATGCGGTTGGGGCATATGGGGGAACGTGGGATTGTGGAATTACATAGAAGAAATCTGTTGAAAGGGGTGAAATCGTGCAAGCTTGATTTCTGCAAGTTTTGTGTTCTGGGAAAACAGTGTAAGGTGTCATTTAAGCATGCGGCGAACAAAACTAAAGGAATACTTGATTATGTTCATACTGATGTTTGGGGGCCAGTGAGGGTAGCTTCAAAAGCAGGATCACTGTATTTCTTGACTTTTATCGATGATTATTCAAGGAAGGTTTGGGTGTACTTCATGCGACACAAGTCTAAAGTTTTTGAGAAATTCAAGGTGTGGAAAGCTGAAGTGAAAAATCAAACAAGGAAGAAATTAAAGTGTCTTCGATCAGATAATGGAACAGAGTACAAGTATGAACCGTTTGTGAAGTTTTGCGAAGAGCATGAGATTCAGAAGCACTGGACTATAAGAAAGACACCACAGCAGAATGGGGTGACAGAAAGGATGAACAAAACTATAGCAGAAAGGGCACGGTGCATCAGGTTGAATGCAGGGTTTTCAAAAGATTTCTGGGCAGAAACAGTGAGTATGGCAGTTTACATCATAAACAGGTCGTCGAGTACTGCTCTGGATAGTAAGGTAGCACAAGAGGTGTGGACAGATAAAGAGGTAGACTATTCTGGTATAAAGATCTTTGGATGTCCAGCCTATGTTCATATTCCCGGTGATGAGAGGTCTAAGCTTGATCCGAAGTCCAAACAGTGTATCTTTCTTGGGTATAAGAAAGGTGTGAAAGGGTACAAGCTTTGGGATCCGAAAGCAAAGAAGGTGGTGATCAATAGGGACGTAGTTTTTGACGAAGCTTCTATGGTTAAGGCACTTCAAGAAGTTCAGGAAAAAACGCAGCTGGAGAAGACACCAGCAGACAGCAGCAGGACATACAGATTGAGCTGGAAAGTTGTGACACTAGCAATCCACCGCTAGAAGAACAGGTTGATCAGCAACAGCAGGAGAGCATAACCGCAAGGAGACCCAGACGCACTATCAAACCACCGGAAAGGTACAGGTTTGATGATATGGTTGCATATGCACTCTCTACCACTAGTGGGGATCCGTCTACTTTTCAGGAGGCTATTACTAGTCCTGAAAGGGACAGATGGATGGAAGCCATGGTGGAAGAGATGAAATTTTTGAATAAGAACAATACTTGGGAATTGAAAGAATTGCCTGAAGGAATGAAACCAGTGGAGTGCAAATGGATATATAAGAAAAAGGAAGCTGTATCAGAAAAGGAAAAGGAAAGGTTCAAGGCTCGGTTAGTAGCAAAGGGATATTCACAGAGGAAGGGGATTGACTACGATGAAGTGTTTTCTCCGGTAGTGAGGCATACTTCAATCAAGATTATATTGGCATTGGCGGCAAGCTATGATCTAGAGTTAGAGCAGCTCCATGTGAAGACAGCTTTCCTCCATGGTGATTTGGAGGAGGTTATATACATGGAGCAGCCTGAGAGGTTCAAGCAGCCGAAGACTGAGCACATGTTTTGCAGGTTGAAGAAATCTTTATATGGGCTGAAGCAGTCTCTAAGACAATGGTATAAGAAGTTTGATTCTTTTATGATCCGGATTGGGTTCACAAGGTGTGAGTATGATTGTTGCGTTTATGTTAAGAGTCTTGAGGATGATTCCCATATTTTTCTGTTACTTTATGTGGATGATATGCTTATTGCTGCGAAAAGTATGGGTGAAGTCAACAGGTTGAAGGCCCTGTTGAGAAAGGAGTTTGACATGAAGGATTTGGGTGCTGCAAAGAAAATACTTGGAATGGAGATTCGCAGGAATAGGTCAGAGGGGAAGCTGTGGTTGTCCCAAAAGACTTATATGAGGAAAGTGTTGGAGAAGTTTAGTATGGCTAATGCTAAACAGGTCAGCACTTCATTGGCGAGTCATTTCAGGTTGTCTACAGCACAGTGTCTGGAAAAGGCTCAAGAGATTCAGGATACGTCAAAGGTGCCTTAGGCGAGTGCAGTTGGTTGTTTGATATATGCGATAGTATGTACAAGACCGGATTTGGCACATGCAGTCAGCACAATGAGTAAGTTCATGGGAAATCCAGGTAGAGAGCACTGAAAAACGGTAAAGTGGATATTCAGATATCTGAAGGTCACTGCAGATCATGGAATTATGTTTTCAAGGCAAGATCAGATATCAGTGGTGGGATACGTAGATGCGGATTACGCTGAAAGGTTGAATGACTTGAGGTCTACAACAGGGTATATGTTCACTTTAGCAGGTGGACCGATTTGTTGGAGATCCATGGTTAAATCTCTAGTAGCTCTATCGACTATTGAATCTAAGTATATGGCTTTAGCTGAGGCCGGGAAAGAAGCATTGTGGTTAAAGGGTTTTATGACAGAGTTGGGCATAGATCAAGGTGGAGTACAGTTGTATTGCGATAGTCAGAGTGTCATTTACTTGGCAAAGCATCAGGTATATCACGCAAGGACCAAGCATATTAATGTAAGGTATCACAAGGTGAGAGAATTAATTGCTATGGGTAATGTGATATTGGAAAAGGTGCACACTTCTGAAAATGCAGCTGATATGTTGACAAAGACTGTGACCGCGAACAAGTTCAAGCATTGCTTGGACTTGGTTAATGTCTCTGAATGTTAGTACGAGGAACCCCCCCCCCCCCCCCGGGTTTAGTTGGAACAAGTGTTTTAACTTCTGAATGGGCGAGGTTATTCATCAAGGTGGAGTTTGTTGGACTTGTGACTCATAAACCAAGCATGTTCCCCGCTGGGGCGGGACCCGAAAGGGTATTAAACCCGCTGGAGCGGGAGGAAGCACTGCCGGACAGAAACCAGCCCCGCTGGGGCGGAGCGATAAGGGTTGAAGACCCCGCTGGGGCGAGGGGGCGAGGGGGCGCGGACGCGAGCAGCGTTCCTTTTGCGACTTGGATTTTAGTCGGTTTCCTGTTTAGATAGAAGGGGTATTATGGGGCCATAATATGAAGTAGGGTTGAAATAGGATTAGTGGATATAAATACTACCTATTGTATAACTCTATGTAATCAATTCATTCATAGAAAGGAAAAGAAACGGCTCTCCCGTGGACGTACCCAAATTGGAGAACCACGTAAATCTGTTTGTGTTAATTCTCTTTAATCATGTGCGTGTGTGTGATCCAATAATCCTAACAAGATGCGACCAGTTTTACTACCATATGGGAAGAAGCATAGTGCATAATTTTGACTCATTTCTGGGTCATGAAGAATTATAGGTAACATTTTACATTCAGTAATTTGAGGATGTATCATACAGGACAATGACACTGGCAGCCATCCTTTTTACTTAGAGGTGGTGATTACATTCCTTACCACTTCCCTTATTTTATTAACTTTTTAGTTGGTAATAGAGATCAGAACCTTAGTGTAAAACCATTCAGGCCATGTCGGTGCTCTACATATAGGGGATACAAGGATCAAGCCTCGTACACGTTCTCTGTATTTCATCTGTCATACAAATAATCAGAAATTATAGAGGAAAGGATCAGAAATAAATTACAATGATTAGAGAACGTAGATCTAATTTTTGGCAACTTACTGCGAAAAGTGTAAGGATATAAGCACCAGCAGTCACACCCAAGCAGAATACTTCCTTCAGACTGAAAGAAAAATTTTACATATTAAGCAGGAAGTTAAACTAAACATCACTTACGCAGATGGAAAAGAACTAGTTTGAGGTGGAATTCCCAGTATTTATTTGGCTATATTCTTTTTTCATCATATATGCAATTTTCGTATGTACACTAGTTTTGGTATAAATTCATAAATATAAAATGTAAACAAAGGAGAAAGTTGCCACCAAATCACATACAATTGGAGAAAGACGGTATTAATTTCTGCATGACCTGGTGAACCCTATGATTTTTAAAATTAAATACATCTTAGTGGAATAATCCACAGATGATTACATGGACTTGGCCCCTATTTTTTGAAGTAATCAATGGAACAGTTGCATGTAGGGGTGCTCATCGGTAAAAAACCGAACCGATACCGAAAAAATAGAACCTGTACCAATCCGAAAATACCGGAAAATCAAGAACCGGTACCGGTACCGAATAACCGGTTTCGGTAACGGTTCGATACAAAATCGGTATCGGTTTTTTCGGTTCGATTTTCGGTTATACCGCAATAATTAAATAAATTTTTATATATATTAATAAAAAAATTTAAAACTAAGAAATGTGTTACCATTGTTCCGCTTCTGCTGCTGCTGTGCATAAATAACTCATTTAATAAATAAGTTTTACAATGTGCAGAAACTAAGTTGTACAATGTGGCTGTGCAAGAAAAGAGGGGCAGTGATAATTTAATAAAATATTTTTACTTACTTGACTTGAATGCTACAAAACCTACAATGCTAGAAAAGAGGGACACTGTTCATAGCTTGTACCGAATTCAGTTTTTTCGGTATTTCGGTTTTTACCGAATTCAAAAATATCATTACCGTTACCGGTACCGAAAAGTGTAAAAAAACCGACAAACCGGTACCGAAAAAAACCGGTACCGCCGGTACCGGTATTAACCGGTTCGGTAAAAAACCGAAAAAAACGAATTTTTTGAATTTTTTGAATTTATCAGAGAACTTTTCTTTTCCCTTTTCTTTATTTTTTTTCCTTGTTCTCAGCAAATGGTAACTTTTATTTATCTCGTAAGAATTGCAGAATCGTCAATGAACTTTACATTATTGATGGTCTAATAATTTTGGAACGAGTTATTAAAAGATGGTTCAATATGCAAGTCAGGCTTAAATTTATAAATATCAGATAAAAATAACATAAGCATGATCCTACGGCAGAGTTGCACATTCAGCATTTACACATCTAATTTTGTTGGCAAGTAAACTGGATGTTCTAATACTAAGGGTGGGGAGTCCATCTAAAGTCCTGTTTGAGGATCTGCTTAAAAGGTAGCAAATATTGTTGGGTTTGAACTTTGAAGCCCAGACTCTTATCTAGAGCAGGAAAAGTAACCTTCTTAATTAAAAGCCATCTTCCCCTTAACGAGTTTAACATAATTATGCTTTGGCTGAAGAGTTAATTTGCAAAATATAGTTAATATGGAATGAGAACAATAGTAGTATCTTAGAAATCCTAAGCTTTTGTTTCATGGTTGATGTTTATAGACTTAAGAGGAAGATTTATAAGAAAAAGGACTATTGATCATAATTGAGAGTATTACAAAGCCAGGTGAAAGTATTAAAGAGAACATAAAATGTAGAGCAAAGTTAATTAAAGGAAATCTGTTTTACATATCTTTACTTCACTCACTAAGTTATTAGAGGCTATAAACAATGAGTCACTTAAAGCTTTTGGTAGTTCTTAGTATTACTAATGAAGTTAGAAGTGTACATTCCTTCAAGTGATATGCTGCATACTTGACTAGAGGTTGTTTAAAAGCTGGAAAAATTATGTGTTACCTAAGAATCAAAGATTTGGGTTCGCCGTATGTTAAAAAAGGGAATCCGAGTTTGGTGGCAATTTTGCACATATTTAAATATTAATAAATTTATTTAAATACATATAAATATACACATGCATTTAATTTTCAACACCAACGAATAATACTCCCTCTGTTCCACAAAAAAGTGCCCCATTTGCAGAAAACATTTGTTCCAAAAAACAAGTCTTCTTTTTATTGTTAATAATATAAAATGACACAATGTAAGCTTTTCATCATAATTTCATCAGCATGCTACAACTACTTAACTAGCAACTTATTATTTTTACGATTAAACATGAAACAAAAATAAATTTTTAATATTTGCAAAATTTGCATGTGAGACTTTTTGTGGGACAATGGGAGTAATTCATGATAAAATGTACAACATATATGAAAAACAAAACTTTATGTACTTATAACATCTAGTAATTTAGGTAATATATACTAATTAATTCTTCTATTAATGTCCTTGATAGTATTAGTATATAATACATTATACTCCCTTCGTTCAAAAATATAAGCTCAAGTTTAACTTTTCGAAGTCAATTTGAAACATTTTTTAATTCAAAATTGATATGATCACATTTAGTTTTAGGCAATACAATTATGAAAATCGTAAACTACCTAAAATTACTACTTCTTTTTTTTTTTTTGCAAAAGGCTAAAAATTTTATTTCTGCTAAACAGCTCACATAAACGGAGGGAGTATTAATTACGATTGTATAGTATTAGTAATTTTATCTCAAATAGACGGTTAAAAGTCAATATTGATCTTAAATTTTGGAACGGAGGGAGGGAGTATTAATTACGATTGTATAGTATTAGTAATTGAATAAGAAGGAAAGAAAAACCACTAGAGAATCCTCTACTGAATATGGAAGAACCATGAATCTAGATTCGAGGATTCGCAACCTACATAAGAATACCTATTCTTGTTGTGCTATATTTGTTGCTCAGAAATAGATCTGTATCTAAAATGTAGACAGTAGACCTCTTAAATTAGATATCACAAAAGTTATCCTCTACGAACATAGGACTCCAAACACACTAAATCAGATATGCTATTTATGAGAACATAAACTATTCTGTTACAGTGTGTGCCCTTTAAAACAATTATGTTGTACAGGACAAATCGGATATATTTTTTTCCTCAAATGTTATAAGATCAAATATCCTATGTTTTTATTGCATTAATAATTTCATTAATTAGCTTGATAGTGCTCCCATAATAGATGTAATTTGCCTAACAAGCTTGAGAGGATTTCCCCTAGTCATATTATTTAAATACACTTCCGTTACACCAGGTATCACAAAGTTCATGATTCGGCCTCTAAATAATTTGGGCTAACAAATGGATAAATGAAGTTCCAAATTTGTTACAATGTTGACCCCAAATTGAATTTCCAACGAAAATTGATCGGAATTGTGCATGTGCCGTTCACGTGATGCCGGAGATACGCGTTGAATGTAGAAAAATACGTGTTTACAGTATTAAAACATTAAAATATAATAAATGATTGTAATATACATTTTGATCGTATAAAAATAAAAAAATAAAAAAAATGTATAAAAATAAATGATAAAAATCCAAAAAAAATCTGTATGACCTAGACGTTAATGAATAAATCCTGAGGTATGGCATTTAGTTGCCAAAAAGTCATAAGGAATGGGAAATGAACTTAACGAACATTGTAGTTTGAATGATTCGGATACGTTACGATAAGAAATTAAGTTTAAGTTGTGATACAATCTTACTCTTTGATGGTTGAGGTATGGTATCTGGGCTAAATGATTCCGTTAGAGAGTAACGGTTAATACGAACTAGCAACCGATCTAACTCGCTGTGAAAAACAGTGTAGACGAGACGGAAAACTAATTTGTTGGTTGTTTGTGAAAAACCGCTCAGCGTACCATATTGAACACTGTTAGAGACTCTATGTGTGCTAGGTGTAAAGTTGTGGATACGTATGTTGAAAAGGTGATCCTTTTCACATATGTAGATATGTATAGGATGAGTTAAGTCCTAGAAATGTTATAAGAAGAAGATGAGAATGTAAATCTATCATAAAAGATGGCTATAAGGTTTATGTCATCTCCTTATATCATAATACCGAAGGAATGAAAGTAAATTTGGTCACTAGACTTAGATTACAAGGACGCGAGCCATAGGAAGTAAAGTTAAGTTTAAACCAATGCGTAAGTCAAATATATGACTAATTGATATGTGTTATTCCTTATGTGATATATAGGGATTGCGGTAAACAGTTCAGCGTAAACTATAAGCTGTAGTTGTGGTTAAGGCAAGTTTCCTAACTTCATTAATATTTCAAATGAATGTTAGTTTCTTAACTTTCTCAGATGTTGAATATGAGAAAGTATTTTGTATGTGCAAATGTGTGATATTTGTGCAATGTGGTTATGTATGAGGCCTTGTGCCGAACTTTCAACACTTATGTGTTACTGTGAAATAAACTGTTCTACGAGTGAACGGTTTAATATGGTATAGTTCTATTAGTGAACAGTTAGGCTTAAGTCTGTGCTAATGATTCTAGCTAGACTGAATGTAAGATATGTGAAAGTAAATGTGATTAATATTTTAAAATGATAGGAATCAGAGTTTTTCCTATTATTTGAACTGCTTCATAACCTTTGTTCGGTTATTGAAGTTTTAAAAGAATATGTGATTCTTGCTTAGTTGTTATTCAACTGCTTTAACTTGCTGAGCAATTGAATGCTCACTCTTGCTTTAAATATAAAAAAAATCAGCGAACGATGTTAGAATGAACTTAAGGATCCCGTAAAGATCAAGCTGATAGGTGTCTCATTGAAGTGTTATTTATTATATGAACAAGCGTGAAGATCAAGCCAAGACTTGTAATGTAGAGTAGTTAATTAAACTATAGAGTAGTTTAGTAAACTGTTCTGTATCTTTGGTGGTGGATGAAAGTCACTCTTGTAAGATATAAAGAATAATGTAATTATCATTATTTGTAATGAACGAGATTTTAAGGTAATAGAATCTGGGATTTCATGAGATATGTTGTTATATTTAATGATATAATGATGTATGTATGGGATGAGAAGTACTCGTGACGTACGGAATCCGGGTTTAAAGATAGACCGGATTTCGGGGCGTTACATGTATGAGGTAAAGAGACTAGTAGACCCGGTCATATGCTCGAAAGCACCTGTCTATGATCCAACTAGGGCAAGTTCATGAAACAGTAAAAGCACAAGAATGTATACTTGATTGGGCATAATAAGAAGAAATAGATTTTGAACATAGAATTTCTGGAAGGCAGAAATTTCCTCAGGAGTGAGTGCAATAGTTGTTTCTAAGGTATTGGATGTATTAACTGTAAGTGTTGTAGTGGACACATAGGCCTGGGAACCACGTCCACGACCACTATCACTACCGACCGACCTCCACGCCCTTTAGGACGTCCATGAAACTTAAAACATCAATCTCTAGTATGGTTCTTTCCCCACAGTAGTCACATTCGCGGGACTCCTTCTCAACATGCTTAGGATACGAAGCGACCAACGTTGATTAGTCAACAGAATTTAAATTTAGAACCATCACCCGACGTCTACTTTCCTCTTGTTGGACTCCAGCATGAGCCTCTCGCAGTGATAGAAATGGTGTTTGACCAATTAACTGTGCTCGAATTTGATCATACTCTATATTCAAACCAACCAAGAAATTAACAACTTTATCTTCACTAATAAACTTTTGATAAGCTGCTGCATATTCGTACATTTGGCTGAAAAAACTCGGTAATGATCAAGCTCTTGCCAAAGTGCATTAAACTTCGCAAAATACTGAGCCACAGTCTTCTCCCCTTGACCCAACTCACGGATTCATTTACGAATATCATAGGCCTTATACATATCACCAGAAACAAAAAAAGTTTGAGAGATAGCCTCCCAAAGTTCATAAGTTGTGTCTAAGAACATGTAACTACTCCGCATACTAAGTTCTATCGAATTAAAAATCCATGTCTGCACAATGGAATTATCAGATTTCCACTCATCTTGGGTCATACCCGATTTTTCAGGTATAGTAGTTGTTCCATTGATGAAGTGTTGCATACGATTGGCCTCAATTGACATGCGATACGCTTGAGACCATGCCAAATAATTGGTTCCATTAAATTTAAAGGGGCTAAGAACCAATGTTGAATTAAGAGTATGGCTTCTGACAGCTTGTTGTTCCATTCTACTATAATGAACCTCACTGCTTGCACCACTTTGTTCCGCCATATAATAGATATATATAATATATATCCAAGGAGAATAAACTTTCCAAAGGATATCACTAATTACACTACAAAATTTATGCAGAATAAGTTATTGAAGAGAAGCACAGTGAGACAGTATAGGCACAAGACCAAACAGAACCACGAAAGCTACTGACAAGAAGAAAAATAGGTAAACTTGAATCAAACACCACAAAACCAATGTAGATGGCAAGAGGAGGGAGAGACGAACACTATGGGAAAAACCGCGTCGACAGATGATCGTCAGAGAAGGCACACGCGCCGACAGAAGGTGGCGCGTGGCGTCGGCTTGCAGCACGTGTGGTGGCGGGTGGTAACGCGTGTGGCAGTGGGTCAAAGGTTGGAAACTCCTATGGTGGTCGTCTGACACCATGTAACCCAATTATGGCCTCAATTCCTTCATACAGATTTGCTCAAGAAGGTTTCTGGGGGAAATTAAGAATGACAGCAAGAGAAAGCTAAGAAACGAAGTTTCTGTTAAGAAACGGACTTTGATACCATGAAGAAAACAGGAACCTAATTTTGGGTAATAGTCTTCTTAATTCATTCCACTCAATTACATGGTTTATATACACAAGTATATCACCAATCCCTAATTTATAGTTACGGAAATTTTTAAAGTACAGTAATTTCTAAATTACAATAATGTATACACACTACTGGGATATGATTAGCTATAATTATGGAACCATCTCTTCTAGCAATGTACTTATATTTTATGTTAAAATTAAGTGTAATGCACTAAGTTATGAACAATGCCTAACTCTTTTTCCAGGGACTCCAACACAATAAAACAATTTGTATTTTGTATTGTATGACTTGCATAAAATTTAAAAGTGTGGCAAATTTTGGGGAATGAGTGATCAAAAATCAAGTCCACAGTTGAATTCAATGGATTTTATAAACATTATTGAAGATGGTAGTAGAATTTTAATGAGGAATCTGAGTAGAGAAAAGGAACGCCCAAGTAGTATGTATAGAACAGCAAAAGACCAAGAGTAAAACTTAAGATTAGCATACTACATACTTTATCAGACAACAAGTTTTCACCACAATGAGGACCAAATCTAAACAATTTAGTGCTTTACTATGAAGAGTCATATGGCAGAAAAAATTATAAAAATAAAATAAACAAAGGAGTTACATACCCAAAATAGTCTAGCACTTCCGCAACTTGGTCTGCAAGGTCATCAACATCGAGCACCGGTACGTCTGATGATATCACAGCAGCTCCTGTCTGTAAGAACACTTGCAAAAATGGTTGGTGAGAATCCACTAATACATCCAATATATATACTCAATATAACAATAGATAGTTACAAATTGTCAATTTTCCGTGTAACGTCCTAATTCAATAACAATACTGATATCAAATGAGAACTAGATTTATCCGCTTCTCATTCATTTAAAAATAAAAATTTGAAACATTGTGTCATTTTCATTTGGGACACTAGAAAACGAAATGGGACTCTCATTCGGGTGTAGAGGGAATAAAAAAGTTTGTCTACTTTTAGAAAAAGGGACTCTCATTTTGGACATAAAAAGAAATTCCTACTCCCACTTTGAGAGGAATAGAGTATTAAAAATAAAAATCAGGAAAAATTTAACAAGTACTTGTGCATAATAAAATTGAGTACAAGCATTTCATTGAATTCAGTGTTAGACTTACAAAGAAAAAAACAAAGAGTTAACTTAGAGTTAAGTGATTGTAATACTGATACAGACCTCATGGCCAGGAGCATCAATGTGGTAAATGCAGAAGTTATGAAGCAATAGAGAAGCTGCATCTGGGCAAAAGAAGAGGCCTTGAAAACAAGACATGTCTGTTTACAAAAAAAAACAAAAAAAAAACAGAAAACCATTCAAATTAAGAATTTCAATAATCAAATTTTGCACAAAAACACATCAACCCATATAATCCACAATAAAAAAAAATACAATAGTAATATAAATCTTTGAACCAAATTACATTAAAATTTAAAAAAAATAGAAAAAGAGAGCTTACAATTGAGAGCAACATCTGGGTATGTCACAAGAGCAGGCTTTTCTTGATCCCCATTAACAAAAACAGAGATTGACCCTTTTGTTGTTTTAATCAAATATTTCTGAAAAAATGAACCAAAATTAAAGAAATCAATAAATAATGAAATGAAATGTCCATTTGATTAAGAAATTATCATTTTTACTTGGTGGTTATGTAAACTAATGCTTTCATTACCTTCCCTTTACCTCCCAGAGGCATCTTCATATCCATGTGAATGGGCACCGAGTCAGCTGACTCGCCCATGACTCGTTCACCCAAAAACAAAGGCAACTGGTAAATGCAAGTGCCCAACTGAGACTGAAAAAAACTTCTTGTAACTCTTCCTCTCCTACTTGTTCTTCTTATTGTTGCTCTTACAAGTCTACTTTACTGCTTTTATTTCTCTCTCTATAATTTCTCTCTCTGTAATATTTTTCATTTTCCGAAATTTAGGATATTATAGTATTAATGTAATGTGGGAATGATCTGAATACCTTAAATCACGTGAAGAAATTACAGCAAGCTGTCTTTCTTGTTCAAGACAAATGGATAAATTTGTCCTTGGGTCAACAGTTTGACCACTGATCCTTCACATAATTTTTATTTTTAAACACCATTCGTCCCATGAATACTGTCTGAATGAAGTACAAATAAAAAAAATAAGGTCTTCTTAACATGTGCCTTTAAGATAAATGTTAAGCACGGAGTTTAAGAGAGGGGTTCACTGAAATATTATTAAAATAATATTTCAGTGGGATCATATACATTTAAAAATTATATTTCAATGGATCACATCTCTTGAATTCAGTGCTCATTTATTGGACTCCGTGCTTAGCATGTGCCCTTAGCGCACATGTTAAGAAAATCCAAAAAATAACCCAAAAATGTTTAAGTGCACAATTTAAATGTAAAATATTATATTAATATTATTTTATTTTTAAAAATATTTAGAATTTAATGAGTGTCTAATACTCCCTCCGTTCCTAAAATATTGTTGTTTTAGAATAAAAAATTTATTCCAAAATGTTTGTTGTTTACAACTTCCTAGAAGAATAAATTATTTACTTTCTTATATTATCCCTATCTTCTCTCATTGTCCTAATAAATTCTCTCCTCAAATAACTTTTTTAATTCATGTGTCAAAATAAACGACAATCTTTTAGGAACGGATGGTTTACTTACTAAGCTAGCGTTCGTAGCACTTACATCTTCAAATGCACCAATTTAAGATGGATGGAGTATGCACCGGTCCGAGGGAATATGTAAAGCTGATTTAGAAAAAAAAAATAAAAAATTATATACATAGATATATAAAGCAGGGACCTTTTTTTCTTTTTTCTTTTTTGCATTAAAGGTGAATGGACGATTTTATCCTCAGATCAACGGTTTGACCACTTGTCCTTAACACAATGTATTATTTATTTATTTTAATATGTGCTAAGTAACCTGGCAATATTTGGCCCAAGCCTGATGGTCGGGCCGGGCTTTGGGCTGCACATTTTTAGACCAGCAAAAGTTGGGCTGTTTTGGTCCGGCCCGATCAGTCGATGGTCAGGCCCATTTGGACCAAGCCCAGAAATTTAGCGAAATGTAGGCATAAATCGATTTGGGCCCGCGGGTCGACCTGCCCACCACTAGCCGGCTTTGGGCTGCACAATTTCAGCCCAACAAAAATTGGGCGGTTTTGTCCCGGCCCGTTTGGGTCAAGCTCGCCCGTTTGCCAAGTCTAATGCTAAGCAAGTGACCGTTGAAGTTTGCAACACTGTTCTCTTCGTAAAATAAAAATAACATCATAAAACGACAACCTCTTAGGTTGGCCTACACCTAGAATTTAGAAAAAATAATGTTACTATCACATAAAAAATGGTCACATAATATTCACATATACACACATGCATACTGTGGGCCCATATGTCAGGCGGGGCCCACAGTATGCATGTGTATGTATGTGAGTATTATGTGACCATTTTTATGTGATAGTAGCATTGTTGATTTAGAAAATCCCAAATTTAATTTTGATAAATATCTGTAAGATTTAACCATTAACTTATATTCCCTCCATTCCAATTTATAGGATTATTGTTGACTTTTTAAAAGTCAATTTAAAATATTTTTAAATATATAATTGAAATAAATTTATTTAAAATTATAAATTAATAAAAAAATTATTAACAATACTTTTTAGATAGTTTAAAATATTTTTTATTGTATTGACTAATTTTATATAAATTTATATTAATTTTGAGTTTGAAAGTATTTCAATTTGATTTTTAAAAAATCAATAATGATATTATATATTAAAACGGATGTAGTACTAAGTATATGTTTAGCAAAAATGGTGTATTTTTTTAATTTTTAAAATTATTTACCAAAGTAGTGGTGACATTACAAATATGTTCGTTTTTATTATTTGTGATTTTGATGATGACAATATACTTATGAATATAAATTATTTAATGGACTGAATTGATTTTGTAATGGTTTGTTGAAAATGATTTATAGTCAGTTTGGTTCATGATGGTCCAATATGGTTATAAGTCAAATTGATATAAATTGTAGGATTGCATGGAATATATTTTGTCAAATCAGTTTTTGAATTGAAATGTATTAAGAAGTTTTATTAGCTGTGCAGTTTGTTGCAATTTTGAATAGGAGTTTATCATGCAAACAAGTACAGCTATACAAGTTGTTGAGAGTTGGACTCTAATAACCTGATCTCATAAATATTGTTTATTCCTTTAATTAAGCTTTATTAAATCTAATTTGAAATCATATCTTTGACTTGCTGATTTTGGGAATATTATAGCTGAAAATCCATAACAGAGTTGCTAATTTTTTATAGGTGTTGGTCTTTTGTTCTAGTGGTGATCTCTCTTGAAGCTGCAATCCATCTTAGGTAGTACATCAGAGAACATTCTTTGCCTTATTTCAGTCATTAATTATATTACTTTTAAATTATTTTGAGCTAGAAATTTATTTTACTCTCAAAATTCTATCACTTGTAAATCGAACACAAGCCTAGGTTGGCTTAGGTATTCTTAGAGTAGTCAGTCTGTTCAAAGAAAGCTTCAAAGGTCTCAGTGGTGAGAAAGGTTCCAGAGGTGCAAGGGGACATTGATGTCCAAGTCAGAATTGAAATTCTTTGAACAAGGAATTTTCTTTGTAATTAATTGAGTTTTAAAAGTTTAATAAAAGGAGTCTCCAATACCAATTGGTATTGGACGTGGATTAGGCCACTATAATAGAGGATAAGGGCTGGACCACGTAAAAATCTTGGTGTGATTTTTATGTTGTCTTCTCTCTTATTATGCACTTTACTATTCTGTATATTCAATCATGTTCGTGCTTGAAAATATACTAATTCAGACACTAAAGCATACAGGATATCCTGTATGATAGTAATTGATGAAGAACATAAGTTAAAGCAGACATGCATACCTATCTGGTTTAAACATGTTGCAGAAAAAAACAAAAAGATTTCATCGTTTATCACTTTTAAATTAAACACATATTCACCCCCCCCCTCCCTCTAGGTGTGCTTATATACAAAATTACATTTTGTATGAAAGCTTGGCTCTACTAATATTGATCTTTGTAGGTCGTAGGGAAAAATCCTATAGCACACCTTAACTTTCAAGAAGATCAATTCACAAGCAGGCCTCCTCTGTAATACCCGAGAATTTATGAATATTATTAAATGAATATATTTATAGAGAATGAATATTTAGTTGAATATAAATGAATTATGTTATGAGATAAGTTAACTCAATTATATTAAATTGAATAATTATAATAATTGAGAATATGTGGAGTTTGCGATAAACTCGTTGAAAGCCTTGTGTGGCACAGTGATGAGAATATTAATGATGATATTAATTAACGAAGGAATTATTAAGTGAACAATTAATCTATATTAATTGTTAATTATTATTATAGAATATTAATTAATTGTTATAATATATTAATGGTGATTAATTAATAATATGTGATTATTATCAGTGTGAAATTTATAATAATAATAATCGACGTGTTTATAAATATAATAAGATTTACATTTATCTATGTGATATTTAATCATGTAAGTGTTAATCAGTTATTGTGGAAATTATAATTTCATTGATTAATGAGAAATGGATTAATTAATATTATTATTAATTAATTGATGAGATAAGAAAATTATTAACTTCTATGTGCAAGCATGCGAATTTAAAAGTATAACGTATAGTAGCTAACTATATATTATATGAAGTGTAAATTGTAATGCGACTCTATTATATATAAACTATATAGTAAAGTTTAATGAATTGTGAGAACTACATGATAATGCCAATGTGACAATGTGAGTGAGTATACAATAAAATAATATATCATGGATATATTGTAAATAATTGTTGATTAATAGAATTTAAATTAAATAATATATGAGATAATGTAATGTGGTAGTATCCGATTGAAGTATATCGATAAGATAAAATATACATGGATTATATGTGTGTAAATTACATTTACTACATTATATGAATGACATGGTAAGTATTATTGGGATTACATTGTAACTTTAATTATAATCTAAATATATAGTATGTATATATATGTGATAGCCTAAGTATATAATACATAAGTGTATAAGATGTGTTATAACCTTGCATTGTACAATTTGCTAGAATGTTGAGATTGATATTACTTGTCCCATAATGTAAGGCATTTCTTCCTTTCATGTGCACAGCCTGTGACACCCCCAAATTCCAGGACCGTCACGGGGTAGCTCGAATTCGGTTCGTCATGTGCTCATGGTAATACATCACAATAATAGTACGACTAAATGTCGGATCACACAGCGGAATAATACAAAACTAATACCGAATAAATTACATTTAAATAATATAATTATTCATGTCCCAAGGTCTCGTAACTTAAACAGTGATTACATAGCTTAGACATATCTTAAGCATAAATAACCTTAATTAGTACATAATATCATAAGTTCTTTATTACAATCATAAGTCCTACATAATTTAAGCTACTCAGTAGCCTTTCCCTTGCCCTTATCTGTGCCCGAAGGTCCGCACTGCTCTGCCTTAACAGAAATGTTTTTAGGAAAAGCAAGAATGAGCACAAATTGCCCAGCAAGTAATATACAATAAGGGTAAGTGATATAATTCTCAATTCTCGAAAGGGTATAACAAGGTTTGATAGTTCAAGGATAACAAGAATATCAACAATTTTCAATAACAGTCGCTAAGGACAGAATAATATCAATGTGATTCAATAATAAATCAATTCAAGATTTCAAGATAACTGAATACTGACCAGTCACTAAGGACTATGAACTTCCACAGGAATTGACAGTAATAAACTGAAAATCCAACAAAAACAGGTACAACAGGTGATCAGCCTAAAGTACCATCGTTATGCATAACAATCAATCATACTCAAGTGCGCGCGTCGGTTCTCCGACAGTTATATTTTGTTCTTCTCAGTCAAATACAAGATCCCTCACCAATCAATTGGTTTTGGTCGCTTTTCAATAGTATAAGTCTAGCCGAATCAAATGGCATAGACATTTTAACAATATTCAAGAACAATACCAAGTTCAACATGAATAATAGCTTTAATGAAATAAGAGTTCAAGTATGCTAATTCAATTCAAACGATTAAGTAAAGAAACTAGTTCGCAATATACAAGGATAGAATACTTGCACCGTAAAAGAAAGTATAAGTCAGGAAACTTGCATCCAAAGAGATAAGGTTTAGATACTTGCTTACGATATCCGTTGAATAAAGTAATGCAAGGGTTTAGGATACTTGCCTTAAGCGTAGTTTATCCTCGTTAAGTAAATCAACACTTTCAAATCCCTATCGTAATATAGTTACTGTATATATATGATATTCATTAGTCATATAATTTATCTTCATATTTTGTCTTCGAATATACGATCAACACATAAGCTAAGTTTTAACCTAGCTATACAGTTATATAGAATATAATTTCTATCCTTAACGTTCCTCCTTTAGAGTTTAAACACATTCTCATATCATATAAGCTCGCAACAATTAGCAAACATGCTCTCATATTATTATTATCACATAAAACTACAAGCAATACTAAAATATATTTCATTTTAGCAAGTTATGGCATTCTCATAAGTTAACCGTCAAAATCGGGTTCAAGTAACACATAACATATGATATCACAAAGTATGTATACATATTAAAGGATACTTTCATGCTTGTTCAACCTTTCTAATTCCAATCATATATGATTTAGTTTTAATTCACGATCCCTAATGACTTAGGGTTATACAATGCCATGAATTTACATAAATTGTCATGCTTATCATTTAGACATATAAAGTAGTCATAGATTTTATTGATACGGATGTTCATATGTTTCTATGTCATGGATGTGTGATTCTAGCACTGTTACTAGTTCGTGACTTAATCGAACTCATGCTTGATTAACTTGCATTACATCTAACAAGTACGTACATGTATGATGCCTTCAAAGCACATTCAATTAGGTTGACAATATCAGAATGTAGAGTCCTAATATAACATGTCAAAGTCCACATTTAAAGCTTATGTTGTTGTTAGTAACGTTCACTAACAAGTTCAACATGCTCACACCTCATTACGAATTATATAAACAAAAGTTAATGGGTTGTTCGTGCATTTCTAATCCATACTACTACGCTCGCAAAATCAGAATATTAACATGGCATAGCATGTCAAGGTTTGTGTTCAAAACATATATTTTTGTTAGGAATGTGCACTAGTAGGGTCCACATGTTCACATTTCATTATAGAACCTATATACGCGAGTTAACATGCTTCTCATACATCTTTATATCATACTAATATGCTTGTAAGGTCAGAATACCGACATAAGTCATATATGTTTAAAGTTCAATTATAAACCTTATGTTCACTTCGAAAACTTTAAGTGCATTTCCAAACTACATGTCGTTTTGTTAACCATGCATGTTAATATACTAAAACATGCTTACATTGCATCATTATATTTATATATATATGTTACACAAGCTAGCATGCTTTATCTAAGTCATTTTAGCAAGTAGCACATAACAGATTTTTAAGCAGAAGCAGAATCTGCAGCAGGCTGCTGGCGCAGCTGCCCAGTACAAAACTGGCGCAGCTGTGCCGGCTTGCAGCCAGCGGCAAACTGTTCTAGCCTCGGCAGATTTCCAGGCCAATTTCCAAATTTCACCACATTTTCGTTCCTACTCAACTACATTTCAGTTTAAACATGCTTATAAGGTTATATAGCAACTAAGAAACATGTCCAAATCAACTTTAGCATAAATGGCAACTATAATCAACAATTGAAATTTTTGACAGAAAACCAAATGATGAACCAAGAACGAAGGATTTATACCTCTGTAATGCAATCTCAACTTCTCAGAATACTACACTGATGTATATATATTAGCTCTCAATTTATCAAACTCAAGCAAAATCTCAGCAAGATGAAATGTGAAGAGAAGAGGCTTAATTTATAGAAAATCTATTATACAGACAATGCTATCTCCCCATGAATCAAACTAATGAATTGAAGGCTTGTATGTTGGCTAATAGAGAGTTGGTAGATAGTTGTTGAAGGTCATCATCATGCCCACTCCCCATTGCATGATTGCTATGAAGGTTTGCTGAGTTTTAAGGTTATAGGGTAATAGGATAGCCTCATGATGTATTCACGTGAAGAGAATGGAACAAGGAATGTATCTCAGCAATCTAGCAATGTTAATATACAGCACTTATGCTACTTTGCACATATTTTATACCTAAGTTGTATTCATATACCACATGCTTAGATTGTAATTTCAATGTCACAATGTAAGTCATATAATGTAATAAGTGTAATTTACATACATATAATCCATGTACATTTTATTACACCGATATAATTTAATCGGATACTATCACATTATTAAATTCTACAATCAACAATTGATTACAATATATTCATATTATGTTAATGTATACTTACATACATATTGTCATATACACATAATTCATGTAGCTCACATAGTTTAGTTGATCATAACATATAGTTTATGTATACTTGCATGGTCACACTTAAGTGTTTCTCTACACTATATAATAAAGTTATATTCCATATACCTTATATATTCAAGTATTGCACATTTGCACATATCAATTAATATAATCTTATTATATTAATAACTTACTTATTTGTCAAATAAATAAATTATTTATCTCATTGATTAATTAATGATAATATTAATTAATCCATTCCTCATTGATTATTAATTTTTATAATAATCGATTAACACTTATATGATTAATTATCACATTAAATGAATATAAATCTTATTATATTTATAAACACATTGCTCATTATTATTATTATATTTCTTACAATAATAATAATCACATATTATTAATTAATCATCATTAATATTCTATAACAATTAATTAATATTCTACGATGACAATTAATTAATATTCTACAATTAATATAGATTAATTGTTTGCTTAAATTAATATAATCATTCTTATATTACGTCACTGTGCCACACAATGCTATCAATGAGTTTATCGCAAACTCCATCAATTTCTCAATTATTATAATTATTCAATTTTATATAATTGAATTAATTCATCTCATAACACAAAATCATTTATATTCAAATAAATTCTCATTTCCATTAATATATTTATTTAATAATATTT
The DNA here is from genome assembly GCA_020205555.1 of Panax stipuleanatus. NCBI lineage: Eukaryota > Viridiplantae > Streptophyta > Magnoliopsida > Apiales > Araliaceae > Panax > Panax stipuleanatus. The sequence continues at coordinate 3,094,906 of CM035116.1, forward strand.
TCTCGGGTATTACATCCTCCCCCGTTTATAAAAATTCCGTCCCGGAATTGCTACAAGGTTACACAAATAAATGGGGATAATCCCTCATTATCCTATCTTCTAACTCTCATGTCGCCTCCTCGGCATCGTGGTTACGCCAAAGTACTTTTACAGAAGATATAATTTTATTTCTCAAAGTTTGTTCTTTCCTATCTAATATCTGGATAGGAATTTCTTCATATGCCAAGTTCTTCTCCACTTGAATGGGTTCGTAAGAAATCACGTGCTTGTAGTCGGCCTTGTACGGTCGCAACACGGAAATGTGGAACATGTTGTGGATGTGCTCCAACTCGGGTGGTAATGCAACTTTGTATGCCACTTCGCCCACTCGCTTCAGTATCTCGAACGGTCCTATGAATCTTGGACTCAATTTTCTTTTCTTGCCGAGACGAATCTTTCCCTTCCATGGAGATACCTTCAAGAATATGAAGCTGCCAACTTTAAAGTCTCGGTCCTGCTGATGCAAATCTGCGTATTTTTTTTTTGGCGGTCTTGAGCTACTACTAGTCTGGCTTTTATCACTGTCACCATGTCTGCGGTTTGTTGAACTAACTCTGGTCCGAGTATTCATCGTTCTCCGACTTCGTCCCAACATAAAGGCGTTCTGCATTTTCTTCCGTAAAGAGCTTCGTACGGTGGCATGCCGATACTCGCATGGTAACTATTATTATACGCAAATTCGACTAAGGGTAGGTGGTCGTCCCAATTTCCCTTGAAATCCATCACGCAAGTTCTAAGCATATCCTCCAGCGTTTGTATAGTTTGCTCACTCTGTCCATCTGTCTGAGGATGATAAGCAGTACTCAACCTCAACTGCGTTCCCATTCTCTCTTGCAAACTCTTCCAAAAATTAGACGTGAAGCGCGGATCTCGATCAGAGACAATAGATAACGGCACTCTATGTCGTGAAACAATCTCCTTTACGTACAGACTCGCTAATTGGTTCAAACTGTAGCGGATCTTGATTGGTAGAAAATGTGTGGTCTTCGTTAGTCGATCCACGATAACCCAAATAGTATCATATCCTTTCTGTGTGACTGGAAGTCCTACCACGAAGTCCATCGTAATATGCTCCCATTTCCACTCTGGTATCTCTAACGGTTGTAGTAAACCACTCGACCGTTGATGCTCTGCTTTAACGCATTGACAAGTCAAACATTTACTAACGCACTCTGCGACTTCCCGTTTTAAATTAGGCCACCAAAAATGTTGCTTTAAATCTCGGTACATCTTCGTGCCTCTCGGATGAATGGAATATATCGTATTGTGTGCCTCGTGCAAAATTTCTTCCCTCAATTCGGTTACCGCTGGTACCCACACTCTTTCTTCAAATCTCAAGATACCGTCTTTATCCATTCGAAATTTCTCTTCCTCATTTTCTGTGATCCTCTTTCGGATTTTCTCACACCCTTCATCCTTTTCCTGGGCTTCCTTTACTCTATCCAACAATGTCGGATGAGCTTCCACTACAAACAACCTCTCACCAGACTTTTCTGGTCCTTGCACTTCTATTTTCAATTTCTCCATCTCTCTTATCAACTCTTCCTGAGTCGTCAAATTAAACAACTTCTCCCTTCCTTTCCTGCTCAGAGCGTCGGCAACCACGTTTTCCTTTCCCGGGTGATAAAGAATATCGCAGTCATAGTCTTTGATTAATTCTAACCACCTTCTCTGCCGCATATTCAACTCCTTTTGTGTGAAGATATATTTCAGACTTTTGTGGTCCGTGTATATCTCACATTTTTCCCCATACAAATAATGCCTCCATATTTTTAACGCAAAAACTACTGCCGCTAACTCTAAGTCGTGAGTAGGGTATCATTTTTTGTAATTCTTAAGTTGTCGTGATGCATACGCAATGACTTTTCCGTGCTGCATTAGCACACAACCAAGTCCCTTGTGCGATGCATCACTATACACCACAAAATTTCCCGCATCATCTGGTAATGATAACACAGGTGCTTCGCTCAATCTCCTTTTTAGTTCCTGAAAACTTTCTTCGCATTTGTCGGTCCATACAAATTTCATCGTCTTTCTAGTCAAATTGGTCAACGGGGTTGCTATCTTAGAAAAATCTTGGATGAATCTTCGATAGTACCCAGCTAACCCTAAAAAGCTTCTCACCTCTGTCGGTGTTCTCGGTTGTTCCCAATTACTTACTGCTTCTACCTTCGCAGGGTCTACTGAGATTCCATTCTTATCCCCCACGTGGCCTAAGAATTGAACCTTCTCCATCCAAAATTCGCACTTAGAAAACTTCGCATACATCTTCTCTTTCCTTAGTGCCTCCAAAACAATCTTCAGATGTTCGGCATGTTCTTCCTCTGTCTTCGAGTAGATCAAAATGTCGTCGATAAAAACCACTACAAATTTATCCAAGTATGGCTTGAAAACTCGGTTCATCAAGTCCATAAATGCTGCCGAAGCATTAGTTAATCCAAATGACATTACCTAGAAACTCGTAGTGTCCATAACGGGTTCGAAACGCAGTCTTTGGTTTGTCCTCATCCCGTACTTTCAGTTGATGATGTCCTGTTCGTAAGTCGATTTTTGAGAAACACTTTGCTCCCTTTAGTTGATCAAATAAGTCGTCTATCCTCGGTAGCGGATATCGGTTCTTGATCGTTACTCTATTCAATTCTCGATAATCGATACAGAGCCTCATCGATCCGTCCTTTTTCTTAACGAATAGTACTGGTGCTCCCCAAGGAGACACACTCGGCCGTATGTAACCCTTATTCAACAACTCTTGCAATTATATCATCAATTCCTTCATTTCTATTGGCGCCATACGATATGGAGCTTTTGAAATTGGTGTCGTTCCCGGTGCTAAGTCTATTACGAATTCGATTTCTCTGTCTGGCGGAAGACCAGGCAGATTGTCCGAAAATACATCTTGAAATTCATTCACTACGGATATATCCTTAATTTCTACTCCCTTTTTTTGAGTATCAACGATGTAAGCTAGATATCCTACACATCCTTTCCTTAACAATTTCTTGGCCTGCATCATCGTAACGCAACACGATTGCTTAAGCGATGAGCTGCCATAAAACACTACCTTAGACTTACTCGGAGTCTGAAGGTTCACACATTTGTTCTGACAGTCAATTATCACTGCATGGTTATATAACCAATCCATTCCCAGTATTACGTCAAATTCTCCCAGTCTAATAGGAATCAAGTCTACGCTCAGTTCATGTTCTCTAATGTTTACGCGATAATTTCAATAAACGTATTCTACAGGGATTACTTCCTTATTCGCAACTTCTATGTTCAAAGGATTTTCTAATAGTTCTCGGGGTGTACTAAGTTTACTAGCAAATTCTTCAGATATAAAAGAACAGGTGGCACCCGAATCAAATAATACGTAAGCATTTATATTATTGATTGGGATTATACCTGACACCACGTCCTTTGCAGCCACTGAGTCCTGGACGGTCATGTTAAAAGTTCTGGCGGTTGGGCGGTTGGATTGTGCCGGCCCGCTGATCATCAGCTTGTTGCCTCTTTGCTGATTGCTACCCCCGCAACTTCCCTTCTTTGGGCAGTCCTTAATTCGGTGCTCCGTCGAGCCACACGCAAAGCATCCTTGTATCTTCTTTGGTTTCGGACAGTTGGGCGAGATGTGCCCTTCCTGTCCGCAGTTGTAGCAAGTGCCACGTCCCTTCCAGCACTCGCCCTGGTGATTCTTCCCACACTTTGGGCATCCTTCAGCCCACTTCTTGAAACCTCCACGAAAATTCCCTGATTGATTATTGTTGTTTTTGTTGTTGTTGTTGTTGTTATTCTCCTATTTTCTCTTTCCCAAGTTGCTTCCTCCGCTACTGCTTCCTCCCGTACGATTCTCTCCTCCAGTATTCTTTCCTTTCTTCTCTTTGTTGTACAAGCTCAAAGCTTCACTTCCTCCCTCAGCAATAATAGCCTTTTCCAGCAGTGTTGCAAAGAATCGATCTGAAGAACTGACACCTTATTGAATAGCCAAGGCTTCAGTCCTTGTTTGAATCGTCTAGCCTTCCTCTCTTCATCTCCAACTTGGTGCTCCGCAAATCGCGCTAGTTCATTAAACTTAGCTGCGTACTGCGCCACCGTCATGTCACCTTGTTTTAGTTATAAGAACTTCACCTCCATCCGATTCTTCATACTCTTTGGGAAGTAATTCTCGAAGAATAGCGTCTTAAACTTATCCCAAGCTATTATCCCTTCTCCAGCTCTTTGTTGATTAGCCTCCCACCAGTAGTTCGCTTTTCCCCTCATCATGTATGTGGCAAATACCGTCTTCTGATCTTCGCCTACGCGAGCTATAGTGAAAGCTTTTTCGATCTCCTTGATCCATGTTTGTGCGACGATTGGGTCGGTAGTTCCCTCGAACTCCGGGGGTCCTACACTCTTAAAGTTTTTAAAGGTTGTTACTGGCATAGTCTGAGGGTTTGGGCGAACGGGTTCATTGTTCCTTCCCCTTAAGGCTTCTCCTAACAAGTCTACCAGTTTCTGGATTGGGTCTACTTGTTCCTTCTCATTGTTCACTGACTCCTCAGGTGCAGTCAATCTACGTCTGGGCGGCATTATCTACATCATAAATTTTTATTTTATTATTATTCAAGTATATTACTTAAGTATTTCTTTTAATACTAAAGGAATAAATTTATAACACATTTCTGAAATAAACTTCATTTATATTCATATGCCAAATCGTTTCATTACATGATTATCCTAGCATACTGCTATAAATGTTATCACATATATCCCCTAATATCACAAAAGACGGGGAATATACCAACCTACTACCATACTACCCCTCTAACAAAAGCTAACTCGGGGTTTACAACACTATCCCATACTTTACACAAAAGATTGGGATTACAACATAGTATATACAATACATAAAGACACAACTAGTACAATCACTAGACTGACTAAGGGAAATTTCATCACATCATCCCGCGCTCCACTGCGCTCTTGTACTCCATCTGTACTATGTATGCAACCAACTCTCGACTCATGGTATGTATAGTCTGTTCCTGCTCTGCAGGGTAGTGGTACACACCATCAAGCACTCTCTCAAATGCCGAACGGAACACGTACCCCCATCTTGTTCATTTTACTCTTCTTACATTTGACCTCATCTTCCAGGTCATCTGCTCTCTCATGGGCAGCCCCCCACTTCTCCTCGAAGTGTATCCTATCCATCACCTCCAACTCTAGCTGAGTACGGAGTGCCTCTTTCTCAGTCTTCTCGCTTAGTTCCCTCTGTTCAACCTCTTCCAGCTTTCCTACCAGATCCACATTCCTCGCCACTGACCTGTGGAATAAAGTTCCAATCTGGATCCCTGCCTCCCTACGATAAGCAATCTCCACCTCTAACTCCTGCATGGCCAGCTTCCTCTGGTGGTCCTCGTCCCTCAGTTTCTAGAACTCGGACACTCTCTCTTTAGCCTCTTCCTCTAACTCCTTGACTCTGCAGTCCAACTCCAGAATACGCTCCTCGTACTCGCCTAACATCTGTTCCTCAAGATTAGGCTCGTAGGAGTCCTCCATGGGCTCCTCCTCTGAAGGCTCGTCCTCAACCGGCTCGTCCTCCATAGGCTCCTCCTCGGGATCGAACTCTACCTCGATCTCATCCTCGTCGTCAGACTCGGATGGTGCAACTGCCTGCACTGACATAGCCTCTAAAGGTGCCTCGTATACTACATGTATATCTCTAGGCTCCTCCTCTGCCACTCTACTAGGTACACCTGTGTCTGTCATCCTACAATCACAAACACAAGATAAACAAACAGCAACTCCATTAGAATGTTAAACAAAACATAAGTTCATTGTATAAAATAAAGTTACATTTCATAACAAACTAAGCCTCTTATGGAAAAATCTACATGAGTTTTATCTCCTTTCTAACTTCTAAGTTCTCCTAAGTTATAGTCTAAGGACACTCATTCCCAAGGTTTATAACTACAGCTTTGATACCAACCTGTGACGCCCCCAAATTCCAGGACCGTCATGGGATCGCTCGAATTCGGTTCGTCACGTGCTCATGGTAATACATCACAATAATAGTACGACTAAATGTCGGATCATACAGCGGAATAATACACAACTAATATCGAATAAATTACATTTAAATAATATAATTATTCACGTCCCAAGGTCTCGTAACTTAAACAGTGATTACATAGCTTAGACATATCTTAAGCATAAATAACCTTAATTAGTACATAATATCATAAGTTCTTTATTACAATCATAAGTCCTACATAATTTAAGCTACTCAGTAGCCTTTCCCTTGCCCTTATCTGTGCCCGAAGGTCCGCACTGCTCTGCCTTAACAGAAATGTTTTTAGGAAAAGCAAGAATGAGCACAAATTGCCCAGCAAGTAATATACAATAAGGGTAAGTGATATAATTCTCAATTCTCGAAAGGGTATAACAAGGTTTGATAGTTCAAGGATAACAAGAATATCAACAATTTTCAATAACAGTCGCTAAGGACAGAATAATATCAATGTGATTCAATAATAAATCAATTCAAGATTTCAAGATAACTGAATACTGACCAGTCACTAAGGACTATGAACTTCCACAGGAATTGACAGTAATAAACTGAAAATCCAACAAAAACAGGTACAACAGGTGATCAGCCTAAAGTACCATCGTTATGCATAACAATCAATCATACTCAAGTGCGCGCGTCGGTTCTCCGACAGTTATATTTTGTTCTTCTCAGTCAAATACAAGATCCCTCACCAATCAATTGGTTTTGGTCGCTTTTCAATAATATAAGTCTAGCCGAATCAAATGGCATAGACATTTTAACAATATTCAAGAACAATACCAAGTTCAACATGAATAATAGCTTTAATGAAATAAGAGTTCAAGTATGCTAATTCAATTCAAACGATTAAGTAAAGAAACTAGTTCGCAATATACAAGGATAGAATACTTGCACCGTAAAAGAAAGTATAAGTCAGGAAACTTGCATCCAAAGAGATAAGGTTTAGATACTTGCTTAAGATATCCGTTGAATAAAGTAATGCAAGGGTTTAGGATACTTGCCTTAAGCGTAGTTTATCCTCGTTAAGTAAATCAACACTTTCGAATCCCTATCGTAATATAGTTACGTATATATATGATATTCATTAGTCATATAATTTAACTTCACATTTTGTCTTCGAATATACGATCAACACATAAGCTAAGTTTTAACCTAGCTATACAGTTATATAGAATATAATTTCTATCCTTAACGTTCCTCCTTTAGAGTTTAAACACATTCTCATATCATATAAGCTCGCAACAATTAGCAAACATGCTCTCATATTATTATTATCACATAAAACTACAAGAAATACTAAAATATATTTCATTTTAGCAAGTTATGGCATTCTCATAAGTTAACCGTCAAAATCAGGTTCAAGTAACACATAACATATGATATCACAAAGTATGTATACATATTAAAGGATACTTTCATGCTTGTTCAACCTTTCTAATTCCAATCATATATGATTTAGTTTTAATTCACGATCCCTAATGACTTAGGGTTATACAATGCCATGAATTTACATAAATTGTCATGCTTATCATTTAGACATATAAAGTAGTCATAGATTTTATTGATACGGATGTTCATATGTTTCTATGTCATGGATGTGTGATTCTAGCACTGTTACTAGTTCGTGACTTAATCGAACTCATGCTTGATTAACTTGCATTACATCTAACAAGTACGTACATGTATGATGCCTTCAAAGCACATTCAATTATGTTGAAAATATCAGAATGTAGAGTCCTAATATAACATGTCAAAGTCCACATTTAAAGCATATGTTGTTGTTAGTAACGTTCACTAACAAGTTCAACATGCTCACACCTCATTACGAATTATATAAACAAAAGTTAATGGGTTGTTCGTGCATTTCTAATCCATACTACTACGCTCGCAAAATCAGAATATTAACATGGCATAGCATGTCAAGGTTTGTGTTCAAAACATATATTTTTGTTAGGAATGTGCACTAGTAGGGTCCACATGTTCACATTTCATTATAGAACCTATATACGCGAGTTAACATGCTTCTCATACATCTTTATATCATACTAATATGCTTGTAAGGTCAGAATACCGACATAAGTCATATATGTTTAAAGTTCAATTGTAAACCTTATGTTCACTTCGAAAACTTTAAGTGCATTTCCAAACTACATGTCGTTTTGTTAACCATGCATGTTAATATACTAAAACATGCTTACATTACCTCATTATGTTTATAGATATATGTTACACAAGCTAGCATGCTTTATCTAAGTCATTTTAGCAAGTAGCACATAACAGATTTTTAAGCAGAAGCAGAATCTGCAGCAGGCTGCTGGCGCAGCTGCGCAGCTGCCCAGTACAAAACTGGCGCAGCTGCGCCGGTTTGCAGCCAGCGGCAGACTATTCCAGCCTAGGCAGATTTTCAGGCCAATTCCCAAATTTCACCACATTTTCGTTCCTACTCAACTACATTTCAGTTTAAACATGCTTATAAGGCTATATAGCAACTAAGAAACATGTCCAAATCAACTATAGCATAAATGGCAACTATAATCAACAATTGAAATTTTTGACAGAAAACCAAATGATGAACCAAGAACGAAGGATTTATACCTCTGTAATGCAATCTCAATTTCTCAGAATACTACACTGATGTATATATATTAGCTCTCAATTTATCAAACTCAAGCAAAATCTCAGCAAGATGAAATGTGAAGAGAAGGGGCTTAATTTATAGAAAATCTATTATACAGACAATGCTATCTCCCCATGAATCAAACTAATGAATTGAAGGCTTGTATGTTGGCTAATAGAGAGTTGGTAGATAGTTGTTGAAGGTCATCATCATGCCCACTCCCCATTGCATGATTGCTATGAAGGTTTGCTGAGTTTTAAGGTTATAGGGTAATAGGATAGCCTCATGATGTATTCACGTGAAGAGAATGGAACAAGGAATGTATCTCAGCAATCTAGCAATGTTAATATACAGCACTTATGCTACTTTGCACATATTTTATACCTAAGTTGTATTCATATACCACATGCTTAGATTGTAATTTCAATGTCACAATATAAGTCATATAATGTAATAAGTGTAATTTACATACATATAATCCATGTACATTTTATTACATCGGTATAATTTAATCGAATACTATCACATTAATAAATTCTACAATCAACAATTGATTACAATATATTCATATTATGTTAATGTATACTTACATACATATTGTCATATACACATAATTCATGTAGCTCACATAGTTTAGTTGATCATAACATATAGTTTATGTATACTTGCATGGTCATACTTAAGTGTTTTTCTACACTATATAATATAGTTATATTTCATATACCTTATATATTCAAGTATTGCACATTTGCACATATCAATTAATATAATCTTATTATATTAATAACTTACTTATTTGTCAAATAAATAAATTATTTATCTTATTGATTAATTAATGATAATATTAATTAATCCATTCCTCATTGATTATTAATTTCCATAATAATCGATTAACACTTATATGATTAATTATCACATTAAATGAATATAAATTTTATTATATTTATAAACACGTTGCTTATTATTATTATTATATTTCTTGCAATAATAATAATCACATATTATTAATTAATCATCATTATTATTCTATAACAATTAATTAATATTCTACGATGACAATTAATTAATATTCTACAATTAATATAGATTAATTATTTGCTTAAATTAATATAATCATTCTTATATTACGTCACTGTGCCACACAAGGCTATCAATGAGTTTATCGCAAACTCCATCAATTTCTCAATTATTATAATTATTCAATTTTATATAATTGAATTAATTCATCTCATAACACAAAATCATTTATATTCAAATAAATTCTCATTTTCATTAATATATTTATTTAATAATATTCAGAAATTCTCGGGTATTACACAGCCATTATGGCCTAAGCCTATTGCTTCTCCTTAAACTCAGTAAACTTCCATAGCTGCTAGCAATGATCACATGGGGAGTGGGCTTAATAGTAGAAATCCCCAACTAAATCAACTACTCTCTCTTAACCTTCATGTTCTTATGATTTCCATTAGTTTGAAATGGTGTGGAAAGACAATGTCTGGATATTATTTTCTCTATAAATACAACCCATCTCCTTCAATTTCATTTGCTGAGATTTTGTTTAAGTGTTGGATTGAAAGTATATTTATAGTTGATAGCAAGATAGTTTGCAGAGAGTTGGGAATCCAATTTGAGCTAGCTTAATTCATAAAGAGGTATAAAATTCTTCCTTCTTGTTCTTCATTTTCGTTTTCTGTCAAAAGTTCTAATTCTTGATTATGCCAAATTGGATTGCAATTGGATTGTAGAGCACTTATTTAGTTGTTATGAGAATTTATATACATGTTTGAATTACAATGTGGTTGATTATAATCGAATTCGTGAAGTAATTTGGGAATTGGCCTGGTTTGCTGCTGAAGCAGACTATTCTTGGCTTGAACCAGACATGGCACAGCTGCGCCGGTATAACACTGGGGGCGCAGCGCAGCTGCGCCGGCCTGTGTGTGCAGTTTTCTGCATCCTGCTACAAAACTGTTATGTACTAATTGTTTGATTTGGTTTAAACAAGCATGGAAGCATGATTAATACATATATATGAATATATTGAGGCAATGTAAGCCTGTTTTACTATATTAACATTCATAGTTAACGAAAACATATGGATTCCGTAATGAACTTAGAGTTTTAAAAGGGGACTTTGATATATAAATACCATAATGGTATTCTGACTTTTGAGACACATTAGTATGACCTAGAAATACATGAAATACGTATTGACTTGCATGCATAAGCTTCATGATGGAATGTGAACATGCGAACCTTATTAGTGAGCTTTACGAAGGAAAATACGAATATTGAACGTAAATTTTGACATGTTATATCGAGGTTTAGATTCTGAAAATCGTGGACATGTTCGATAGTCCTTTTAAACCTCACTAATGTGTCATATATATATACATGTATACATACCATACTAGATATCGTGAAACCAAGTTTAGAGTAAACGAAGTAGGTTTTCAAGATAATAACAATGCTTGCTACATATATGTGATACGAATACTCATGAGCATGCCTAATACAAGTTATATGAATATCTTATGTGTTTAAAAAGCGAGCATGTTAGACTTTATGAGTTCGTGTCCTTGAATGGCTTTAAGTATTAACTTAAGAACCTATATCATGTATGATTGGATTTGGAGAAGTTATACAAGCATGAAAGTATCCTTTAATATGAATACATACTATGTGATATCATATGTTGGTACTTGAATTCGATTTTGGCGGTTAACTTATAGAAATACCATAACTTACTAAAATAAAATATATTTAGTATTGATTGTGGTCTTATGTGATATTAATGATGTGAGAATAAGTTTAAACTCAAAAAGAGGAATGTTAAGGATAAAAGTTATATTAATATGATACTATATATGGTATAACTGTGTAGCTAGGATAAAACTTAGCTTATGTGTCGATTGTATATCCGAAGATAAGATACGATGTTAAACTATATGACTAATGAATATCATATATATATACGTAATTATATTACGATAGGGATTTGAAAGTGTTGAATTACTTTACGTGGATAGACTACGCTTAAGGCAAGTTTCCTAACTTACACTCTTTTACGGTGCAAGTATTCTATCCTTGTATATTGCGACTAGTTTCTTTACTTAATCGTTTGAATTGAATTAGCATACTTGAACTTTTATTTCATTAAAGCTATTATTCATGTTGAACTTGGTATTGTTCTTGAATATTGTGAAAGTGTCTATGCCATTTGATTCGGCTAGACTTATATTATTAAAAAGCTACCCAAACCAATTGATTGGTGCGGGATCTTGTATTTGACTGAGAAGAACAAAATATAATTGTCGGAGAACCGACGCGCGCACATTAGTATGATTGAGTGTTATGCATAACATAGGGTACTTTAGGCTGATCACCTGTTGTACTTATTTTTGTTGGATTTTTAGTTTCTTACTATCAATTCCTGTGGAAGTTCATAGTCCTTAGTGACTGGTCAGTATTCAGTTATCTTGAAATCTTGAATTAATTTATTATTGAATCATATTGATATTATTCTGTCCTTAGCGACTGTTATTGAGAACTATTGATATTCTTGTTATCCTTGAACTATCAAACCTTTCTATACCCTTTCGAGAATTGAGAATTATATTACTTACCCTATTGTATATGTACTCATTCTTGCTTCCCCTAAAAATATTTCAGTTAAGGCCGAGCAGTGCGGACCCTCGAGTACCGATAAGGGAAAGGGAAAGGCTACTGAGTAGCTTTGTTTATGTAGGACTTTATGATTGTAATAAAGAACTTATGATATTATATACTAGTTAAGGTTATTATTGCTTAAGATATGTCTAAGCTATGTAATCACTGTTTAAGTTACGAGACCTTGGGACGTGAATAATTATATTATTTAAATATAATTTATTCGGTATTAGTTGTGTATTATTCCGTTGTGCGATGCGATATTTAGTCGTATTATTATTGTGATGTATTACCATGAGCACGTGACGAACTGAATTTGAGCGACCCCGTGACGGTCCTGGAATTTGGGGGTGTCACATCCTCTATTGCTCAAAAGTGAGAACTTCAACTTTTAGAAGTTCAGAATGAAGATCTATCTCAACCGAGAACCATGGGAATGGTGGGTAGTTTAAAATGGACATGTTATTCCGAGGCATGATGATGATAACTCTGAGAAAGACAGTTGTAGCCACGTCAAGCCCCGACAACAACCCTGGAAGGTACAGTCAATCTTCGGAGACAGCCCTGAAGCATCAAATCATCCCCAGAGACAACCCTGAGAGACCAAGTCAACCTCAGAGATAACCTGGAGGAAGAACAGAGTCAGCTGGGATCAAAATCTCGGAGACGATCCCGAGAAACAGTCGAAAACTATGTTAATCCTGGAGGCAACCCCTGGAGGGGGAAAATGGTCATTTTACCGACTTGACATCAAATCAAGTCAAAATCAAGCCAAATCAATGCAATGAGGGTCAGAAATAATCATAATATCAATCCCGAGTGAAAACAACACAAGACAGCTCAACGGACGGACTGCGAAAAAATGAAGATCTGGTCATAAATGTGACGCCCCCAAATTTAAACCACTCGTATCTTGATTTCGGTGCATCACTTGCTAAATTCTAATAACATACTAACAACTCATGCAACGAAATAATATAATAATTTATATTTATTTAATATAATTATTCGGGTCCCACGGTCTCGTAACTTAAACATCTCTTACATATCTTAAACATATCTTAAACATAACTTAACATAACTAATACATGATATAATCTTATTACAATCATCATAATATTTCTAAAATAGTACAAAGCTACGTCGTAGCCTTGCCCTTGCTCTTATCTATGCCTGAGGGTCCTCACTGCTCTGCCTTAACTGAAATATTTTAGAGGAAAGCAAGAATAAGGTAGAAGTTTGCTCATCAAGTAATATAGCAATAAGGGTGAATAATATAAATTTCAAATATCAAGGGTACAACAGTAAATGATAGTTCAAGAATAACAAGAAGTATCAATAGTTCTCAATAATAGCCGCTATGGACAGAAAGATATCAACAAGATTCAAAGTTTTAACCATTTCAGGTTTCAGAAATAATGAACACTGAGTAATCACTAAGGACTATGAACTCTTACTAGAATTAACAGTAATATGCTGATAATCCAATAAAACAAGTACAACAGGTGATCAGCCTAAAGTACCCTACGTCATGAATAACATTTAATCGTACTCATGTGTGCGCGTCGGTTCCCCGACAGTTGTATATAATTTTCCCTTCCATGAGGGTTGTTCATCTCAGTAGAATTATAATAGTCCGTACCAAGTCAATTAGTTTGGATAGCTTTCTAACATACGATATTAGTCTAGCCGAATCAAATGGCTTAGACAACTTTTGTAATGCATTTAGGAATGATAAGTTCAAATGCTTGCAACAACATCAAGATACAAAATTCATTTCCGAATAGCAACAGATATTTGTTTAATGTAGATATGGTCGATATATCAATAATTCGAATTTACACCATATGTAAATGAAAAGAGTTAGAGAACTTGCATAATCATAGATTCCTTGTATAAAGTAAATGCATAGGTTAGGATACTTGCTCAATAAAGAGTAGGGTTAAGGAAACTTGCCATATGCGTAGTTTATCAACCTATAGCTTATCAACACTTCACGGACTAAGACATCCTAATTTAACATAGTTATGCATATATGTATTTGAAAGTCCAATAATAATCTAGAAGGGGGGTTGAATAGATTACCACTATTTTAAAAATTATCTTTGGCCCTTTTGAATTTTTTAGTAGGTTAACTTACAGTATTAAGAATTTAATAAGCAGTTTAAAAATTCAATCTCACAATGCACTAATATTTATCTGGTTCACAACATACAGCTCAGGTATGTTGCTACGTCCAGTCTCAAGCTCCTCTCCAGGACTTGAGATCCTATTACTTCCTATAATAAACACTCCTTCAATAGACGGAGAAGCCTTTACAAAATTTTTAAGATAAACTTACAACTATCCACAATTGTAAGAACCGTGAATTTTATGAATAAATATTAATAAGAAAATGAATATCTATTTGAATATAAATATTTATGTGTTATGAAATGAGTAATTCGATTAAATTAAATTGAATTAATGATAATTGAGAAAAATGTAGAGTTTATAATAAGCTCGTAACATGCCTTGTGTGGCACGAGATGAGAATTATTGAGGGTTTGATTAATTAAAGAGGGAAATCAATAAGTGAAGAATTAATTAATATTATATTGTTAATTAATTGTTGTTATTAGTGATAACCTATTAATGAGTAATTAATTAATAATATGTCAATTAATTATTATTGTAAGTAACAAAACATTGATGAGTAAATAATTGATGAATATAATAAGAGTTATATTTATTTAATTAGTTGTTGTGTGCAATGCATGTGATAATTAATCGTATAAAAATGTTATTAATTGTTATTATGAATAATAACCGGTTAAAGAGGAAATGAATAAATAATATAATGATTACTCAATAAATTGCTAAGTGTCATATTATGTAATGGGTGATTGTGTATTAAAGTGCCTATATCTAAAGTATGATGGGGTGTGACACTAACATGTGACTATATAATAAAACTATATAGTAAGATTTAATGAATGATGTAAATTACATAATTAATGCTTATGTGACAAATATGTGATAAGTAGATACATTGTGGTGTATGTATGAATATTATAATAAACTAAATAAACAATTGTAATTTAATGATTATTTCAATAAATTCATATAATTAAAATAATGCAGTTTATGATAATGAGGAAAGATAATACCCAATTGGATTATATTCGGTGTTATCACAAGGTACATGAATTATATGTTTATGCGTATACATGTACCCCAACTTACTACATTGTAATATAGTTTCCTCATTTAAATCTACATTGTGACTCTAATTAAATTATAACCTAAGTGTATATATTATAAGTGTTGGCATTAATTTGTTTACAACTTGCAAATGCCGAGCTTTATAGCCTTGTCCCATAATGAGAGGCTCATTCCTTACTCACGTGAAACACTCAATGGCTAGCCTATTGCTTCTCCCAAATCTCAGCAATGTAGCTAGCCAATGATCAAGGGGGAGTGGCTCCAATAGTAAAAATCACCAACCCTGCCAACTACTCTCCATTAACCTTCATGCAATCCTTCTTTCCATTAGTTTGATTTGGTGTAGAAATACATTTTCTGTATATTGAATTCTCTATAAATAGAGCTCTCTATTTCTTCATTTCATTTGCTGAGATTTTCTATAAGTATAAGAATTGAGAGCAAGTATATATTAATGGTAAGAATTATGAGAATTTGAGGGAATCATATTAGTAGCAAACTCATATCACATTTAGCAGAGGTATCATTCTTGTTCTTCATTTCTGAAAATCCTACATTCTTGATTATGCTTGAATTCTTGTTAATTGATTGACTTATTGATGACATTGTGATCATATAAGTTTATATGCATCTAGTATAGCAATGTGGCTGAGTTAGAATATATTTCGTAAGAAAATTTTATAATTGGGTTTGGTTTCTGCCGAGCAGAAGCCATTTTGGTTCTGGCCGGGAAGGGGCGCAGCTGCGCCCATTTTGTACTAGGGTGCAACGCAGCTGCGCCAGGCACCAATTTTGACTTCCAGTTTCTGTTATTTCTGATAAGTGTTAACTTATGGATAGCCCTTAGACATGCATGAAAACAGGTTTAACATGTATATATAAGTACAATAACATATAGCATGGACATTCTTGACTTGTTAGTATGAGTTTACTATATGAAGGTTAGAGTTTTTAAAATGGACATTGACATGTACTTGAGATATTCGCGTTCTAGCCATATGAGCATGATAATATACATATATGACTAATTTATGAACATAAGCAAGCATGAGTTGTGATATATGGTTCCTTGTTCATGTCCAAATTGTTTGGCTTTAAGTTAAATGATTTTTCAAAGGAAATTTGACATATTTGAAACTAATATCCATGAATACCACATAGGATATGTTCTGAATTTTTGAGCATGTTTGTATGACCTAGCTATGCATGAAACGTGAGTCTAAGGTGTTGAGTATACACTATAATACATGGTTTAAGTTGAAAATGATTTCAAAAGTAAACTCGGAGAATTTTGCAAACTAAATTGCATGAACGTGGTGTAGCAATGTTCTGATATTTTTGGTCATGCATGTTAGTACTTTTAACATCACTAAGTTGGCCCATATGTGCACTCACTTGTTAGATGCAATGAAAGTTAATAAAGTATGAGTTTAAGTAAGTTTTCAAGCAAATAACAATGTTAACCATGCGTAAATAATATAAACACATGTGAGCATGCTTATTGACAGATTATATGACCACCTCACATGTATACATGACGAACATAATAGCCTATATGATTTCATGACCTTGTATGGCCTTAAGTCATTAGAGATATTAATCTAGAACTATGACATAAAAAGTTGAACTTAGATGGACCTTAAAAGCATGCAAGGATCTTTAATGGATGTTATGCTATGTGTTATTGAAGGCTAAAATGAATAAGACAGAAACAGAAGAACAAAGCTCAACTCTGGTCTGGCCAGGGGACAGCGCAGCTGCGTCGTCCCTAAGCCTTTCCAGAGCGCATCTGCGCCAGACTGATTTCAGGTCTGGACAATTTTGCTTAATTTTGATTTTGACAGTTAGCTTATAATGATACCCTAAGCTGCTAATCAGAGTTTGATCACTACTGATAGGTATTTATATGTGATGATAATATAATAGGATGATGTTTAACTTATAAAAAGGAATTCCATAGATAAGTAAAGACATAATCGATTAAGTCCTATGATTTTATATATTGCTATACGTGGTAGAACTGTGTAGCAAGGTTAAAGACTTAAGTTTGTATTGATAATATGTACGAGATAATGTATGTTGTTAAACGGCGTGACTAATAGATATCCTATATACGTAACTATGTTATAATAGGATTCGAAAAGTGTTGATAAGCTTTACTTTGGTAAACTACGCTTAAGGCAAGTATCTAAACCTTATCTCTTTGAAGCAAGTTCTCTCTTTTACACAACTTTGAATATTGTGCAAGTATCCTAACCCTTGCATTTACTTTATGCAATAGATCTTGTAAGCAAGTTTCTTAACTTCATTTGATTTATATATTGAATGCAAGTATCTGGACTACTCTTTTTATTGAGCAAGTATTCGAACCATACTCTTTATTGAGCACGTACTTGAGCTTGTACTGTCATTGATCATACGAGTAAATAAGTGCTAGAATAATTCTTGTCTTATAAATTAATATTTCATAGCTTGATTTAAATCACGATTATATTCTTTGAATTATGTTGCGAGTATTGAACTTATAAATTGTTCTTATATACATTGTTGAAATTATCTACGCCATTTGATTCGGTTAGACCAATATTATAAATTAAAAAGTTATCCACACCAATTGCTTTGGTGTGGACTCTTATAAATTGACTGAGATGAACAACCCTAAAAAAGGGGAACTATATAGTCGGGGTGCCGACAACAGTAGGATAGGTTATGCATAACACTAGGTACGGTAGGCTGATCCCCTATTTGTACTTGTTTGGGTTACCAGGAATATTTTTGGTGATTCTAGTAGAAGTTCGTGGTTCTTAGCAACCACTTAGTCTCCAGTATTTATTAACTTGAAACTTTGAATTCATTGGATTCTTTTATTAATTCTTGGTCTACAGTGACACTCAGTGATATCTATTCATTCACTTGAAATTGTTGAAACCTTTGAATCCTTTAATAACTTCTCGACCCATAGTGGTTCTTATTTAACTTCACAGAATAGATTTGAAAGTCATTGATATTTATTTTGTTCACAACATTCTTATTTGAATTCCTGAGCTATTAATTACCATTTTACCCTTGAGATTAAGAACCGTATATACACCTGTTCACATTTATTGGCATATTACTTGCTGGGCAAATTTGTTGCTCACTCTTGCTTCCCATAAATATTTCAGTTAGGGCAGGGCAAGGTGGAACCCCAAGACAGGACAAGAGTGAAGATAAGGCTATGAAGTAGCTGTGCTCTTCTATGTTAGGATGTTTCCTTTATGTTGTATTAAGACTTAATTAATGTTATGAATTAAGATATGTTTGGCTTAAGTTATGAAGTGTATTAGTAATAGTTTCGAGACTTGGGACGAGAATATTTATGTTATATCAATATAAATTATTCTATTATTCCATTGTTTGAGATTTTATTTATTATTAGAGTTAGCACGTGACGAATCGAATTCGAGACTGTGGCGGTCCGAATTTGGGGGCGTCATAACAACTAACTATCTTAGACAAAGAACTCCCAGCTCCTTCCTCAAGCTTAGTTGAATATTCTTTTTGAGCTTACACTATTCTATAACTTGGTCTTGAAACAACAATCTCTTCCTCACCTCACAAGTACACTAGAGACCCAACTCCCAGCTGACCTCTCTAAGACTCTGGTCTTGATCAAAGAATTTTTGTCTTTCTCACAAGTATAAAATAAACTAACTCAACCTTTCCCTTTTTATAAAAAAGTTTTGTTTCAATTTTTGCTTCTAAAGTAAGCAGATAAAATTTAGAACAGATTTATAAAAGTTTAAATAACTTTTATAATTGATTCTTCTTAGATAAGCATATATAAAATTTAAGATCAAATATCAGATAAAATTTCAAGACTTTTATGTGGAATGTTTCAGATAAGTAAATAGATGCAGTTTTATAAAGATTTTCTTTTCTTTTGATAAAGAATATTTTTCTATGGTTTAAATAATTCTAGAAAAGATCCTTCTTTATAAAGAGTGTGTTTTTATGGTTTTGAATAGAGATAACTTTGATTTTAGAAAACCATATAAACTTATATAATTCAACAATAATCTATGAATATTATATGAGCAGTATATTTTTAATGACAGTTTATCAAGTATAATAATTTGATCAGTTTAAATAATGCTTGAATAAACTTGTTTCACCCACTTATATATATTATATTATATTTGATCTACGTTGTGAATAATTTGGCCACTTAGGATTTCAAAGACCGTCCAGATAATATTCTTTATTAGGAGATATCTCCGAATATCGGTATCTAAGTACTGACTAAATTGTTCGATTCACAACTTGATAATCATATAAATATTATACAATATTTATATAGAATATTTATATCAGTAAAAGGCCACTTAGGATTTTAAAGATCGTTCAGAGAATTTCAAAGAAATTACTTCCGAATTATATCGGTATCTAAGTACTGACTTTTTACTCGATATTGATAGATAAAATATATATATATATATATATATATATATATATATAAATGTGTATAGCAGTTTACATCTGATTATCTATATATATAAGCAAGTATGAGATAACATAAACAGTAATAAATTAATAACTTATCTTAGATACTTTGACCAATTTTCTCTTCAAGATAAAATTAGAACTTTGATTAGAAGAAGAGAGTGAAAGCTTAATTGGACAGAATGTAGGCAAGGAGAGTAACTTTTCAGATTTGTAAATTGGTGAATTGAAATGATGAAAAAACCTCCTATTTATAGGATTTTTGAGTTTAGGGCAAAACTGTAATTTTGGAAATTTAGTTTTGAGATTGAAGGTCCGGATTGCATGATGAATTTTGAAGGGCTCGGATCATTTGAAATTTTCGGATGAAACAAAGTTTTGGCCCAACATTTTTGTTTACAACATGTGAGTCATCACATTTAAATTTGCTAGCTTTTTAGCCTAAAGGCTTTAAGCCTTAACAAACATAATTGCTAGCAAACACTCACACGCCCAAACATGCCAGCAACACACACGGGCACATATACACATACACATGCACACACCGCACATATATATAATACACATGCACGCACGACACACACACACACACACACATATATATATATATATAATACTTATATGGGTATATATATATATATATATATATATATTTAGAAATATTCTTTTTGCCCATAAAAGATTTATAAAATCGTTTTTAAAAAGAAATAGGAATCTCATTGCCTTAAAAAATGTTAATATATGAATTCATTTTATTAACACTTGATATTAGATTTATCAAGGTTAGAAAATAAATTCAAATGAAGTTTTAAAAAATAAATATTTTTGGTCAAAATATATGAGGTGTTTAAAATCAAGTTTAATATTTTTAATCCTATGGAGAGGATTCTACCCTTTTGAATTATTAACCTAATTTGTTATCATCAAAATAAAATACCCAGATTTGGAGACCTATCAATCTTTCCCTTTTTGATGATGACAATAAGTAAAAATATTTGGATTTTCAGAACTCCCCCTTAATTCATGATGCTCCCCCTTAGATCATTAATTAGTTTTTAAAAGGAAATTTTAAATTTTTGAAAAACCATCAGGCAGACCAACCATCCAAACCATCCAGGTAATTTATATAGCAGTTATATCTGGCATGCAAACCATCATACTCACTCTTGTCAATCTCATATACTATTACTTATAGTATATACTAAGTAGTAATAGTATATCTCTTAATCTAATATTTTTCTTCTCCCCCTTTGTCATTAACAAAAATGGAGGGGTTAAGAAAAGATACCGTGTACCTGTAGAACCTGTTAGTTAAAAACATTTACCTGCAGAGTCAAAGTAGTTAAGCAAGCATGATAGATAATCCTAAGTATCAGTATGTTAGTATGTTATACAGTTATCCCGAATAGTTAGTTAAGTAAATATGGAATACATTTATCCCAAATAGTAAGATTTCATCAAAATTAAGAGGGGAAAAATTTAAATCGACGGTTGTAAGATGGGGATAAGTGGGAGTTTGATCAGTGTTATCAATCTGTGCAGAGCTTGTTGTGGCAGTGAAGTTATAAGGAGGAATGGATACCTTCTGATGTTCCATCAACACACTCATCATGTCTTGAATATGATGCACAGACAACTGCAAAGCTTCTAACAGATTCATAATGGTAGTTTGATTCTTCAAAGAAACTTGATTCATACTGTTCAGAGAATCAATTTGTGACAGTAGGTTTAAATGAGACTCAATATGATCAGTGTCATTTGGTTGAAAAATGATCAAAGGCTTAGGGGGAAGTGTGATGCCCCCAAAATAGGTTTAATACTCAACCCATTCTGAGTCGTCAAATACATGGTACAGAATCCAAATACAATCTTTTATAACATACGGTCGTGCAAAATACGACCACGCAAACTGTGAGTTTCAATACAAATCGTATATAATACGAAATATAAACACTCAAATTCAGTCCTCACTAATTACAATCATTATCACACTATTCTACAAAATAGTGAGGACTGTTATTGCTCTAACTCTGACCATCACCCTGATCCCCGACTAGTCCTTGCGACATTCTCATTTCCTGAAGAAAACAATGGAAGAAAAGGGTGAGCTCAACTATCCCAGTAAAGAATATTATGACTAAGATAATGAAGAGTAAATTATCATTAGTCTTCAACAAATCAGATAAAATATTATGGACACCAAGTTTTAGATCAACAACTATAGCGGAAATAACAATTCATTAGAAGAGTTAAGTAGAGAATGATGTCTACTATCTTCTATGATTTAAAAGTCCATCATCAATATTTTATCCCTGTAACATCAATCAATATATATCTCGAATCAAATATTCATCTTTGCACTACGGGCCAAAGATATTCATCAGATAATCATCTTTGCTCTACAGGCCAAAGATATTCGTTTGTGTCACCATTTAAGACTGAGGATGATGAAAAATAATATAAAGAACGAATCCAGTGAGATAAAGGACAAAGATTAGAGATTCGTATTTTAGTTTATCCAAGTTCAATAATACTCCGTAATAATCAATTGTGGAGCAAAATTCAAGAATGAAGTTCAAAACTTAGATCCAATCAAAGATAATTTGGATAAAAAAAAAATTAATATTTTTTTATCGTGAATAGTAACTCGTGAATAGTAACTTGTCATGAAAAGATGAAAATTTCATAAAAAGTTCAGACCAATATTCCAGTGAAATGATATTAGATGAAGCGCAAAACTCAAAGAGTTTCTGATCATTTCAGGAATTATAGAAGCAATACTTACCGTAGTAAGTTTAAATTTAGAAATATGAAATGAAATATTATCACTTTCATAATATAGAATATGAAAGAAAATAATATTCATTATGAATATTGAAAGAAAATAACATTATTTATGAGAAAAATAACATCCTTTACCTCAGTAAAATACTAGATCTGACTAGAATATCGGATATTATGTTGCGAAAAATCTTGCACCGTAATCCACACTCAAACTATCCTTATTTATACTCACAAGAAATACGCTCGATATTATAGAGAGAAAATTTTCTGATTCTCGTGTGATTTTTATTTTTAACAAAGCACCCTATTTATATGAAAATGCCACAACACCAATGTTGACTTTTGAAACCACTGATGAAATTTCAAGCACCACATTTTAGAAAAACTCTCCAGCACACCAAGGAAGAATTAATGTTAGTTTCCCACATGTTTATTTACATAATATATATATATATATATATATATATATTAAAACATTATTAAAAGAATTATATATATATATATATATATATATTAAAACATTATTAAAAGAATTCCAATTCTATTTTTTTTTCTCTTCCACCTCATTTTATTTTTATACCATAAAAATAATGTCATCATTTAAACTATAAAATTATATTATTATATTATCACATTATACTATTATAATATAATATTATAATAATATATTTGAATAAATATTTTATCGGAGAAGATAAAATATCAATTTTCAATAATTGTCTCTTTTGCTAAAAATTCCTCCATTTATATCAAACTTGAATAAATATATACTTATCATTTTTATCAATAATTAATTATTATTCACAAATAATATTACAGAATCACAATAATGACAACCAGGTCGTTCCCAGGAAAGAGGGGGCTTTCTGATAAGAATTTCTCCTTACTAGCACGCAATTAGATTAACTAATCCCTTTCCTAGACAGAACTTCCTAGACATTGCCAATAATGATGTCTAATAACATTATTCAAATAAAATGAATTATAGATTTGATAATGTGAAATACCGTGCAGTGGTTATTGTGACAATTATTGAATCAATAATATAAAATATCAACGGTAGTAATTATTGAATTAATAATATAAAATATTAAACAGTAATTACTGTAACAATTATTGAGTAAGTGACTTCTTACGTAAGAATCAATAATTCGAAATACTGTGCAATACCATGTGCTACTGTGCAACAACGCATATTACTATATTTTTATCACCGGGTATTTCAACAGTTTAACGGTAACAGTTTTACGTTATTTTATAAAAAAGGTTATTTCTGTCGCTTTCTATATTCGACAGTTATTCCGTTGTGGGGTCCACCAATGACTGCGCTGTAGTACAAATATTCTCCGATAAAAAGAATATTCCCCGACCAAACGAATATTTCCCGACACAATGAATATTTTATAACCACTTGCTTACTTTGAAATATTTGAACATTCCACCCATAACTCACCACATTTATCAAATCAGCACCTTATTATTTCAAAATAATATATAAAGAAAATTAAATCTTTATTCATAAAAGTTGGGGTCTTACAACCTCCCCTCCTTATGAAATTTCATCCTCGAAATTGACGTACGTACCTGGTATGTCAAAGAGGTGAGGATACCTCGCTTTCATTTCTGATTCTAATTCCCAGGTCATTTTCTCGATATCATGGTTCCTCCACAAAACTTTAACTTGAGGTATAATCTTTGAGCGTAGGACATGTTTCTTCTTATCCAAGATCTTCACAGGTACCTTCTCGTACGTTAAATCTTCGGTTATCTCGTCTGGTTCTAACTCAATAATGTGGTTTGGGTCTTTCACATATTTACAAAGCATGGATATGTGAAAAACGTTATAAACACGAGATATGCTTGGAGGTAAGGCGAGTCTATAGGCCACAGTTCCTACTCGGTCAAGGATTTCAAATGGATCAATAAATCGTGGATTGAGTTTTCCTCTCTTCCCGAATCTCGTAACTCCTTTCCATGGAGCAACACATAACAATACATGATCTCCGACATTAAATTCTACGTCTCTTCGATGAAGATCCGCATAACTCTTTTGTCGATCTTGTGCTGTTTGTATACGTTGCCGGATCATTTGAATCTTTTCCGTAGTCATACGTACTAACTCTGGTCCCAACAATGTTGCTTCACCCACCTCATCCCAGCATACTGGAGAACGACACTTTTGTCCATACAACGCCTTGAATGGAGCCATGCCTATACTTGCCTGATAACTGTTATTGTAGGAGAATTCCACCAATGATAAGTACTTATCCTAACTTCCTTTGAAGTCTAGAACACAGAGTCTCAATAGATCTTCAAGAGTTTGGATAGTCCTTTCTGATTGCCCGTCCGTTTGTGTATGATATGCCGAACTGAATTGTAAATCCGTGCCCATAGCTTTCTGCAAACTGACCCAAAATTGTGAAGTGAATCTTGGGTTACGATCTGAAACTATGGATACTGGCATGCCATGCAACCTCACAATTTCATTCACGTACATACGAGAAAGACGTTCAAGGGAATAAGTCTCCCGTATCGGCAAGAAATGAACAGACTTGGTTAATCTATCAACAATAACCAAAATCGCATCTATGCCTTGAGAAACCTTGGGAAGACCCGTAACAAAATCCATGGTAATGTGTTCCCACTTCCATTTCGGAATCTCAAGTGGTTGCAATGGACCCTTTGGCACTTGATGCTCCGCCTTGACACGTTGACACGTTAAACAGCTCGAGATAAACTCCGCGACCTCTCTCTTTATATTGCTCCACCAAAATGTATGTCAATGATCACGATATATTTTGGTACTCCCAAGATGGATTGCAAACGGTGTGTTGTGTGCCTTCATCATGATTCTATACTTTAAATCAGAATCATTAAGAACACAAAGTCTCGAGTTGACTCGAAGTATTCCTTCTTCATCGATTCTTGCTTCTGGATAGCACCTTCTTGCACTTTCTTCTTCATCTTTATCAGCTCCGGGTCTGTAGCTTGAGCATCTTTTACTTTATCAATCAAAGCTGGTTCTACGCGTATACTTGACATCATCACGTGGGTCCCCGGAGTCTTGAACTCTATCTCCATCCTTTGTAAGTCACACAAAATGGGCCTTTGTGTTGACAGCATCGCACTCATTCCCGCATATGATCTTCTACTTAACGCGTCTTCTACCACGTTTGCTTTTTCAGGATGGTATTGGATGGTATGGTCGTAATCTTTCAACAGCTCAAGCCAACGTCGTTGCCACATGTTGAGTTTCTTCTGGGTGAAGAAATATTTAAGGCTCTTATGATCCGTATAGATCTCCACTTTCTCCCCATACAGGTAGTGTCTCCAGATCTTCAATGCGAAAACGACTGCTGCCAACTCTAGATCATGAATAGGATAATTCTCTCATATTCTTTGAGTTGTCGTGAGGCATAGGCTATGACTTTCCCATGTTGCATGAGAACACATCCTAACCCTTTGCTTGAAGCATCGCTGTAGATGACAAATCCATTCGAACCAGATGGTATTGTCAGTACAAGTGCTGAAATGAGTCTCCTCTTGAGCTCTTGGAAGCTCTTCTCGCATTCCTCGTTCCATACGAATTTTGTATCTTTCTGAGTCAACTGAGTTAATGGAGTAGCGATTCGAGAAAATTCTTCCACGAATCTCCGATAATAACCAGCTAAGCCCAGAAAGCTACATACTTCGGTCACCGACTTAGGTTGCTCCCAACTTTGTATTGCTTTAATCTACGTCGGGTCAAAATATACTCCATATTTTGATACCACGTGCCCAAGGAATGCTACTTCCTCCATCCAGAACTCGCATTTCTTCAACTTGGCACATAGCTTGTTATCACGAAGTCTTTGAAGTACCAGCTTCAGGTGGTGCTCATGATCTTCATGGCTTTTGGAATAGATGAGGATGTCATCAATAAAGACAACCACGAACTGATCCAAATATTCCTTGAATACAAGGTTCATCATATCCATGAAAGCAGCAGGAGCATTAGACAATCCAAAAGACATGACTAAGAATTCATAATGCCCGTATCGAGTTCTAAAGACAGTCTTCGAAATGTCATCAGTTTTAATCTTTAACTGATGATATCCAGAACGAAGATCGATCTTTAAAAAGAATTGTGCACCTTGCAACTGGTTGAACAGGTCATCAATACGAGGTAGCGGATACCTATTCTTGATGGTGACATGATTCAACTCCCGATAGTCAATACAAAGTCGCATACTCCCGTCTTTCTTCTTTACGAATAAAACAGGAGCACCCTAAGGAGACGTACTAGGACGAATAAAGTCGGTGTCTAACAACTCTTGTAGTTGGACCTTTAACTCCTGAAGTTCAATAGGAGCCATTCGATATGGGAATTTAGAAATGGGTTTTGTACCGGGTTCAAGGTCAATAAAGAATTCAACTTCACGTTCTAGGGGTAGACCGAGAAGTTCTTCGAGAAATACATCAGGAAATTCATTAACCACATAAATATCATTTAAATCTGACGTATTCTGATTTAAATCAGTGACATGGGCTAAGAAAACTTGACATCCATTTTTCAATAAACGAATAGCTTTATGACTTGAAATGACATTGATTGATTTTAGTGGTTTGGTTGTTTAGATTCGCACAACAGGTTGGTTAGGAATATAAAAAGTAACAACCTTACGAAAATAATCAATTTTGGCATGATAAGTGGTTAACCAGTCAATTCCTAAAATCACATCAAATGTAAGTATTTTCAAAGATATAAGATCAACAGGTAGGGTGAGGGTACCAATTTGAATCAAGCAAGATTTTTAAACTGTGGATGTAACGAAGGTTTCTTCTAACGGAGTTTTAACAGATAAGTCAAAGTCTAATTTCTTAAAAGTCAAGTTGAAACGTTGAGCACAAGTAGGTGAAATAAAAGAATGGGTAGCACCGGTATCTAATAAGGCATAGACTTCGCAAGAGTTTATGATTAGCTTACCCGTGATCACCTCGTTTGGGTTCCTCGCGCTTTGGGCAGTCACGACAAACGTTCTTCCAGGAACCACCGACTTCGACTTGTCCGGGACAGCCTTTGGAATCACCACCCCCGCTGGACTTGGTTTTGCTACAGGACAATCTCGAGCTATATGACCTTCTTTTCCATAGTTATAGCACACCTTGAATTATTGTGGGCAGTTGGGACTGATGTGTCCCTCTTGTCCGCATTTATAGCATACGACCGGTGGTCGTTCTCCTCCCTTAGAAACAGTTGATGCTGGTGCTGCTGTCGACGTCTTCACGTTCTTATTGTTGTACCTTCTCTTCCTGAAATATCCCCCCGAATCACTTCTTCTATTATCATTGCCACGATTACCATCGGAGTGGTTATCGCTTCTGTCATGATACTTTTATCCCCACTGGTTGTTATTGTTCCGATGACTGCTGCCACCGGTACAACCTTGGTTATTGTCCCTTGGTTGAACATAACCATTATCCCATTCTAATAATTGGGCCCTGTTCACCACATCTGAATACAAACGAAGTTTGTGAGAAATGAGGTATTGACGAATTTTGGGTTTCAAACCTCTCAGAAACATCCGCGTTATACGTTCCTTATTATCCACCAAATGAGATGCGAACCAAGATAACTCCGCGAACTTAGCCTCGTACTGGGACACAGTCATGTTGTTCTATTCCAGTTTGATAAACTCTACCTCCTTCATATGACAAATACTTTCTGGAAAGTACTTGTCATTAAACAGTTTCTGGAATTCCTCCCAAGACATCTTGAGTGCGGCAGGCTGGGTACGCTTCACAGATTCCCACCAGTAATCTGCCTCTCCACGTAACATAAACGTGGCGAATGGAACCTTCTGTTCCTCCGTGCATCCCAAGACATCAAATATCTTGATAATTTGCTTAACTCACGTCTCTGCCTTGATTGGATCTGGCTTTCCCTGAAACTCTGGTGGTCCCAACTCTTTGAACTGCTTGGCAGTAATAAGCCGCGAGTTGTTATTATTTTCACTTGTATTATGAACACGAGTCTCCCTTGTCTGGTTTTACATGAACTGCAAAAAGCTTCTAAACATCCCATCGTTTATCGTTTGATCGGTGATGTCGTTTACAAGAGGAATATTGCCTTCCTGTTGCACGTTCTCCTGGTTGGTGATTAAAGGTGTCTCAACGGTCTCATTCACTCCATTGTTTAGATTTTCAGCTGCCATTCTCAAATACTGCCATAAAACAAGGGTTAATTAAACAAATTATTATATCACATATTAACCCCTATGCTCCGACCGACCAATTAAATACCAAATAAGCTTAGGTAGGATACACTAGCGAATGATTTACTCGTCTCTCCCCTCCTAGTTTTATTCACAGATCTTCGCCAGAGATTATATCCCTAAGCTCTGATACCAACTGTGACGCCCCCAAAATAGGTTCAACACTCAACCCATTCTGAGTCGCTAATATGGTACAGAATCCAAATACAATCTTTTATAACATACGATCGTGCGAAATACGATCACGCAAACTGTGAGTTTCAATACAAATCGTATATAATACGAAATATAAACACTTAAATTCAGTCCTCACTAATTACAATCATTATCACACTATTCTACAAAATAGTGAGGACTGTTATTGCTCTAACTCTGACCATCACCCTGATCCCCGACTAGTCCTTGCGACATTCTCATTTCCTGAAGAAAACAATGGAAGAAAAGGGTGAGCTCAACTATCCCAGTAAAGAATATTATGACTAAGATAATGAAGAGTAAATTATCATTAGTCTTCAACAAATCAGATAAAATATTATGGACACCAAGTTTTAGATCAACAACTGTAGCGAAAATAACAATTCATTAGAAGAGTTAAGTAGAGAATGATGTCTACTATCTTCTATGATTTAAAAGTCCATCATCAATATTTTATCCCTGTAACATCAATCAATATATATCTCGAATCAAATATTCATCTTTGCACTACGGGCCAAAGATATTTATTTGTATCACCAGTAGTCATGTTCATCTCAACACCTGTTCATCTTTGCACTACGGGCCAAAGATATTCATCAGGTAATCATCTTTGCACTACAGGCCAAATATATTAATCAAATAATCATTCATCTTTGCACTATAGGCCAAAGATATTCATTTGCATCACCATTTAAGACTGAAGATGATGAAAAATAATATAAGGAACGTATCCAGTGAGATAAAAGACAAAGATTAGGGATTCGTAATTTAGTTTATCCAAGTTCAATAATATTCTGTAATAATCAATTGTGGAGCAAAATTTAAGAATGAAGTTCAAAACTTGGATCCAATCAAAGATAATTTGGATAAAAAAATATT
Organism: Panax stipuleanatus; assembly: GCA_020205555.1. Classification (NCBI taxonomy): domain Eukaryota; kingdom Viridiplantae; phylum Streptophyta; class Magnoliopsida; order Apiales; family Araliaceae; genus Panax; species Panax stipuleanatus. Next base: position 3,125,081 of record CM035116.1, read on the forward strand.
TTTTTTACCATAAATAGTAATTTATGAATAGTAACTCGTCATGAAAAGATGAAAATTTCATAAAAAGTTCAGACCAATATTCCAGTAAAATGATATAAGATGAAGTGCAAAACTCAAAGAGTTTCTGATCATTTCAGAAATTATAGAAGCAATACTTACCGTAGTAAGTTTAAATTTAGAAATATAAAATGAAATATTATCACTTTCATAATATGGAATATGAAAGAAAATAATATTCATTATGAATATTGAAAGAAAATAACATCATTTACGAGAAAAATAACATCCTTTATCTTAGTAAAATACTAGATCTGACTGGAATATTGGATATTATATTACAAAAAATCTTGCACCGTAATCCACACTCAAACTATCCTTATACTCACAAGAAATACGCTCGATATTATAGAGAATTTTTTTTTTGATTCTGGTGTGATTTTCATTTCTAACTAAACACCCTATTTATAGAAAAATGCCAGAACACCAATGTTGACTTTTGAAACCACGGAAGAAATTTCAAGCACCACATTTTGGAAAAACTCTCTAGCACACGAAGGAAGAATTAATGCTAGTTGCCCACATGTTTATTGACATATAATATATATATATATATATATATATATATATATATATATATTAAAACATTATTAAAAGAATTCTAATTCTATTTTTTTTCTCTTTCACCTCATTTTATTTTTATACCATAAAAATAATGTCATCATTTAAATTATAAAATTATATTATTATATTATCACATTATACTATTATAATATAATATTATAATAATATATTTGAATAAATATTTTATCGGAGAAGATAAAATATCAACTTTCAACAATTGTCACTTTTGCTAAAAAAAATTCTATTTATATCAAAATTGAATAAATATTTACTTATCATTTTTATCAATAATTAATTATTATTCACAAATAATATTATAGAATCACAATAATGACAACCAGGTCGTTCTCAGGAAATAGGGGGCTTTCTGATAAGGATTTTTTCTTACTGGCGCGCAATTAAATTAACTAACCCCTTTCCTAGACAGAACTTCCTAGACATTGCCAATAATATTATATAATAATATTATTCAATTAAAATAAATTATTAATTTGATAATGTGAAATATTATGCAGTGGTTATTGTGACAATTATTGAATCAATAATATAAAATATCAACGGTAGTAATTATTGAATCAATAATATAAAATATTGAACAGTAATTACTGTAACAATTACTGAGTAAGTGACTTCTTACGTAAGAATTAATAATTCAAAATACTGTGCAATACAGTGTGCTACTGTGCAACAACGCATATTACTATATTTTTATCATCGGGTATTTCAACATTTTAACGGTAACAGTTTTATCGTTATTTTATAAAAAAGTTATTTCTGTTATTTTCTATATCCGACAGTTATTCCGTTGTGGGGTCCACCAATGACTGCGCCGTCGTACGAATATTCTCCGACAAAAAGAATATTCCCCGACCAAATAAATATTTCCCGACACAATGAATATTTTATAACCACTTGCTTACTTTGAAATATTTACACATTCCACCCATAACTCACCACATTTATCAAATCAACACTTTATTATTTCAAAATAATATATAAAGAAAATTAAATCTTTATTCATAAAAGTTGGGGTCATACATATATTTTACAACATATCAAAAATTAACCGGTGGGAACGTCCTATTTGAAGCCCACTGAGTGGCAAAAATCCCGTGGAGCAGTCTATTGTAAGTTTTTTTATGATCAGAAGTCATTTCTTACTTTATTACGTATATGTGAACGTGCATATAAAGTTTCATCTTCTGGTTTTGCCTGGAACTTAGTTCTGTGGCCTTTTTAGCTTGCTTTTTAGTATATATAAGTATATATGTACGTTTTTTTTCGTTTGCACAGCCTGGATCGTTAATCCGTGGATTTTACTCGCTTATATATATATATATATATATATATATATATCCAAATCCCAAAAACTATTCTTTGAAAAGATATTACGTTACCTAGTCAGTGGATTCTCCCTCAAGAGATTCCATAAAAACCAGTTAATAATGTTATAAGAAGAAAGTGAGGATAACGAGGAATGAAATTCGAATAAAATATTGAGCTATATGAATGGAATTAGAAATTCTTAAAGAACAAGAATTGATTAATAAACAAGAAGATTCAAAGAAGAATCTTGAAGAGATATAGAGATAAGAATCAAGAGTTGTCTAACTCCAATAATAATATAGTTAACGAATAACGATGAATAGACGAAGTCTATGAGATTAAAAGCATGACTGAAATCATGGTATAATATGATATAAGTAGAGATAAGAAGTTTTAAAACAAAACGATAATGAGATAAGGAATAATCATAAGGGAGATGATTATAGAATAAGATCACGACGTGATATCTTTTAAATTGTAAAGGACAGATGGTCTATAATGATTGTATAGTTATAGTTTGAGACTATAACGAGAATGTACTATGATATGGTACGAGATTAACTCACGAGGAGTTATAAATGATGGGATACATGAAGTCTGTATCGAGTATAGAACGAGATGTTATAAGTAAGATAGAGTTAAGTGGGATTTCAATTGAGGACTCATGTGGTGGCTGAGTTGTACAAACTTCCGTATGGGCAGGGTTTTGTGCTTACACTTGGTTTATCATACTGATAATCGTTGGAAGGTTGGTGTCGCGCTATCAATATAATTATGACGAGAAGGTGATTCTTTTCTCATATTATAATTGATAGTTAGAGTCAATAGAGATTAGATTAGATGATATTAAGATTACATTAGATGATCTTAAGGTTAGGCGAGTTCTTAAAACTCATATTTATGGTAAGATAGTGACTCATAATCGTATGTATGTTTTGAACCCCTAAGCATATGGACAGTTTTTGATCAGTTCTTTGACTACGTATTGCTAGGACAAGTTCTTAAACTCATATTATTGTGGCAAGTTCCTGAACTTCCAAAGTGTGGTAAGTTCGATGAACTATACTGGGTATAGAAAGTTTATAATATAGAAAGCATTGATGTTGTTTAAGGTTGATAGAATGATTAAGTAATGGTGGAGTAAAGAGTTATATTGATGGAGAAAGTTTTTATATTCTAAATCTCCTAGCTTTGCTAGATTTTCAAAATTTATTAACTTCGTGCTGATGTTGCACTTCTGTTTTCTTGAAAAACATTAGATCAATGATGGAACCAATAAATTTTTAAAATAGTGCTATTATTCACATGTCTATGCTAATTGCTTCAGCTGGACAAAATGATTTTAAATCTTCAAAATGTATTTCATATGCATCATTTGATATGGTGTAAAAACAATCGAGGAAGTTATCAATGCAGTTAAACCTAGTGTTGGATGTGATCGTATGATCGTCAGCCCACTATGGTATGATGTAGTATGACGACGTCATGTAATGACGAAATCCTCAACGTATCATTACTACGGTACGGTATCAGGATATTATGAAAAGATTTACTTATTATTTTACTTTCCTTAAAAAAAAAGAAAGATTTATTTACTTTTAGTTTCCTTAAACGAAAATATATATATATATATATATATTATTTTATTGAGTTGGTTAAATATATATATATATATATATATATATATATATATATTTCTATTGATGTCCGAATTGTTGTTAGAAGTCTATGCTACTTGATTCAGCTAGACAAATATTGAAAGATGTTTATGAAATTCGAGCGTTTTTGGTCAAACTATGTCAAACCAAATTGTTTTGGTGCGGATTCAGATGTTAAGAAGTTGAGGTGAACAACCCTATAAAAGGGGGACATGTTATCGGAGACTATAGTTCCGAAGGTAACGCATATAGTCGTTACGATGTACTACGTTTGGGCCCGACGTAGGGGTACGATAGGCTGGCTACCTAGAGTACCGATGCGGTTTTATAGTGTGAAGTACCGGGGGTGAAGCACCAATAAACCTAGAAAGAAGTTCAAGTTCTGGTGACCACTCAGCATGAATCGAAATCTTTTAAATTCCTGTTATTCATATTGCTTCCCAATTATTGAACAATTGTGGAAGATTCTTATTATTCTGAAGGTGAAGGTGGCAAGAATGATATTCCCAAGAAAGAAATAGTTGTGGAACACAATAAGTTAGTGAATAAGATCAACGTAAAATCTACTTTGATAGATTGAATGAATGAAGATTAATAAAAATTTTGAGGACGAAATTCTTAGAAGAATGGGTGAATGTGATAACCTGAATAATTATAGATGGTGAATTATGTAGTATATTAATTCGACGAGTAAAGTATGTAGTAATGAACGAGTTAGAGAATATATAATATTTGAAACATAATTGTGGGTTATGAAATAAAACCTAAAATTTGTTGAAGAACTGAATGTAGTAGAAAATATAAAACCTATATTAATGTAATGTGTTGAAGTTATTCAACGATAAATGTTTTTAAAAAATTGGATGAAAACCTGAGTAAGGTAGGGTTTTGGTGATTTCGAGGACGGAATCCTTATAAGGAGGGAAGAATGTGACATCCCAGATTTTTAGAATTTATAAATGAGAATTTAATAAATAAAATTCTTATTATCTGATGTTTTGAGTTTAAGTATGTGAATACGTGTCATATATGGTGAAATATGTGAATCTGTGTGAAGATAATTTAAATATTAATGTTAATATTTATTGGAGTAAATAAATATTTTAATTGAATTATTTATTGAGTTAAATAAATAATTATGTAATTATTATGGAGTAATGTAATTAAGTGTAGTATATTAATTAAATGAATATTTAGTATTTAATTTAATTGATATAATGATTTTATGTTATAGTTCTAATTTAATTGAGATAATTAAATTAGATGAGTAATGGGATGAGTGTTACATGCAATTATAATTAGCAATTAATTATAATTATGTGATAATTTTATGTGCTTAATTGATGTTAGACTTTTAATTAATTAAATTAGAATGTTAGGATTTAATTGATTAAAGTATAACATTAACAGGATGTGTTAAAGGATTTATTAAAATAAAGAAAAAAGTTTTTAAATGATTTTTTCCAAACAAGGCCCTTACTTTTGTTTTAAAACTGTTTTACCCAAACATGACCTTAACTACTAAAAATTTATTTTTAAAATAACTTGTTTTGCCAAACAAGCCTTAGGGCTTTTAAAAAATTCAAAGGTGTAACCTCTATTTTAATTGTAATTAGTATAGGATTTATTATATACATTAATATTGTAAGTTACATATTATGTATATATGTTGTATGTATATTTTGTATATACGTTGGTTAAAAGAACAAAACAAAGGTTAGTCTCTGTTAGAGAGAAAACACAGAGAAAGATGGAGTGAAAAGAGAAGAAGGGAAGAAGAAGAGAAAGAAAGGGGAAAGAGACCTTGAAAGAATTCTCGCTAAGCCATTATCTTCTTCTCCTAAGCCTAATCAAAGGGTATAACTTCTAAATTTAGTTTTAATAATGTGTTTTATGTTGTGGAACTTCTTTGTAAAAACGTTTTTCATGAAAGTTAGTAATTTTGTTGAATATATGTTGGAATTTTGTTAATATACTGTTTATAAATTTAATTAGATACTGTAAACAATGATTTTCAGAAATCAAATTGATTGTAGAAATATGTTTTAATAGAAAAGTTATGTTCATATGAGTTCATATGAGTTTTAGGTATTATGGTTGATTTTAGTTTGAAGAAATTGATGAAATTGATATATGTTAATATGTTTATTAAGAATTTGTTTGATGCTATCTTCAATTACTTATATAATGCATGTATATAGAGTTAAATTGCTTGAGAAAGTGATTTACAGTGAATGGTTTTATAAAATATATAAGTTTTATGAAAATATCAAATTTGATTTCTAAAACTTTTGATTATTGTTGTTTAAATGTTTTTGTGTTTGGAGATATGTTATATGAGTGTATTGTATCAAGTATATGCTATACATTGTTCTAGTAGCTTGTTATTGCCGTTTGATGGCATGTTGGGTTTAATCGGTGAAACAGGGAGGCTGCACTGCCTGCTTCTGTCTGCGTACCTGCGCAGCTGCGCCGGGAGCACAGCCAGAAGCAGCGCAGCTGCGCCACTGGGTTTTCTCAGGCTGGTCACCTGCGCAGCTGCGCCGGAGCCAAGGCTTATGGCTGCGCAGCTGCGTCGTGTCCTGGGCAGAGGCAGTGAGTTTTATTTAAGTGTGCAGTTTATTTTTATGACTAAGTTACATTGTTGCTAGAATAATGATCATATATTTAAGTTGCAATAGCATGTTGATAACATTAATTTGATAATTTGGTAATTGTAAAAGAAAAGAGGTTTTGAAAACCTTAAAGTATTAATTGAATTATTGTTTAATGGTGAATTGGTTAATTATAATTTGTATAATTATAATCAAGAGTAAATATTTAAATTAAATTATAATTTTTGTTAAATTATAATGAATATTAGTTGATTTATTTTAATCAATTAAATATTAATTTAAATTATAATTTATGTAATTATAATTTAATAAATGCATGTTTAATTATGGATTATAAATTGATAATTACATGATTAATTATAATTTGTGTAATTATAATGTATGATATAGTTTAATTGATTATAAGTTATAATTTGTTTAATTATAACTTAATATGTGATTATAATTTGGAATAATTATAATCAAGGTAAAAGTGTAATTTAAATTATAATTTATATAATTACAATTTAATGAGGACATGAATAGAAATTGAGTATTTATAATCTAAGTAATGGGTTAAGTTAAGTACGCTTAAATTATGATTTAATGCATGATGTAGTTGATTCATTATAAATTATGATTGTCTAATTGTAGTTTGATTAAAGTGGATGTTCAAATCATAATTTGTTTAATTATAATTTAAAATGAGTATGCAATTATTAGTTGATTAATCATGAGAAATGTAAAATGATTATGTGATGTGATTAATTATGTGGTAATTAATTATTAACTTATGAGTTAAAGAGGAATGAGTTAACTTAAATTGGTTAACTAACGATGAGGATTAGCTATGTGATAATTAACTGATATTGTTAATTATACATATGATTTGACAGCGAGTGTTAAATGAGTAAATAGAAAAGAATTAGAAAGTATAAAGTATTATTTACTTAGACGTTTGATAAGCGTTGCTAGGTGACTAATAATTGATGCGTACGGTAATACGTTATGTAGGATCATGAAGCAGATTATATTAAGCTATTTTTCGGTAATTGATAATCTACGAGCCAGGCAAGTCTTTCGGTTCCTATTTTCTATGTGAACTTGATGATATTATGAACTGTTTTAAATTGTATTGCAAAGAGTATGCTATGTTGTATATGTTGCAAGCATGAAATGTTAAAGTTAATTTATGACTACATTGATTGATTTAATAATGTTGATTGAGTAAGGAACTCAATCTTTATATTTGTTATGTGATTAAAGCATGTATGCCATGTTACTTTAATGTTGAGCATGTTAATTATGTGCTATGTGATGCATGAAAACTGTTAGATCTTGCTGAGCTGTCGAGCTCACTCTTGCAAATAACCATTTTTGCAGGTCAAGGAGGCAAGGTAAAGATACGTGTTAAGTGATTTATAGAGATCAATGTTCAAGAATATTAATTTTGTTAAATTTTAAATTGTAGTTGATGTTTTCATTGTAACTTAATTGTTATGTTGTAAGTTGAGCTATCCGACGTATAATGGATATTGCTTAGTGATGTAAGACTTTGTATAGTCCTTTCGTTGTAGCGATTCATGTAATAGAATTGAATCAAATTTTTGTAATGATAAAGGTTGCGATTTAGGGAAGTAAAGAAGGATTGTATAAAAGTTTTAAATATTCTGCATTTTTAGTGAGTTTTAATATCGAATAATTATGTAATGAGAAATTTAAAGTTGTATTGTTAACGATAGAGAAGGAGAATATTATTGTATGAATTTTGGGGTCGTTACAATTTTTCTGACTTCGTTTGGCCTGGATTGGAAATTCATGGCCTTTTATTGCTTTTATATAAATATATATACATTTACATTTCTGTCAAACCTGGATTGTAAATTCGTGGCTCTTTACCGCTTATATATATATATATATATATCTACATTTCAGTCGAGTCTGGATTGCAAATTCGTGGCTCTTTATCGCTTTTATAAATATATATATATATATATATATATTTATATTTCAGTCGAGCCTGGATTAATTCGTGGCCCTTTACAGCTTTTATATATATATATATAATTATATATATATATATATATATATATATATATTCCTTTGCTCATTGTGATTAAATATTTACTTTAAATATTCATTTGATATGAATCTGCATTTGTTTTAACGTAAATTTGGCGAATTAGATTTATCTAAATCTAGCCCTTTCTAACTTTCAAACGGTTCAAAATAGGTCCAACCGAAATCGGGAAGCTAGAATGACTAAGATTTATTTAAATCTAATTTTTTCTAGTTTTGTGAACGTTTAAAGCAACCTTACGACCCTAGATTCATATCTTGTGGGAATGGGAAGCTTTGGCTACGTGCATGCAAGGATTTGACTGATGAATCCATTGTTTTGCGACATCTAGAGTACAATTTGCATTTCCTGTGAATATCTGTGCTGTGCAGGTTTTCTTGGCCATTTTCTGTGAGCCTAGGAATCGTGGGATTAGCGATCACAATGATCTGAATCTGATTCCCACGATGGACAAACTCCACATTGTAAACATCCTGCCAGTTTTTCTGTAAAATGTACATCCGAGGGACCTTAAAACGGTTATCCGAATTTAAGGTCTTAAACATAATAAAATATAATTTATAGTGCTAGAGTCACTTTGATGGTTGTTGTGACGCCCCCAAATTCGGACCACCACTAGTCTCCCAAATTCGGTTCGTCACGTTCTATAATCTAACAGTATGATAATAATATGACGACTAAATGTCGCATCGTACATCGAAATAATGCACATCACTACTTTCAAATAGATTACATTTAAATAATATAATTTATTCACGTCCCAAGGTCTCGTAACTTAAACATCGATTACATAGCTTAAATATACCTTAAGCATATATAAACCTAACTAATACATAACAACATAAGTTCTTATTATAATCATAAGGTCTACATAATATAAAGCTACTCAGTAGCCTTTCCCTTGCCCTTGTCGGCGTCCGAAGGTCCGCCCTGCTCTGCCTTAACTGAAATATTTTAGGAAAAGCAAGAATGAGCAACAAGTTTGCTTAGCAAGTAATATAGCAATAAGGGCGAGTACTATAGTTCTCGAATCCAAAAGGGTATAACAAGATATGATAGTTCAAGGATAATAAGAATATCAACAATTCTCAATAATAGTCGCTAAGGACTGAATAAGATCAATATGATTCAATGCTAAATCAATGCAAGATTTCATGATAATTGAATACTGAGCAGTCACTAAGGACTATGAACTTCTACTAGAATTAACAGTAATATACTGATAATCCAACAAAAATAAGTACAACAGGTGATCAGCCTAAAGTACCCTATATTATGCATAACATTTAATCGTACTCAAGTGCGCACGTCGGTCTCCCAACAAATATATTTTCCCTTCAAACAAGGTTGTTCATCTCAGTTAACACAAGAATTCTGCACCATTCAATTGGTTTGGACAGCTTTCTAATCATGATATAAGTCTAGCCGAATCAAATGGCGTAGACCACTCTTTCAAGGTATATAAGAACAATTATAAGTTCAAACTCAACATTTAAAGCTCGAAGAATATAAATCGACTTTTATCTTATCCATGAACTATATAGTTATAATACATGACTTGCAATTTCAAAAGTTTAATTGTATAACAATAATAGCACAAGCTTAATGAACGCTCAATAGAGAGTAGGGTTAGGAACTTGCTTACAATGTTCCTTGAATAAAGTAAACACAAGGATAGGATACTTGCCTTATGCGTAGTTTATCCACGAAAAGCTAATCAACACTTTGAATTCCTATCGTAATATAGTTACGTATATGTGATATTCATTAGTTAAGCACATTCGGTATTCAAGCTTGATATGAAAGTTAGATATACACATACTGTTCTAACTCAATCATATAGTCATATACGTATGTCATTATAACAATTCATAACACTAAGTCGGTTATGTCACTACTATCTCTAAAGTTCCTTTTATCATCATCGACACATAAGACCACAACCAATACCAAACATATTCTATTTAGTAAGTTATAGCATTGTTATAAGTTAACTATCAAGATCGAATTCAAGCATCAACATACGATATTACATAGCATATATACATGTTAAAGGGTCATTTCATGCTTTCATAATCTTTCTAAATTCAACCTTTCACGAAATGATTCTAAGTTTAACTCTTAAATAAATTACGGCCATATTATGTTATGATATCACATAAGATATCGTGTTCGACGTGTAAACATGTGAAACGGTCATATAATCTATTAATAAGTATGCTCACATGTTTCTATATCATAAATGCGTAACTAGTGTTGTCATTTGTTTGAAAACATGCTTAAACTCTTACGTGATTGACTTTCATTGAATCTAGCAAGTGGGTATATGTGTATGATATACTAGTCATGTTAAAAGCACTCCCAAGCATGTCCAAGATATCGGAACATTATGACTTTGGTTCATGCATCCTTAGTTTCCAAAACTTCCAAGTTTAGCTTTTGAAATCACTTTAAACTCAAACCATGTATGCTAGTGAAATCACAACACTTTAAACAATTTTTTTATGCTTTAGCAAACCATATAATCATGCTTGCAAAGTCAGAACGTTAGTATGATACATACATGTCAAAGTTTGCTTTCAATACTTATATTTTTGTTAGTATCATTCACTATTGAGGTCAACATGCTCATGTTACATTATGGAACCTATATACATAAGTCAACATGCCTTTCATGCATTTCTAAGTCATACTAACATGCTTGCAAAGTCAGAATGTCAACATGGTTCGCATATGTCAAGTTCGTTTACAAAACTTTATGTTCATTTCGGAAATTATAACCTTTCATCAATCATGCATACAAACATAATAGAACATGCTCACTTTAGGTCTACATACCCATATATACAGGTTACTCAAGTTAGCATGCTTGTTTAAGTAGTACATTAACTAACCAGTATTAACAACATTAACATAAGTCAGAATCTGGTTTCAGAGACTGGCGCAGCTGCGCTGCGCCTCAGTACAAAACCGGCGCAGCTGCGCCGTTACCTGGTCCGAACTGGTATGCTTCTGCTTCGGCAGAAGCTAGGCCAAATTCTAAATTTCTCAACCATTTTGGTCCCCATCAGCCACATTGTAGTTTAAACATAGTTGTAGGCTTCATATAACACTTAACAAGTATTCTACAAATCCAATTATCATCTAATTCAACATGATCAAGAATTGGAACTTTGACAGAAAATAAAAATGAAGAACAAGAATGAAGAACAGGAAATGTGATATACCTCTGCAATTAAGTTTGCTGCTAAATCAAACCTCTCCCTCTACTGATATATGTATATTGCTCTCACTCAACACTTAAGCAAAATCTCAGCAAATGAATTTGAAGGAGAAGAGGCTATATTTATAGAATTTCAAATACACAGACAATATCATTGTTCTTCAATTTAAACCAATGTGAATAAGAATTACATGGTGGTTATGGAGAACTGGGTGAGTAGTTGGTGATCTTCATCATTATCCCCACTCCCCCATTGATCATGATAGCTAGAGTTTGCTGAATTTGAGATTATAGGGAATAGGATAGCCTTGAGTGTTCACTTGTGAGGGAAATGTGACTCTTAATATGGGACAATACAATATATCTCAGCATTTGGGCAATGAAGAATAGTAATACATAGGCTATGTATATTTACATATTACATATACATAGGTTATAACTTAATGTCACAATGTAATTCACATAAATAATACTTCAATGTAGTAAATGTAATTTACACATATATAATCCATGTACATTTTATCATATCGATATAATTTAATCGGATATTATCACATTACATTATCTCATCTATTATTCAATTATATTACATATTGAAATATCACCAACTAGCAATTGTTTATAATATATTCAAGCGGTACTCAATTAATGTTCACACACTCACATTGTCACATAGACTCATGATATATCCATATACTTATTTAATTAGTCATATCATATAGCTTCTATATGTAGTATAGTCACATTAATGCGTCACATTGCACTATATAATATAGTTGTAGCTTCTTTACTCTATATGATTAACATTTCATACTTACACATAACAATTACTCGAGCAATTATAATCATATTAATAATATACTCGTTTATGTTTTATTAATCTCCATAATAATGAATTAACATTTATATGATTAATTATCTCATTAAATAAATATAAATCTTATTATATTTATAGACAAGTTACTTATTATTATTCTATTACTTGCAATAATAATAATCAACATACTATTAATTAATCACCATTAATATTCTATTTCTCATAATATCAATTAATTAACAATTAATATTGATTAATTGTTCACGTAATAATTCCTTCATTAATTAACTCATCAACGTTTCTATTCCTGTGCCACACAAGGCATTCAACGAGCTTATCATAAACTCCACGTCTTTCTCAATTATTATATATTCAATTCGAATTCATTTGAATTAACTCATCTCATAACGCATAAATATTTATATTCAAATAAATATTCATTTCCATTAATATATTCATTTAATAATATACGAAATTTCTCGGGTATTACAATTGTCATGCCCATAAGAAGACCGCCACTTGTATATACATTATATGGTCGACGATGCCTCGCATCCCGACAATAAACCTCCAAATCAAGCCGAATGCAGAATATAATAAAAAATAGAAGTATCAACAGGTTTCAATTCCTATGCAAGCGTAAGAGTTTGAAAACCATCTTTTAAAAATGGCATTTTCATATCTTGTCTAAAAATGGACTTTTCAAACAAATCAAACCCTTCGTATATAGGTCCAACGAAGCACGACACTAATTTCAAATCAAACAAACGTAGGCTCAATTACTTTTAGCATACACACACATTGCAATTAAAAAGGAAAATGTTGAAAAGATGCGGTAACCGTGTTTCACGGAAGTCAGGGGGTGCCTAACACCTTCCCCCCCTTAACCAAGCCCCCGAACTTTAAGGAATCTCGGTTTCAAGGCCAAGTTTTGACATCGTTCAGTAATTGGGCCTACTTGCAAAAACAAACAAAACTCGGTTGAGTTGGTACAACTATTTCACAATATACAAACTGGCGACTCTGTAAACCTTTCAAAATCGTCGATATGATACATGTTGGCCTTTTCCTAAAAATTTCACCCTTCATAAATTAGACAAGATAAATAAGGATAGAAAACAACAAAATTTAGGAAGAGGAAGATCTGTCCAAAGAGAAGATTTTTTTTCCAACGTCGACATCTGTTTTATAGGACTAAAAGATGATCATCAACTTAAGGTAACAAATTTTCATGAAGCTTTTAAAATATCTACGTCTGATTATATTGCTTTACAAGATGAAAATCAACATCTCTAAAAGAAAACTGCCTATTATAAGAATTGTGTAAATGAGCTAATGAATGAAGTTGAGTCACTTATTGAAGAGAGAAAAGAAAATGAATATCTCAAAAATGAAAATGATATTTTAAAATAAAATTTGAAAATGAGAGATGTATGCATAGATGCTTTTAATGATGGAAAAATGATGAATGTGCAATATGATGATAATGTTACAAATGCAGAAATAGTATCCTTGAAAAAGGACCTTGCAAAATTTGTACAAAGAGAAGAAAACTTAAATATTATGTTACGTGTTCAAAGATCAAGTATTGATAAGCAAGGGATTGGGTATAATCCTATTAAAAATGTGGTAAATAGATCTACTAATAATATTAGAATGATTAATAGTAAATCAAGGCATAAACCACTTTATTGTTCACTGTTTGTTACTTGTAAAAAATATGGTTTTAAAGGCTATTTTGATTCTAATTGCATTAAAATCAGAATAAAACAAATTTAGGTAAAGAAATATGATTTATATGCTACTAATCCAAAAGGACCCAAGAAGATTTGGGTACCAAAAAAGGTAGAGACTATTTATTTATTTTGTAGATGTATCAAGGTCAAAAAGGAGACGGATAATACTTTACTTTGAGAAAGAAGAGAATAAGACAGATGAAATCAGACACCCTGACCCGTTTGTTTTAAAAGAAAACTCAGATATGCAGACAACTAAATCCAAACAGGCTGACCCGTCTGCTTTAGAAGAAAAATCAGACGATCATTCAGAAGCAGAATCTGACATAACAGAACATAAATCAGAAGAGCAACTGACCAATGTCAGTCTAATTCCAAAAATAACCAGAATAGTGAAAATATTATTTTCCTAACCTGAACTTTAAAGAGGAGACATTGGGATGATCAAAAGAAGTGCTATTTAAGAGATTTGATTATGAAAATATAAAATCCAAAACTACACTAAGGAACACATCTATCAAGCTTACTACTTGTAACAACAATGTTGATATATAGGTAACAAATCACAAAAGTATGATCATATTGTTTACTTGATATATGTGATTTTGTTCCAATATCATTCTTCATCCTTGCGCTTATTTCTTTTAATGTTGGAAAATGGGGTGATATATCACAAAGGGGGAGAGATATATGGGTAATGATTATGCTTAATGAGTTGTCACTTTTTGATAATGACAAAGGGGGAGAGATCTTTTGAGATTTAATTTGGTTATTATCTTGGGATGATTTAATGGTTATGATATATGTTAGAGATATCGACTTTGGTTATAAGTATGATATCTGTTTGGAAATATTGGTTTGGATAATGTTCATTATCTATTTTGCTAACCATGACATGAGATATCAATCTACATGCTATCATCTTAATCCTATAAGGTTGAGTAATCTTGGTTTCCTATTTAAGTGTTATTTATATGCATAAACTTAGGAGGAGCCATAGAGTTAGGGGGAGCATGTCATTAAAAGGGTATAATATATTGTCATAATCAAAAAGGGGAAGAATGTTAATTTTTATTTTTTGTAATTTTAATGATAAAAATATGCTTATGAATATAAGTTATTTAATGGATTGAATTAATTTTGTAATGGTTTGTTGAAAATGATATATAGTCAGTTTGGTTTATGATGGTCCAATTGTTAAGTTTGTATATGGCTCGAATACAAAATCAAATTATATTAACATAGCGGAAGCGCGATAAAAAGGATTTTTAAAATAATATACAAATCATCACCATGATCATACTTTATGCTTAACTATCAATTCATACATAAAAGAGTAGAAGATGAGATTCATACCCTTGTTGATCTAGCTTCCTCAGGTACGAGTTCAACTCTAAATCCTTTTCACGTTCAACTTGAATTCCACCGGGTTAGATTCCTTCATTTGATCAACGTCAGCCACCCAAGTGTTTGGCCTCTAGAGATGATCCACCAAGGAAGAAGAAGAATTCAAGAAGGTGGGTGTTTGACAAAACCCCTAGTTTTCTATCTCTATAAAAATTATATACTCTCCTAACTCTTGGAAAGATCATTAACACTAAATCAAAATAAGACTCCTGTTATTTATAGATGTAGGCAACCCTCCTAAATCATTTAGGATTTGGGTTTTATATTAATTAATTAAACTCTTTTAATTAATTAGGCTTCCTAATCTTATTAGGAATAAATAATTAAACTCCTTTAATTAATTAGTCTCATAATCTTATTAGGAATATATGAGAGAGTACCCTTATAAATTAATTCTCAAACTCCTTTAGGAATTAAAATAATAGTAATAATAATAATAAGACTCCTCTTATTAATTTATATTTACTATTTTCAAAATATTAAATAATAAATATTAAGCTATTTAATTTATTCTATCACCATAGATTAAATTACATATACTTAACTTATTATTACGATTATGCCATTTGCTTTTTTAATAAATATTCTTTCTTTTATGGTGTGACCCTTTAGGTTCTCCATATTAAATCGGTTATGAATAAATCAATTAGAACAATTCTAATCTTAATTAAATAAATAAATTAACTATTAATTCATTTAAATAAATAACATTTATTCTGAAAGTAGTATGCATACAAGCCAATCATGTTTGATGGTAAAACATATACTTTGTAACAATTTTATTCATTTATTAATAAAAGGGTTATTTAATTAAAGACATTTATTTATGTACATGGTGCTGTTTTTATAATATGTGATAAACTCATAGTTTTAAGCAATGCTTTTAGAATCATGATGATGATCATGCTAATGAGATCTAAATTCTTAGATAGCTTAAAACTAAAATAGTTCCCAATCGTTGGATTACTAAAAAGGAGATTAGTGAATCTGGATAGATTGGTACCAGTGGCGGAGCTAGAGAATTTTAGTCGGGGGGTTCGGCGGGCGTGCGTCGGCGCGGCGACCGACAGTGGCGACCGGCGGCAGCAACGGCACTCTTCTCTTCTCTTCTCTCCTCTCCTCATTTGTTTCTACCAGATCCTCCAATATACAGACATTCTCTGTTATTTACTTCGTTTCACAAATAGAAAAATATTGAGAAGGTCAAACACGTCCATTACTCCTTTTAAAAAGAGTATAAAAATAATTATTTTTGTAGTGATGAGTATAAATTATCATCATATTTTAATATAGTGTGGTTAATGTTACCTAACAACGTATTCACTTGAGATAGATATAGAACAAAAATATATATTTAATATTGAATTTTTTTATAAATAAAGTTCTTTTTGTGAAACGAAGTAGTTATTATTTTTAAATAACATAAATACTCATTTCGTTTCAAAAAAAAAATAAATCCTATCACTTAGTTATATTCATGTATGTAATGCCATTATTAATGAATGAACACCTTATTATTTTAAAAAGTATACATATATAAAATAAAAAGTAGTTAGTGTTTGCAAAATTTATAAATGGGACTCTCTTTTTTTCTTTTGCAAAATAGAGAAATTATATAATAAAGTTTGTTGGACGACTTGCCTCCTAAAGTGTCAAAAAGATGCAAAAAATCTAGGTAAATTAGAATTTCTTCCTTTTTAAATTAGAGATTCATTTCTTTGACCATTTTAAAATTACAAACGGATAAAAATTTATTAATATGTCAGTATTCATATGTGTAGGCTACTTAATTATAAAGTTATATATATATATTTTTAATTTCTTTTTCTTTTTCTTCTTCTTCCCAGTGCACGCAGAGCTCCCCGGACCCCCCGCCATTGTCGGATTTCAGGATGGACCCTCCCACATACCTACTACATACTAATTTTTTTGGCGATCGGGGGGGGGGGGGGGGGGCGTGGACCCCCCTGGACCCCCTTCCTCCGCCCCTGATTGGTACATACGTTGCTTGCTCATTGGCCGAGGATAATCGATCTCATAATTATTTGTGTGGAGACACTAAAACGAGTATGTAGGCACTTATTAGAGAATAAGTACACTGAACGTGACTCGCTAAAGAATACCTAATGGAGTTTTACTTGTTTATCAATAGGAATTCCTTTAGTGATAATAGTACAAATAATCCTCAAACTTGAGATCATCATAGTATCTTGTGTTGTAATTCCGTAAATAAGCACACCTAGAGGAGGGGTGAATAGGTGCAATGGATAAACAGTGATACCTTTTTTAAAATCTGCAGAATTCATTCAAAACAGACAGATGTACCTGTCTGCTTTAGTATATGTTCTTACACAGTTAATATCATACAGGATACCCTGTCTGGATTAGTATAACTTCAAGCAGCGTGATGAACAGAAATGTGCAGAATGTGAATGCCAGTTAAAGAGATAAACAGAAGTAAAAATCACACCAAGAAGTATACGTGGTTCAGCCCTTAAACCTCTAGTCTAGCGGCCTACATGCACATCCAATACCAAAAGGTATTGGAGACTCTTTTTATTAAACTTAATATTCAATTAAATACAATAAAAAGACTCCCTATTACAAAGAAGCTTCAATTCTGATGTTGGACACCAATACCCCCTTTGCACCTCTGCAACTTGTACACCTCTACACCTCTTCTCACCTCTGAGACCTTTGAAGCTTCCGTTGAACAGACCCACTAAACTCTATAAAACCCAAGCTAACAGTTGCTTGATTTTCAGATTACTATTATGGTGATTACAATGGAATATCAACTTTCTAGCCTAAGAATAACAAGACACTGATTGCTAGAAAGATTTTTAGAAAGCTATAAGAATTAAGAAGAATGAATCGTTGCCTTCTGATTTCTGGGTCTCCTCTTAGCCGAGCATCATGATGCTTTATATAAGATGAAACCCAACGGCTATGAGCAGACTTAGCAAGAAATCCTCAAGATATGATTTTGAATTTCAGCAAATGAGAATAACTGCTAATTAAAACTCTATTTAAAAAACATGAGGTACTTACAGATTCTGCCAAATCATTTATAGGTAACTTACTCTCTCAAAGCAAAGTACTATTCGTCTCCTTTTTGATCTTGAGACATCTACAAAATGAACAAATAGTCTCTACCTTTTCATTACCCAAATCTTCTTGAGTCCTATTGGGTTAGTAGCATATAAATCACATTTCTTTACCCAAATTTTCTTTATTCTAATTTTATTACAATTAGAATCAAAATGACCTTTAAAACCACATTTTTTACAAGTAACAAACGGTGAACAATAAGGTAGTTTGTGCATTGGTTTCCTATTAATCATTCTAATATTATTATTAGTTCTATTTTCCATATTTTTAATAGAATTATACCCAATTCCTTGTTTAGCACCCAACATTATATTTAAATTTTCTTCACCTTGAACAAATTTTGCAAGATCTTTTTTCAAAGATATTATTTCTTCCTTATTGTCATTTTGCATGTTAATTATTTTTTCATCATTAAAAGCATCAATACAAGCATCTCTCATTTTCAGACTTTCATTTAAATGATCATTTTCCTTTTTAAGGCTAATATTTTCTTCATTTAATATGTTTGCACGATTGTATAAAATTTTATTAAAGTTATCTAAATATTCAATTTTAGCATTTAACTGAGATACTTCAGTTGATGTGCAATCTTTAACTAATTCTTGTTTTTCCTCAATTAAAGTTTCTACTTCCTTCGTTAAGTCGTTTATCCAACTTTTCAAGTGCGCATTTTTCTCTTTCATACGAAGGTTTTTATTTTTTAAAACAAGATAGTCGAAAATAGTAATTTCTCCAAGTTCAGGACTTACCTCGGATGTTTCCTTATTATGTATTCCAGTGAAGCACAACTGAGCAGTTTCTTCTTCTTGATCTTCATTATCAGATTCATCATCACTCCAAGTCATGAGAGCCTTCCCTGTTGAACTATTTGCTTGGTTCTTTCTTTTTAGTTGGAAGAAGTTTCTTTTGAAGTGACCAGGCCTTTCACATTCGAAATAGGTTTCCTCTTGTGGCTTTTGCTGGAAATCTTTCTTGTTGTTGAGAGCTTTTGTTGGAAATTTTGATCTATTCTTCTTTCAGATCAGCTCCCTCAATTTTCTGGTCATTATGGCTATTTCTTCATTCGAATCTTCATCATTACCTTCTATGCAGCTTTCAGCTTGTAGAGCCAAAGTCTTCTTCCTTGGTGCCTCATCTTCTTCATCATACAATTTCAGTTGGTTTTCAAACTCTTCAAGCTCTCCAAATAAAGTGAGAGTTTCCATTGTGCTAATTGTGTTTGAGTCTTGAAGTGTAGTAACCTTTGGTGCGAATTGCTTTGGCATGACTCTGAGAAGCTTTTGGTTGATTTCCTTTTGATCAATCTTTCGTCCGAGCATGCTTAGAGAATTTATTAGAGTGAGAAATCTTGTCTGGGCATCTCTGATTGATTCATTTTTCTCCATTTTGAATATTTCATATTCGTACATTAGCATGCTCAGCTTGACCTCCTTCACTTTAGTAGTACCTTCGTGACACATAATGGCTGTGTCCCAAATTTCTTTAGCCATAGTACAAGAAGAGACTTTATCTATCTCTGACTGAACCATGCCGCTTAGAAGTGTATTCATGGCCTTGGAATCATAAGATACCATATACGATTCATTTGAGTCCATTTCCATGAGATTCTTTGGCTTGCCATCATCATGTCGTGGAATAACTGGTCCATTTTTAACTACCCACCATTCCCATGGGTCTCGATTGAGATAGATCTTCATTCTGAACTTCCAAAAATTAAAGTTCTCACTTTCGAGTAACAACGGTGGCCTACTTGTGGATTGACCTTCTTGATAGTTTAGGTGTGCCATAGGATCTTCCCCTACGACTTGCAACGATCAATATTAGTAGAGCCTTGCTTTGATACCAAATGTAATTCCGTAAATAAGCACACCTAGAGGAGGGGTGAATAAGTGCAATGGATAAACAGTGACAACTTTTTTAAAATCTGCAGAATTCGTTCAAAACAGACAGATGTACCTGTTTGCTTTAGTATATGTTCTTACACAGTTAATATCAGATAGGATACCCTGTCTGGATTAGTATAACTTCAAGCAGCGTGATGAACAGAAATGTGCAGAACAGGAATGCCAGTTAAAAAGATAAACAGAAGTAAAAATCACACCAAGAAGTATACGTGGTTCAGCCCTTAAACCTCTAGTCTAGCGGCTTACATCCACGTCCAATACCAAAAGGTATTGGAGACTCTTTTTATTAAACTTAATATTCAATTAAATACAATAAAAAGATTCCCTATTACAAAGAAGCTTCAATTCTGATGTTGGACACCAATGCTCCCTTCGCACCTCTGCAACTTGTACACCTCTGCACCTCTTCTCACCTTTGAGACCTTTGAAGCTTCCGTTGAACAGACCCACTAAACTCTATAAAACCCAAGCTAACAGTTGCTTGATTTTCAGATTACCATTATAGTGATTTCAATGGAATATCAACTTTCTAGCCTAAGAATAACAAGACACTGATTGCTAGAAAGATTTTTAGAAAGCTATAAGAATTAAGAAGAATGAATTGTTGCTTTCGGATTTTTGGGTCTCCTCTTAGTCGAGCATTATGACGCTTTATATAAGATGAAATATAATATCCAAGATTTTGTATATAATTTAATAATTATCAATAAATGAATTTATGTGAAACTCTTATGTGATTTCTTTTATTAGATGTATATGTTTTATACATGTATGTGTATTTTAAGTTATGTGATGTGAGGGATTTAAATAGTTGGGTTAGATTAATTTAACTATTTAAATTGGTTAAATATGGAATTAATCCTATTAGTTTTGTGAGATGGCTTTAAATCACGAGTTGGAGTTCGGAGCGGAATTTAGAGACGCGGTCTGCGTATTTGAGTCCGGAACGTCGAAATTAGTCAAGATAGACTGTAACCACGAAAATGTGTCAAGGTTGACTTTTTGGTAAAAGTTATCCGGTTGACTTTTTTGGGTAAAAAGTCAACCATGAGTTTTGGAGATGAATTTGACAAAACGGATAGTTCCATGACGTCCAGGATGTCGACTTTAGTAGGAGTCGATATAAGTATCACAACGTTCGGCTACGGAGGGCAAAATGGTCAAAATAATTATTTAATTGATTAAATGATTATAATAATGTTGTTATTTATACAAAGTCAGTTGTTGGGAGTCTTGGTGACAGCCAAATTGGGACAAGGAGGGATAGTATATACGTATATAGCAATATTGTGAAAGGAGGGGGTTATATTTGCTTTCTTTTATTCCTAGACCTTTCCATTCCATAACCTCCTACTCTAATTATTTGAATTGATGATTGTAACTGGTATGTGCATATGGAGGGGCTGCAAAATCAATTTTTCTATCACCTATTATATATATACACTCCTCCCCAAAGTGCATTTTCCTTTCACTTTGCAAAGTTCCACCCAAGAGAGCAAATAGTTATTAAGAGTGAGTGTTTGAGAGTGTTAGAAGAGTTCTGGAGATTTGGAGAGGCTAAGCAAGCAAGGAGTGAGTCTCCAACAAAATTAAACAAGAAGAATTCGTAGAAAAAGGTGAGCCATGAACTATTTTTATGTTCTTGAAGAGAAATGGTGAAAAATGCATGAACTAGCATGGTAGATGTTTTATTTTGGAATTGTAATGCCATGCTAGTGCTTGTTTTTGATATGTGGTTGTAGAGAATAAAAATTCTGGTATTCATCATGTTTCAAATTCGTAGAGAATCGTGGAATTCATGTATGCATGTTAACTATTTGATAAAATGCCACTAAGATGCTAATTTGTGCAAATCATGGTAATTTAGTGAGTTTGTTTGTTGTGTTATGTTCAAGAATGTTAGTATAGATGATCTGGATAATATAAGCCTTTGGATTGCATGCTAGAATCGAAATCATGATTTTCTCAAAGTTGGTTCAAACTAGTGTTGCATGACTTTTTGGATTTTTCGATCGCTTGAAATCATGTCTTTAGTAATCCGTTTGTTGCATCTAATAATTTTATAAAATAGTATGTAGTATCATGTACCATCTGTCCAAATTTCATAGTAACCGGAGTTATATTGAGTAGATATGAAATTCGTAAGCATGCATGTTCATAATAAAGTCTGCAGAAAATCTGGAAATTCCAAAAATTTTCTAAGTGTTAGAACCTATTCTGGCACGCTTTTCAAGGCAGTCGGTTCGTGGTCTTAACTTGCTATTTTCTGGAATGTGATATTTTTGTAAAATACTATGCTATATGGAGTGTATTGTGTCAAATGGTCAGAGTCATATCATGTATGGATTGTTCGTAATGAAATTTCAAAGTAGGCTGCTCGAACTGTCAAAACTTTTCTGGGGATGAAGAGCTGCGCAGCTCATAAGGCCTCAGCCTGCGCAGCTGCGCCGGGCTGGGTCGGGTCGGGTCGGTCCGGATCTGATCCGAGTCAGGTCGGGCCAGGAAAAATTTCAGGAACTTTATTTTTTCCAGATTTTAATATTGAACCCCAAGACCCATGTGATGCAACAGGATATGTAATGGAATGGTTTTTGGATACGAGTTAGCTTAATAAATCTTATTAAATAATAGGAAACCATTATACTTCAAACTAGTTTGTGTATGATTGGTGGTTTAACATGACATACATGTTATATGAGTGGATTAGCTTGTGGATAGCATACGTGGTTAGTTAATAATCGGTTTAAATTAAAAGAAAATCCTTTACTTTTAAATTAGAGTTCGAGAACCTAATTTCTTAACGTGACACACATGAATAGGTGACGTGAAGAGCTAGTAGATAGCGTTAATTGTAGCAGGCTTATCAGGCAAGTTTCTTTACTTAGATTTGATTGTGCAAGTTTCTTAACCTTATTTTCGTTGAGAAATTATTCAACCCTTAATCATTTGATTGCAGCGAGGGTAAGGTTCGGACTTGTGATTGTTTACCTATTCGCACAAGTTCATTTATCATAAAGTTCTATAACTTTAATTATCTTGCAAGATTTATTATTGACTACTCAGTTATTACTTTAACTGCTATGCTTTAAAGTTCTGTTTATTTGAAGAACTGTTTCTAAGTATGCTTTCTGGCCTTTTGTTTCGGCTAGTTATTATTGATGAAAAAGGATATAATTCAAATCTTTTGAAGCTATTTAATGTTTACCAATCCAAATTGCTTTAGTGCGGTCTCGCATGAATACTAAGATGACCAACCCGAATAAACGGGCAAATAGATGTCGGGCATAAAGTCCCATTTATGCTTATGCAGTTTAAACTTTATACTTGTGCACATTGTAGGGTACGATTGGCTGGTCACCTGGAGTACTTGCAGAGACCGTTTGCAATCTATTTGATTATTAAATCGTCTGATGGTTTTCGATGAAACAAAGTAATGTTCAGGGTATTCAACACCCCTTAGTAGGATATTGAGAATTCTTAAACTCTTATCTTTAATATTCTTGTTTAACACTTGATAATTCTTTCAACTGTTGAGATATAGCCATACAGATGCTTTTACTCCTGATGTATGTTTTCAAACTACTTTATATACTTGCTGGGCAATTTGTGCTCATTCTTGCTTAGACCTTTCAGTTAAGGATGAGAAGGCTGAGGGCTCGGGCAAGGACAAGGGGAAGTCTAAGATGAAATGTTGAGAGTTGTTTATGTAATAAGTTTATTTTTCCGCATATGATGTTATGTAGCGATAAACGCTAAGTTAAGTTTCGATTTATTTAAGGTTGTAAAGACTTGGGATTCTATTTGAATAAGTATGTAATAGTTATTACTATTATTATTATTTCTGGAGTTTATGTAGTTAGATGATGATGTATGTTGTACCGTGAGCACCAGGTCCTGTAATCGATGTTACACAAAATTGGGGGCGTCACAGGTTGGTATCAGAGCTGTAGGTTATAAATCTTAGGTGGGGAACCTTAGACTATAACCTTAGGGGAGCTAGTGAAGGTAATAAGGAGATGAACTCAGTTAGAGTTCTAAGGGCTGTGTCAAATTTATTTTTTCTAAAAACAAAATCAATATCTATTTTAAAATACTAATCGAGTTGTTTGTCTTGATTGTAGGATGTCAGGAGAAAAGGAAGTTAGAGATATCCACGTCGTGAGTGAGCAGTTGGTGACAGCTTTACCTGAGCCTATAGCTGAGGCAGCAGTTGAGTCAGACCCAGAGGAGTATCCTGAAGAGGGAGAAGAGCCCGAGGAGGACTCCGAGGAAGCACATGGGGATGGTCTATTGGATGAGTTGATGGATAGGATTACTGAGTTAGTCAACAAGGTCCATGAGTTGGAAGAGCTGTATCAGGGGGAGCAGGAAGTTGCAGCATTGCTTGAGGCATTGGTGCATCACCTGATAATTAGGAACGGGGATCTGGCTGACAAGCTGCGAGTAGTAGGTCAGAAGGCAGATAGGCTGAAGGATGAGAAAGAAGCTATCAAGACCCACTTGGGATATACCATTAATGGGTTGGAGTCGAGGATACAGGGTCTCCAAGCTGACAAGCAGATCATTACCACATTCTGGGGAGATGAGAGGAGAGGCCGTGTTCTGGCCGAAAAGCTAACTGGTGAGTTAGAAGGAGAAGTGAGAGATAAGAAGGTTAGGATAGACAAGATGAAGTACGCGTTTAAGTCAGCACATGGAAGGTTCCAGCATAGGTTGCATCACTTTCCACGTGAGGAGCACTGGTCTAGACATGTTATAAGCTGAGGGTTGGTGCTGGAGATAGCAGATGAAGAGCATGAAGACACCATTAGGCTGGGTCTTTAGTTTATTCGTGATGAACTTTTACTATTAACATATAGAACGCTTAGCTATGGAATAAAAACTTGGTTTTCGATTTTTACCAATTGTTTTGGGTTGAAGAGATGTAAAGGGTATAATGCCATAAGATGATGAGATACTTTGTGATTATGGTTTTTTTAAATAAATATGCTTTTATTTAAATATGTGATGTGATGATTAAATTTTATAGGAATTATTTATGCTGTAGAATAAGTTATGAGATGATAACGTTAAGTTTATTTAAACAGAAGGATGGCTAGAGGAAGACGTCGTCAACAAGTACCAGAAGGGTCAGGCGGTAATGCTGGGGGTCCACCAAACCCTATGCAACAATTCGTAGACATGTTAGTAGGGGCACTACAAACTCGAACCCTGAATACCAATAACCCTCCAGCGGCCCAAGTGGCAAACTTTAAGGACTTCAAGAGCGCGGGACCCCTTGAGTTCAAAGGAACCACCAAACCCATCGAAACCCAGACATGGATCAAGGAAATGGAAAAGGCGTTCGCTATCGCCCGAGTAGAAGATGAGCAGAAAATAATCTTCGCCACATATATGCTGAAGGGTGAAGCCAACTTCTGGTGGGAGGAAAACCAGACCAGGGCTGGAGAAGGTGTGATACCTTGGGAGGGATTTAAGAAGATCTTCTTCAAAAATTACTTTCCTGTGAGTATGCAGAGTCATATGGAGTTGCGATTCTTGGAGCTGAAGCAAGACGACATGACAGTACCTCAGTACGCCGCAAAGTTCAACGAGCTGGCGAGGTTCGCGCCTCATCAGGTCGACACTGAGGAGAGGAAAACGAGGAGGTTTGAGCAGGGTCTCAAACCATGGTTATACAGTAGACTTTCGGTGTTGCAGACGAATAGCTTCGCGACTC
The DNA here is from genome assembly GCA_020205555.1 of Panax stipuleanatus. NCBI lineage: Eukaryota > Viridiplantae > Streptophyta > Magnoliopsida > Apiales > Araliaceae > Panax > Panax stipuleanatus. The sequence goes on from CM035116.1 coordinate 3,151,277, forward strand.
TCCTGGAGAAAGCGATAATAGCTGAGGGCAGAAGTGAAGCCCTGATGAAGTTTAACAAGGAGAAAAAGAAGAAGAATGAAGGAGGGAATCGTGGGGAAGGTAGCAGCGGCAGTGGTGCAAACAAAAGGAAGTGGAACAACAGCAGCAGCAACAACAATTTCAATTTGGGAAACTCTGGGGGCAAATCAAGGGAAACAAAGAAGAGAACTGAGTCATGTAAGGAGTGTGGAAAGAATCACTCGGGTGCATGTCTAAAAGGGAAGAACGTGTGTTTTAATTGCGGGCAAGAGGGGCACATCTCTCCCAATTGATTTGCACCAAAGAGGAATGGATGCTTCAACTACGGGGCATTGGATCATCAGGCACGGAATTGTCCAAAGAAGAATTCAGGAGGAGGTAATGGAGGAAGGGGACCAAGCGATGAAAATCTCACAATTACTGGACCACCAACTCAGAATCGACCAGCAGCAAGGACTTTCAACATGACAGTTCAGGATGCAGTCGCATCCAAGGATGTGGTTTCAGGTATCATTCCGATCAATGATATATCTGCTTATGTATTATTTGATTCGGGTGCTACTTGTTCCTTCATATCGCATGAAGTCTCCCAACGATTAAACTTACCCCAGGAAGAATTAGAATATCCGATGAACATAGAAGTTGCTAATAAGGAAATAATTCCCGTTAGCCATGTCCATAGGAATTGTGTTGTAGATATCAGGGGATATAAGTTACCTGTGGATTTAATTCCGATTCAGTTAGGGGAATTTGATGTAATTCTAGGAATGGATTGGTTATTTAACCATGGAGCGATGATAGATTGCCAGAAAAAGTGTATAAACCTTAAGACTCCAGATCAGTCTAAGGTAGTATTCTACGGGAGTAAGTCACCGAGACACTCGAATTGTCTGACGATGATGCAAGCGAGGAAGTTGCTAAGGAAGGGATGTATAGGTTATTTGGCCCATATCATCGATACATAGAAAGTAGGGGTAAGGATGGGACAGATACCAGTAGTGAATGAATTTTTGAATGTATTTCCGGAGGAATTGCCAGGTATTCCGCCTTTAGGGAGGTCGAATTCGTTATAGATTTTGTACCGGGAAAGGCACCGATTTCGAAAGCCCTATACAGAATGGCATCGGCAAAGATGAAGGAGCTGATGGTACAGTTGCAGGAATTATTGGATAGGAAGTATATTCAACCGAGTGTGTCTCCTTGGGGAGCACCAGTTTTATTTGTAAAGAAGAAGGACGGGTCGATGAGACTTTGCATCGACTATCGAGAGTTGAATAAGGTGACGATCAAGAACAAGTACCCGTTACCTAGGATAGATGATCTATTCGATCAGTTGAAGGGAGCGAAATATTTTTCCAAGATTGACTTGAGGACGGGATATCACCAGTTGAAGGTGAGGAAGGAAGATGTACTTAAGACAGCATTCAGGACTCGTTACGGACACTAAGAGTTTTTGATGATGTCATTTGGGTTAACGAACGCGCCGACAGCATTTATGGATATGATGAATCGGGTATTCAAGCAATACCTAGATAAATTCGTGGTCGTGTTCATAGATGATATCCTGATCTACTCCAAGACTCAGGAGGATCATGCTGAACATTTAAGGTCGGTATTGGAGGCATTGAGGAAGGATAAGTTATACGCAAAATTTTCGAAGTGCGAGTTCTGGTTGGAGAAAGTTCAATTTTTGGGTCACGTGATCGACAAGGATGGAATCTCCGTGGATCTAGCAAAGGTGGAAGCGGTGCAGAATTGGGAACAACCAAAGACACCGACTGAAGTAAGAAGTTTCTTAGGATTGGCAGGCTATTATAGACGGTTTATCCAAGATTTTTCGAAGATAGCGGGAACGTTGACGAATTTAACGAAGAAGTTGGTAAAATTTGTCTGGACAGAGAAGTGTGAAGAAAGTTTTCGAGAACTTAAGAAAAAACTGAGTGAAGCACCGATGTTGTCTTTACCAGACGATACTGGTGATTTCTTAATTTTCAGTGATGCATCGCACAAAGGACTTGGCTGTGTGCTTATGCAACATGGTAAAGTTATTGCATACGCATCGCGTCAGTTGAAGGATTACGAGAAGGGATATCCTACCCATGACCTGGAATTGGCAGCGGTAGTATTTGCCCTGAAGATTTGGAGGCACTATTTATATGGTGTAAGATGTGAAATATACACGGACCATAAAAGTCTGAAGTATATCTTCACGCAGAAAGAGTTGAATATGAGACAGAGAAGATGGTTGGAACTAATAAAGGATTACGATTGCGACATCCTATATCATCCAGGGAAAGCTAATGTGGTAGCGGATGCGCTAAGCAGAAAAGGCAGTGGTAAGTTGGCAATGTTAACAACTCAGGAGGAGTTAGTTAAGGAGATGGCTAGATTGGAACTCGAGATAAAGAGTCCGAGGGAGTCAGATGATAAGTTGTTCGCAATGGAGGTTCATCCGACTTTATTGGACAAAATCAAGGAAGCACAAAGCAGCGATGAAGAATGTGAGAAGGTGAGGAAAAGAATTTCCGATGGAGAAGAGCTTAAGTTCAGTGTGGATGGGGATGAGTTGTTAAGGTTTAAGAAGAGAATTTGGGTGCCAGCAGTAGCGGAGCTAAAAGAAGAAATTTTACAGGAAGCTCATAATTCAAGTTACTCAATCCACCCGGGAAGCACAAAGATGTATCAGGATCTTCGCCAGCATTATTGGTGGTCCAATATGAAAAAAGAAGTCGCAGAGTGTGTCAGTAAGTGTTTAACATGTCAGCGAGTCAAGGCAGAACATCAAAAATCGAGCGGGTTATTTCAACCTCTAGAAATTCCTGAATGGAAATGGGAGCATATCACGATGGACTTCGTGGTAGGACTTCCAAATACACAGAAGGGTTACGATGCAATTTGGGTGATCGTTGATCGATTGACCAAGTCAGTGCATTTCTTGCCAATTAGGATCAGATATAACTTGGATCGGTTGGCAAAACTTTATATCAAAGAGATCGTTTCTAGGCACGATGTACCAGTATCAATTGTGTCAGATCGCGATCCGCGGTTCACAGTAAATTTTTGGAAAAGTTTTCAAGAATGCATGGGAAAGCAACTGAGGTTGAGCACCGCGTATCATCCTCAAACAGATGGGCAGAGCGAGAGAACTATTCAAACTTTAGAGGACATGCTGAGAGCATATGTTATGGACTTTAAAGGACACTGGGATGACCACCTACCGTTGGTGGAATTTGCATACAACAACAGTTACCATGCAAGCATTGGGATGCCACCTTATGAAGCTTTATATGGAAGAAAATGTAGAACGCCATTGTGCTGGGATGAAGTGGGAGAACGGCAACTGCTAGGGCCAGAATTGGTGCAGCAAACTGCGGATGTAATCAAAATGATACGAGCAAGACTAGTGACAACTCAAGATCGACAGAAGAAATATGCTGATCAACATCGGCAACAACGAGACTTCGACGTAGGCACTTATGTGTTTCTGAAAGTGTCACCTTGGAAAGGGCAAATGAGATTTGGGAAGAAGGGAAAACTTAGTCCTAGATTCATAGGACCCTTTGAAGTGGTAAGGCGAGTCGGTGAGGTAGCTTATGAAATAGCTTTACCTCCGGGGTTAGAACATATACACAACGTGTTCCACGTATCAGTTTTACGACCCTATAAGCAGGATTACAAGCATGTCATAGAGTATGAACCCATGTAGTTCGAAAAAGACTTAACCTATGAAGAGTTTCCAGTGCAGATAATTGATAGAAAAGAACAAGTGTTAAGAAATAAGATAATACCTTCTGTTTAGGTAGTATGGAGGAACCACAACACCGAAGAGGCTACGTGGGAACTCATGGAGAAAATGATGAAAAATTACCCTAGTCTTTTTGTTTGTTGTGTAATGATTCCGGAGACAAAATCCTTTTAAGGGAGGGTGAATGTAATAGCTGAGATTTTGTATATAATTTAATAATTATCAATAAATGAATTTATGTGAAACTCTTGTGTGATTTCTTTTATTAGATGTATATGTGTTATACATGTATGTGTATTTTAAGTAATGTGATGTGAGGGATTTAAATAGTTGGGTTGGATTAATTTAACTATTTAAATTGGTTAAGTATGGAATTAATCCTATTAGTTTTGTGAGATGGCTTTAAATCACGAGTTGGAGTTCGGAGCAGAATTTCGAGACGTGGACAGAGTATTTGAGTCCGGAACGTCAAAATTAGTCAAGATAGACTGTAACCACGAAAATGTGTCACGGTTGACTTTTTGGTCAAAGTTAATCGGTTGACTTTTTTGGGTAAAAAGTCAACCACGAATTTTGGAGATGAATTTGACGAAACGGATAGTTCCTTGACGTCCGGGACATCGACTTTAGTAGGAATCGATATAAATATCGCAACGTTCAGCTACGGAGGGCAAAATGGTCAAAATAATTATTTAATTGATTAAATGATTATAATAATGTTGTTATTTATACAAAGTCAGTTGTTGGGAGTCTTGGTGACAGCCAAATTGGGACAAGGAGGGATGGTATATACGTACATAGCAATATTGTGAAAGGAGGGGGTTATATTTGCTTTCTTTTATTCCTAGACCTTTTCATTCCATAACCTCCTTCTCTAATTATTTGAATTGATGATTGTAACTGGTATGTGCATATGGAGGGGCTGCAAAATCAGTTTCTCTATCACCTATTATATATATACACTCCTCCCCAAAGTGCATTTTCCTTTCACTTTGCAAAGTTCCACCCAAGAGAGCAAATAGATATTTAGAGTGAGTGTTTGAGAGTGTTCGAATAGTTCTAGAGATTTGGAGAGGCTAAGCAAGCAAGGAGTGAGTCTCCAACAGAATTAAACAAGAAGAATTCGCAGAAAAAGGTAAGCCATGAACCATTTTTATGTTCTTGAAGAGAAATGGTGAAAAATGCATGAACTAGCATGGTAGATGTTTTATTTTGGAATTGTAATGCCATGCTAGTGCTTGTTTCTGATATGTGGTTGTAGAGAATGAAAATTCTGGTATTCATCATGTTTCAAATTCATAGAGAATCGTGGAATTCATGTATGCATGCTAACTATTTGATAAAATGCCACTAAGATGCTAATTTGTGCAAATCATGGTAATTTAGTGAGTTTGTTTGTTGTGTTATGTTCAAGCATGTTAGTATAGATGATCTGGACAATATGAGCCTTTGGATTGCATACTAGAATCGAAATCATGATTTTCTCAAAGTTGGTTAAAACTATTGTTGCATGACTTTTCGGATTTTTCGGTCGCTTGAAATCATGTCTTCAGTAATCCGTTTGTTGCATCTAATAATTTTATAAAATAGTATGTAGTATCATGTACCATCTGTCCAAATTTCATAGTAACCGGAGTTATATTGAGTGAGATATGAAATTCGTAAGCATGCATGTTCATAATAAAGTCTGCAGAAAATCTGGATATTCCAGAAATTTTTTAAGTGTTAGAACCTGTTCTGGCATACTTTTCAAGGCTGTCGGTTCGTGGTCTTATCTTGCTGTTTTCCGGAATGTGATATTTTTGTAAAATACTATGCTATATGGAGTGTATTGTGTCAAATGGTCAGAATCATATCATGTATGGATTGTTCGTAATGAAATTTCATAGTAGGCTGCTCGAACTGTCAAAAAATTTCTGGGCATGAAGAGCTGCGCAGCTCATAAGGCCTAAGCCTGCGCAGCTGCGCTGGGCTGGGTCGGGTTGGGCCAGGAAAATTTTTAGAAACTTTATTTTTTCCAGATTTTAATATTGAACCCCTTGACCCATGTGATGCAACAGGATATGTAATGGAATGGTTTTTGGATACGAGTTAGCTTAATAAATCTTATTAAATAATAGGAAACCATTATACTTCAAACTAGTTTGTGTATGATTGGTGGTTTAATGTGACATACATGTTATATGAGTGGATTAGCTTGTGGATAGCATACGTGGTTAGTTAATAATCGGTTTAAATTAAAAGGAAATCCTTTACTTTTAAATTAGAGTTCGAGAACCTAATTTCTTAACGTGACACACATGAGTAGGTGACGTGAAGAGCTAGTAGATAGCGTTAATTGTAGCAGGCTTATCAGGCAAGTTTCTTTACTTAGATTTGATTGTGCAAGTTTCTTAACCTTATTTTCGTTGAGAAATTATTCAACCCTTAATCATTTGATTGCAGCGAGGGTAAGGTTCGGACTTGTGATTGTTTACCTATTCGCACAAGTTCATTTATCATAAAGTTCTATAACTTTAATTATCTTGCAAGATTTATTATTGACTACTCAGTTATTACTTTAACTGCTATGCTTTAAAGTTCTGTTTATTTGAAGAACTGTTTCTAAGTATGCTTTCTGGCCTTTTGTTTCGGCTAGTTATTATTGATGAAAAAGGATATAATTCAAATCTTTTGAAGCTATTTAATGTTTACCAATCCAAATTGCTTTAGTGCGGTCTCGCATGAATACTAAGATGAACAACCCGAATAAACGGGCAAATAGATGTCGGGCATAAAGTCCCATTTATGCTTATGCAGTTTAAACTTTATACTTGTGCACATTGTAGGGTACGATTGGCTGATCACCTGGAGTACTTGTAGAGACCGTTTGCAATCTATTTGATTATTAAACCGTCTGATGGTTTTCGATGAAATAAAGTAATGTTCAGGGTATTCAACACCCCTTAGTAGGATATTGAGAATTCTTAAACTCTTATCTTTAATATTCTTGTTTAACACTTGATAATTCTTTCAACTGTTGAGATATAGCCATACAGATGCTTTTACTCCTGATGTATGTTTTCAAACTACTTTATATACTTGCTGGGCAATTTGTGCTCATTCTTGCTTAGACCTTTCAGTTAAGGATGAGAAGGCTGAGGGCTCGGGCAAGGATAAGGGGAAGTCTAAGATGAAATGTTGAGAGTTGTTTATGTAATAAGTTTATTTTTCCGCATATGATGTTATGTAGCGATAAACGCTAAGTTAAGTTTCGGTTTATTTAAGGTTGTAAAGACTTGGGATTCTATTTGAATAAGTATGTAATAGTTATTACTATTATTATTATTTCTGGAGTTTTTGTAGTTAGATGATGATGTATGGTGTACCGTGAGCACCAGGTCATGTAATTGATGTTACACGGAATTGGGGGCGTCACATGAAACCCAACGGCTATGAGCAGACTTGTTAGCAAGAAATCCTCAAGATATGATTTTGAATTTCAGCAAATGAGAATAACATCTATAAAAGATTCCACAATATCAGGAGTCATAAGTATACCCATACTTGATTAAAGGAGATTGACATAATAAGTTTAAATACCTGTTAACATTTGTTTCCTTAATAGATGGATATTAAAAACAAACAGACTCCTTAAAATACCAACCTTCCTTAATAGACTTCAATTCAAATTTGAATTGATTTTATCTAAACAATACATTCCAACTCACCAACTGTCTAATAAGAGATATCAGCAATACGAATTCATACAAATATGGACTGTTATATAAATAGCCATCACCCATGCATATTATAATATTATAGACCATAAACCATGCAAATATAATAATATTATAACTTACCAAAATCCATGCATACGTCTAATATATTCAATCCTGACCATTAAATTATGTTCACATATACAACCATATAATATTATTCACATGCCCATAATATAATTCTCATGCAAAATATATTATTTGCATGCAACATATTAATTCTATACAAAACATATTATCATCATTAAAACATAAACATATAAACCAACATGTGTATGATGAGTTATACTTTGACATGTCCCTTAAGACCCTAAGGGTGTACTAAAAGGTATGCTTGGGTATAATAATTTATATATGGAGATAATGAATGATCAATAAAGAATCTACCGCTTCTAGTAAAAGAAGAGAATGTCCTATTTGATTCAATAAATGACAACTCAGTAGTCATTGGCCAAGGCAAAATGAAATTAGAAATTAGAAAAGAGTTTCTAATTTGTATTATTTGGAATTATGCATTTAAGGATCGAAATACATATAATTAAATAAAATAAGACTTGATAGTAATTCCATATCTTATATTTAATTGGGACATTATATGGTGGAAGGAATAAATTGTACGGTAATTATTTACTCAAAGGTTGGTTTATGATTAATGTTGAAATCTATATTATTTAGAAAGTCGTTGATCGCTAAGGGGGCTTACCCTTATTGTAGAATAAATGTTATTTATTTAAATAAATTATTAATTTAATTTATTTATTTAAATAAGATTAAAATTATTTTAATTGATTATTCACAACCGGTTTAATATGAAGAACCTAAAGGGTCAAACCATAAAAGGAAGTATATTTATTAAAGAAGCTAATGACATAATCATAATAATAAGTTAAGTATATTTAATTTAATCTATGGTGATAGAATAAATTAAATAGCTTAATATTTATTATTTAATATTTTAGAAATATTAAATACAAATTAATAAGAGGAGTCTTATTATTATTATTATTATTATTATTATTACTATTATTATTATTTAATTCCTAAAGGAGTTTAGAAATTAAATAATAAGATACTCTCTTTCATATATATATATATATATATATATATATTTCTAATAAGATTAGGAGGCTAATTAATTAAAATAGTTTAATTATTCCCAATTGGATTAGGAAACCTAATTAATTAAAAGAGTTTAATTAATTAATATGAAACCCTAATCCTAAATAGTTTAGGAGGGTTACCTACATCTATAAATAAGAAAGTCTTATTATGGAACAAGGTTACACACAACACACTTATTCTAAGTGTTGGGAGAGTACATATATATTCTATAGTGATGTAATCAGGGTTTAGCCAAACACCCACCTTCTTGAGTTCTTCTTCTTCCTTGGTGGATCACCTCTAGAGGCCAAACACTTGAGTGAATTACATTGATCAAAGGAAGGAATCAATGTGACGCCCCCAAATTCATGTACTTATACCTCGAATTCGGTGCTTTACGTTCTAATTCTAATACCATACTAAAATCTCCAACAACAAAATAATAGAATAATTTATATTGTTATAACATAATTATTCTTGTCCCAAAGTCTCGTAACCGTTAATACAACCATACACAAATAAGTTTATGACATAACTTAAAACACACATTAATCATTCCTTAATACATAATAATAATAATAATAATAATAATAATAATAATAATAATAATAATAATAATAATAGATTTCCTAATCTTAAAGGACTAAAGCTATTCCGTAGCCTTGCCCTTGCCCTTGTCAGTTTTGGAGGTACTGCCTTGCTATGTCTTAACTATAAATTTTTTAGGGAAGCAAGAATGAGCAACAAATTTGCCCAGCAAGTAATATAGCAATAAAGGTGAACAAGTATAAATTTTGAAATCTCAATGTTATAACAGTAAATGATAATTCAAGAATAACAAGAAGTATCAATATTTCTAAATCTGTTCTTTGAATTGAAATAAGAGTCACTATGGACTGAAAGACATCAACAAGATTCAAAGGTTTAATCATTTTAAAGTTCAAGAAGATTGAACACTGAGTAGTCACTATGGACTAAGAACTCTTGCTAGAATTAACAGTATTATATTGAAAATCCAATATAAACAAGTACAACAGGTGATCAGCCTAAAGTACCGTACGTTATTCATAACATTTAAACATGCCATTTGTGCGCACGTCGGTTCCCCGACAATTATATAATTTCCCCTTCAATGAGGGTTGTTCATCTCAGTAGATTTATAAGAGTCCGCACCAAGTCAATTGGTTTGGATAACTTTCTGACACATGATATTAATCTAGTCGAATCAATTAGCTTAGACAAATTTTAGGAACAATAAGTTCAATACTCGCAACATGAATCACGATATAAAATTAATTTCTGAATAATAATAGATATTGCTCGATGTAAATATGGCCGATATAGCAATAATTCAGATTGATACAATATGTAAAGTTAAGAGAGTTAGGGAACTTGCCTTAAGCGTAGTTTACCAATCTATAGCTTATCAACATTTCGAAAATCCTATTATATCGTAGTTATGTACCAACGTATTTATTAGTTATACAAATTTCCATAAACCAACAATCTCATACATGTTCGATCACATAAGTTAAAGACATATATCTATTTCTATCTTAGTAACACCAATGGGATGACACATTAGTATGTTATCACATCGCATAGCTACATAACCACCATTTACTTAGTTTGTGGAATAACATAAAGAAAGTTTGTAAAAAAAATCTTTAGATTCTTGATTTCACATAACCATTTCATGCTTGAACACTTTAAATATCATTATAATCATTTATTATGACTTAAAGTAGTATTATACACATGTTACATATCTCAGATCACAAGAAAAATAGTCAGATCAGACTGCAGGAGGGCGCAGCTGCGCTCTAGTTGGGGTTAGGGACGGCGCAGTTGCGCTGTCCCCTGGCCAGACCAAAGCTGAGCTTTGCTCTCCTGGTTCTGTCTCATTCCTTACCATACCTAGATATTAACACATAGCATGTACACATCTTAAAGGGTTTTGCATGCTTTTACGATCATTCCAAGTTCACCTTTATACGTTATGGTTTTACTTTAGAATTTCTAATGAATTAAGGCCAAATAAGGTCATGAAATCACGAGGCTTACTATGTTAACCATCTATTCTTATGAGAAGGTCATATAATCTGTAATATGCATGCTCGCAAGTATTCACATCATTTACACATAGCTAGTATCGTTTATCACTTTTAAAACATATCTAAAGTCATGCTTGAATGGTTCGTTACATACTCGACTAAGTGAGTACACATATAGGTCATGTTTAGTGACATAAGGAGTACTATTATACATGCTCCAAAGTCCAGAATGTAAACAACATCATGCTCGCAAATATTAGTTTCAAGACTTTCAAGTTTTCATTTAAAAAGTCATTTTAAGCCAAGTTGAGAAATTTAGCACATGCATATCAACTTAAATCATATTTCATGCATGACTAAACTATATACACAAGCTAACATGGTTAGAACCTAAGGTACACAATTTCTATCAAGTTTGTTCTTCAAGGTTCGAATTTTCCTTAAAACAAGCTAACACAAGTTGATGACATGCAAATCTACTTAAATTTTCATTCGATGCTCATTTATACACCTAACTTAGCTATAAACATAAGGTACAAGGTTCAACACTCAAATACTATAGGTTTCATCAAGTTCATTTTCAACTTTTAAGTTTTCTTTTAGAAAAACGCACACTAAAGCAAGTTAGAGTACTCATGCTATGCAAAGGAACTTAAGTCTACAAGTCAGGCCTGTTTTCATGCATGTCCAAGTCATTTTAGTATGTTAGAGTTCATCAAATTTGTAATAGAAGTCAAGATTTCTTGTTGGTGCACGGCGCAGCTGCGCCGTGTTGAACTGTAGGGAGCGTGCAGTTGCGCCCTTCGCTGGACAGTCTAGGAAGGTCCTTGCTTCTGCAGAATTCAAAACCAAACTTGCAATCCTTTACTATAACACACTCAAACTAGCCACATTGATTCCCATTCATTCACATAAACTCAGCTAGCATATAGATACCAACTTACATTCTAATTAACAAGAAATTCCATGAAATTCTAAGAATTCATCAAATTAAAAATCAAGAACATAGTTAATGTAATATTACCTCTTGAAGCTTTAATTGATACTCTTTGATTCTAAACCTCAGATTGCTCTCACATTCTCTATATGTAACTTATCAGACAATTTAAAGAAATCAATTTGAGAAGGGAAGTCTTCCATTTATAAAGAAACTATGGACCAATTCATGGTCCTTGCTCAATGAATCAAACCAAGGGAAGAAGAAGAAACCAATGGACAAGCAAGAGTTGGTGGAACGCTATTGAGGCCACTCCCCTCTCCATCATCGCCATCATTTGAAAATTCACCGAGGTTGACATTGTAGGGGTAGGATAGACCAATGGCCATTTACGTGAATGAAGGAATGAGACAATGAAAATGGGACACTCCTTTAACTCGCAACATTTGTAAAATGGCTACCAACAATACTAAGGTTTTAATTCCTTTTGGGTTTACAAGTGTAGCTTTAATGAGTTAATGTTATTACATTGTGATAAGTTGGGGGCATATATATACATAATCATATAATCCATGTACATTGGGTTAGTTCAAATATTTACAATAGGTTTGAACATAATTCAGTTGGGTACTAACAGCCCATCATTTCAATAATACATGAATATTGAAATAAATATTTAATAGTAACTATTTATTTACTTAGATTTATTCTCTCCCATATATTTAGAGTACACATTTAATTGTCCCACCATATCTTATGATGTCACATAAGCTTCTTCATATCACTTAGAAAATTATTTAATTCAACTTACTTTTACCATATAGTTTTGTGTAACATTTATTCACATTTAAATGTCACACCATATACTATATTTAATGAATGAAGCAATTTTATAACATATAGCCACACAATACATGTTATTACACATAGCAAATAATTAAAAATAATAGAATTTAGACTGTCACATTATTTAATTATTTACTCATTAATTTAATATAATAATACCAATCAATCTCATTATTAAATCATTCATTCATTAATTACTTAATGAAATTTTTAGTCTTTCATTATGCCACACTAGGCAATTCTCATAAGCTTTAAATTAAGCTTTTCACTAATTCCACCATATTACCCAATTATCATATACTTATTCAATTCAATTGAATTATCCCATTTCATGTGACACCAATATATATCTATTTTCAAATAAATATTCAACATTTATTAATTTAATTGTTAATATTATTCAAAAAATTCTCGGATATTACAATCAATCTAGTGGATTCAAGTTGAACGTGAAAGCAATTGGAGTAGAACTCGTACCTGAGGAAGCTCGATCTACAAGGGTATGAATCTCATCTTCTTCTCTTTCATGTATGAGTTGATAACTAAGCATATAGGATGATCATGGTGATGGTTTGTATTAAAACTTTAAAATTCCTTTTTCGGGCTTCCGCTATATTTACGTAATTCGATTATGTATTCGCACTATATACAAACCTAACAGTGGTATCAAAACCTACTTATATGCTTATTATCAATATTTGTGATTCTATGTATGTATCATATGCGATTAGATTAGATTTTGGGCAAAAGAAAAAAGTTTCAGGTTCTGCAACCTGTTGCAGCTGCGCCGCCTCCAGTTCATTATGGAGCGTAGTTGCGCTGTTCTGCAATTTCAGTTTACCTGGCAGGGAAGCGCAGCTGCGCCGGGACCCAGTTCATTATGGGCGCAGCTGCACCCTCCCCAAGACAGAATCTGAAAATTTTGTTTTTTCTTCAATTGAAATAAATTATTTATTTAATTGATAAAAGTTTAAAATAAGAGAGTTTATTTTATCTGAAATATGATTTCAGATTGCTATAAATTAAAGGAGTTTAATTTGGATTTGGTTTTGATTAAAATAAAAGAGTTTATTTTGTTCCAAAACTAAATATTAGCAACACTTTTGCCCATTAAATGATATCGGTGCATATATGAAATGGATTTATTATTCATGAGATGAAGGTTATTTATTGATGCATATGTTGACATGGGTGATAATAAATGGGATTGATTATAGATTATTGACCAATGTGATTGGATTTTATTTTAGTTGGATGCATAAATGTATGGGTTTTATTAAATGGGGTCTGCGTACCTCATCTTCTCTGATTTTTCTTGATGTAATGTTTATCTCCCTCCTATGTACTTTCCCTTGATTGTTGATCAAGATTTCTATTTATTGTAAATAGTTTATGTAATAGGATTAGTTAGAATTTCTTGAAGAATTGGAGACCAAGGAACAAGGAGCGCATGAAGACCCGTTTGTAATAAAGCTCGAGATTTAAATGTAATATTTATATTTAAATTTAATTCTTGCACTTATATGTTTGACCTTTTGGTTCATTTGGTGGCTATAGTGAACCAAACTAGAATAAAAGTCCATAATCAATCCGGGTAGAATAAAGTATTCTATATGCATGCTTATACTATATATATATAATTTATATTATGCAACATGCTTCGCATGTCAATTAATATGACACGTATTTTATATAGATATGTGCATGCGCGCTAAACAAGATGAGACAAATAATAACAAACCCCTCAAAAATTTATATTAAGTCTTAAGCGTTCAAAGATATTTGGAATATCAGACGTCGCCTTCTAGCATGATAAATTAATAGAGTATTAAATATTTAATATGAGTTTGTTGTGTCACCACAAGGTAAGTATTAAATATTTTAGATATTGATTTATCACATTTGATGCTTATAAAAAAATTGAACAATACTGTTTTGTTTTGTCACCACAGGATGATATTTTTCTATTTGAATATATGAAAGTGTTAGGTTGGACTTAACTTAGATAATTTTGATTCGGATGTGTCACCACTTGATCAAAATAATCTAAGAGGCAAAAGGAGTTACATGATGATGTAATTGACAAGAGTAGATTACCTATTTATTTATATATAGTTTGTTGTGTAACCATAAGGCTATATACATTTGAAATATGATCCTTATTCTCACTAGTAAATCTTTAAATAGATTTCTCGGACTATATATTATGAGGGTAATATAGTTTGAAGAAAATAGTGGGAGATACCTATTTAAAATAAGACCTAATTTATTTTGATAATTAATTAAATGAATATATGCTAAAATGTTATTTTATTCCACATGCAGAATTTGAAAATGTCACACTCACTATCATTGCGTAACATACTTGAAGCTAACAAATTGACCGGAAAGAATTACACGGACTGGTTAAGAAATCTGAGAATTGTTCCCACTGCTGAAAAGCTTTCTTATGTCCTAAATTTGGTCGTCCCTGCAAAAGTTGCAGAAATAGCCTATGAGGAAGAGATTGCTACTTTTAAGAAGTGGCAAGATGATGCATCATTAACGCCCGAGAAAATCGGACTTTTATGTAAATAAATTTTATTTGATTTATTGAATAAAATTATAATATATGTTTATTAAAGCGAGTAAGATAATTAAAGGTCGTTCTATAACCTAGAAGATGTGAATGTGGTTAGGATTCTGGCTACATGCTAGAATTAAATCATGTGAATTTTCAAGACGAAAATAAAAGTTTTTCGATTTTTTTTTGAAAATCACTATTCATCCGTTTCTGTTCGGAAATTATTCTTGAATTTCTGAGAAACGCGTAATGATAGGATTTGAAGACAAGATGGAATATCTAATAATATTTCAGTTATGGTGCGCGAAGTTTTCACGTGAGTACTTAAAACCCGAAGGGTTAGGGAAAGTAAAACCTAAGAATAAAATGGTTACGTATAATAACAATGGTTTTTATATGGAATGAATACGATTATGGTAATAGGTACTATACGAGTATGATACGAGAATTAATACAACGTATAATACGAATCTTATACGAAGTAAATGTGTCCAATTTAATTTAATTCTAATAACTAAACCCGTGGATCGAATCGATGGGTTAACGGGTGGGTTAAACCCATGGAGCAACCTATGAGGGTCCCATAGGGCACATGGGGAGACATGTGGGAGCCATGGTGGAGACTTGGTGGGCACATGAGTGAAACTTGGTGGCAAAGCAATTTAGAGGAGGTGTGAATAGTGTGGATGTTTGCTTAATGTCCACTTTGCCCTCCATCTTGCAATCCTATATAAGAAGAGCTTGGTTGATCATTTCTTTGTTTACCAAGTTGACCAACATATTATATTGAGAGAAGAGAGAGCTAAGAGCAAGAGAAGTTACAAGGAAGCCAAGTTATCATCATAACTCAAGAACAACTCAAGAATACAAAGAGGTATACACACTTAAACCCTAATCCTCATCTTTCTTCAATATGTAATTGATAGAGAAGTGTTCATTGGTGGAGCATGAATTGTACGAAGTGATAAGGTGGATATTAGTGGACTATATAACATTAATAACCAAGCACTAGTAAAACCATGATTGAATAGTTAAGAATTTAAAGAAGAAAACTTTGAAAACTATTGTTAATGAACAATTGAAACCATTAAAACTTAGATGTTTAGAATAGTTAGAATCATTGACGAATAACCAATGGATTGATTCCATATGGTTTAGAGTAATATTTTCGAGTAACGAAGTTATGGCGAAATTTACGAGATTAGACGTTAAGCGTCGAAATCGTGAATTTTCCCGGAACGATAGTCAAAAGTTGCTGTTTAATTCAGAAACCTCAATTTTTGATGGAATAACATAGAGTTAGGTGATTAAGACTTGCAGGAGCAAGAACGAACAAAAATGGACTTAAAACAAAGAATTGAGCGTCGGACGTTCACGAACATTTAACAAACGCGTAAAAATGGACTAAAAGACGAATTTCTCGCCAACGTATTCAGAAATGAATTTCGACTGGATGAAATCGTAGAACATGGTATATGCAAACTAATGTATTTGGAATGAGTCAATTCTGAGTTGTAACGATCGCATTACGAGCTCGGGAATCTCAAATTTTGGAATTTTTTTTAAGGCTCAGGGTCGGTGCCGCAGCGCTGCCCAAGCCTTGTTCCTCAGCGCTGAAGCGCCTGTCCGGGAGGAATTCCCTGCATGGTTGGCGCCGCAGCGATGCTATATAAGTCAAAACTGGCACCGCAGCGCCAGGCCAGAGTTTAGTTGCTGTGAGAGCAGCGCCGCTTTGAGAGTTAAAGTTGGCGCCGCAGCGCCCTTAATGAACATTTCCCCGACGTGGACATTTATTATCCCAACTTTTTACATGATAATTATGGGGCAAGTAAATGGTTAATATTCATAAAGAGAAACTTCTTAAACAACATGTTTAACATGGGTTTTAAGAATTAAACGTTGATCAAACGTGTTTAAACATAAAACTGGAAATTCGAAAAACGTAAACCGTGAATCGAAATCAAGTTGAATACGCGCCTTAAGGTTATATGATATGTAATAGAGGTGCGAAGCATGAGAATGTTAAGAAATGTTTAATAACTTAAAGGGATGTTATTAACTTAGCAATTCGGCTAGGTTATGCAAGAAGGAGGAGATAGTTTACACAATGTATATTAGTGGTGATAACCTAATGGATATACTATGTGTTTATGTCTTGTAGAAGTGGTAAAGATCCAAAGTAAAGTAAACTTAAAAGATTGAAGAAGCGAAGGCAAGTTTTCTAAACTCTTGTCTACACGTTATGTTGGACAAGTTGTCAATATGCATGGTTTTCTATGCATAAACTGTTATTGAATAGTCGATGCCATTTGATTCGGCTAGACTAAGACTTAAAGTATTTTAGTTGGTTTTTTCATAAATCTTTCCAAAATATTCTTGATGTTGATATCCTATGCCAATTATTTTGGTACAGATTCAAAGGTAAGCCTGAGTATGAATACACAAAGGTTTTAACGTCGTTAAATTGACGGGCACATGAAGTTGCCAAAAAGCTTAAACGTAAATACGTTTAAGGAATGAGTGTTGATCAACATAGAGTACTACAGGCTGATCACCTGGACGTGCTCATAAGATATATCGAACTTAAGGTCTTAGTGTCATGTTATTCTTTTATGAATGAAAATTGAAGAGAATGTTCATGGTCTTTGACCAACTCAGATTCTTAAGTGACTATAAGTCTTTGAGAATGATTTTAAAGAAATCAAAATGCTATTTTGATTATTCATATTACTTCATAACTATTGTACAGTTATTGAAGATGAATTCATATGATTCTTGATTTTGTGGTTACAAAATAAAATGTTAAACTTGCTGAGCTAGTTATTCTCATTCTTGCTTAAAATTATATGATTTCACCTAAGAGCGAACGAACTGAAGGATCCGGTAAGGACAAGGGCAAGTCCAAGATGGATAAATAGTTATCCTTGTAATAGCATAGTATTATTTTTTGTAATGAATGATATTATGACACAAAACGAATGTAATGGTTACAAAGAACTTGGGAAGGGAATAATAGAATATATTATTTAGTAAACTTATGAATGTTATTGAATTTTTCAATTGAATGTATGAGTATATAGTAGCACCGTGTAACAACATGTCAAGGGTTTGAAGGTACCCATATTTGGGGGCGTCACAGGTTGGTATCAGAGCCGTAGGTTATAAAACTTAATGGGGGAAAACCTTTAGGCTGTAATCTTGAGAAGAGAAGTAGAAGTTAGAAATAAATAAACTTGAGTAGAGTTTCAAAGAAGAAAATAATCTTAAACATATTAAATGTGATATGTGTTTATAATATTTGATTGTGTACTAATCAAGTTTTTGTGTCTTATTATAGATGTCAGGAGATATGGTCATGTATAGGGAAGTACATGAAGTAAGTGAGGACTCTGTCAACCTCGTAGAGATAGTACTGATGCCTGTAGTGGAGGTACCTATTGTGAATATAGAAGAGACTAATCCAGAAGAAGAGGATCGGTCTGAGAATTCTGATAACTTCGATTATACCATCTTATTTGATGGTATGTCCGAGGAAGAAGTGGAGGTGGTATCCTTTAACCCTGTACTACCTAATGAAGAGGAGGAGCTAACACCGGCATAGTCTATGAAGGCTTTATTCATGGCGGTGTTAGACAGGAATATCCAACTGAGTTAGGAGGTTCGTGACCTTAAGCATGAGGTTAACGATGTCTAGGAAGACAAGGAGGACATAGAGACCTTCTGGGAGGTGGAGCACGACGAGAAGGTGCTAGCGAAAGATAAGGTTTGGGATCTAAAGCAAGAGGTCCAGGAACTTAGGGGAGAGCTTTTGAATAAGAAGCAAAAGATAAGCAGAATGTCCTATATTCATAGGAGTTCACATCAGAATTTCTAGCATCAGGTTATGTATCCTGTGGAAGAAGGGCAAACTAATCACACTATCAGCCGGGATGTGGTGGCCGGTCTAGATGATGCGAATTACGCTAATGTCGTGAGGCAGATGTAGTCAAGTTAGTATTTATAGAAGGAATAGCTATGTAAATATTTGTGTAGCTAGGTAATGACGTAAAACCCTCTTTTGTATAATCAAAGGGTAGTCTTTTGTAAATCCCAATTTTTGGAAAGCAATTGCGGGATAGTTTTGTAAATGGCGATGGCTATGTAATGAAGAACGTTTGTAGTATTATACTAAAAGAAGAAAGCATATTAATATAAGAAATTTATTGAAATGCTTGGAAATGTGTTTGATTTATTATTAATTGTGAACAATAACCAATAGACAGAAGTAAATAATAACGAAACTGTATTTACGTTAACAAGAAATGCCACCAAAAAGACAACAGAGAACTCGACAAACAGAGCCACGTAATGTGGAGGAAGAAGGGGTTCAGAATAACCCGATGCATGAATTTGTTAACTTAATAACGGCAGCCTTTAATGGGACTAGAGGGGGTGCAAGAATTAATCCCGGGGTAGTAGGCGGTAATACTTTTAAGGATTTTAAGAGCGTAGGTCCGTCGGAGTTCAAAAGAACTACGGATCCTATCGCTGCCAATGCTTGGGTAAAAGAAATAGAAAAGGCATTTGTGATAACAAATGTCTGAGAAGAGCAAAAGATTCCTTTTTGCCACGTATATGATGAAAAGAGAGGCCAACTTCTGGTGGGAGGCGAACCAGGGTAGGGTTGAGGTAGAAAATGCTACGTGGGAACAGTTTAAGAAGATTTTCTTTGAGAACTATTTCACCACGAGCATGCAGAGTAAGATATAAGTCAAATTCCTGGAGCTGAAGTAGGGGATATGACCGTTCCCCAATATGCTGCCAAGTTTAATGAACTGGCGAGGTTTGTGCCACATCAAGTGGACACGGAGGCGAGGAAAGCAAGGAGGTTTGAGAAAGGTTTGAAACCTTGGCTCTATAATAGAGTCTCCATTTTCCAAAGTGAAATCTTTGGAATAGAATTGGAAAAGGCAATAATAGCCGAAGGTGGTAGTGAGGCTTTGAGCCTGTACCAGAAGGAAAAGAAATATAAGAATAAATTTGATCGGTCAGTCAAAATAGAGGGAGTAAGCGGTAGCGGTAGTGCGCTAAAGCGGATGGTATTCAACTCGGGAAATACCGGGGTGAAGCAGGGTGATCCTAAAAGAAGGATCGAGGCGTGCAAGACGTGTGGGAAGGCTCATTTTGGAGTCTGTCTCAAGGGTAAAGTGGTATGCTATAATTGTGGGCAGGAAGGGCACATCTCGCCTAGCTGTCCCAACCCTAAAAAGAATACGGCATGCTTTGTGTGTGGTTCCACGGACCACATGGCAAGGAACTGTCCGAGGAAGGGGTTGGACAGTGGGAAGGGGGCTAGCGGTGGTAAGCTAGCGATTGGTGGTCCTGTACCACAGGGTAGACCGACGGCCCATACATTTAATATGACGGTCCAGGATGCAGTTGCATCAAGCGATGTTGTAGCAGGTATTATCCCGGTCAACGATAAAAATCCATATGTGTTGTTTGATTCGGGTGCTACTTGTTCTTTTATAGCATGTGAATTTGCTAAACGATTAGGGTTACTCCCTGAAAAAATTTTAAAACCTTTGAATATTAAGGTAGCAAACGAAGAAGTAATTTCTATTGATAATAGTCATAGGAGTTGTTGTGTAGAAATAAGAGGTAATAAGTTGTCGGTAGATCTTATACCGATAAAGTTGGGGGAATTCGATGTAATTCTTAGGATGGATTGGTTGTTTAACCATGGGGCGATTATCGATTGCCAAAAGAAAAGTGTGAACCTTTGGATTTCTAAGAAACCCAAGGTAGTGTTCTACAGTAGTAAATCACCGGGACGCTCTTTTTGTCTAACATGACACAAGCCAGAAAGTTGTTAAGGAAAGGATGTGTAGGTTACCAATGCCATGTTGTTGATACCCAACGATTGGGATCAACATTGGAATACATACCTATAGTCAATGAATTTGCGAACGTATTTTAGAATGATTTGCCAAGTCTTCCACCTGATAGGGAGATCGAATTTGTTATAGATGTTGTGTCAGGAACGACACCAATTTCGAAGGCACCATATCATATGGCGCCGGTAGAATTGAAGGAGTTAATGATCCAGTTGCAAGAACTATTAGATAAGAAGTACATTCAATTGAGTGTCTCTCCATGGGGAGCGCCGGTATTGTTTGGTAAAGAAGAAGGATGGATCGTTAAGACTTTGTATCGACTACAGAGAGTTGAACAAGTTAACGATAAAGAATTAATGCGACGCCCCCAAATCCGAGTCCCTAGAACCTCGGACCTGGTACGTTACGGTACTTCATCTTCATACATATTCTATAAACTAATGCAGAATATATAAACATAAATGATTTATTTCACATAATTTTATAACATTTCCCAAGGTCTATTAACCTTAACTGAATACATACCTTAATAATTAACAAGGTAACAACATCACTTGCATATGATAACTAAAAGTTATGAATGCGTAATAATCTACTCTTTGGAATTTGCCTTTGCCTTTGTCTTTCTTCGAGCCTTCGTCTTAATCTGAAGGGTGAGCAACTAATTTGCCCAGCAAGTTTAAATGCAACAAGGATATATTATGATTGAAAGAAAGAATAAGCTGTCAAATTTTCAACAATGTAATAATTGTGAAAGAGCATAATTCAGAATTTCAATAAATGAATGACTGAACCAATAATGTTTAATGTCAACAAGGACCATGAATAACTTTAACAGAACCTTAGGGTAATGAAGGTGATCAGCCTTTCATACCTGATGAACCTATGCAACATAAACTAAGTGCGAATCAATAATCAGTATGGATGTGAATAATCAACAATAGTTATTCACTAACATGCTTTGAAATAATAACTCAAGTTTGAGTTAGGGAACTTACCTGTATCGTCGATTACTGCTACACAATCTAATTAAATCTTTATTGAAAAGACCTATCAGTTATAAGATTGATCTTTTAATCAGTATAACATACTTTATCCCATAATACTATTACTTTAAAAGTAAACTATTTAACACTTAACCACATAGTCAACTATTAGATAACTTTAACACTATACGTATTCACAAGTCTAAACCTAGCATACATCGAGTCTTTAATAGTATTCAATATAGTATACTGAGTGGTTTCCCATAAACAACCAACAAATTAGTTTCTGTCTTGTCTACACTATTTTCACAGCGAGTTAGATCGGTTGCTAATTCGTATATACCTCTGCTCCCTGAAGGAATTGTTTAGCCCAGATATTATACATCAACTATTGTAGAATACGACTGTACTACTTTAGACTTAACACTTACTCACTCATTTTATAAGTTCTTAGTGTAACTCGGTAAATTGTTTACTATTTCAGCAAACTGAATACCTTATTTCAGCAAGCTGAAACAAAACTGTCTTCTCTTCCTGACATTTCAGTTTCCATTTCAGCATCCTAAATTGTTCAATTCAGCAAGCTAAAATACCCTTATCACGAAAATACCAAATCATCTTATTATTTTTCTATCCTTTGGCTACACATATATACAAATATCCCATACACAAAAATAATTTTTCTGAAATTTTTCAACTCCCTTTAGTAATTTTCAAAAATCCGTTTTTAGTTCGTAGCTTAAGAAATTAGCTACATCATGCTTAACTCTAGAAATTCCCAACTGTTGGTGGGATATTACATGTATTAACATGAACTTCCAGTTTAAATTTTGTGGCCATCGGAGTTATAGAACTCCGGTTATAGCGGTTTTCGTCGAAAAAACCCAAATATTAAAATGACCATAACTTGGTCAATTTAAGTCAGAATGAGCTCATTTTTGGACATGAGCTACTTTATCTCATATATTGTCATGTCCCAAAAGATTGGAATTTATTTCATAAATTAAGTTGCTGAAAATGCCCCTAGCAGTTTTGGACAGCTTACTTTTAGGCATTTTTTTTCCAGATTTGGCATCTTTTGCTAAAAACAGCCCACACAAAAATCTATAACTCCTTTTTCAGTGATTCCATTTGAAAAAGTTAGAAGACTAATAGAACTAACTCTAAAATTGATCACACTCAAAAATTCAAAATAGAATGAGAGATATGGTCGTTTGAATTTCGTACTTCGTTTTCTCAAAAATCTGATTTTCAATCTTTTGTGATTTCTAAGAAAACTTCCTAAATCTCTTGATTAACCAAACACTACCCATCATAAATCATCATAATACATAACAATACATCATATAGCCATGGATCTACCATGATTCATGATCAAATAATCACCAAACACAAGATTAAACACAATCAAGGTTAAAAAAATTAGGGTTTTCTACTTTTGAAAAACCTAGCTCTTATTTCATACTTTAGATCTAACTTTTGATTCTCAAAAGGGTTAGATCTAAACATAAAACACTATTAAACACATAGATCTAAGGTTTTTAAACCTCAAAATTATAAACCTCATATTCCATTAAATCCTTAAAAGAAAAGTTAATAAAGATTAGAAATTTGATTTATACCTTGATTTTCTTGCTTCCTTTCTTCTTAAACCAAAGTAGGTTACAAATCCATGGTGCATATCGAATAAATCTTCTTCCTCTCTTCTTCTCCTTCCCACCGAACTCTCTCCCTCTTTCTCTCTCTAATTTCTTTCTTTTGTTTTCTCTTTCTTAGTTTAGGAAATGAAATAAAGTGAAATGATATATTTGTTTTACTTAAAATAAAAAGTATAGATATATAACATATATCTATACAATTCACCACATGCTTGCCACCTCTCTCTCTTATCATTATAATTGTTGCTTGCAAGACTTAGCTTACTTGCAAGTTTGGTGAAAGGATAAGGTTAAAACCAAAGCTTGATACCTTGCTTGAGTTGTTCACCAACTAAAGTAGGAAATCATTACATTTCTCCCCCCTTTTCCTCCTCTCTTTACCCAGCCATATGGGCCTCCTTGGCCCAAGTTTTGTTTTCCATTTAATGCTCATTTAGCTTACTAAGTATCCAATAAGTCCTCACTCAATTGGGCTACTCAATTAAGCTTTGGGCTTGCAATCTCTCTTAGTTTGCTTACTAATTAAAATGGTCTTGGGCCTCCATCTCTAATTAATTGTGCCATTAGTATACTTGCCCTATATATCTAATATTGGGCTAGTTTAACAATTTAATTGCTCTTAAATCAAATTATCTATAAGTCCAATGCTTAAATAAACAATTGGGCTTGTTTAAATTACTTACCCTCTTTAGTCTAATAAATCTATTATCACTTGCACTAATGCTCATCATTATTGATATTTACATATTCTTATCAATCAATAATGTTATTTCACTTACATAATCCAATTAGACTTGATTTACTTAGGTTATAAAATTAATTATTTGAGATGTATAAAATAAATCTCTTAGGTTATTTAATTACCCTACCTAATATATATTAGGTTATATAACTTTATTCTTAATTCTCTTTATATACAAAATAAATGTATACACATTATATAATGTATATTTATTTAATCACATATATAATTCTCACAAGTCATCATATATTCTATTAGTTTTTAACTTAATAGCCATAATTGGCTTAATAAGTTATAAACACTCACATAATCACTATATATAATCCAATAGGTTGAGACATATTTCATAAATCTCTAAGATTAGATCACTAGTATTTAGTTAAAATACTAGGACAATTAAATAAAGATAACCCTTAAGGTTATTTAATTCAAATACCTAATTTATATATTAGGTCACCAAACTTTAAAGGTATCGTAGTACCTTATCCTTAATAGTCCTTCAAGTACATATAAATTTATTTCTAGGGTTTAAAAATTTTGTAACCCATATTTTCTCTATTCTCATTCAAATAGTAAACCATATAGGTTCTTCTTTAAAAATTTTAAATTATTCCTCAAATTCCCATCTAGGTTTTATTCTTTAACCTTTATTTTAATCATTTAAAATCTTATAGATTTTCGGGTTGTCATAATAAATACCCATTGCCCAGGATCGATGATCTCTTTGATCAGTTGAAAGGGGCGAAATACTTTTCTAAGATAGATTTGCGGACGGAGTATCACCAGCTAAAGGTTAGAGAAGAAGATGTACCTAAGACATCATTCAGGACTTGTTATGGTCATTACAAGCTATTGGTAATGTCATTTGGGTAAACAAATGCGCCAGCCGCATTCATGGATATGATGAACAGAGTGTTCAAAAATATTTAGACAAGTTCATTGTGGTGTTCATTGATGATATTCTAGTCTATTCAAAGACGCCAGAAGATCACGCTGAACATTTAAGGTTAGTGTTGGAAGCATTACGAAAGGAAAAGTTATATGCAAAATTCACTAAGTGTGAATTTTGGTTGGAGAGAGTGCAGTTTTTGGGGCACGTTATTGACAAGGACAAGATTTCAGTGGATCTAGCGAAGGTGGAAGCAGTTATTAATTGGGAACAACAGAAAACACCGACTGAGGTGCGGAGTCTCCTAGGGTTAGCGGGATACTATCGAAGGTTCTTCCAGGACTTCTCTAAGATAGCTACTCCGTTGACAAATTTGACAAGGAAGACCGTAAAGTACGTGTGGACAGAGAAGTGTGAAGACAACTTTAAAGAGCTGAAGAAGAAGGTAAGTCAAGCATCTGTATTGTCTTTACCAGATGATACAGGGAATTTTGTAGTTTATAGTGATGCTTTGCATAGAGGACTAGGTTGCGTGCTCATGCAGCATGACAAGGTCATTGCGTATGTATCTTGGAAATTGAAGGAGTATGAGAAGGGTTACCCTACTCATGACCTGGAACTTGCAGCGGTGGTTTTTGCCTTAAAAATTTGGAGGCATTACCTATACGGGGAGAAATGTGAGATATACACAGATCATAAAAGTCTGAAGTATATCTTCACACAGAAGGAGTTGAATATGAGGCAGCAAAGATGGTTAAAATTGATAAAGGATTACGATTGTGAAATCTTGTATCACCCAGGGAAGGCGAACGTGGTGGCCGACGCCTTAAGTAGAAAGGGTAGGGAGAAGCTGTTAATGTTAACGACTCAGAATGAGTTAGTAACAGCGATGGTAAGGATGGAAATAGAAGTAAGATTACCCAGTGAAGAGGGGGATAAATTTTTTGCAATGGAGATTCAACCTACGTATGGGGAAAAAGTGAAGGAAGTGCAACTCAGAAATGATGAGTGTGAACAGATAAAGAAGAAGATTACAGACGGTACAGAAGATAAGTATAGTCTTGATAACTAAGGATTGTTAAGATATCAATGAAGAATTTGGGTTCCATGTGATATGGACTTGAAGGAAGAGATTGTAGACAGTCAATCGGACCATCAATCAAACTCCGACAGTCAATCGGACCATCAATCAAACTCCGACAGTCAATCGAACCATCAATCAAGCTCCGACAGTCAATCAGACCATCAATCAAGCTCCGACAGTCAATCGAACCATCAATCAAGTTCCGACAGTTAATCGGGTCATCAAGCTCAACCTCGGTCTCAACCCGGGAAGTTAATTTAACCCCGGTCGTAACCCAGGAGGTATCAATCAACCCCGGTCTCAACCCGGGAGGTATTAATCAACCCCGGTCTCAACCCGGGAAGTCAAGATCATCCCCGGTCTCAACCCAAGAGGTACCAATCAACCGAGGACATGTCAACCCATCTCTGGTCTCAATCCGGGAAAGCCAGTTCATCCCCAGTAGCAACCTGGGAAGTTAAACTCAACCCTGGTCTCAACCCGGGACGTGCAGGTAATCCCTGGTCTCAACCCGGGACGTCAGGTCAACTTCAGACATCAACCTGAAGCATCACAACAACTCTAGAGCAAAACCTGGAATGACCCCGTCAGCCTCAGAGACAACCTTGAGGTCTGAAGATCCAAATCTTGGAATCAACTCCCGAAAGTCAACTAGCGACCATGCCGACACTACAGGCAGCCCCGAGAGGGGTATAACGGTTATTTCATCAACTCTTAACCGTTTTGGTCAAACTCAAGCCAAATTGATGCCGCCAAAGTCAGAATGATCCCTAACGACGATCCCGAGTGGCAACTACGCATGACAGCTCAACAGACAAACTGCAGGGAATTGAAGACCTAGTTATGAACCCGTATTCCTAGACCCAAAAAATGTTTTTTCCCATGTCATTGCAACACTCTCGACGAGAGCTTTTTGGAAAGGTATTGCACACCTCAAACGGACGCTCTGATCAAAAGTTAGAAAGTTTTCGACCGGACATCGCATTGCTCGGAGTGCACGTACTTCGAGACGACCAATTCGGGCATGTGGGCCCCACCTAAGGGAGCCGCAGCACTACCTGTGGCTACCGTAGGTAGAGTGGAGGCTCCTTGGCCTATAAATAAATGTGCCCCCTGCTCATTTAAAAAAAAGCCGAAACGCAGCGAAGCTCTGGCAGTTTGATTTTACGACTTTTACACCTCTTCCAAACCCAAATATTTTCACTCCAACACGTAGATATACCCATATACTACCACATATCAAAAAACCAACGGTATATTTGGACGTTTAAAGCCTACAATTTGGCAAAAAGCTCGTATTGCAGTCTATTGTAAGTATTTTTACGATCAGGAAGTTGCTATTTCTACTTTGCACTGGTTTACACTTGCACACAAAGTTTCATCTTCTAAATATGCCCAGAACTTAGTTCCGTGGCCGTTTTCATCAATAATTGATACATTTTTGTACATAAACTCCGTTTTCAACATTTTTACAACTCGGATTGACTATCCGTCAGCTCCAGCAGCTTCAATGCACTAGCACACACATTCTGGCAACTTGGCCGGACTGGGTGATCTTCCCAGTCCGGTTTTGGCGCTCTTTTGTATATATTTAACTGTAAATGTACTAACATTTCAATTCTGTCAAGCCCGAATGTCAAATTCGAGGTAGTTTACCGCTTATATATATATTTACGCATATATAAGCGACATTCACCATCACTGGTACTCATATCAGTCCTGGTTGACTATATTTCTGTTTATATATATATATATATATATATATATATATATATATATATATATATATATATATTTTCAGTCGGCCTGGACTATTTCGTGGCCATTTTACTGTTTTTGTACACTTCCTCAAACTGGGTGCTCTACCCAGTCACTAGTGACTACTTTTCTGTCAATTTCAATTCCAATGCGGGCACAGGCGTGAAAACACAACGCCCTTTTTACTGTTTATATATATATATATATATATATATATTTTATTTCTGTTACAGCCTGGATTATTTCGTGGCTATTTACAGTTTATATATATATATATTTCAATTCTAGTCCGGGCTTGCGAGTGAAAACTCATCGCCCTTTTACAGCTTTTATACATATATAACTATATATATTGCTTTATTCAATTTATTCAACTGCTGCATTTAACATTCATTTATATATGAATTTGCATTGACATACCTGCTGGCGGACTAGATTTATCTGAATCTCACCAATTCTAACTTTCAACGGTTCGAATCCCGATAGAACCTGGAAGGTATAATGGCTGAGAGTTCTTTAAATCTAGTTATTTTTATAGTTTTAGCTTCAAAAGCAACCTCGCATCCCTTAGATCGCTATCTAGTGGGAACGAGACACTTTGGCCACGCGCAGCCAGGATTTACTGATGAATCCTTGGTTCCATTGCGACGTGATGATACATACATTTATTTCTGTACATATTTGAACTGTGCAGATTTTCTAGACAAACTCTGATTTACAGATGTACCCTGCCAGTTTTTCTGTAAAATGTACATGCACAGACCTTAAAACGGTTAGCCAGATTTAAGGTCTCAATATAGTAAAAATATAAATTGTCGTGTCAGCGTCCCTCTGATGGTTTTCATACCCATGAGGAGACCGACACTTTATATTTCTGTGGTCGAGGATGCTTCGCAGCCCGACAAATCACCACTTGCATGCAGTCTTAAGGCTATAAAGATAAAATTAAAAGTGGCGATGTGCTTCAATTCCTATGTCAACGTAAGGGTTTGATAAAACCAGCTTTCAAAACATCATTGTCAAATCAATTCAAAAGCTTTTGCAAATCAAATCAAATGCTTTTTACAAATCAAATAAAAAACTGATTTTCAAAATCAAATCAAACCCTTCATATATAGGCTCAACTAAGCCTGTCAAAGTTTTCAATCAATCAACAGGCCCAATTTTCAAACAGCATTTAGTCACACATTCCAGTTTAAGGGAAATATTGAAAAGATTGCGGTACCGTATTTATACGGGAGTCGTGTGGTGCCTAACTCCTTCCCCACACTTAACCAAGCCCCCGAACTCAAAACTCCGATTTCAAAGATCAAGTTTTGACAGTGTCCAGCAATTGGGCCTATTTTCAAATCAAATTCGGTTGAGTTGGTACAATCATTTTCAAAACTACAACCTGGCGACTCTATTTAAATCAAATCGTCGACATATACGCATGTTGGCCTCTTTCCTAAAAAGCACTTCAAAACCTTTTTTGCAATAAAAAGAATAAGGGTAGAGATAACTTAGGAAGATCGATTTGAGAAAAACCGGGTTATAAACCGACCCGCGATATTTCTTAAATTTTCCAACATCGACAGGTGGCGACTCTGCTGGGGACAGTAGAGGGTTTAGGCCGCTTTCAATCTTTTCAAACATTTCCCTTTCAAAACTATTGAATGCGTGAAATCCTGCGTCTCCACAGTCAATGGATGAGTGAATGTTGCGTCTTTCATTGAATGTATGAATGCTATGCCTTTACATTGAATGAATGAGAATGAATGCTTTAGTGCTTCACACCCATATTAGTGTTTCGCACGAACTGTCATTGCATGCATAAGTGGTGAGACCGATGTATGTGAATGTATGCTGTGAGTCCCTCCACCAGGAGGTTAACCCGGTCGGTGATAAGTAAGAACTCTGGGGGCAACTAAGTCTCCGGGGTTGCCTCCTGAAAATGCAGCACCCAGATTCGCTCCAGTTGAACGATCGGAGTAACTTCCCTTCTAGTAGATTGCGATGATATGGGAACCTTCATGCCGAAATAAAAGCCGCGAGAGTAACCTAGGATAGGTCAGCTTCTGATCAACTGAATCCGACGGGATGCTTCTTCATGCCTTCCTCTTTCAATTCCATGTCAAGTCTCCAATTACTGAGAAGCACATTGTAAATGACAATAATGAAAGATTTACTTTCCTGTCAAATATCCTGTCATCCTGCCATCAA
Organism: Panax stipuleanatus; assembly: GCA_020205555.1. NCBI lineage: Eukaryota > Viridiplantae > Streptophyta > Magnoliopsida > Apiales > Araliaceae > Panax > Panax stipuleanatus. Next base: position 3,181,494 of record CM035116.1, read on the forward strand.
AATAACTAACCTCGATTTTGTAGGATAAACTTAAAAAACACACATCATAAATGCATCCAGTCATTACCTATCACAAGGAACTGACACTCCTACATTTTGGTGTATGTAGGGAAAAATTGGTCCTATCACCAGATCAAAGGCCAGAAAAGTACCCAGTCCATCTACGGACATGACTTCAAGTGCTTCACCAGAATCCACCCCTGTGTTTAGGGAAGAGTTCGAAGGATTAAAAAATTAGATAACCGAGCTAATCGTTTTCCTTCGAGAGCAAAGCAAGGCCTTTAAAGAGAAACAATCTCAAACTCATCCAGAACCAGGAGCATCTGGTAGTGGTGCTGGCGGTCAAGATATAGAAAAGGCTGAAACTTAGATCCCTGGACCCCAAAACCAGGATACAATCAACAAAAATCTAGAAATCACCATCCTAAGAAAAGAACAGGAAGCTGGTGACATTCTCAAGAAAATGCAATAAAATGGAAGAAACCCTCTGGTCCATCAAAGGAACTGGGGCATTTGGCAGTGTCAACTACTCAGATCTATACATATTCCCCGGGGCTCGTTATCCTGAGAAATTCAGAACCCCCGAGTTCGAGAAATATGATGGGTTGGGAGACCCGTACACACACCTAAAAGTTTTCATCGGAGAACTCGGATCCTATGTTGAGGATGAGAAATTTTGAATGCAGCTATTTTAGAAGAGTTTAACTGGAGAAGCCAGAGCCTGGTATGCCCGTCTGGACAACTCCAAAATCCACAGTTGGGAAGAATTAGCTCATGCCTTCCTCAACCAGTACAATTTCCAATCTCAGCTAGCTCCAGATCGGTATCAAATTACCAAAATCAAGAAGAATAACACTGAATCATTCAGAGAATATGCCCAGCGATGGAGACGGGTCGCTGCACAAGTCACCCCTGCCATGACAGAATCTGAAATAGTCATGACTTTCATCGATATTCAAGAAGCTCCTTATTATGAAAGGGTCCTGGCAGGCATAGGAAAACCTTTCTCTGAAATGATCAAACACGGCGAAATGGCCGAAATGGGACTCAAGTCCGAAAAAATAAAAGACCTAATAGCACTCGAAGCTGTTGCTGAGCATATCTAATCCGGAAATTATGGGAGTAATCCCCGAAGGGTCCATAAAAAGAAAGATGAAGAAGTTTCCTTGGTGTTACAAGGACAAAATTCAAGCGGTAATTCAAACAATACACCCATTCAAAGGAGGAACTATACCCCTTTCCAGGCTACAACACAGCCTTCAAATCCTTCATTCCAGAAAATCATGGAGGTTAGACGCAGAAGGACTTTCACCCCATTAGGGGATTCACTCGAGAACGTCTTCAAACTTCTGACAGCTCAGAAAAAGATTGGCCAACCCCTTCCGCCAACTAACACTAATGCAAGGAACTTCGACCCTAGCAAGAAATGTGCTTATCATTCCGGATCATCGGGACATGACACCCAAGATTGTTGGTCCCTCAAGCACAAAATCCAAGATTTGATTGATAATGGAGAAATTATGGTCACAAAGCCCGACCAACCCCATGTCCAAGATAACCCTCTCCCACAACACAAGGAGGAGAGTGTCAACATGATCAACACTTCAAGTGGAGAAGGATCCAAATACCTCCGCTATGTTGAAGAATCCACTCAATCCAACAACATCAGCCCAATGAGTTGGGAAGCTTTTAAAAAATAATTCCTGATGGAGCAAGAAATAAAGTTTATCAAGGAACAAGTCGAGCAGTTGGCTGAACTGGTCGTCTACCAACATCAACTCACCAGAAAGATGTTGAAGCAAATCCATCAATCTATTGGCATTCTCTCTCCTCCAGCGGAAGTTAATTCTAATCAAAATCATAGTCGGACTTGTGAGCTTACATCCTAGATTGACAAGGGGATCGAAGAAGCAAGTGTCCAAGCAGATAGGAAATTCCTATTTCAAAGGAATTTCACCAATTTGAACCAGTTAATGGAAGAAATCTTGCAAATGATGATCAATGAGGGAATGGTTGAAAACTTGCTACCTCCGCTGAACCCTCAATCCAGAAAATTCAAACCTGACCAAATATGTCAGTACCATTCCAACTCTCCCGGCCATGATACAGAAGAATGCTGGGCACTTCGTAACCTAATTCAAGACCTGATTGAGAAAGGTGACCTAATCAGAGGAAATCAAATCCTCGATATGACAGATAAAGATAGCCTCTAGATCGTCGATGCATGGTATCAGGACACAGTAGCTGGCATATCTTGCGATAAAGAATCAATCATCACACCCCTGGTACTGACAAGTAAAGGGGTCCAAGACAAATAAAATCCTGTGAAGGTGGCTGCACCTCAGCCTCTAATTTTGCCCTTCAGGCCTCAGTATCCAATCCTCAGTCTGAAGAACGTCCCATGGAACTACGGGGACATTAAAAGCTCTACTTCAAATAACTTTTCCATCCTGTCAAAGGATAATCCATTGTACCTGCCTCAGCGGGTGATTAAACCAGTTACCAAAGCAAAAGAAAAGGTGGCTGAAGAAAAGATAAAAGAGTTCCTCAAAAAGATGGGACACAATAAAATCAAGATAGTGCAAAGCTTGAAAGACGCACCCAAGCAAATATCCATCCTGGATACGTGATCGGAGGAGTGCTTATTGATGGAGGATCTTCCCTCAACATTTGTTCATACGACACGTTGGAAAGAATGAAGATCAATCCAAACCAGATCAAAGCCAGTCACATGGTTATCCGGTTTTTTGATGGATCTCGTCGCCAGGCTATGGGGGAAATTGAGCTTCCTCTAGAAATTGGTCCACACACCTTCTACGTATCTTTCTAGGTGCTCAACATAGCCACCAGATACAACTTGTTGTTGGGCAGGCCATGGATCCATATGGCCGGGGATGTTCCATCCATCCTCCATCAGCAACTCAAGTACATTATCAACGGCAGCCTCATCACAGTAAATGCCAAATCGGAATACCCTACCCATATACATGGGGACATGCCAGTGATTAGCCTGGACGCCGGGGTTGAGCCTGTAAATTTTCAAGCTCTCGAGGTAAGTGATATTCAATATCTACCAATTGGGGCACCAGTCTTGAAGCCTAAAATTTCTACTGAAGTAATGACAGTGGGCCAAGAAATGGTAGCTGCAGGTTTTCAGCCTGGAGAAGGGTTAGGAAAAAACAAGCACGGCATTAAGATGCCAATTCAAATCCCAAGTCAGATGGGAAAAGCAGGACTGGGATTTTCTTCCGGGTCAAACCACTGGAATCCACACAAACATCCCAAGGCTCATGCCTCCACAATTCTACTCCCAGACCTCACGAGTACCGGATGGATGAAACCTGTGAGAAAAATCCCAATTGCAGTATCAGCCATGCTGTTTCCTCCGGTCATACCTGTTCATGAAAGGAAAGCCCTCAAGCCTGAGGTAGATAGCGAAAAGGGAAAAGAAAAGATCCTGTACGGAGGACGAGACCCATTCGCTAACATGAAAGTTATTATCAACTACGAGGGGATGAATGATGCACTCCTAGATAGTGACAATGAGGATTGTGCTCACTTTCCTCATAGCAAACAGAGGAACAATCCCCAGAAAAGCCTCGGCCATATCCTAAAGGATGTCTCATTTGTCATTCAAGACGAGACGGGCGAGCACACTTCCAACATCCTCCCTATCCATGAGGATCTAACCCTGGATAATTGGAGCAGTGTCCCTTACCTCAGTCGAAAAGGGTAAAGGGGCAGACAGTCAATCTGCCCTTAATCATGCTTTCATTTACTGCTTACTTTTGATTGCACGACTGGAGCAGTCACTTTTATCATGCTTTACAAATGCTATGTGTATTTAAGCAGTTGTATATATTAATGGAAGCATTTTTGTTTTCAGGACCCAAGCATTGGATGTGTGTGTCTTTGCTGATGAGATGCCAACCTGTCAACATAACTCCAACCATGATGCAAGATTGAGCTTCGACTTGAAGATCTTGATCAAGAGGAGGAAGATGACTATGACGTGCCAGAGGAGATCAAGGAATGGGTGTGACGCCCCCAAATTCGGGTCCCTTTATTACCTCGATTCCGGTGCAGTCACGATACTACTATCGTCAAACTATTACATCTTTTATTCATAACTTAAGGAATATAACTTCGCTTTATTACAATTTAGAATATAAATTCTTTCCATTTCCAGGATCTGTATAATGACCCCAAATTTTTATAAGTTCAAATCCCGGTCATATACCGTCCCTGTCTATACATCATACCCGATGTTACTAAAATGCGGAATAACTTAAACTTTTTCAATCCTCTTGAATAAAATCTTTTTATTGATTTCATAACTTTGAATCAATTACAATTCTCGAATCAACTATAAAATATGATTCATTCTATTTGAGTTATCGTATAACGTTTACAACTCAACTTGATATCCTCTATGTATTAACTAATACATCTTTATAGTACGACAAGTTTTAAACAATGTAAACAAATATCAAGTACAACTCTTAGAACCTAAACAGGGTTCAAACGATAATCTAAATAGTATTCTTCGTTGCGATACTATCTATCTTTATCAATCAAGAAGCACAAAATCTTTATCGTAAGTCCTTAACCTACAAAAATGGTTATTTACAAGAGTGAGCTCGACATCTCAACAATTATAATAGTTTTCATGCATCACATAGCATATAACATCATACTCAGTTCATGCATTTATAAAAAATTTATATTTACTACGCATGTTACTTCTCACATAACAAACATATCATCAAAGATCAACTTTCAATCTCATATATATCTCATATACAGTTCATATATAAGTTCACACATCACAGCATAATATAATTTAACTAACAGTTATTGAATTCATATATCAAATAGGAACTAAAAGACTTGCCTGATTCGTAGTTTAACAACTACGACTTAACTGCTTAAGAATATCTGCACTTTGTGTAATCCTACACAGTTATATTAATCATAGAGATCACACTCATCAGTTATATACATCCATATATCCTCAATATAATAATAAGTATTATATTGTTTTCCATCTTGGTTCTTAGAACCTTTGTTTCACTTTCTTATCGTATTCTTAGAATAATTATGTACGTATAAGTATATTTTAACCTTACGTACTTACTACCATTCTTCACATACACACGCCCGTCTACCACTAATCTATTTACATATAGATAGTGTAGTCCATCTTTTGAGTTAATCATTCTCATTTATCATTACTAACACATAAGACCATAACAAAGCAAATATACTCTATTAACCGTCGAAATCGGATTCAAGTATTAACATATGGTCCTACATAGCATGTATACACATTAAAGAATACTTTCATTCTCGTTTAACCTTTTCACGTGCAATCTACATGATATAGGTTCTAAGTCAACATTCCAACAATTTTAAGGCCACTCAAGGTCATGATCATCACAAAGTTTATCATGTTCGTTCTTTAAACACATAAAGTATTCATATAACTCATATTGGGCATGTTCATGAATATTCATATTTCATACATGTAACTATTACAGTTATTAGTTTGAAAACATGCTTCGTTTATGCTAAACTTGGTTTCACGATATGTAATCATGGTGTATATACATGTATGATACATGAGAGAGTCCAAGAGTGCTATTACATATGTTCATAAACATCAAAATCCAAATCTCAAGGTAACATGTTAACGTGCACGACCACAACTTATATTTTCATTAGTAAGCTCACTAATAAGGCTCGTATGTTCACATTACATTGTGAAACATATGTACGTAAGTTAACATGCTCTTCATGCATTCTTAAACCATACTAATATGTTTGTAAAATCAGAACGTTAGCATGGTATATACATGTCAAAAGTTCATTTTGTAAAACTTATATTTTTGCTACTAGTGAGGTTTGCATGTTCGTATTTCCTTATGAAGCTTATCTACGCAAGTGAACATATGAATCATGTATTTCTAGGTCATACAAACATGTCTCAAAAGTCAGAATGTATATATGGTATTTTCATGTCAATATCCACCTTCAAAACATACGTTTTAGTTAGAAAGGTTCAATAGTGGGGTTCGTATGTCCATGTCACATTATGAAGCATATACACACAAGTCAACGTGCATTCCATGCATTCTTAAACCATACTAATGTGTCTCAAAAGTCAGAATATAAACATGACTTATATACGCCAAAATTCGTTTATAAAACCTTAAGTTTATTTTCAAACTATAAGTTTTTCCTTAAAACATACGCTTTCCATTTCATGATATACATTCTAACATGGTTAAAATCATCCATGTAATACCAAGAAACATGTATTATGAGTTATCACCAACTTCCATGTATGTCCTAAGTGATACCATCAAGATAGCATGAACAGATTATAAAAAGGAAACAAAAATCTGTTTCAGGGCCCGGCGTAGCTGCGCAGGTGGCCGGCCAGAGGTTGGACTGTTCTGCTTCGGCAGAACTTTAGCCGAACTCAACATTTTCCTATCAATTTGATTCTACACCAGCCATATTACATAACTAACATGTTTACAATCTTATATAGCACTTAACAACATATCAACTTAACATCTTATCTTGCAAAAATTAAGAAGTTGACAATGAAGAATCAAGAATAGAGAGTTATACCTCTGCAATGACAAATGAACTTGCTGCTATAACAATTCTCTCCTACACTGATAACTCTCTTAATTCTTTGTATTCTCACCACTGATATATATATTCACTCCCCATTCTCCCATACTCAAAATTCTCAGCAAATTTAATATGTGAAGGAGAGAGTCTTATTTATAGAAAATTGAAAACCCAGACAATGCTATTCTACTCAATTTCAATCCATTGGTATGAGCAAAAACATGAAGGTTAAGAGAGACTTGTTGATTAGTTGTTGAACTCCACTATTTAGCCCACTCCCCTTGTGATGATTTACTATGAAGCTAGAGTTACTGAGTTTGAGAGCAATAGTAGGCTTAGCCTTTTGCTTGAACACGTGAGGGAGAAAAGTGACCATCATATTGGGACAAGGCTCGATAAAACTCAGTAATTGGGTAACATGAGTTATATACAACACTTATGTTATCATATATATACCTACCATGTATACTCAGGTATTAAATTAGAGTCACAATGTTTTTCTAATTAGGAAACAACATTATAATGTAGTAAGTTGGGGTACATATCCATATATAATCCAAGTCCATTTCACCATACCGAATTTAATCGGGTATTATTACATAATCTCATCTCTATTATTTCAATTATATTAAACTACTGAAGTAATCACTAAGTAACAATTGTTTATTCATGAGGTACATATATAATGTAACCACACATCACATATTGTCACCTATGTATTATTTACTTAACTCACACAATTCATTCAATCATAATATATAGTTCTTATATATTTTATAGTCACATTAATGTTACATTACACTTTATATAACATATGCATAACTACTATATGTTATACTCTTAATAATTACATCCTTTGCACATATCAATTAGTTGAGCAATTATAATCATATTAATAATCTATTCGTTTATATATCATTATACTCAATGACAGTTAATTAATTAATAAAATATTAATTAATTCATCCATCATCAATCAATGTAATTAGTAATCTTTATAACAATTAATTAACATTTATATGATTAATTATCACAATAAATAAATATAAATCTTATTATATTTATAACCAATATACTTATTATCATGCTATCACTCGCAATAATAATAATTCAACATACCATTATAATAAAATTAACGATTAATATAAATTAATTGTTTAATTAATAATTCCTCCATTCTTGAATTAATTAATTCATCATCAAATCTATTATCGTGCCACACAAGGCATTTCTTACAAGCTCAAACTTAAGCTTATTATTATTTCCACCACATTACTTATTTACCACATGTTCAATTTACTTAGAACTATTAAATCACAATGTTCACATATATAAATATATCGTGAATGAAAATATTCAAATATTCTATATAACCTTTACGGTAATTTAATAACTCAAGCTATTAAAATGCTAAACTACCTCAATTAATTATACTTATAATAAGTATAACCTTTACGCTTATAATATATACACTATTAATTATTTAACTAATAATATCCACGATAAAATAATAACTTAAGCCATTTAATACATTAAATTAACTCAGTTTTTTTATTAATTAACTCTCTAAGAAATACATTACTATTATAACAATTATGTATTCCACTATAACATAAAATATTATGTCTCCTCCAATTAAAGGCATTCATTATTTAGAAAATAATTTACTTATTGTCTCAAGATATTATTCTTAATATAATATCAAATAATTATACGTACGATACATGTACATCTATTATACATAGAAAATAGATAATAAGTTTATTTTTTATTATAATAAATTGTCTTCATCAATTTATTTATATATAGCAAATATATTTTAATATATTTACCATATTAATTAATCATACCTATTACCTCATACAAAAAAAAACATATAAGGTAATATTATAACATTCCCCCCTTTGATTAAAATAATTCAATTTTTAGAAATTATTTTAATATCCTTTATAAAAAAATATATAGTAATTATTTCTCTTACTTTTCTATAAATTGTCCCCAAAATAATTTCTTCAAATATTAATTATTCATTTAAAGATATAATGATTTTCATCTCCCTTTAATAACGTATATATATTTATTAACGTTATTCGTACATTAGACTTTCTCACATATTACTATTCTAAGTAATATATATAAAAGTACCAACTATAATTACATATTCAACACACATATTAATTCACTCCTTTACTTAAGTAAATTAAACCCTGTACTATATCACCATAGTTAATTAAGGTTCAATATTCACATTATATTATTCCATAATATAACTCTCAACTTAAATTAACTAATATTTATTCCTATTAGTTAATTCCTTAACTAACTCATGCTTCACTATCCAAACATATTCACGGATAGCTTAAGTGCTATTAATAACCTATATTATAAACATACTAGTTATTAATACACATACACAAGAATATGGTGATTATACATTAAGGATATTTAATGTCACCAACTTACTATGATAAAATAATTCTATAAATTATTTAATATCGATAGGAATTTATCCACTTTTTTTATCTCCATTGAATCGTCTCTACGCTAAATAACAAATATATATTAATAGTATATTTATAAATCACAAAAACACATATTACATAATCCATATTACCCTATGTAATATAATACCACATACCTCATATCACATATATATATATATTCTTATTCGAACCCATCTCATAGTTTAAGAATTTTATTTATTTAATCCTTATTTAATAATTTCTAAAAATTCGGGTTCTTACAATGGGTCCAAGACAAACCCAAACCAAACCTTGAACAAACCTCCACCATCAACATAGGAACCTCCGAAACCATCAAAGAAATCTAAATAGGTTTAGACCTCACCTCAGAACAAAAAGCCGACTTGATTGAACTCCTAACACAGTACCAGGATGTATTTGTATGGTCGCATGAAGACATGATCGGTCTCTCCACAGACATTGTCATCCATCGGATGCCCATCAAAGAAGGGTTCAAACCAGTCAAACAAAAGCTTAGACGATTGAAACCTGAGTGGAGTCTCAAAGTCAAAGAAGAAATCATTAAGTAATTCAAAGCCGGGATCATCATGGTATCAACATATCCTGAATGGCTATCAAACATAGTCCCCGTGCCTAAACCCGGAGGGAAGGTACGAGTCTGCGTGGATTACCGGGATCTAAACAAAGCCTGCCTCAAGGACAATTCCACATCTTGATTGACAATACTGCACAGTACGATATGTATTCCTTCGTAGACTGCTTTGCTGGTTACCATCAAATCATGGTTGATGAAGAAGACCAGGAGAAAATAACTTTTATCACTCCCTGGGGAACTTTTTGCTACCGACGACTATCCTTCGGCCTCATCAATGCCGGAGCAACGTATTAGCGAGCCATGATGGCCCTCTTTCATGATATGATGCACAAAGAAATAGAAGTCTATGTTGACGACATCATCATCAAATCCCGGAGGGAGAATGATCACATAGACTGTCTCAGGAAGCTGTTCAACAGGTTGCGCAAGTACAACCTCAAGCTAAATCCCGCCAAATGCGCTTTTGGCATCAAGGCAGGCAAACTGCTAGGATTCCTGGTGAGCAATCGGGGCATTGAGTTAGACCCTGCCAAGATCAAAGCCATTTCTAAAATGCCCGTACCTCATACAAAGAAGGAGATACGAGGATTCCTAGGAAGGATTAACTTCATAAGTCGGTTCATGTCCCAGCTCACAGCAACCTGTGAGCCCATCTTCAAGCTGTTAAGGAAGAATTTGTGACACCCCCAAATTCGGTATCTTAATTTTCACAGGATTTGGTGTTCACTGTTCCAATATCATACAACTATCTACCCATAAATAATGAAATTCATTTATTAGATAAATAAATCATCATCTTACATCATCTGAAATAATAATACATCATAAATCACAGGTTAAACTTAACCTTAAATCTCTGTTGCGAAAACGTAAATAAATAAGTCTTAAGTCATCACACATAAATCTTGAACTTTAACATTCTTAACATCAACATAAGTCTTCAACACTTGTTAGCTTTTCCTTTACCCTTGCTACTAGAAGGTACATCACTTCGTTCATTATTAGCTGCAATGTTATTATGCAAGAGTGAGCACGAATGCCCGCAAGTATAAAAATAGGACAATAATAACATGCGAGTGAAAGAAATCTGATTAACAGATAGCTCAACTTTTGAATCAGGAATATTAATCAAGAATCAAATTAATTCTCAACTTTTGAATCAAGAATATTAATCGTGAATCAAATTAATTCTCAACTTTTGAATCAAGAATATTAATCGTGAATCAAATTACTTCTGAGGGTCATTAAGACCTTGAACCGAGTCTTAGGTTGTCAAGTATATTAACCTTTCAAACCTTTAACAGTCATAAAACTATAGACTTTACTTCTCGTACTTAGGGAGATCAGCCCTTTGTACTGATACTATGCACATTATCTTAACGCTTAAAGCATCTTCATTAATCCCCTATATTAGGGTTGTTCATCTCAGTTTGACATCAGAATCCGCACCAAATAAAGTTGGTTTGGATAACTCAATAAATGATATTCAAATTGAATATTAACTTCTCAAGGTATACAGTCGAATAAGTATTGTACACTTAAATGATACTTTTAAAAGAATCATGGCATCTCATGTGAAATTCTAAACTTGGATATTCAAGAGTAAGAATTTGCTCAATAATAGTAATTAAGCATAGCAATTGCTTAATTTAAAGAGTTTAGTTTAGGAAACCTGCCCAACAATAATAATAAGTTAGGGATAGAAAACTTGCCTCGTGCGCAAGCTACAGTTATTACTCACTTCTTTAATTACTCTTACCTATCACACATTTACAATATCAATTAATCACAGGTTCGATATGATTATTAATTTACAATTAGTGTTCTTTGAACTCATTATTAGGTTTTTCAAATAATGGTTCACGTTGATTAATTAACTTGTTAATTAATCACATAACTTAAGTTATTAGCTTGTATTAACAACTTATTACATACATAACATGTCTTCATGTTTATTAGACTTAAAATAATGTCTTCATATTTATATCACATTATTTAAAGTTTATAAATAATAATTTAAGTCACATAATTAATTCATTAATTAATCACGTAACATAATTTATTAAACTCATATCAACATCCTATCATATTTACAACATGTTTTCATGTTCATTAGATTAAAAATATTTTTCTCAAATTTCAACACTTACCAAATTTTTTGAAAATTTCAGAAGGGCGCGGCCGCGCGCCATTTAGCTTTGTACCCGGCCCGGCCGCGCGGCTACATGTTCCCAGAATTTCTAGTTCGCGAAGAACACAGAAATTCGGCCACTTTCTTAAATTTTACACCAATACACTGATTTATAATATTACCTATGAAGTATAAACTTCACAGGAACATTATATATCACTTATAACATGTTCTTAACATTCCAAGTCATGTAATTACACAATCAAAACATTAATTTTCACTGTTCTTCAAAACTTTCAAGAGTTTAATGAAAAACATAAAAATTCTCCTTACGGATTCGTTACTACACCGAATCCATTCATTTCAATTCCATTTTCTTTGTTTTAACATATACAATCATATTCATGTATCAATTTAAATATAAACATATGATTCAATCATTAATTTAACCCACAAACTTTTTTTTTCTTCTCTTCTTCTTTTTTTTTTCCTCTCTAACTTCACAAACTTTCTCTGACTTTCTAACCCAAATAATAATAACAAATATCGATATGATATGGGTATTATACGTATAAATTATATCCGTTGCAAATTAACTCCTATTAAGGCCTCGTTTGGCTTTCTTATTTTCTTCCTTTCCCTTTATTTTAATAAACTCTTATAATATAGTTAATAGTCACACTACTAATTAACTAATTAATTTTATTTAAATCAATTAAATAAAATAATAATAACTTTACATTAATTCACATTGTCACATAATTAATATTTTTATTTATTAATTATGTCAATTCATTAATTCTTTAATTAACTACTAAATTAATTAAAGTACATTATGCTTATTTAATTAATTCATTTAATCCAATAAACTCAATTAAATATATACTTTGAACTATTAAATTACTACACATTAATTTAATTAATGTCACACATATAATTAAATTAATCTATCACAAATTCATGAATTAATTATTTAACTCAATAATTAAATTATTAAAAATATTTATTTATTTCAATAAATATTCAAATATCTTTACAAAATTCTCGTTCGTCACAGAATTCCTCCATCAAATGGAATGAGGATTGTCAACAAGCCTTCCTTGCTATCAAAAAGCAGCTTGTCGAAGCACCTGTTTTGGTACCTCCTAGGGAAGGAGTCCCCTTATTCATGTACCTGTCCGTCAATGCCAATGCAATGGGCTGTATGCTAGGACAGAAGGATGATAGTAGCAAAGAAAGAGCTATCTGCTACATCAGGAAAAGATTCAGCAGCGGGGAACAAAAATACACCCTGATCGAGAAGACATGTTGTGCATTAGCATGGGCCGCCATGAGGTTGCAACACTACTTGCATGGGCATACGACGTATCTCATATCCCGCATGGATCCACTTAAATACGTCTTCAACAAACCAATGTTAAATTGCTGACTGTCCAAATGGCAGTTGATTCTACAGCAGTTCGACATTGTCTACGTAACTTAAAAGTCTATCAAAGGCCAAGGCATTGCAGATCAATTAGCAGAAGCACCTTCAGGAGGGTTCGAGCCCCTGGAGACATATTTCCCAGATGATGGGATTATGACAATTCAACCATGGAAAATGTATTTCGACGGAGCGGTAAACATGGAAGGTTCCGGAGCTGGGGCAGTCCTTATCTCTGGTACAGGTGATCAATATCCTGTGGCTACCAAACTTCAATTTGGCAACACCAGTAACACGGCTGAGTACGAAGGCTGTATAATGGGGTTGAAACTAGCCCAATCCATGGGTATCAAACACTTATTGGTCTTTGGAGATTCCGAGTTGGTCATCAGACAAACCACCGACAAGTATCTCACAAAAGAACTGCATCTGCTGCCCTATCATCGATAAGTCCTCAAAATGTCCCAGGAGTTCGAAGCAATAACCTTCGTCCACATTCCTCGGGGTCGAAATGACTTTGTCGATGCACTGGCAACGTTGGCTTCATTAATCTGCATATCCAACAGGAGCGGGTTTCCCAACATCCAGTTCACAAATCAAATAGCCCCAACGTACGAGAATTACATTGGAGAAGTATCAGACCAAATACCTCCTCTCAAGCAACCTTGGTTTTAAGACAACAAGGAATATCTCCGTGATGGATCCACACCCGCTGGTGCAAACCAATCAGAGCGGAAACGGATTCTCAGAATGTCCATGAAATTCTATTTGAGCAGAGATGCATTCTACAAAAGGGATGCTGGAATAGACCTGTTAAGATGCCTCGACAAGAAGCAAGCCCAAAGACTAATGGATGAAATCCATGGCGGAATCTGTGGTCCACACATGAGCGGCCATCTGCTGGCCAAGAAGATAATCAGAACAGGACATTACTGGATCTCGTTCAAAGCTGATTGCGATGATCATGTCAAGAGATGCTTTTAATGCCAAATACATGGAAATGCCATCCATGCTCCTCCAAATGAGTTGCACAACATGAGTGCACCATGGCCTTTTTCTATGTGGGGAATGGACATGATAGGTCCAGTTGAACCCAAAGCCAGCAACGGTCATCGGTTCATCTTCACCAAGATCGACTACTTCACCAAATGGATTGAAGCAGCCTCTTTTCCTAAAGTCATAAAAGAGGTCATCATCAGTTTCATCAGAAATAATGTCGTCTGTCGATATGGACAACCGGAGGTGATCGTATAAGACAACGCCAAAAACCTAAACAATCAAATGATGATAGAATTGTGCGACAAGTTCCACATCAAGCATCTCAACTCCATCATCTATCGGCCCAAGATGAACGTTGCTGTCGAAGCGACCAACAAACACATCAAGAAGATCATGCAAAAAATGTCCGCCAATCACAAAGATTGGCTTGACCTGCTACCTCTCACCCTGTTAGCCTACAGGACGTCAATGCGCACCTCTACTGGGGCTACCCCCTATTCCCTGGTCTATGGCATGGAAGCAGTCCTCCCCATAAAAGTAGAGATGGAGTCTTTACGAGTGTTAATAGATGCTCAGATGGACGAAGATCAATGGTTGCAAGACCGATATCATCAACTGTCCCTGATAGACAAAAAAAGGGCCACAACCATTTTCTACGGACGGTTATACCAGCAAAGGATTGCCAAGTCCTACAACAAGAAAGTTCGAATTCGGTAATTCAAAGAAAACGATTTGGTGCTAAAGAAAATCTTAGCCAATCAGGATGAAGATAAAGGAAAATTTACCCCAAACTGGGAAGGCCCTTTCATTGTCAAGGAAGTGCTGGCAGGGGGACCCATCAGGCTACAAGAAATGAACGAGAATGAATTTCCCCAACTTATCAATTCAGACACCGTGAAAAAGTACTACGTCTGAAGCACATGCATACCCGCATCTGGGTCCTACAAATCGGATCAGGTTTGGTTTTTCACTAGAGAAGCCTGAACTACGAATGACCTGATCTCCCTCAGCCAGGGAGTACGTAGGCAACCATCTATGGTGCGGTTAAATCAAGAAAAAAATCCAAAGAACTTGCAAATTCCTGCATCAAATTCCAAAGCTCATCGAACCAAATTCAAACCCTAGATAAACTCTTTGCAAACCTCTTCAACCTAAACTACGAATGACCTGATCTCCCTCAACCCGGGAGTACGTAGGCAGCCCTCTACGGCGCGATTTGACCTTTAAGAAAAAATAAAAAAATGGAAGACCAGTTCCAAGATACCGAAGATAAATAAAAGCTAAATGCTGTCAAGCTGTCTGGTTACCTGACCCATTTGAGGAACTCCCTTGACACCTCAACTGTCAGTCTATCAAGGAGAAGCTCAAAATGCATCAACAACTGCGAGTCATAATGGAAGTGGTAATCACTCGGCGATGACAATACATATCTAAGCAGGGAAGTATCTCAAAAATATATTTCTCTGATATATAAACTGTTTTATATACATAGTGCCCTGTACATAACAAAAATGGCTGATCTAGTCTGTGCAAGAAAAATAAAGCTAGTCTATGAACCCAAGGACAAGCGGGTCAGCAATGCCATCATGGCATCTCTATCTGAAGATGGAGGAGCATATATAAGAGTAGTCCACTCAGCCTCCATACGGCTCAGAACATCCACAGTCATCTGTAAGGTGGCACTATGGTCATCAATGTAAGCACTTATCTCGGTAACCAAACCATGGGTGTAAGATCGGAGAGCAGTACTATCAGCAATGTGGAAATCATGGAAAGCTATAGCCTCATCGCTCTCTGCAAAAGTTGCATCCCGAGAAATCAAAGTCTCCTCAATCTCAACATATGCTGCATCTCTGGCTAAGCGAACCTCGTCTCGCTCCATAATGGCAGTATCTAAAGCAGAGCGAAGCTCCTCCCACTCAATCAAGCTAGTATCCAAAGCGGTCCTGAGACCATCCCTCTCAGAAAAAGCTAAATCTCTGCCAGATACGGTAGCCAACATCTGCGCTCTAGCTGAGTCTCTCTCAAAGGTCATCGTTAATAGAGAATTTGACAAAGCTGGATCTGTCCCTGTGGGAATAACCGGGGGATCACTAATCAAAGCTACTGCCAAATCTGCGAACAGCTCATCCTCAGTAGGAGAATCAGGATCCTCCATGGGCTCCTCCTTGTCAGAATCCGCAAGCGAGGTAAATGAAGCTCTGCTACTGCAACTGCGGTCTCTGCCTCTAACCATGCAGAATACTCCAGAGAACGACCCGGATGTCTACTGGAGAACTCAGCCCTCTCCCTGTGAGTCCAACACTCATAGACTCTAATCAAGTCGGCCGGTGGCATCGATGAAGCCGACATCCTCTGATCAGCAGAATCCTCAAAATGGTGCATACTCTGCCACTGATCAAACTGCTCCATAACTGCCAAGGGATGATAAGTAGTCACACCTCTCAATCATGCCAAAGGCAAATAACCCATGCCAGATGCATGAGTAATGAAGCTGAACGGTCGCCATCCCTGAGCATAATAAAACTGCGAACGGATGCTCAATACCCGACAAAAATGCTAACCAGGACTCTGAGTCGAAGCAATCAGGTGGACGAAAGGAGTAAACTGAGGATATCTCGTGGCTAAAATAATAGGCATGAGGTCTAAAGGATCCAATCAGTCGTATATGTGACATCAACCACATATACAGCACGACCGAGCTACCCTTGAAAAACCCCTCTAGATGGGTACTGCAATAGGTGAGCGACCTCAGAGTCTCCACCAAGATCATAGGGATGATGGTACTACCCTGCCTAAGGGCTCTGACTACGACAACCAATCCCACATCAAGGTGATCTAAATGCAATGGCATGTAAACATACGCCACAATGCACATCAGCAACATGTCTATCTTGGCTATCTGCCAATCCTCTGCGAAAATGATAAAATCTCCAACGTGACTGTTGTAGCTATCAAGCTCACCATAGCGCTCTATCAAGAAGTCAAGGGAGATCACATGCCCTAAAACGATCTCATCCATGACTATGCTCTGCCGAAGACCGGACAGTCAAGTAAACGGTCTTCGCATATCACTGATAGCCGTCCGAGCACATGGCGACTCTAAATCCAAGCCAATAAATCTCTGGTACTCCTCCAGAGTAGGTGAACGCTCACACCGCCCAATGCAAAATACCTGTCTCTCTGGTACCCATAAGGGTAGGACGCTATCAATAAAGCCGTCTGGAACCCTAAAATCTACAAGGGCCATCGAATGCCCCAACATCTGGTCAACTGTCCTCTTAGCTGGAAAGGGCAGACTATCATACCATGATCGCAATGATGCAGCCACCTCTAACCGTGGCAAATGCACTATACGGCTAACTGCAGGCGTCGTTATCTGTAACACCGTATCACAAGACCGTCCAGAGGTCAAATCGCAACTATCTGAATGCAGACACATGATACATGCATGATGACAATGATATAAACATGAAGCAACAGATAAAGATGATAGAAATATCTATAAAAAGCTATCTACTGCATACATCATCCCTATATCCTGGTACAAAGTGAAAGGAAGAATACAGGGAAATGGGGCACCACCACCCAGCTAATACAGCGGTCTATCAAAATGATGGCACAGACCCTGAATAGCCAAAACAGTAGCTGACCAAAAATATAGCTATCACAGGAAATCAAAGACCTCAGTATCAAACCGATCGACCTGCTCCAGATCCTCTGTCTGCACAAAGCTGCTGGGATCAGGCATATCTAGGCGGTATAAGGGAGGATCTGTCCCTTTATAACTGCTACTACATGGACCGGAAGAGGGGCCTGCTCTAGAGCTAGATGGGTCAAATGAAGATGCCTCTGATGGATCTCGGCCAAGGTGCCTGATAAAGAAATGAGCCTGGTCCAACTCCCTGGTCAGATGTGCTATTTGTTCTGCATGAGTAGGCTCTCTAATACAAGCTCTCCAGTCTGTCATCATCACGGACCCCGGCACCATGTCTGCCATAAAATGGGTGGCACGAGTCTAAGCCCCAATAGTGCGAGGACTCCACCAACTATAAAAGGCTGCCTGGCTGTAGGGGCCCTCTGATAGATCAAAGCCGTCTATACCCTCCAAAGGGATGTCTGTCAAAGGCATGGACAATGGCCAGTAATGCCAAGCAGGAGGAGCAATGGGAATACGGATCTCCCCTGTGATGCTTCGAATGGCACGCTCTCTAAGATAGAGCTCCCAGCCTCCCTCCATTAACATAGGGACTCTGCGGGTTGATAAATCAAACTCCCGACCAGTGGGGAAACCTCCATAAAATCCGACGGTCAAATGCTCGAATGTGTATGGCGTCCAGGTGATCGAGCCCACCGTCAAAAGCTCCAACTGCAGATGGGCATGAGTGAATCCCTCAGCAACAGGGACCTCCGTCAAAATGGAGTGGTGCCATCTCCGTCCACGTGGATAGGTCTCCAAACCTAATGCTAAAATAGGCCGTAGGCAAGGAAGCCTCTCAAATGCCCAAAGCTATCCATGCAAATATCAAAAGTCCTCAGTGACCAAGACTGCCAAAAATAAGTGTAAAAATCAAAAAGGTACAGAACGATGTACTCACCAGTAAAAACTGATGGAATCCTAACCAAGCCTCCATTACACCCTCCGAAAGCAGGCGCATGTCCCGGAGAAAATAGGCAAAGGTATAGGAGCCCCAATCAAAGTCACTGAGGCGCTCTACATGCTGAGTGGCGCTGATCAAAGCAAAGGACACCGTCGACGAGTTGTCCGCCACAAAATAACCCTGATGCTCGACAAAAATAATTGCCTCAGAATGCAATCTCTAGCCCTTCGATCATCAGGCGGAGGCAACTGCAAAGTCTCGTCTTGGGCATTTATACTCAAGGGACCAGATCGGACTGCCCGACCCTTGAATGCCGACTAAGGGACTCTCAACAGGGACCTAATTGCGGTAGGCAAAATGTCAGACACGACAAGCACTATCTCGCCCTCAAACTCAATGCTTGTGATAAATCTCCAGTCCATAGGAGTCATCATCACCTCTCAATCAAGCAGATGAAGGGATTGAGTCTGGTGAAACCAGCGCTCAGACAAAGCCCTCATATACCCCCAAGGGCAACGGCGGGGCAGGATCGAGAAGAAGGCTGAACTCCCCAGCCATCCATGATCTCCCTATAATCCTCGTGCAGAGTCTGATAGAGGGAGTGCACACTAAACCTGTTCCCTCGAGGCTGTGTTAAGCCAGGGACCTGCATTAAAAATCAGCCCATGTCAAAAACCTATGCCTCGAGAATGGCCAGAAGATGGGAAAAGAATCCAGAGAGAAAAAAGACTTCAAGTCACCTTGTTGGCCTGAAGATATCTCGAAGGATGGTGACTCAAGTCGCCCAGCAACTCCTGTGTCTGCATAGCAATGCCCAGGACCTCCGCACGTGGAACCTGAGCTAGAATAGGAGCAACAAAAGCAGCCTCTTCGTCATCAATGTCAATGGGCTACTCGTCCTGTGCTGGACGTATCCTGCTCTCTACCAATCTGCGAGGTGTCCTAGCTAGACGAGCCTGTTGGACGGCAGAAGCCCTCCTCCGTCTAATGCCTGATTAAACCCCGATAGAGCTGCCGGATCTATCGCGATCCCTCGCATACACCAGTACTTGAAATCACCTCAGACAGGGTGTGGTAAGCCTAAAACCTGTGGCTTATTAATCAATCAATCCAGCATACATATCTAAGTCCTAAAACATGCATGGGTCCATCAAAAATACCCCATACAGTCAAAATTACATTTTTTCAAAATCCCAGAAGCTCAAAACCTACATTAGGTCAGTAAAAGACTCCCCACAGAGTCAATAAATAGCATGCTTTTCAAAACCTAAGATTTTGGAAAAATTTCGCCAGAGTCTCCTTTGTAAAATGGACTGTCCACATGCACACAGGCATGTCTAGGTGGCCATTCAGTAGCACACCTATCCAAAAATAGAAACAGTTCATATTTACTGAAAAAATCAAAAACCAGGCTCACATGGTCTCCAAAATACCATAGGCATTTTTAGTTGAAAGTCCAGGCTCCTAGGCCTCAAAAAGGATGACTAAACTGATCAAAAAGTGGAAAATTTGACTGTCTCAGAACCTAAATTTTCTTACATCCAAACGTGCATTACAGTAAGATATGCATACATATGTAGACAAAAAAAAATTCACAGGTCATATAGACATACATTTTTCATATATTACGTTTAAAAGCAACCTAGGCGGTTCACATGCTTTTAACGGTCAAAAACTGCGAAAAGAAGGATGGAAAACGTTACCTGTACCGCGCTGAACGCGTAGGAACTGACAGATTCAGAATCTGACTGCCAGAACTCCATAGATCTGAAAAAGAAGATCGAAAATCCTTTCGCTGCTCAAACGGGAAACTTGCAAAATGAAAATCCCACAACACATTAAGTACCCCAAGTGGCCGCAGCTCCACCTACGGCTGCCGCACCTCCACCTGCGACAGCCTAGGTGAGTCCCACCTGCCCCAGGCCAGGTTCGATTCGAGTCAAAACAGAGTTTAAACGGGCCACCGAATCAAATCTGAAGAGAAATCGCTACGCGATTGAGCGGTTTGTCCTAAAATCCTGCGTTCAAGCAGTGCAATCCTGTTAAAAAGGGAACATCCACAGAGACCCTTGACATTCATCCCGGAGCCATGTCCGAGGATTAACAAATCAAATAGCAAAAGAACTGCGCAAAAATTAAGCAAAACTGCCAAAAATTGCCGACCGAAGCAGTTTCAACCGTTGGCTCAACCCCAGCGAAGTTCGGGTTCTGACCGAAGCAGTTTCAAGCATTGGCTCAACCCCAGCCAAGTTCGGGTTCTGACCGAAGTAGTTCCAGCCGTTGGCTCAGCCCCAGCGAAGTTCGGGTTCCGACCGAAGCAGTTTCAGCCGTTGGCTTAGCCCCAGCGAAGTTCGGGTTCCGACCGAAGCAGTTCCAGTCGTTGGCTCAGCCCCAGTTAAGTTCGGGTTCCGATCGAAGCAGTTCCAGCCGTTGGCTCAGCCCCAGCGAAGTTCGAGTTCTGACCGAAGCAGTTTCAGCCGTTGACTTAGCCCCAGTGAAGTTCGAGTTCCAACCGAAGCAGTTCCAGCCATTGGCTCAGCCCCAGCGAAGTTCGGGTTCCGATCGAAGCAGTTACAGCCGTTGGCTCAGCCCCAGCGACGTTCAGGTTTTGACCAAAGCAGTTCCAGCCGTTGGCTCAGCCCCAGCGAAGTTCGGGTTCCGACATAAGTAGTTCCAGCCGTTGGCTCAGCCCCAGCGAAGTTGGGGTTCTAACCAAAGCTATTTCAACCGTTAGCACAACCCCAGCGAAGTTCGGGTTTTGACCGAAGTAGTGTCAGCCATTTGCTCAGCCCCAGCGAAGTTCGGGTTCCGATCGAAGCAGTTTCAGCCGTTGGCTCAACCCCAGCGAAGTTCGGGTTCTGATCGGAACAATTTCGGCCATTGGTTCCAGTCCAGCGAAGCATCGGGTACTGACCGGTGACAACTCAGCCGTTAGTTCCAGTCCAGCGAAGCATCGGGTACTGACCGGTGACAACTCAACCGTTGGTGCAACCCTAGCGAAGTTCGGGTGCCGACCGAAGTCAATTTCAACCTTCAGACTAGTCTCATGAAATGTCGGGAGACGATCTACAGTTGAAAGTCATATAATAATCCATCTTCACAAATGACAGATGATGGAATCTGTTATACACATCCTCAAAGAAGATCATTGAGGTCGTATCAATCCTGGCCACTTCTTAAAATACTTACAAAGCTATCGCAGAGGACGTCATCCCCAGCAGATCAAGACGGGAAAATCTGTGATAAATCATCTTCAACAAACTCATCAGAGTCAAACAAATTATTGTGACTGATGTCATCCACCACTGAGAATGACAAAACTGGCTCGCGATAACTTCATAATACCATCAATGGCTATACCGGATAGCGTCAACCCCAGCAAAGTGATAATACACACAGCCAAAAGTAGCCCCATTCTACTCCAAGAAGCCCATCTTCAAAATGGCTCTAGCACTCTTTATTTCCAGTGTCTACTAATATTTATCCTGTCCATTCCACCACATTACATGGACATGATAAAGAGGGGCATCTGTAGACACTTGAAATTTTCCTTGCCCCAATACCAACTCGGTAGGAGGGCAAAACCGTCAATCAATCCAAATTCGGCCACCAACGTCGGTCCTTCAACCTAAATCTGATTCCCAAATATTGGTAATTAAGCTCCGATAGTCAATCGGACCATCAATCAAACTCCGACAGTCAATCGGACCATCAATCAAGCTCTGACAGTCAATCGGACCATCAATCAAGCTCTGACAGTCAATCAGACCATCAATCAAGTTTCAACAGTCAATTGGGTCATCAAGATCAACCCCGATCTCAACCCGGGAAGTCAATTCAACTATGGTCGTAACCCGGGAGGTATCAATCAACCCCGGTCTCAACTCAAGAGGTATTAATCAACCTCGATCTCAACTTGGGAAGTCAAGATCAACCCCGGTCTCAACCCGGGAGGTACCAATCAACTGAGTATATGTCAAGCCATCTCCAGTCTCAATTCGAGAAAGTCAGTTAATCCCCGGCAGCAACCCGAGAAGTCAAACTCGACCCCGGTCTCAACCAGGGAAGTGCAGATCATCCCCGGTCTCAACCCGGGACATCAGGTCAACTTTAGACATCAACTTGAAGCATCACAACAACTCCAGAGTAAAACCTGGAATGACCCCGTCATCCTCAGAGACAACTCTGAGGTCTGAAGATCCAAATCTTGGAATCAGCTCCCGAAAGTCAACCAGCGACCATGCCGACACTACAGGCAGCCCCGGGAGGGGTACAACGGTCATTTCATCAACTCTCTACCGACTTGGTCAAACTCAATCCAAATTGATGCCGCCAAAGTCAGAATGAACCCTAACGACGATCCCAAGTGGCAACTACACAAGACAGCTCAACGGATAAACTGCGGGGAATCGAAGACCTGGTTATGAACCTGTCTTCCTGGACCCGAAAAATGTTTTTTCCCATGTCATTGCGACACTCTTGGAGAGAGCTTTCCGGAAAGGTATCGTACGCCTCAACGGACGCTCTGATCAAAAGTTAGAAAGTTTCTGATCGGACATCGCATTGCTCGGAGTGCACGTACTTTGAGACGACCAAGCCGGGCACATGGGCCTCACCTAGGGGAGCCGCAGCTCTACCTGCGACTGCCGCAGGTAGAGTGGAGGCTCCCTGGCCTATAAATAAATGTGCCCCCCCGCTCATTTAAAAAAAAGCCGAAACGCAGCGAAGCTCTGACAGTTTGATTTTCTGACTTTTACACCTCTTCCAAACCCAAATATTTTCACTCCAACACGTAGATATACCCATATACTACCACATATCAAAAAACCACCGATAGATTTGGACGTTTAAAGCCTATAATTTGGCAAAAAGCCTGTATTGCGGTCCATTGTAAGTATTTTTACGGTCAGCAAGTTACTATTACTTCTTTGCACTGCTTTACACTTTCACACAAAGTTTCATCTTCTAAATATGCCCAGAACTTAGTTCCGTGGCCGTTTTCATCAAAAATTGATATATTTTTGTACATAAACTCCGTTTTCAACATTTCTACAACTCGGATTGACCATCCGTCAGCTCCAGCAGCTTCAATGCACTAGTACACACATTCTGGAAACTTCGACGGACTGGGTTATCTTCCCAGTCCGGGTTTGGCCCTCTTTTGTATATATTTAACTGCAAATGTACTAACATTTCAATTCTGTCAAGCCCGGATGTCAAATTCGAGGTAGTTTACAGCTTATATATATATTTACGCATATATAAGCGACATTCACCATCACTGGTACTCATATCAGTCCTGGTTGACTACATTTCTGTCAATATATATATATATATATATATATATATTTATATATTTTCAGTCGGCCTGGACTATTTCATGGCCATTTTACTGCTTTTGCACACTTCCCAATACTAGGTGCTCTACCTAGTCACTGGGTGATTATTTTTCTATCAATTTCAATTCCAATGCGGGCACAAGTGTGAAAATCCATCGCCCTTTTTACTGTTTATATATATATATTAATTTTTTTTTATTTCTGTCACATCCTGGCTTATTTCGTGGCTATTTACAGTTTATATATATATATATATATATATATATATATATATTTCAATTCTAGTCCGAGCTTGCAGGTGAAAACCCATCGCCCTTTTGCAACTTTTATATATATATATATATATAACTATATATATTGCTTTATTTAATTTATTCAACTGCTGCATTTAACATTCATTTGTATATGAATTTGCATTGACATACCTGCGGGCGGACTAGATTTATCTGAATCTTGCCAATTCTAGCTTTCAACGGTTCGAACAGGTCCCGACAGAACCTGGAAGCTATAATGGTTGAGATTTCTTTAAATCTAGTTTTTTTTATAGTTTCAGCTTCAAAAGCAACCTCGCATCCCTTAGATCGCCATCTAGTGGGAACGAGATGCTTTGGCCACGCACAGCTAGGATTTACTGATGAATCCTTGGTTGCATTGCGACGTGATGATACATACATTTATTTCTGTACAAATTTGAACTGTGCAGGTTTTCTAGCCGCTCACATGTGAGCCTAAGAATCGTGGGATTCATGATCAAAACGATCAGAATCAGATTCTCATGATGGACAAACTCTGATTTACAGATGTACCCTGCCAATTTTTCTGTAAAATGTATATGCACAGACCTTAAAATGGTTAGCCAGATTTAAGGTCTCAATATAGTGAAAATTTAGATTGTCGTGTCAGCGTCCCTCTAATGGTTTTCATACCCATAAGGAGACCGACACTTTATATTTCTGTGGTCGAGGAAGCTTCGCAGCCCGACAAATCACCACTTGCATGCAGCCTTAAGGCTATAAAGATAAAATTGAAAATGGCGATGTGTTTCAATTCCTATGTCAGCGTAAGGGTTTGATAAAACTAGTTTTCAAAACATCATTGTCAAATCAATTCAAAAGCTTTTGCAAATCAAATCAAATGCTTTTTGCAAATCAAATCAAAAACTGATTTTCAAAATCAAATCAAACCCTTCGTATATAGGCTCAACGAAGCCTGTCAAAGCTTTCAATCAATCAACAGGCCCAATTTTCAAACAGCATTCACTCACGCGTTCTAGTTTTAAGGGAAATATTGAAAAGATTGTGGTATCGTGTTTACACAGGAGTCGTGGGGTGCCTAACACCTTTCCCACACTTAACCAAGCCCCCGAACTCAAAACTCCGATTTCAAAGATCAAGTTTCGACAGTGTCCAGCAATTGGGCCTATTTTCAAATCAAATTCGGTTGAGTTGGTACAACCATTTTCAAAACTACCAACTGACGACTCTGTTTAAATCAAATCGTCGACATATACACATGTTGGCCTCTTTCCTAAAAAGTCCTTCAAAACCTTTTTTGCAATAAAAAGAATAAGGGTAGAGATAACTTAGGAAGATCGATTTGAGGAAAACCGGGTTATAAACCGACCCAAGGTATTTCTTAAATTTTCCAACGTCGACAGAGTTGATGGCAGAATCTCATAACTATAGGTAATCGATTCATCCTGGTAGTACCAAGACGTATCAAGACCTTCGACAGAACTTTTGGTGGTCAAACATGAAGAAAGAGATAGCAGAGTATGTAAGTAGGTGTTTAACTTGTCAGAAAGTTAAGGCTGAACATCCAGTGGGTTACTATAGTCTTTGGAGATTTCGGAATAGAAGTGGGAGCATATCACAATGGACTTTGTGGTAGGACTTCCAACGACGCAGAAAGGATACGACGCTCTTTGGGTAATAGTGGATCATTTGACGAAATCGGCTCATTTCTTGCTGATAAGGGTCAAGTATAACTTGGACCAATTAGCTAAACTTTATGTCAAGGAGATTTTTTCAATACATGGAGTACCAGTTTAGATTGTGTCAGATAGTAACCCATGATTCACATCGAATTTTTGGAAAAGTTTGCAAGAGCGGATGGGAATGCAATTACGGTTGAGCACGGTGTATCATCCACAGACGGATGGATAAAGTGAGAGGATAATTCAAACGCTAGAAGACATGTTAAGGTCTTGCGTTATGGATTTCAAAGGAAGTTGGGACAATCATCTACCATTGGTAGGGTTTTCCTACAACAACAGTTATCACGCAAGTATAGGCATGCCGCCTTACGAAGCGTTATATGGACAAAAGTGCAGAACTCCTATGTGCTGGGATGAAGTAGGAGAACGTCGAATGTTAGGACCAAAAATGGTACAACAAACGGCGGAGGTGGTTAAGTTGATACGAACACGGCTAGTAGCAGCTCAAGACAGACAGAAAAAGTATGCAGATCCGCATCGAAAGAATAGAGAGTTCGAAGTCGGTTCGTACGCATTCCTGAAGGTATCACCTTAGAAAGGGAAGATACGCTTCGAAAAAAAGGAAAGCTAAGTCCTAGGTTTATAGGACCTTTTGAGATTTTGAGGAGGGTATGAGAGGTAGCGTATGTAATAGCATTACCTCCAGAGTTGGGACATATCCATAACATGTTTCACGTATCGGTATTGCGTCCCTATAAGCCAGATTACAAGCATATAATCGACTATAAACCTATTCAGGTTGAGAAAGACTTAACATATGAAGAAGTTTCAATTCAAATTATTGATAGGAAAGAACAAGTCTTAAGGAGCAAAGTAATACCTTCGGTGAAGGTGATATGGAGGAACCACAATGCCGAAGAAGCAACGTGGAAACTCGAAGACAAGATGAAGAAGACATATCCCCATCTATTTGACTAACTTGTATTGTAATTCTGGGGACATAATTCTTATAAAGGGGGATAATGTAACGCCCGAGAAAATCGAACTTTTATGTAAATAAATTTTATTTGATTTATTAAATAAAATTATAATATATATTTATTAAAGTAAGTAAGCTAATTAAAGGTCGTTCTATGACCTAGAAGATGTGAATGTGGTTAGGATTCTGGCTACGTGCTAGAATTAAATCATGTGAATTTTCAAGACGAAAATAAAAGTTTTTTGAGAAATTTCTGAAAATTATTATTCATCCGTTTCTGCTCTGGAATTATTCTTGAATTTTCGAGAAACGCCTAATGATAGGATTTGAAGACAAGATGGAATATCTAATAATATTTCAGTTATGGCTCGCGAAGTTTTCACGTGAGAACTTAAAACCTCAAGGGTTAGGGAAAGTAAAATCTAAGAATAAAATGGTTACATATAATAGCAATGGTTATTATACAGAATGAATATGAGTATGGTAATAGGTACTATACGAGTATGATACGAGAATTAATACGACGTATAATACGAATCTTATACGAAGTAAATGTGTCCAATTTAATTTAATTCTAATAACTAAACCTGTGGATCGAACCGATGAGTTAATGAGTGGGTTAAACCCATGGGGCAACCTATGAGGGGCCCATAGGGCACATGGGGAGACATGTGGGAGCCATGGTGGAGTCATGGTGGGCACATAGGTGAAACTTGGTGGGAAAGTAATTTAGAGGAGGTGTGAATAGTGTGGAGGTTTGCTTAATGTCCACTTTGCCCTCCATCTTGCAATCCTATATAAGAAGAGCTTGGTTGATCATCTTTGTTTACCAAGTTCACCAACATATTATATTGAGAGAAGAGAGAGCTAAGAGCAAGAGAAGTAGCAAGGAAGCTAAGTTATCATCATAACTCAAGAACAACTCAAGAATACAAAGAGGTATACACACTTAAACCCTAATCCTCATCTTTCTTCAATATATAATTGATAGAGAAGTGTTGATTGGTGGAGCATGAATTGTACGAAGTGATAAGGTTAATATTAGTGGACTATAGAACATTAATAACCAAGAACTAGTAAAACCATGATTGAATAGTTAAGAATTTAAAGAAGAAAACTTTGAAAAATATTGTTAATAAACAATTGAAACCATTAAAAATTAGATGTTTAGAATAGTTAGAATCATTGAAGAATAACCAATGGATTGATTCCATATGGTTTGGAGTTAAAATTTCGAGTAACGAAGTTATGACAAAATTTACGCGATTAGACGTTAAACGTCGAAATCGTGAATTTTCCCGGAACGATAGTCAAAAGTCGCTGTTTAATTCGAAAACCTCAGTTTTCAATGGCATAACATAGAGTTAGGTGATTAAGACTTGCAGGAGAAAGAACGAACGAATTTGGACTTAAAACAGAGAATTGAGCGTCGGACGTTCACGAACGTTTGACGAACGCATAAAAATGGACTTAACGTCGAATTTCTTGCCAACGTATTCAGAAATGAATTTCGACTGGATAAAATCGTAGAACATGAAAACTAATGGCTTTGGAATGAGTCAATTCCGAGTTGTAACAATCGCGTTACGAGCTTGGGAATCTCAAATTTTGAAAAAAAATCCTAAGGCTCAGGGTTGGCGCTGCAGCGCCGCCCAAGCCTTCTTCCTTAGCGCTGCAGCACATGTTCTGGAGGAATTCCCTGCATGGTTGGCGCCGCAGCGCGGCTATATAAGTTAAAATCGGCGCCGCAGCGCCTGGCCAGGGTTTAGTTGCTGTGAGAGCAGCGCCACTTTGAGAGTTAAAGTTGGCGCCGCAGCGCCCTTAATGAAAATTTTCCCGACGTGGACTTTTATTAACCCAACTTTTTACATGGTAATTATGGGCCAAGTAAATGGTTAATATCCAAAAAGGGAAACTTGTTAAACAATATGTTTAACATGGGTTTTAAGAAATAAACGTTGATCAAACGTGTTTAAACCTAAAACTTGAAATCCGAAAACATAAACCGTGAACCGAAATCAAGTTGAATACGCGCCTTAAGGTTATATGATATGTAATAGAGGTGAAAAGCATGAGAATGTTAAGAAATGTTAAATAACTTAAACAGATGTTATTTACTTAGCAATTCGGCTAGGTTATGCAAGAAGGAGGAGATAGTTTACACAAAATATATTAGTGGTGATAACCTAATTGATATACTATGTGTTTATGTCTTGTAGAAGTGGTAAAGATCCAAAGTAAACTAGACTTAAAAGGTTGAAGAAGAGAAGGCAAGTTTTCTAAACTCTTGTCTACACGTTATGTTGGACAAGTTGACAATATGCATGGGTTTTTATGCATAAACTGTTATTAAATAGTCGATGTCATTTGATTAGGCTAGACTGAGACATAAAGTATTTTGGTTGGTTTTTTCACAAATATTTCCAAAATATTCTTGATGTTGCTATCCTATGCCAATTACTTTGGTACGGATTCGAAGGTAAGCCTGAGTATGAATACACAAAGGTTTTAATGTCGTTAAATCTACGGGCACCTGAAGTTGCCAAAAAGCTTAAACGTAAATACGTTTAAGGAATGAGTGTTCATCAACATAGAGTACTACAGGCTGATCACCTGGACGTGCTCGTAAGATATATCGAACTTAAGGTCTTAGTGCCAGGTTGTTCTTTTATGAATGAAAATTGAAGAGAATGTTCATGGTCTTTGACCAGCTCAGATTCTTAAGTAACAATAAGTCCTTAAGAATGATTTTAAAGAAATCAAAATGCTATTTTGATTATTCACACTACTTCATAACTATTGTACAATTATTGAAGATGAAGTCATATGATTCTTGATTTTGTGGTTGCAAAATAAAATGTTAAACTTGTTGAGCTAGTTATTTTCATTCTTGCTTAAAATTATATGATTTCAGCTAAGAGCGAACAAACTAAAGGATCCGGTACGGACAAGGGCAAGTCCAAGATGGATAAATAGTTATCCTTGTAATAGCATAGTATTATTTTTTGTAATGAATGATATTATGACACAAAATGAATGTACTGATTACGAAGAACTTGGGAAGGGATTAATATAATGTAATATTTAGTAAACTTATGCATATTATTGAATTCTTCAATTGAATGTATGAGTAGATAGTAGCACCGTATAACAACATGTCAAGGGTTTGAAGGTACTCAGATTTGGAGGTGTCACTGCATCTGTGGCTCAATGCATCATGCTTGCATCCATGAGTAACGAGCTTCAGCGCCAGCATGAAACTATGGATGCTCTTGCTATATTGTCGCACCTCCAAGAGTTGTATGGTGAGCAAAGTAGGACTGCTTGATATGAGATATCTCAGGAACTCTTCCGATCTCGGATGACCGAGGGCTCTACTGTTGAGACTCATGTCCTAAAGATAATCAATTTGATTGAACATTTTAGACAACTTGGGTTTATCATGGATGGGGAGTTAAGTCAAGATTTGATCTTGCAGTCACTCCCAGATACTTTCTCACAATTTGTTGTGAATTTTCACATGAATAAGTTAGATGTCAGCTTGCCTGAATTACTTAACATGTTGAAAACTGCTGAAGGACACTTTCCATCCAAGAAGAACCAAGTCTTACTAGTGGATGATTCTTCCAAGAAAAGGAAGAGGCCCAAGGTATCTTCTGAAAAAAAGAAATCCAAGAAGGCTAAGGGCAAGGCGAAGAACAAGGATCAAAAGAAACCTGATCCAGCTAGCAAAGAAATGTGTTTCCATTGCAACAAGTCGGGTTACTGGAAGAGGAACTGCAAGAAGTTTCTGGCAGAGAAGAAGCTTGGAGAAGCTTCAACTTCCAATCAAGGTTTGTTCATAATTGAAATTAATTTTTCTGAAAGTGAAACTTCTACTTGGGTATTAGATATCGACTGTGGTTCTCACATATGTAATACTATGCAGGTACTAGTCAGTAGTAGAAAACTGAACAAGGATGAAATCGTCCTACGAGTGGAAAATGGAGCAAAGGTTGCTATATTAGCTGTAGGGACTTATTATTTAGCACTGCCTACGGGCAAGTCCATTAGTTTAAATAATTGTTATTTTGTTCCAACAACCATTAAAAAAATTATTTCTATTTCTGTATTGGATATGGATGGTTATAATATTATAATAAAGAACAATAGTTGTTCTATTTATAATAAGGATGTTTTATATGGTGTTGAAAAATTGCTGAATGGACTTTACGTACTTGACTTGCATAAAAATATACTTCAAATTGAACAAACTAAGAAAAGGAAAAGAGATGATATTAATTATACTTTTATGTGGCACTGTAGACTTAGTTATATTAATGAAACAAGATTATCCAAGTTGCATAAAGATGGGCTCTTAGAGCTATCTGATTATGAATCATATCCAACTTGTGAATCTTGTCTCATGGGTAATATGACTAAATCTCCTTCTAGTGGAAAAAGAGAAAGAGTTACAGACTTGTTAGCATTGGTACACACAGACGTTTGTGGACCTATGATAAGAACTGTACGAGGAGGGTATTCTTATTTTATTACTTTCACTAGTGATCATTCAAGATTTGGATATATGTACTTAATGAAATATAAATCTGAATCGTTTGAATAGTTCAAAGAATTTAAAAGTGAAGTAGAGAAACAAACTGGCAAGAGTATTAAGATTCTTCGATCGGATCGAGGTGGTGAATACTTAAGTAGTGAGTTTCTCAATTGTCTCAAATAAAATGGTATAATCTCACAATGGACTCCACCAAGAGCACCATAGTTGAATGGTGTATCTGAAAGGAGAAATCGAACACTGTTGGACATGGTTCGTTCTATGATGAGTTTTATCGATCTTCCAGTTTCCTTCTGGGTTTATGTCCTAGAATCAGCTGCATACCTACTTAACAAGGTACCTACCAAAGCCGTCCCAAAGACTTCGTATGAGATATAGAAAGGGAGAAAACCAAATCTTAAGCATGTTAAGAATTGGGATTGTCCAACTTATGTCAAAAAATTTGAGAATGATAAGATACAGACTAACTCCGACAAGTGTAGATTTATGGGATACCCTAAAGAAACATCAGGGTATTATTTCTATCATTCAACTGATCAAAAGGTGTTTGTTGCGAAACATGCTGCCTTCTTGGAAAAGGAGTTTATCCTCGAAGGGGTCAGTGGGAGTAAGATATATCTTGAAGAAATTCAAGAATCACAAATTACTACAGATCAAAGTCAAGTACCTGATCAAGTGGAAGAACCTACTGTAACACACCCTATTCGTAAATCTGGGAGAGAACCGAAGATACCTGATAGGTATGGATTCTTCATAAAGGATGACGATGAGGTACACATCATAGATGATGATGATCCTTTGAATTATGAACAGGCTATGAGTAGTAAAGACTCAGAGAAATGGCACGAAGCCATGAAATTCAAAATGGACTCCATGTATGAGAACAAAGTATGGACTTTGGTTTCATCACCTGAGGGCATTAAGCCTATTGGGTGTAAATGAGTCTTTAAAAGAAAGACTGGAGTGGATGACAAGGTAGAGACCTATAAGGCCCGACTGGTTGCGAAAGGTTTCAAACAAAGACAAGGTGTTGACTATGATGAAACCTTCTTTGCTAGTAGCTATGCACAAGTCCATTCAGATTTTGCTTGCAATTGTAGTTTATTACGACTATGAAATCTGGTAGATGGATGTCAAAATGGTCTTCCTCAGTGGAAAACTTAAGGGGGATGTATATATGACACAACTAGAGGGTTTTGTTTCAACGATTGGAACAAATCAAGTCTGTAAGTTACAACGATCTATTTATGGATTGAAGCAAGCTTCTCGTAGGTGGAACATCCGTTTTGATGAGATAGTCAAAGAGTTTGATTTTATCAAAAATGAGGATGAACCATGTGTGTACAAGAAGTTTAGTGGGAGCGCTGTTTCATTCCTAGTATTATATGTCGACGATATATTATTGATAGGGAATGATATTCCTATGCTACAGTCGATCAAAATTTGGTTATCTAAACACTTCTCCATGAAGGACTTGGGAGAAGCATCATATATTTTGGGGATAAAGATCTATAGAGATAGATCTAAGAGGATGCTTTGCTTGTCCCAAGGAACGTACATTTTTACGATGCTAAAGAGGTTTAGCATAATAGATTCCAAGAGAGGTCTCATGCCGATGAGCCATGGAATACATAGCTCCAAGAAACAGGCCCCAAAGACACCTGAGGAGAGAGACCGTATGAGTAAGATTTATTATGCTTCATCAATAGGATCTATCATGTATGGTATGATATGTACTAGACCGTATGTCGCGCATGCATTTAGTGTATCGAGTAGATATCAGTCGAATCCTAGAGAAGAGCACTGGAAGGCAGTGAAAAATATCATAAAGTACTTAAGAAGAACTAAGGATGTATTTCTTGTATATGATGGGTCTGAGTTGAAACTTGAGGGCTATCCAGACTCAAGTTTTCAAATGGACCAAGATGACAGTAAATCCATTTTGGGGTATGTATTTACCTTAAACGATGGCGCAGTGAGTTGGAAGAGTTTCAAGCAGCAAATAATTGTTGATTCAGTGACAGAGGCAGAGTACATAGTTGTGAGTGAAGCTGTAAAAGAAACTGTTTGGATGAAGAAGTTCATAACTGAACTTGGTGTGGTTCCTAGCATTTGAGGAGCAGTACCTTTATTCTGTGACAACACCAGAGCTGTTGCACAAGGTAAGGAACTCAGGTCTCATCAGAAATCCAAACACGTGTTGCGGCGTTTTAATTTGATTAGAGAGATCATTGAAAGAGGAGATGTCACCCTAGAGCGTGTGGGCTCTCAAGACAACATTGCAGATCCATTTACTAAAATTTTAACACAACAGCAGTTTGATCGTCACTTAGAGAAGATGGGTATGAGATACCATGGCGATTGGCTTTAGTGCAAGTGGGAGATTGAAAGTAGTATGCATACAAGCCAATCATATTTGATGATAAAGCATATACTTTGTAACAATCTTATTCATTTATTAATAAAAGTGTTATTTAATTAAAGGCATTTATTTATCTACATGGTGTTGTTTTTATAATATGTGATAAACCCATAGTTTTAAGCAATAATTTTAAAATCATGAAAATGATAATAATAATAATGAGATCTAAATTCTTAGATAGCTTAAAACTAAAATAGTTCTCAATCGTTGGATTACTAAAAAGGGGATTAGTGAATCCGGATAGATTGGTACATACGTTGCTTGCTCATTGGATGAGGATGATCGATCTCATAATCATTTGTGTGAAGACACTAAAGCTAGTATGTAGGTGCTTATTAGAAAATAAGTACACTGAACGTGGCTCGCTAAGGAATACCTAATGGAGTTTTACTTGCCTATCAATTGGAATTCCTTTAGTGATAGTAGTACAAATAATCCTTAGACTTGAGATCATCATAGTATCTTGTGTATGATGAGTTATACTTTGACATGTCCCTTAAGACCCCAAGTGTAAGACCCCAAATTTTATGAAATAAAAGTATTCAATTTTTCTTATAATTATTATTCTATTCAGCAAATGGTTAGACTGATAAAAGGTTAAAGTTAAGGGTGATATGTGTAAATTATAAAAGTATGTCGGGGAATATTCGTTCTGTCGGAAAATATTATTTTGTTGGGGAATATTCGTACGACGGCGCCAATCATTGGTGGGCCCCACAACAGAATAATTGTCAGATATAGAAAGCGACAAAATAACATTTTTATAAAATAACGGCAAAACTTTTACCGTTAAACTGTTGAAATACCCGGTGATATAAGTACAGTAATACGCGTTGTTCTACAGTAGTACACGGTATTACACAGTATCTCTAATTATTAATTTTTACGTAAGAAGTCACTCATTATTTCATTCAGTAATTGCCACAGTAGTTGCTGTATAGTATTTCATAATATTGATTCAATAATTGATAATTGCTACAGTGATAATTGCATAGTATTTCACATTATTAAATCAATAATTATCACGACATAGTAATTCATATTATTTGAAAAAATATTATTAGTTAGCACTATTGGCAATGTCTAAAAGCTTTGTCGAGGAAAGGGGTTAGGTTATATAATTGTGCGCCAATAAGGAGAAATCCTTATCGGAAAGCCCCCTCTTTCTTGAGAATGATCTGGTTGTCAGTATTGTGAGTCTATAATATCAATAATAAATAATTGTTAAAGGATTAAAATGTGTTAATTAATTATGTGATATGTAGCATAACCATTAAAAGGAAGTTGCCGACACTTGAAGGAAATAATGGTGATATGTGGTGTTTTATAAGTTTGGCTTATTCACGGGACCCATAATTTTATTTCCTCCGTGAATTTTATTTCTTCCTTGTGACCCAAAGATCATCCAAGAGCCACTTATCTTTTCACATTGCTAAGTGTCACTTTCGCTAAGAGTCACTTTCGCTAAAAGTCACTTTCGCCAATAGTACTTGCCCCGTCTCAAATAACCAGTTGTCCCTTCACATTGCCAAGGGTCAAGCCAATTGCCTTTTCACATTTCCAAGGGTCAAGCCAGTTGTCTTTTCATATTACCAAGAGTCAAGCCGCTTGCCTCTTCACACTTCAAGGGTCAAGCTAGAATTCGTCTATAAATAGAAGCATGTATTCTTCATATTTTACTTACAACTGATAAGAGAAAGCTATAGAGAGAGAATAAGAGAGAAAGAGGAAGCAGGTATTCGTTAATAAATAGAAGCAGGTATTCTTTATATTTTACTTACAACTGATAAGAGAAAGCTATAGAGAGAGAATAAGAGAGAAAGAGGAAGAGTATTCTGTTACTACACTATTGCAGTATCCAATCTCCTACTAAGGTAACGGATATCATCTATTGCATACTTGTATGTTATATCATTTGCTTTCATATTCGTACGTGATATTACTTCATACTCATAAGGGTTGTC
The DNA here is from genome assembly GCA_020205555.1 of Panax stipuleanatus. Lineage (NCBI taxonomy): Eukaryota > Viridiplantae > Streptophyta > Magnoliopsida > Apiales > Araliaceae > Panax > Panax stipuleanatus. Next base: position 3,217,566 of record CM035116.1, read on the forward strand.
ATTCTATTCCTTATTAATCTGTGGGAATAACCTGTCTACGAGGATTACCGCATGCCTGATGAATAACCCTTCGTATTCATTCTTTATTAAGTTGTGAAAATGATCTGTCTACGCGGATTACCGCATGACGGGTGAAAATCCATTTGCAGTATCATATATTCTTTCATATTCGTAAAGGATGTTAATTTCTTTCAATACTCGTAAGAGATATTATTTTCTTTCATACTCCATATTACGTAAGTGATATTATTTCATTTCTTATTCCTAAATATAAACTTACTATGGTAAGTATTGCTTATATAATTCCTTAAATGATTACAAATTCCTTGAGGTTTGTGCTTCATCTAATATCATTTCACTGAAATAATGGTCTGAACTTTATTATTAAATTTTAATCTTTTCATGTCAGGGTACTATTTATCTGGGGTACTATTCATACCAGAGTACTATTTATCCATGGTACTATTCATGCCAAAGTACTATTCACGACGAAATTTAGTTTCTTTTTCTTGTCCAAATTATCTTTGAAATATGAATCTTAAATATCATTCTTGAATTTTACTCCACAATTGGTTATCATGTTGACAATTTGGACATTCTTGTACTTGGATAAATTAAATTACAAAGCTCTAATATTTATCATTGATCTCACTTGATTCATTCTTTATATCATTGTCATAATCCTTAGACTTAAATTGTGGTGAAATTTCTCTTTGGCCCGTTGTGCAAAGATGAACTGTTGATTGGTGTTACAAATGAATATCTTTATCCCGTAGTGCAAAGATGAACTGTTGATTGATGAATATCTTTGGCCCGTAGTGCAAAGATAGACAGGTGTTTGGCATAATCATGACCACTGGTGATACAAATAAATATCTTTGGCCCGTAGTGCAAAGATAAATTGTTGATTTGAAATAATTATTTATTGGTGTTACATGGATAAAATATTGATGATGGACTTTTAAATCATAGAAGATAGTAGACATCATGCTCTACTTGACTCTTCTAATGGATTGTTTGTTCCGCTGCAGTTGTTGATCTAAAACTTGTTGTCCATTATATTTTATATGATTTATCATTTTTGAAGACTAAAGATAATTTATTCTTCATTATCTTAGTCATTATATTCTTTACTGGGCTAGTTGAGCTCACCCTTTTCCTTTTTGTTCCATTGTTCTTCTCAGAAAATGAGAATGTCGCTTGGACTAGTCGGGGAGTGGAGTAATGATTCGAGAGAGTAGTCCTCACTATTCTGTAAAATAATGTGTCAATAATTGTAATGAGGACTTAGTTGAGTGTGGATATTTTCTTATTATATAAAGTACAATATTTGTATTAAAACTCACAGTATGTGTGTTGTCGTATTTTGCACGACAGTTAATATTTGTAAATAGAAAGCTTGTATTTGAATTTTGTAGTATGTATTTGACAACTCAAAATGGATTCTGTGCACCTATTTTGGGGGCGTCACACTAAGGATACACTAAATGTTATGCTTGTGTATAATAATTTATACATAGAGATAATGAATGATCAATAAAGAATCTATCACTTTTAGTAAAAGAAGAGAATGTCCTATGTGATTCGATAAATTACAACCCAGTTGTAATATTCCAAACTTTGAACAGGAATATTAACATAAAAAGTAAATATTAAGATGTTTTATATCTTGTGTAATGTGTATTTAATTTTATATATAAATATATATCAACACATAAGATATAACTATGAAAATATATATGGAAGGTTTTATAAGTAAACTCTAATTTAAGATTTTATCTAAATAAGAAACCCTAACCCTAATTGTTATAATAAATGAAAATTATAACTTAATACATTGATAATGTTATAAAGGATTATGAATTTATATATATATATATTAACTTAATATATGATGAATTAAGGATTGAATTGAAAGAGATTGTAAGAAAACCCTAATTAGGGATTAGAAAACCCTAACCCTAAATAGTAAACCCTAATTTTAATTATAAACCCTAATTCTAAATTTACAAGCCCTAATAATTCAATTTTATTTTTAAGTTTCTAAAGAGAACATGAAATGACTAACTTACCCTTGGATTTAAGTAGGAGATTACCAAAATACCCTTAGTACATGTAAAATGACAAAAATGTCCTTATTTCTCTCTTTTTAAATGAGATAAGAACAAATCTTTTGCTTAACAAGTAAAAGATTTGCCCATGCTGCTAAAACATCCTAGGCTTGACAACATAACCTAGCAACATTAATGAATTAGGCTTAGTTGTCAAACAAGAGAAGAAACTTAAGTTTTTACCCCACTTGAGGTTTTGATATAAGGCTAGGTAGTAAGGACTTAAAGCCACGACTTTTACACTCAAAGAATATCATAAACTAACACTAAAACATTATTCGTGATATCTGTGATTTGATGAAAGTTATGACTTATTGTTCAAGCATAAACAAGACATGAAATGTTATTTGCGTAAAATGTGTTTGATTTGATATCAAAGCATAGACGGTGGAAAAACCAATGTTGTGGTACAGATATATATACTGATACTATTCGTACCGGCAATTATAGCACTGACCGGGGGTTATATTTACAAGCAGTTATAGCACTGACCTGGTTGAACTAGTAGGATGATATGCATACTCCTAGGATATGATTAGGCAGATCCCCTATGAGATATCCGAACAGAGCTTCTATAAGTCTTTATGACTGTTAGAAGTGTGGTGTGGTTAACCGAATCAAATCGGGTTGCTAAGTCTTTATAACTGACAGAAGCTCGTAATGGGTAGACTCAGTATATATGTGAAAAAAGTCTGAACTATATCTTCATTCAATTCAGATGTTGTGTGAGTATAAATTGTAAATATTTAAAACTTGCTTAGCCTTTTAAAGCTCATCCTTGCAATTATTCTTTTCCTTTGCAGCTGCATCCCATACACCAGGAAGTTCAAGAAATCATACTTGTGGGTAGAGAGTAATTTTATAATAATGGTTTTGTTGTAGTAAGACTACACTGTAGTTAGTAATATTTTGATGTAATGGTTGAACCTTATGTAACCAGATATTATTATGTTGTCAGTTTATTAGTTGAATAGTTTTATGTTATTAATAGTGAATAGTAACAAGTACAGTATCTATATGAACTATACATCTGAATGAGGGTATTGAATGATCTTGGGAGTTCTGTAAGCACTGAGGTCGCCCCTCAGTTCCAAGAACAATCTTATCATTTGTATTGTGAATGTCAGATAGATAGGAATTATTGATATGCAAGAAATATCTGTAAGATCATAAATCTATACATCCAAGTAAGGGTATCCAGATATGGTAATTGTTTTGACTAGCACTATTACCTGATTGGGATACTGTGAATTTTGGATTTATAGAAGTTATTGTCTTATAGAATATTTACGTGAGCACCAAATCTGCTACAGGAAATATAGAGTATTTGGGGGCGTCACAATTTGGTATCAAAGCCCTAGGTTAGAAACCTTAGGAGGAATCCCTTAGGCTATAACCTTAGAAGGATTAAGACAGTATAGGAGATAGTAAGGAGTTAAGCTCAAACAGAGTTATAAATGATGAATTATGGGTAAGAAATTTGTTAGAAAAAAAAATTAATACTAATAAAGTATTAAGTTGTGATTATTAGATGCTAATCGATTTTATAAATCTGATTGTCGGATGTCGAGTGAACATCAATTAATCGTGACAGAGCCAGTCATAGATGCGGTACCATTGCAGATGATACCCCCTCGCCATGCTTGGGTAAAGGGGGCAGGATCTTCGAGTTTTCGATCAGGACCTACTGTTAATCAAGAGGTTCAGTTCTTAGAGAAGAGGATCCAAAAGTTAGAAAGGAATCTTGAAAAACTGAAGCCGAGGCTAGCAGTAAAGAAGAAGGAACTGTAGGTTAAGGAATTTCAGAATGTAGCTAGCGATAGGGATAAGTCACTAGTCGGCTATGTATTTTGCTTTTCTTTTGTGTGTAACCTAGTGATATAAATAGAATCACTAGATATGTATATACAGACTTTCAATGTTAAATACAAATTTTTGTCTATCAAACTGAGTTATTTAATTATTGAACTGGTATTCATATTTAGTTATTTGTTATATTTAGATATATGGAACCCAGAAGAAGACCTCGTGGAGAACTTGAATAAGAACAGGGAGAGGCAGACCCCACCCAAACCCTGGTAAATATTCTAGTGGGAGCTTTGCAAGGAAGACAAGCCAATACATTACCAGCTGCACCCAATAACCCAACCACAACCCAGTTTAAAGATTTTAAACTAGTGGGACCACCGGAATTCAGGGGAACGGATAAGCCAATAAAGGCTCAGACTTGGATTGCAGAGATGGGGAAAATGTTTAAAGTAACCAAGGTGAATGACGACCAAAAACTGAATTTTGCCACTTTCTTTTTAAAGGAAGAAGCTAATCACTGGTGGGAAGCGAATAAGGGTAGAGTTGGCTATTTGGGACAAGTTCAAGGAGTTTTTCTTTGCCAATTACTTTTCGACTTCGATGCAGGATAGTATGAAAGTTCAATTCTTGGAATTGAAACAAATGGAGATGACGGTATCACAATACACAGCCAAATTCAATGAGTTGGCTAGGTTTGCATCACATTAGGTAGATACCGAGGCAAGGAAGACAAGTGAAGGGGGGCTGAAACCCCAAATTAGGAGCAAAATATCGGTGATTCAGACGAAGACTTTTGCAGAGATTTTGGAAAAGGCCATTATAGCTGAGAAGGAAGGAGAGGCTTTATTACAGTTCCATAAGGAGAAGATGAGTGGTACAGGAAAGGGAAGCACAAGTGGGGGTTACAACAACAACAACAGCAATAACAACAAGAGAAGGTGGGAGGTAGGTTTTCCAAATAATAACCCTGGAAAAGGAGGATATAACCCTAGCAACAATGCCAACAAAGGAGGGAACAACAACAACAATCAAAGAATTGAACACTGTCAGACATGAGGAAAGAATCACAAAAGGGCATGCTATTTTAGAGGGACGAAGTGTTATACCTGCAGAGAAGATTGGCATTATTCCAACTGGTGTCCACAAAAGAAGGAGAAGAGCAAGAATGTCAAATGTTTCAACTGTGAGGCAGAGGGTCATATGTCTAAGTTTTGTCCAAAACCCAAGAAGGTGAATGTGGGAGGAGGTAAAAATTTCAACAATAACCCTGGAACGGCGGCTGCAGGAGTTGCTCAGAATTGGTCGAATGCAAGAAAGTTTAACATGACCGTGAGGGATGCTGTTGCGGCACAAGACGTGGTGACATGTATTATACCAATTGATGTCGTAAATACTTATGTGTTGTTCGACTCTGGTGCTTCTTGTTCGTTTGCATCTGTTAATTTTGTTAAGAGATTAAAAATGCCATGTGAAGATCTAGAAGTACCTTTCAGCGTAGAAATTGCTAATAAAGAAATAATCCCTATTCATACAGTACATAAGAATTGTAGTGTAGAAATTCAGGGGCATAAGTTACCAGTAAACCTTACTCCTATACAACTAGGGGAGTTTAATGTAATCTTGGGTATGGATTGGTTTGGTAGGCCTAAGGCAATGATTGATTGTAAGCGGAAACAAGTAAGTTTAAGGACATCTTTGAAGACGAAGGTAGTATTCAAGGGAAGTTGTTCACCAAAGCAAGTCCGGTGTTTAACAGTTATGCAAGCTAAGAGATTGCTTCGAAAAGGTGGTATAGGGTATTTATCCTATGTTGTGGATACAAGAAAAGAAGGGCGAAAGTTAGATCAAATTCCTATAGTAAATGAGTTTCAGAAAGATTTCCAAGTGATTTACCTGGTCTTCCACCTGACAGAGAGATTGAGTTTGTGATTGACCTTGCACCTGGTACAACACCAGTTTCAAAGGCACCATATACGATGGCACTGGTAGAATTGAAGGAGTTACATGTTTAGCTGCAAGAACTTTTAGACAAGAAGTACATACAACCTAGTGTTTCACCCTGGGGAGCACCTGTGTTGTTTGTAAAGAAGAAGGATGGGACTTTAAGGTTATGTATAGATTATCGATAGTTGAATAAGTTGACCATAAAGAATAAGTACCCCTTACCAAGGATTAATGATTTGTTTGATCAGTTAAAAGGAGCTGAACATTTTTTGAAAATCGACCTACGATCGGGTATCATCAACTGAAGGTAAGAAAAGAAGATATTCCAAAGACCACATTTAGGACACGATACAGACATTATGAGTTTCTTGTGATGTCCTTTGGGTTAACAAATGCACCAACAACTTTTATGGATTTAATAAATCGAGTGTTTAAGTCATGCTTGGATAAATTTGTGGTGGTGTTTATTGATGATATTCTAATATACTCTAAGACACGAGAGGAACATGCGGAGCACTTGAGAGAGGTATTAGAGATATTAAGAAAAGGTAAACTCTACGCAAAATTTTCCAAGTGTGAATTCTGGTTAGAGGAAGTTTAGTTCCTAGGTCACGTAACTGATAAGAATGGGGTGGCAGTGGATCCGACGAAGATAGAAACAATCATGAATAGGGATCAACCAACTACCCCAACAGAAGTACGCAGTTTTCTTGGTTTGGCAGGGTACTATCGTCGTTTTATAAAAGATTTTTCAAAAATAGCGACCCCGCTAACCAATTTAACTCGAAAGACGGTGAAGTACATTTGGACAGACAAGTGTGAGGAGGGTTTTCAAGAATTAAAGAAATTTTTGAGTAGGGCACTAGTACTATCATTACCAGATGATACTGGGGGTTTTGTGGTTTATAGTGATGCTTTACACAGGGGTTTAGGATGTGTGTTAATGCAACATGGGAAGGTGATCGCCTATGCTTCGCAACAACTTAAAGATTATGAGAAAAGATATCCTACTCATGATCTGGAGTTAGCCGCGATAGTTTTTACTTTGAAGATATGGCAACATTATTTGTATGGGGGAAAGTGTGAACTATACACAGATCACAAAAGTCTGAAGTATATTTTTACACAGAAGGAGTTGAATATGAGACAAAGGACGTGGTTGGAGTTAATAAAGGACTTTGATTATGAGATCCTATATCATCCTGGTAAAGCCAACGTAGTTGCAAATGCATTGAGCTGAAAGAATCAAGAGAGGTTGAATATCATCACAAACAACGAGGTACTGATAAAAGAGTTTGAAAAACTCGAGATTGAAGTAAGAGCTCCCACTAACTCTAACCAGAAGCTATTTGTGATAGAGACAAGCCTTAACTTTAATGGATAAAATCAAAGAGATGCAGGAAAAGGATGAAGCAGGTCAGAAGTGCAAGGACGAGATAACTCAGGAGAAGAACATTAAGTTTCGACTGGACAAAGAGGGAGTACTGAGGTATGAGGATAGAGTTTGGGTTTCATCGGTACAAGTACTGAAAGATGAAATCTTAACGGAAGCCCATAGTTCTAAGTTTGCTGTGCACCTGAGGAGTACCTAAGATGTATAAAGACTTGAGTCAGCATTTTTGGTGGTCGAACATGAAAAGAGAGATAGCAGAATGGGTAAGCAAGTGTCTCACATGCCAAAGAGTTAAAGTCGAACATCAAAAACAGAGTGGATTACTACAACCTCTACCGATTCATGAATGGAAGTGGGAGCACATCAGCATGAACTTTGTGGTAGGACTTCCTGTCACTCAAAAAGGCCATAATGATATTTGGTTAATAGTTGATCGTCTCACCAAATCAGCCCATTTTCTACCTATTAAGGTTACGTATAATCTTGATCAGTTGGAAAAGTTATACATAAAAGAGATTATCTCTAGACATGGAGTTCCTGTATATATAGTATCTGATAGAGATCCATGGTTTACTTCGAACTTTTGGAAGAGTCTTCAGACGCACTTAGGAACCCAGTTGAAACTGACTACAACATATCACCCGCAAATCGATGGACAAAGTGAGAGAACCATTCAGACGTTGGAGGATATGTTGAGAACCTGCATTATGGATTTCAAAGGTAGTTGGGAAGAGCAGTTGCCTTTAATAGAGTTCGCATATAACAACAGTTATCATGCCAGTATTGGAATGCCGCCATATGAAGCTTTATACGGTAGAAGTTGTAGAACCCCGTTGTGTTGGGATGAAGTTGGGAAAAGGCAAATGCTTGGACCTGAGTAAGTTCATCAAACCACTGAGAAGATCTGAATTATACGTCAACGGTTGCAAGCATCTCAAGACAGACAGAAGAAATATTCAGATCAGCACAGACAGCTACGAGAGTTTAGTGTTGGAAGTCATGTCTTTCTGAAAATATCTCCTTTTGGAAAGGCAAGATTCATTTTGGTAAAAAGGGAAATCTGAGCCCGAGATTCATTGGGCCATTTCAGGTACTAAGAAGAATAGGTGAAGTAGCCTACGAAGTAGCCTACGAAGTAGCCCTACCCCCGGAGTTAGGACACATCCATAATATGTTTCATGTATCTGTGCTACGTTTATATAAACCTGATTATAAGCACGTGATAAACTATGAACCTGTTCTGATAGAGAAAGATTTATCGTATGTAGAAATTACGGTATAGATAGTTGATCGGAAAAAACAGAGGGGGTGATTGTAATATTCCAAACTTTGAACAAAAATATTAATATAAAAAGTAAATATTAAGATGTTTTATATCTTGTGTAATGTGTATTTAACTTTATATATAAATATATATCAACACATAAGATATAACTCTGAAAATATATATGAAAGGTTTTATAAGTAAACCCTAATTTAAGATTTTATCTAAATAAGAAATCCTAACCCTAATTGTTATACTAAATGAAAATTATAACTTAATACATTGATAATATTATAAAGGATTATGAATATATATATATATATATATATATATATATATATATATATATTAACTTAATATATGATGAATTAAGGATTGAATTGAAAGAGATTGTAAGAAAACCCTAATTAGGGATTAGAAAATCCTAACCCTAAATAGTAAACCCTAATTTCAATTATAAATCCTAATTCTAAATTTACAAACCCTAACAATTCAATTTTGTTTTTAAATTTCTAAAGAGAACATGAAATGACTAAATTACCCTTGGATTTAAGTAAAAAATTAACAAAATACCCTTACTACATGTAAAATGACAAAAATGCCCTTGTTTCTCTCTTTTTAAATGAGATAAGAACAAATCTTTTGCTTAACAAGCAAAAGATTTACCCATGTTGCTAAAACATCCTAGGTTTGACAACACAACCTAGCAACATTAATGAATTAGGCTTAGTTGTCAAACAAGAGAGGAAACTTAAGTTTTTACCCCACTTGAGGTTTTGATATAAGGCTAGGTAGTAAGGACTTAAAGCCACTACTTTTACACTCAAAGAATATCACAAACTAACACTAAAATATTATTTGTGATATCTGTGATTTGAAGAAGGTTATGACTTATTGTTCAAGCATAATCAAGACATATGAAATGTTATTTGAGTAAAATGTGTTTGATTTGATATCAAAGCATAGACGATGGAAAAATCAATGTTGTTTGGTACAGATATATATACTGATACTATTCGTACCGACAGTTGTAGCACTGACCGGAGGTTATATTTACAGGCAGTTATAGCACTGACCTGGTTGAACTAGTAGGATGATATGCATACTCATAGGATATGATTAGGCTGATCCCCTATGAGATATCCAAACAGAGCTTCTATAAGTCTTTATGACTGTTAGAAGTGTGGTGTGGTTGACCGAATCAACTCGGGTTGCTAAGTCTTTATGACTGACAGAAGCTCGTAATGAGTAGATTCAGTATATATGTGGAAAAACTCTGAACTATATCTTCATTCAATTTAGATGTTGTGTGAGTATAAATTGTAAATCTTTAAAACTTGCTGAGCCTTTTAAAGCTCATCCTTGCAATTATTCTTTTCCTTTGCAGTTACATCCCATACACCAGGAAGTTCAAGCAATCATACTTGTGGGTAGATAGTAATTCTATAATAATGATTTTGTTGTAGTAAGACTACACTGTAGTTAGTAATATTTTGATGTAATGGTTGAACCTTATGTAACCAGATATTATTATGTTGTCAGTTTATTAGTTGAATAGTTTTACATTATTAATAGTGAATAGTAACAAGTACAGTATCTATATGAACTATACATCTGAATGAGAGTATTGAATGATTTTGGGAGTTCTGTAAGCACTGAGGTCACCCCTCAGTTCCAAGAACAATCTTATCATTTGTACTGTGAATGTCAGATAGATAGGAATTATTAATATGCAAGAAATATCTGTAAGATCATAAATCTATACATCCAAGTGAGGGTATCCAGATATGGTAATTGTTCTGACGAGAACTTTTACCTGATTGGGATACTGTGAATTTTGGATTTATAAAAGTTATTGTCTTATATAATATTTACGTGAGCACCAAATCTGCTACAGAAAATGTAAAGTATTTGGGGGGCGTCACACCAGTAGTCTTTGGCCAAGGTAGAATGAAATTAGAAAAGAGTTTCTAATTTGCATTTTTTGGAGTTGTGCATTTAAGGATCGAAATACATATAATTAAATAAAATAAGATTTGATAGTAATTCCATGTCTTATATTTAATTGGAACATTGTATGGTGGAAGGAATGAATTGTACAGTAACTATTTACTCAAAGATTCTTTTATGATTAATATTGAAATCTATATTATCTGAAAAGTCGTTGATCGCTAATGGGCTTACTCTTATTGTAGAATAAATGTTATTTATTTAAATAAATTATTAATTTAATTTATTTATTTAAATAGGATTATAATTATTTTAATTGATTTATTCACAATCGATTTAATATGGAGAACCTAAAGGATCACACCATAAAAGAAAAAATATTTATTAAAGAAGCTAATGACATAATCGTAATAATAAGTTAAGTATATTTAATTTAATCTATGGTGATAGAATAAATTAAATAGCTTAATATTTAATATTTAATATTTAATATTTTAAAAATATTAATTATAAATTAATAAGAGGATTATTATTATTATTATTACTATTATTATTATTTAATTCTTAAAGTTGTTTGAGAATTAATTAATAAGATACTCTCCCACTCTCATATATATATATATATATATATATATATATATATATATATATATATATATATATATATATATATATATATATATATATATGAGGTTGTATCCACAGCAACTGGTTGCTGGGAGTAACCACTATATCTCACTCCTTGTAGGAGCTTTTGACTCAATTTATCCCCCAAGTATAGTGGTCCCATTATAATAATGATTCCCAAACCCCATATAAAGTGATTGCTCCCAGTAATCGGTTGTTGTGGATGCAACCGCTATATCAATCGGTTGCTGTGGATACAACCCCTATATATATATATATATATATATATATATATATATTCTTAATAAGATTAGAAGACTAATTTCAAAAAGTCAAATATATCTTTAATTTGATAATGGTGAAGAATATTATAAGAAAATACGTTATTTCAAACAAATTTCTTTCAAAATTTCTTTAAATAATCTATATATAACGGAATAAACATGCACTTGATAGAAGTTATGATATTTCAATCGTTGAATTAGGCTCACTGACAACTGTCGCTTCCTAGTTTTTTCACAATATTTTTATGTTTGAAAAAGTATGTTGTTTAATGTGATATTTTGTAAAAAAATGAGCTTTTTACTAAAACGGGTTAGGAAATTTTAATTTAAATAGGTCAATATTACACTTTTTATTTATCTATTTGAATGGTACTCTTAGCTTTTATCAAGATGTTAAAAGTACGAAACAATTGAGTAAAAATTAATTATTATAAGAAAAATTGAAAATTAAACAACAAAGAAATTTTGCTAATCTAACTAAAGCTTACTTGAAATTTATTTTTACTAATATTATAGTAATATAGTAGTGAAAGATTTTTGGTGTTAGATTTGTTAGTTTAAATATTCATTTAATAGTATTAATTAAAAGAAATCCCCAAAACTAAGGAAGTGACTAATGTATATGTAAGGAGTGAAGATTTTTATTTGAATTACAGTATTGGCTTATTGCATTTTATTTTTTCAAGGGATGCATTTAATCACGTGGCACCTTGGTTAATTCTAAAATTTATTAATTTAAGAATTTTTTTTTAATACTAGAGTATCACCTTTGATCTAATTACACGATTGTACAAAAAAATTAAATTTCAGTTATAGAGAGTAGAATATCATCGAAACTGTTGATTTAGTTCTTTGCCACCAAACCAGGGGAGAAAAACATATTAAATTCTTCGTAAGCGGCTCCGAGCTTTGATCGGATTTTGACTAGTGTATAAAATTATATTATTTCCTGCGTGACACAAACATAATTTCATTTAAAAAATAAAATTTTCACAATTTTTTATTATTGATAATAACATAACATAAAACAATATACTTAATAAAAATAAAATAAAACTAACAACTTATTTTTAGATATACCTATTGAACAAAACCACATACTTAATACAAATAATTTGTAAATGAGAACAACTTTTCTTCTTGGAGCAAAGAGTGTTAAAATAAAAATAACTAAATTTTTCCCAATTAATTTTTATATTTATGCAAGACTTCTCTCATGAATAGTAAACAAATTTCACAATCATATGAAATAATTTTTTTCCTTTATTTGTTGTTTATATATTTTAAGAAAGAATTAATTACTTATTTTCTCATATTACCTTTATTTTTAAATATCAAATATTAATTTATACTCCTCTGTTTTAAAATATAAATTTATTATTAATTTTTTAAAATAAATTTAAGAAATTTTTAAATTCAAATTTGACACAAATACCTTTAATGTTAGTCAATACAATAATAAATACTATACCTATCTAAAAAATATTATTTAAACGATAGTATATGTTGGGCTGTGGATATTTGGGCCGGTCGGGTCAGTACTAGTTGGACCTTTGGAGTATTGGGCTGTTAATTAAATGGTTGTTTAATTGGATTGGAACCGGATATTTGTGCTAAGCAAGTGGGGGACAGGTGGCAGCTTTTTAGTGGTTAGCTTAGCTAACAAAGGTTATCTCTAAAAAGGTGATTAACAGGCCGCTGATTGAAGGGATGGGCCAAGCAGCCTCAAGCCGTCTTCATTAATGAGGACTTGACATACTATTATCTTAGTGGGGAACAATGGTTTGATAAAGCCTGCATGAAATCTGATGACATCAGCAGGGAGGTGACATGCAAGGTGGTGAGATAATATATGAGTACACAGCACTACACAAGGAAGGTACCAGAACATTTTCACTCTCCAGACACTAAAACACATAACCTCCATTGTTAATTATTTTTTCGGCCTGTACTTATTCTCATACCGGAGCGATCCCCGAAGGCCCAAGCCGTCGAGATCCGGTGCTGACGTATTTACTGTGCAGGGTTAGACGCGATTTTGATGATTGAGGCGCGTGACAAAATCTTGGCGTTAACAGTATATATCGAATACATAAAATAGAAGATAATTAAGAAGACTCAACACTTAATTATTTTATTTTATTATTTTGTATTGCACTACAATTCAATTTAAATTATAAAATTTGTCTAACAAATAAAGCATTTCTCATATACTAAAAGATCATGTCAAATGATTGGTTTGTCACCAAAAGATTGAAAACGCGTTGTTAACGGTAATCACGGAAATCCGCTTAATTTATTTAATTACAGAGTTACCCTTGGCTTGCTTGCTTGCTTTGTAAAAAGGCCGCATACAAAGCCCAAGACAACTAGCAATGGATCCATACAAATCCAAGTGGGCCCACGCATAATGATGTATAGGGCAGTGACTAACGGACGTGTTTGTCTGTTATTGTACAGTATATGTAATGTGTTTTTTTTTAATTTTTATTTTTGCTAAATAAATATATGTAATGTTAACTATCTCTGAACCTAAAAAATTGTCTTAGCTTAACGTTTTTTTTTTTTTTTAAAAATCATAATAGCTATTTTTAAAATTAAGAACTAAATATATTACTTATTTATTCAAACTTTTTTGTGATTATTGTTTCTTCATTTATATTTAGAAAGAAATAATATAACTTTTGATTCTAAAAATAGTTAATTTAACTAAAAAAAAGTCACAAAAAGCCAACTTTTTAGAGACCAAGGGAGTAATTCTCTAACGAGGTCATTAACTAATTCATTCACTCACCCTGTATTCTACATTTGTTACTCTCTTCGTCTCATACAAAGTACTTTAAATATATTTTTTACATAATATAAAAAAATAAATAAAAGGGAGTATAATAATTTTCTATTTTACTCGCAATAAATTCCATGCAAGTACATTAAAACTTTTTTTAAAAAAGTTATGAACTCTGCCTAAATATTTTTGACAGTCAAAATATATGTTATATAATATTTTGAATTATATACTTAATCAATTTTTATAGGACAAATTTTTATTTTTTATAATTAAGTTAGATAGTTGGAATATATATATATATAAGAAGTAAGGAGGAGAAGATAAAATTGAAGGTTACGTGAATTTGCTGGACAATCGCGGCCTACTTTTAATGTGTAAAATTACATGTTTGACTGTTGCTTGGTAGAAGTTAAATAAAAAAACAAAACTAAGCAAAACGCTATATAAAAAATAAGTTTCCTCCAAGTCCCAAGACTCCTTTTTCAAGTTCCCCTCAATTCCCAAAAGTCATAGAATAGGTTCCCAAAAAAATAAAGTAAGAATACCGTGGATGTAATTTTATTTTTGTAGAATAGCTGATGTGAAATTGTTGCATTATTCTGGTTGCACGTTTTCGTGATTTTACTAGTACGTGTAATCTATTAAATATATTAAATTACAGTACATAACATCATTGTATGACATTTATCATTCTCAAATTACAACACATGTCTTACCTAATTTATGTGTTTATCTAGTACTCCGATTTTCACATGTCCTACATAATTATACCGGTTTTTGAATTTTATAATATTATACATTTTATAATATTATACCATACATATATATAAGTTTCAACATTACTAACCGTGACAACCTAATAAATCTATTTTTTGAAATTTTATAGTATTATATATCATTTACAATCTTATACCATACATTATATCATACATATATATAATCCCACACTAATATGTTTATTTTATAATTCCCAAAATCCACAACTTTTCTACAAACAATTATCTCCTTAATATTTTCAGCTATATATTTATCTTATACTTTACTTATCTCATTATTTAGATGACGACTAGATATGATTTTGTTGATGCCATCAGTCCTGTTAAAGAGACGTGGAAGATTAAAGTCAGGATAACTCGACTCTAGCATATGTCAAGCTTTAACAAAACAGACTACATAAACAGCATCAAGATGGTATTGTTGAATGAAAAGATATATATATATATACGGCCTGGATCTTAAGCTCACCCAACTAAAAGCTCACTCAACTCACCCCCCTTTAGCGACGGACTGGGCGACGGTTTGGTCTGTCGCTATATATACAACCGTCGTCTTAGCTTTTAGCGACTGACAACATATAGCGAGAACAACATAAAGACAACGGTTGTATATACAGCGACGGACGAATCGTCGCCCGGTCCGTCGTTAAAGGGGGATGAGTTGGATGAGCTTTTAATTGGGTGAGCCTAAGATCCTTACCGTGTATATATATATATATATACACACACACACACATACACAACTCCAAATTACAACTTCTTAAAATTACAAAATCTTAAATTACAACATCTTACCATATGCATATTATACTTTTATAGGACGACAAATTACAAATAGATTTTTGATTACAGGTTACATATTTGATATTTGAAATATTTAATTATTAATTTTTTTGCTTAAACATTGTTGATTACTGTTAAATTTTCAACTTTGATATTTCTCTTTTGTCAATTATTACATTAAGTTAAAACAACCATTGTTATTATTAAATAGAAATTACACATTCAACTTGAACCAAATTTATATTTCATAATATAATATGTATAATATTGTTAATATATTCTGATTATAATACAATTTAAAATTTATCTACATAATCACTA
Organism: Panax stipuleanatus; assembly: GCA_020205555.1. Lineage (NCBI taxonomy): Eukaryota > Viridiplantae > Streptophyta > Magnoliopsida > Apiales > Araliaceae > Panax > Panax stipuleanatus. Next base: position 3,233,616 of record CM035116.1, read on the forward strand.
ATTTCTGATGTCTTCTCTTATAAATGAAAATTTAATTATTAATTCATTATTATCTATTTCCTCATTGTCAAATTAACTGTCTCATTTTTCAGTTTTAATCAATTTATTATTTATATCACATTTTAAGAATATATTACTTTTTTCATTTTGTTATTTTTTCCAATTATCTATTTAATTTTTAACTTGGAATTTTTATATTTATATTTTTCTTTCTTAATGAGCAGATGTGGAAATGAGTGATAACCAATTGAAGAGTTATACTCTTGCTGAAATTGAAAAACTACTGTAAAGCAATGGAAAAACTTTGCGAGATTATCCTACACTGCCTTTTCTAAGTTCAATAATTATTGAAGAGGGGCAAAATAGATTTATTCAAGATGAGCTTTGTTATGATAGGATAAACTTGACAAGAGAGTATAAAACTCTGCTTTTCAGTTTAAATAATGAGCAAAGAAACATTTATCAAACTATCACGAATGAGGTCTTAAGGGATGAAGGAAGTGTTTTCTTTGTTTATGGATATGGAGGAACTAAGAAGACTTTTATATGGAAAACTTTGTCTTCTGTACTACGATCAACTAGTGAAATAATACTAACTGTTGCATCAAGTGGAATAACTTCTCTTCTTATCCCTGGAGGTAGAACAGCTCATTCTAGATTTTGTATCCCATTAATTGTTACTGAGGATTCAACTTGCAACATTAAACAGGGAAGTCCATTCGCTTAGCAAATTAGAAAAACTCGACTTATTATATGGGATGAAGCTCCCATGGTACATAAACATTATTTTGAAGCTTTGGATAAAACATTAAGAGATGTCCTCAGATTTACTAAGTCGAATAGTATAGATCAACCATTTGGTGGAAAAGTAATTGTATTTGGTGGAGATTTTAGGCAGATATTACCTATTATTCTCAAGGCCAGTAAACAAGACGTTATTTTAGAAACTCTGAATTCTTCCTATTTGTGGAGTTTTTGCAAGGTTTTGACTTTACCAAATAACATGAGACTTCAATCTCAAAATTCAAATTCTGATATAGAGGAGTTGAGAGAATTTTCTGATTGGATATTGAAGGTTAGAGATGACACAATTGGCGGAGCTAATGATGGTGAAGCAGATGTAGAAATTTCTGATGATATTCTTATCAAAGATCCTATCAATCCCCTTGCAGCAATTGTTGATAGCACATATCCTAATTTATTAGAAAAATTTGACGATGACTTTTCAATACTAATTGTTGCGTCAAGTGGAATAACTTCTTTTCTTATCCCTGGAGGTAGAACAGCTCATTCTAGATTTTGTATCCTATTAATTGTTACTGAGGATTCAACTTGCAACATTAAACAGGGAAGTCCATTGGCTGAGTTGCTTAGAAAAACCCGACTTATTATATGGGATGAAGCTCCCATGGTACATAAACATTATTTTGAAGCTTTGGATAAAATATTAAGAGATGTCCTCAGATTTACTAAGTCGAATAGTATAGATCAACCATTTGGTGGAAAAGTAATTGTATTTGGTGGAGATTTTAGGTAGATATTATCTATTATTCCCAAGGCCAGTAAACAAGACGTTATTTTAGCAACTCTAAATTCTTCCTATTTGTGGAGTTTTTGCAAGGTTTTGACTTTAACAAATAACATGAGACTTCAATCTCAAAATTCAAATTCTGATATAGAGGAGTTGAGAGAATTTTCTGATTGGATATTGAAGGTTGGAGATGGCACAATTGGCGAAACTAATGATGGTGAAGCAGATGCAGAAATTCCTGATGATATTCTTATCAAAGATTCGATCAGTCCCCTTGTAGCAATTGTTGATAGCACATATCCTAATTTATTGGAAAAATTTGACGATGACTTTTATTTCTAAGACCGATCCATCCTTGCTCCTACACTTGATGCTGTAAATAAGGTGAATGAATATATGATGTCTTTATGGACAGGTGATAAATTAACATATCTAAGCTCAGACAGTGTATGTAAGGTTGATGAAAACTCAAACAGCTATTATTGCGCCGTTTAAGTGTTAACAGAAACGGACACAAAAACACATGCAAGTGTACACGGTCGGCAAGTAATAACTCGGTAAGTCGAGATCGTCCCACGGAAAACGGAGTCAGGCCTAATCTATTATGCAACAGTTCATTAGTTATCTATGTCTGCTTAAACAGTTGTCACAGTGTTCTTTAATTAATTATCCTAAACTTTAACTAAACTTAACCAATTAATAAGCAAGGGGTTCAAATTAGAGGGTTATGGGATCCTAACTTCATCTAAAGCGTCACCTAGGTTAACCACACCACAAATCATATATGGATAATCATATAGAGATGCTAGTCGGGAGCACGGATGTGAGACTTGACTATCTTTAAATACACCAAGTCCAAATCATATAATGTCCACAATTAAGATAGAAATCACATGAACATCGGCAAAGCCTAAACCACTATATTTCTATGTGATTTACAAACCAAACCAATTTACGCACAAACTCCCATTAGACTACATACGGCCATGCGGTATATTTCTATCCGGCAAGCGAATCATGAAATTCAACCAAAGCAAGTTTCACAAACATATGCTAACATGGAGAAATCTAAGTTTACACTTCATTTTTCAAGTTCATATAAACTATTAAAGTAGATGTTGATCAAGCATCTAGGCATACAAACACCCATGCAAACCACATATTCTCATCCATGTATATCAAAGAGACATAAACCCTAGGTTTAGCACATAAAATCCATTAGAATCCCATAATGGAAGTTAGTTCATCATTGAACCTCCCACCATTATGGGATTCAAACCAAGCATTGAGCAACTAAGAAATGAGAGAAACAAGAGAAAGAAATTGTAGAATTGTGGTTTCCCCCTTTCAATAGAAGATAACAAACTCAAGTCTGGACCACAAATGATTTCCAAGATGAACCCTAGAAATGTATTACTAGTAGAGCAAGAAGGAAGAAGAAGAGAAGCCTCTTGGACCTTCACACTCTCTAACCTAGAATATAGGAACACAACTCTGTGTTAATAGAAATGAAGTCTGATAATAATTGTATATTCCAAGTCTCTAGCAAATGTAAGCCTTATAACTATTACATTCAGCTAAGTGAAATAAGTCAACTGTCCTCAGTCAAGCCCCGTGCGGCCTCGTAGTGTAATTGGGGCTCGGGCGCGCTGGCTTCCTTTGTCTTCACGGCGCGACCGCGCGTGACCATTTCTTCAGCTGATGCAATTTCTGGCTTTTGCTTTCTTGTGCAATCCTATGCTCTTTCTTTTGCTGCTTCTAGCACCTTCACATTAGCTGAATCGAGTCCCTTTTCTTGTGCCCTTGTTCATATGCCAAGCCCTTCTTGCCTTGGAGCTAGCTTCATGCCTTTTGTTCATTTCCAATCCCACCATGTCTTGTTACTAGCTTTCCTTTATCTAATTCCTTGCCAAGTCATGCCAAACCATGCCATTATTGTGTCATTTCATGCCAAAAGAGTTTCCTACCTAAAATGCATAACACAAAGATTAAATGCGTTAAAAGATAATAAAGTGCTTGAGTTTAAGCCATAATCATAGCAAGTTGGCGTCCAATAAGTAGGTGTAAAACCTACTTATCAAATACCCCCAAACTTGAACTATTGCTTGCCCTCAAGCAAAAACACAAAAGCAACTACATGATATGAAACTAACTACATGAAAATGCATCCCAAAGTAATAGCCATCAAATGAATTCCAAACAGATTCGCCTCAGAGAGATAATAAGAGCAATGGTCAATGTATCGGCTCAAGCTACAGTTATAAACATACAATCTGTAAATCACAACCTGTTACCCAGATGCAGTGTATGAGTGCAATGCCATGAACAAGCTTGATAAAAGCAAAGATTTCACATGCTATACTTCTAAGGAAGGAAAAATTGAGGTTTTAAGCTAAGAATTTCTTAAGAAGACCAAACAATGACCAAACCAACACATAGATACAAGCTGAAGCTCAACAAGGGCTTATTATGCTTTAATTCACCCGACTGTGCAATGCTAGGCCTTCTTAGGCTTTTTAGTGATACCCATTTAACAAGCTTTCAACCAACGACTCCCAGACCAGACGGCCTTAGGGCGCTGGGTGTAGAGACAATCCCCTAGGGCTTACTTGCTCGAGTATCAAAGGCCACAAGACTTCGCTAGCCAAGGCGTTTATTCTATTTATTTATTTTTTTGTATTCTTTTTCTCAATTTGTTTTCTTTTCTTTTTCTTTTTCTTTTTCTTTTACTTTTTCATTAGAGAGTGCGTCTTACGCTCCATCTCTCCTTACAACATGCATACCCAAAGTTTTTCTTCAGACTTGTATTCCATTGTTGTTAAGGTCATTATTGCTTTTATTACACCATTCTATCAATTAAAAACAAAATTTTTCCTCTTAGAAGATAAGCATGCATCAATCTAGCCAACGAGCCAAGACAAACTTATCCGGCGACATCTAAGCAACAGATTTAGACTACATCATGTATCGAATATAACTGAACCTAAACTACTAACAGAGCTCAATAATCTACCATATCTCGATGTCATCACAGGCCAGATCAAAATTCAACAGACTAAAATAAGGGATTATGCAGTGCAATGCAACTAAACACTTACTAATTCAACTATACTAGAATGCAATGCAATAAACTGCAACTATACTAGAATGCAACGCAACTAAATGCAATAAAAATAGATGCAGACATTTAACTATATGAAACAAACTACCTAACTACACCCAATACCCCCAAACTAGAAATATTCAATGTCCCCATTGAAGGTAAAGGGTCAGAAAACTCCCCTACTGGTCTGCATGGCCACCCTCCTTGGGCGGTGAATCTGGCGGAGGGTATGGCATCTCGGAAGCAAACACGGGCCACTCTATCATGGTGCCCTGATGTGCAAAGGCCTCGCCAAGCGCACGCGTCAACCCATCGGCGAACCCAACAAAATTTGCGTGTAGGGCATCAATCCTCCTCTCAATACGCTGCATCTGGCGACCATGATCTGCCGGAGGAGTGGCTGCTGCCTCGTCTGGCTGCGGCTGCGGGGGGAGAACTGGTGGAGGAGCTGCTATAATAAACCCTTTTCCCCTCGGGTGTCCTAAAAATGCTTGATCGTGGTGTGTGTGACATCCCCACTAGGCATCTGAACCTGCTCATCGGCCCATTCGAGCCCTGCCTCCGCACAAAGATGGGCTATAATGGATGCGTGCGGGATGACGCCAGTGGTGCTCCCCCTCATAAAGCGCAGCATATTATGATTTATCAAATGGCCCACATCAATGTATTTGCCGGTGATAATGCCCCATAAAATGATGGCTTGCTCTACAGTAACTTCATGTTGATGCGTGGATGGCATCAAATTGGCACACAGGAACAAGTTCCACGCCTTAGCGTAGCGGTTCAGTCCAGAGGCGGGAAATGTGGTATATTCATCAGTGGTGTCCTTCTTGATCTTCCAAAATGTGCCAGGCAAACATAAGTCTCGAATCACCTGATCCAGATCAGTCTCAAATCTTTCAGTCTCGACCCAATTGACTTGCCCCTCTAGCACTGAAGACAGACTCAGAACCTCCCGAATTGCAGCTGGGCGGTAATCTACTGTTTGGCCTCTCACAAAGGTCCGGTCGCTTTTTGTGATGCTTGCATTCGCGTAGAATTCACGGACCAACGCCAACGGCACCGGTGGTGGCGTGGCACAAACTCCCTGCCAGCCCATCTCACGAATCATAGCCCTCATGTCGCCGTCCTCCTTCGTAGGCTTTAACCCTCTTTCCTTAACAACAGACTTTGTCGCGATCCGATAATATGTTATTTGGGCTTCAATGCTAATGAACTTGGATAAATCGACAGGGATGTCGTCGTCAGAGCCACTGCGATCGGGCGAAGCAGCCGAAGAGGAAGCGGCGGTGCGTGAGCGTTTTGGACCCATGGCTAATTGGTCAGAACCTTTGATGAAGAACACACTGAAGAACAAAACCCCCAAACTTGTATGGCAGCCACTACTTTCCACAACCCTAGATTCCCACTTTGAAGAACCAACCCTTGCTTGATGAAACTTCCCCCCAATTAATTAAGAAAATCTCTGCAACTATGTAAACCTAACTTGGTTGATGATGGAAACAAGAATTAGGGCTTGGAGATAGATATAATCGAGAAAGGGTCCGATGATATGATAGTGATGGGGGGGGGGGGTTATAAAATATGAGGAATAAAAGGGGTTGTGGACTGCTGGAAAGGCCAATTTTAAATTGAATTGCTGAAAGGCTTAGGGCGCGGGCGCGCTGGGTTAGGCCTGGAGAACCGCGCGGGTCAGGGATGCACTCTGTCATGCTGAATGTTGGCGCGGGCGCACCGCCCCTAAACGTGGGCAAAAATTCCTGCTTTCTGTTCCCAATCTGCAACACTTAGTGAAGAAACAAGAAGCAACATGTACCTATTGTCGCACCTACACAAAAATAAACATAGTTAAATATTGCTTGCTTACTGAATGCAATGAGCATGATTAAGATGAATGAACTGCTATTCCTTAGCAATGCCATGCATGAATCGTTTCCATGTAATTTCCCAAAAAAATTTGCTATAGGCTTCTATGCAGAATATTAACATGTTCAAAAAATGTTCAAAGAGCTTTCCGCTCCAAAATTCTGTGCAACTATGGCTGAATGCGTATGCAATGAATTATGTAAATCCCATAGAGATATGTACAGAGCGCATCTAACTTCCCAAAAATTTCATGCTACATGCTTAAAGCTCAAAAATGTAGGTAATGAGCATTCTAACACCTACAATGTTTAAAAATAGGTAAACCTTTTCCACATGCTTAGAATTAAATGGGGAGAGAGAGATTGAAGAGATAAGTCACCAGAATTAAACAGGAGAGAGAAATTAACGAGATAAGTCACCAGAATTAAACAGGAGAGAGAAATGTATAGAAAACAATGCAAGAATTAACAAGGGGAAGAGATAGAGATGATGGGGTGGCTCCCATCTAACGCTTGTTTATAGTCCATAAGCTAGACTCTGTCGGATTCGGTCAAGTTTTAGAAAGGATTGAGGCGATCTCCTGCCTTGAAACCTCTCCACCATAATAATGCTTTAGCCTTTGTCCATTGACTTTGAAAGGGTTATCTGGGTCCTTATCAAAGATCTCTATTGCACCGTGTGGATATACAGTCTTGACAGTGAAAGGCCCTGACCACCTTGACTTGAGCTTCCCTGGGAAGAGTCTAAGTCTGGAGTTGAATAATAGCACTGCTTGCCCTGGCTCGAATGTTCTTTCCATAATCTTGCGATCATGCCACCTTTTCACCTTTTCTTTGTACAATTTGGAATTTTCATAAGCTTGCAATCGAAATTCATCCAATTCATTGAGTTGGAGTAGACGTTTTTCCCCTGCAGCCTTTAAGTCAAAGTTCAACTTATGGATTGCCCAATAGGCTCTATGCTCAAGCTCCAGAGGAAGGTGCTGCATCATCCAACTTCAATGACCAATCTTTCCTCGTGGGGTTCACAATCTTTTCCAGTATTCTTTTTACCTCACGATTTGACACTTCGTCTTGGCCATTGGTTTGGGGATGATAAGCCGTAGCTACATGATGATTTACCCCATACTTAGCTAACAAAGCTGTAAACTGTCGATTGCAAAAGTGGGTGACCTCGTCCCTAATGATAGCCCTGGGAGTTCCAAACCTCTTGAAAATGCTCTTTTGTAGAAATCTCAGAACCACCCTAGCATCATTTGTCGGTAGAGCTGCCACTTCCACCCATTTAGATACGTAATCGACTGCCAGAAGGATGTACAACTTCCCACATGATGAAACGAACGGCCCCATAAAGTCTATCCCCCAGACATCGAAGATCTATACCTCGAGGATTGTACTCAGGGGCATTTCATTTCTCTTTGATATATTTCCTACCCTCTGACATCTATCACATCTTTGAACAAAGCTGTAAGCATCCTTAAAGATAGTAGGCCAATAAAAACCTGCTTGCAAAACCTTGGTCGCTGTCCTTTCACCTCCATAATGGCCTCCATACAAAGATGCGTGGCAATCTTGCAGCACACTCTCCGTCTCGCTAAATGGAATGCACCTTCTAATCATCTGATCGGCACACTGCTTGAACAAGTACGGTTCATCCCAAGTAAACCATTTCACATCATGCAGAAACTTCTTCTTTTGATGCCTAGTCAAGTCAGAAGGAATGATCTTGCCCACTAGGAAGTTTGCAAAATCTGCGAACCATGGCATTTCGCCTTTCATCACAAACAATTGCTCATCGGGGAAGGATTCATTTATCATCACTTTGTCATTTGCATCGCTTCCCGGATTTTCCAATCGTGACAAGTGGTCAGCCACTTGGTTCTCAGTCCCTTTTCGATCCTTGATTTCTAGATCAAATTCTTGCAAAAGAAGTATCCACTTGATCAGACGGGGTTTGGCATCTTTCTTTGCTATCAAATATCGGATCGCTACATGGTCGGTGTACACAATCACTCTAGTCCCAATCAAATAAGCACGAAATTTGTCGAATGCGTACACCACTGCCAAAAGCTCTTTTTCTGTAGTAGTGTAGTTCAACTGGGCATCAGTAAGGGTCTTGCTAGCATAGTATATAACATGAAAGACCTTGTACCTTTGTTGGCCCAATACAGCTCCCACAGCAAAATCGCTGGCATCACACATTAGCTCAAAAGGCAGGTCCTAATTCGGAGATGTGATCACTGGTGCCGTAGTTAACTTCTTCTTCAAGTGCTCGAATGCAGTCAGGCACTCATCATCAAATTTAAAGAGGACATCTTTTTCTAACAAACTGCAAAGTGGCTTTGTAATCTTCGAGAAGTCCTTTATAAACCGACGATAGAAACCTGCATGTCCCAAGAAGCTACGAACACCTTTTACAGAAATAGGCGGAGGCAAGTTCTCAATAGTTTCCAACTTAGCCCCGTCCACCTCTAATCCTTTCTTCGAAACCTTATAACCCAAAATAATACCCTTTTGTACCATAAAATGGCACTTTTCCCAATTCAGTACAAGATTCGTCTCGACACATCGTTTTAACACCATCACCAAATTCTCCAAACATAGGTCAAAGGAGTAGCCAAAAATAGAAAAATCATCCATGAAAACTTCAACATTTTGCTCAACCATATCGGAGAAAATGGCCATCATACACCTCTGAAAGGTAGCCAGGGCATTGTACAAACCGAAAGACATCCTTCTAAACGCAAATGTACCATAAGGACAAGTAAAGGTAGTCTTTTCTTGATCTTATGGGGCTATCATTATTTGATTGTATCCTGAGTACCCATCCAGAAGGCAGTAATATTCACGACCGGCCAGCCTGTCTAGCATCTAATCAATGAACGGGAGGGGAAAATGATCTTTTCTGGTAGCCTTGTTTAGTCTGCGGTAGTCCATGCAGACTCTCCACCCCGTCACTGTTCTGTTAGGAATTAGCTCGTTATGTTTATTGGATATCACGGCCATGCCCCTCTTCTTCGGCACACATTGCACCGGGCTCACCCAAGAGCTGTCTGATATTGGATAGATAATCCCTGCATCTAACCACTTTAAGATCTCCTTCTTAACCACTTCCTTCATGATAGGATTTAATCTGCGTTATTGCTCAACTGATGGTTTGCTATCATCTTCCAGCAGGATTTTATGCATACAAAATGCTGGGCTGATCCCTTTTATATCTGCTATGGTCCATCCAATTGCCGATTTAAACTCTCTTAGTACCCGTAGCAGTTGTTCTTCCTGACAAGATGTTAGTGCAGCAGAGATAATAACAGGCAACTTTAAAAATTCACTTAAAAATGCATACCTTAAATGATCTGGAAGAGGTTTAAGGTCAAGATCTAGAGGCATCTCAAGAGAAGGCTTGAGTCGTTCTGATGTTTCCCCAGCAATTTTTAGTGGCTCGATAGGCATCTTAAACTTTCGCATCTTTGGTGTTGTGTCAAGCATTTGCACGTATTCAGCAACTTTAGTATCCTCAATATCTGAGTCTCCCAATATAGCACTCTCCAAAGGATTATAGTACCCATCAGATTCCCAAATCCTTCCTTCATCACCCTCTCTAGCACATCAATCCGAAAGCACTCTTCCTCGTCGGTGGGAAACTTCATATAGCTTTAAAGACGTTGAAAGTGACTTCTTGGTCATGCACTCTCATTGTTAACTCTCCCTTATGGACATCTATAAGAGTTCGCCCCGTGGCAAGGAAAGGTCTCCCAAGGATGATTGGGATATTTCTGTCTTCTTCGTAATCAAGAATGATGAAGTCAGCTGGGAAGATAAATTTGTCCACTTTAACCAAAACATCTTCCACAATACCTCTCGGATAAGTGATGGATCTGTCAACAAATTGTAATAATACATTTGTCGGCTTGGGAGCCGACAATCCCAATTGATTAAATACGGACAGAGGCATCAAATTTATGCTATCTCCTAAGTCACAGAGGCATTTGCTGAAAGATAAATTTCCTATGGAGCAAGGAATTGTGAAACTGCCCGGGTCCTTAAGCTTTGGAGGTAATTTACGCTGTAATACCACACTGCACTCTTCTGTTAAGGCCACTGTCTCAAAGTCCTCTAATCGTTTCTTTCTTGACAGAATACCCTTCATGAACTTTGCGTAACTTGGCATTTGTTCTAATGCCTCTGCAAAGGGTATGTTTATCTGCAGTTTCTTGAACACCTCCAAAAACGTAGCGAACTGTCTGTCGTCCCTTTGCTTGTGCAATCTCTGTGGGTAAGGAACAGTAGGGTACATAGGTGATGGTCTGGTTATGATTTTCTCAGTGGTTTCCTCCTTATCTTTCGCAACACTCTTTCCTCCATCATTTCCATCAACCAAAACTGTCTCAGGGTGATCTAGATCTTGGCGCGCCCGCGCCAGGTTTTGGCCTTCCTGAGGAACGGCCGCGCGGGCCTCCAAATCTGAAGTTTGCCTCCCAGATCTTAGGGTGATGGCTTGACACTGCTCCTTTCCCTCCCTTTTCCCTGGATTCGTCTCTGTATTACTGGGAAGAGTCCCTTGAGGTCGATTGAGAACCGCATTGGCAATTTGACCAATTTGAGTCTCCATCATCTTGAGAGATATAGCTTGGCTCTTCACAATTAACTTAAGTTCATCGATTTCCACTCTCTCCTCCGACTTCTTTTCTGGCTGAGGTACAGGTTGGGGATGATATTGTTGTTGAAAACTAGAAGGGTAGGGGTTTTTTGGTGCATACTGGTGATGAGCTTGCTGTGGTTGATATTGTTGTTGAGAGTGAAATTGTTGTGGTTGTGATGTACGATGATAGGGGTGTTGGACATTCTGAGTATTACTCCAACTAAAGTTGGGATGATTCCTATTGTTGGGGCTGTAAGAATTTTGAAATTGATTATGGGGTTTTTGGTAGTTGCTCACAAACTGTACTGATTGTGTACTGATAGCACATTGGTCTGTCTGATGTGTCCCTGCACAAATCTCACAGACACAAGCAACTGTCTTGACTTTTTCTTCCGCCAATGAATCAATCTTCTTTGCCATGGCTGCCATCTGAGCAGACAATGCTGTAATGGCATCCACTTCTAAAATCCCTGCAACCTTCGGTTGTACCATCCTGGCCGTTGGATTCTGATACTCGTTTGCTGCCATGGTCTCAAAGAGCTCATACGCTGTCAGAAAATCCTTTTTCTAGATAGCTCCCCCCGATGCAGCGTCAATAATGGGCCTTGATTGCCATCCCAAACCATTGTAAAAAGAGTTAATCACCATCCACTCTGGCATGCCATGGTGTGGACACTTCCGGAGCATCTCGTTATAACATTCCCAAGCTTCATATAATGTTTCCCCTAGATGCTGTGCAAAGGTACTCAGGTCTCTCCTCATTGCAGCGGTCTTGATCATAGGAAAGAACTTGGTCAAGAATTTCTGAGCACAATCTTCCCATGTAGTTATTGACCCTGAAGGCAGTGAGTGCAACCAACATTTTGCCTTATCGCTCAAGGTGAAAGGGATTTTTCTAAGTTTCACTGCATCATCGGGGACGTTGTTGTATTTAAACGTGTCACATATTTCTATGAAGCTCATAATATGCTCGTTGGGATCTTCGGAAAGCAAACCCCCAAACTGTAGATTGTTTTGTATCATCTGCAATGTTCCTGGCTTTATCTCAAAAGTGTTCACCGTAATTGCTGGCCTCACTATACTTGATTGCAGATCGGTGAGTTTGGGCATGGAATAATCTTGCAAGGGCCTCTGCTCTTCAGCCATTTGATGAAGTAGTTCGGGCTCTTCTCGAGGATTGATGTTTCGAATGTTAGCTCTCCACGCTCGACCGTTGATGTGCTCTTGGTGAGGCACTAACTCAGGATTTGAGGCTCGAGTGTGCATAAACTATCCACGAGTACCTGAAACACAAGTAAACAAAAATAAAATTAGAAATGAGGTAAGAAGAGATTTGTTCAAGTCAGTCACATTTAACGAAAACTGATGTCAATAGGATTAAACTAAAATCGTGTCCCCGGCAACGGCGCCAAAAACTTGTTGCGCTGTTTAAGTGTTAACAGAAACGAACACAAAAACACATGCAAGTGTACACGGTCGGCAAGTAATAACTCGGTAAGTCGAGATCGTCCCACGGAAAACGGAGTCAGGCCTAATCTATTATGCAACAGTTCATTAGTTATCTATGTCTGCTTAAACAGTTGTCACAGTGTTCTTTAATTAATTATCCTAAACTTTAACTAAACTTAACTAATTAATAAGTAAGGGGTTCAAATTAGAGGGATATGGGATCCTAACTTCATCTAAAGCGTCACCTAGGTTAACCACACCACAAATCATATATGGATAATCATATAGAGATGCTAGTCGGGAGCACGGATGTGAGACTTGACTATCTTTAAATACACCAAGTCCAAATCATATAATGTCCACAATTAAGATAGAAATCACACGAACATCGGCAAAGCCTAAACCACTATATTTCTATGCGATTTACAAACTAAACCAATTTACGCACAAACTCCCATTAGACTACATACGGCCATACGGTATATTTCTATCCGGCAAGCGAATCATGAAATTCAACCAAAGCATGTTTCACAAACATATGCTAACATGGAGAAATCTAAGTTTACACTTCATTTTTCAAGTTCATATAAACTATTAGAGTAGATGTTGATGAAGCATCTAGGTATACAAACACCCATGTTAGGCAAACCACATATTCTCATCCATGTATATCAAAGAGACATAAACCCTAGGTTTAGCACATATAATCCATTAGAATCCCATAATGGAAGTTAGTTCATCATTGAACCTCCCACCATTATGGGATTCAAACCAAGCATTGAGCAACTAAGAAATGAGAGAAACAAGAGAAAGAAATTATAGAATTGTTTCCCCCTTTCAATAGAAGATAACAAACTCAAGTCTGGACCACAAATGATTTCCAAGATGAACCCTAGAAATGTATTACTAGTAGAGCAAGAAGGAAGAAGAAGTGAAGCCTCTTGGACCTTCACACTCTCTAACCTAGAATATAGGAACACAACTCTGTGTTAATAGAAATGAAGTCTGATAATAATCGTATATTCCAAGTCTCCAAAAAACATAAGCCTTATAACTATTACATTCAGCTAAGTGAAATAAGTCAACTGTCCTCAGTCAAGCCCCACGCGGCCGCGCGGCCTCGTAGTGTAATTGGGGCGCGGGCGCACCAATGCCTAGAGCAGCCCTCTGGCTCTGCTAATCGGCGCGGGCGCGCTGGCTTACTTTGTCTTCATGGCGCGGCCGCGCGTGACCATTTCTTCAGTTGATGCAATTTCTGGCTTTTGCTTTCTTGTGCAATCCTATGCTCTTTTTTTTGCTGTTTCTAGCACCTTCACATTAGCTGAATCGAGTCCCTTTTCTTGTGCCCTTTTCCATATGCCAAGCCCTTCTTGCCTTGGAGCTTGCTTCATGCCTTTTGTCCATTTCCAATCCCACCATGTCTTGTTACTAGCTTTCCTTTATCCAATTCCTTGCCAAGTCATGCCAAACCATGCCATTATTGTGTCATTTCATGCCAAAAGAGTTTCCTGCCTAAAATGCATAACACAAAGATAAAATGCGTTAAAAGATAATAAAGTGCTTGAGTTTAAGCCATAATCATAGTAAGTTGGCGTCCAATAAGTAGGTGTAAAACCTACTTATCAGCTATGAAGGCGTTTACACCCCAGAATTTTTGAATAGCATTACATCTTCTGGATTGCCAAACCACAAGCTAAAGTTGAAGATTGGGGTTCCTGTAATGTTGCTCCGAAATATAGATCAGTGTTCTAGTTTGTGCAATGGCACAAGATTAATAGTAACTCAATTGGGAATACATGTGATAGAAGCAAAAGTAATTTCAGTCAGTAATTTTGGACACAGAGTTTTCATACCTCGCTTGGTCTTAACACCGTCAGACATTAGATTACCTTTTAAATTCCAACGAAGACAATTTCCTTTAGTTGTTTGCTTTTCCATGACAATTAATAAGAGCCAGGGGCAATCTCTCACACATGTTGGACTGTATCTGTCACGTCCAGTTTTTAGCCATGACCAGTTATATGCAGCAGTATCAAGAGTTACAAGCAAGAGTGGATTGAAAATACTAATTTGTGACAAGGATGGACAAACATACAATACTACAAAGAATGTAGTTTTCAAGGTTTTTCACAATTTAATGTAGAAAAGTTTAACTGTTTAAATATACAATACCATCTTCTTATTATATTTTAATTTATTAATTGCACGTATAAATTTATTATTAACAAAATGAATAATTCCGCTACAACGCGCTGGTTTGTATCTAGTTCTCTCCTAAAATGTTAAAAAAATCTCCCTTAAAGGATATCTGAAATTGAAATAAATAATAATAATAATAAAAAGACTTGTTATTCTCATAAGTTTAATATTTTCACAAGTTCTTTTCATATGAGTGTGAGTCTCTTTTATTATTTATGTGAGAAATATTATGAAACTATCACTTTTGCTTATTGAAATAACAATTCCTAAAATAAGTTATTCAGTTAGAGATTTTTAAAGTCATATACAATATTAACATAATGGAGTATAAAACTAATTTGCTCTTAAAAGTGTAAAAATACCTTTAGGCTTCAGGTTTAGTTAGGGTTGTAAACAAATCGAGCTCTTCACAAATAAAACTCAACTCGACTAAGCTCGATTCAAGTTCGTTTAACGAGTCGAGTTCGAAAAAGTTTTTTTGTTCATGAATGTAATTGAGTTGACCTTGAGTTGTGCCTTATTTTACTCAAGCTTGAAAAATAAAATGAACACAGAATAATTGGAACAAGGAATTGACACAGGTAGTTCCTGTCCTTAAGGTGTTTATTACTCCTTACCAAAATGGTTTGCTAAAGGCTTCTGACAATATATCTCAAGGATATATGTCAAGCCTATATATTCACAGTGATAGCAACTCACTGATGAATCTCATATGTATGCTTCTTTGTAAAAGAGGATGATATATATATATGAGTACAAGAGATGTAGAGATGGTTGACTTTCCCTCCAATAAAACTGATTTTTATTAATTAAGTATCAGTTACAAAAATAATTCTATAATATAACTTTAATCAATACAAAACAATTTATATTCATGTGCATATTATTGCTGTAACTTATGAACTAACTTTTCTTGCAGTTTTAATCTGGTTAACTTAGTTCGAGCTCTATCTAAAAAGATAGGCTCATGACTCAGGCGAAGTGCAAAGTGCTCCTAAAGGGCCAATGCCACTTTGTGATGCGAACCCGCACCAGCACCCGACCTCGGGTCGCGGGACGTGGGCGGGTGGTGCTTTGCACCACGTCATTGTGACCAGATCCAAGTCTTCCCTTTAGTACCACAAGTAAATTAAACTATTCTCCTTATACTTATAAAGCATTAAATAGTTTAACTTCTTACCAATGTGGGATTTAAAGGAAATAGTTTTTTGCAAACAACAATGCACCTTTTCATATGCCCCATTTTGGATACAATTAAAATACAATATATAATTTCTATTTGAATCATATATTGTTCTCTTTAAATCTCCTTATTATAGACTATCAAATGCACTTGTAATTTTATTTAAATTCAATCATTTAATGGGTTAAAATTAAACCCATAATTGATTAAAACTCATAAAAGAAAAGATGTATTTAACAATCCCCCACTTGTTTGAAAAACTAATTTTCTTCAAACATTTCTCTATCTATCAACTCCAAGGCTTGTATGCATAATAGAAGGTGTGACGGACATTGAACCTTCTTTTAGTATAAAAAACTCAAAGTCATATCGAAATAGACGGTGTCCATAAATTGAACCTCTATTTCAAATGATATGATCGGAGGTGTCATACACACACAAAACCTCCCTTTATGGTGAACATTATCAACGCTTTGCACTATTAAAGCCATGCGCAATATCATGTTTCTTGAACCTCTAAGAGAGTAAACCATAACTCTCAATAAGAAGCAGCTTCAATTCTAGTTCATATAGGCAAAGTATTTCTCTAACACTTCTGTTGCTATAAGTGCAACACTTTATTAAGAGCATAGCTCATCCTCGATCGTGCAACAGACGTTACTATCATATACTACGTATGAGACCAAGTTGATAGTAACACAGCCAACAATTGTGACTTATTTTTTTCATTGAACCTATAAACTAGGGGTAACCTAGATATAGGTTGGGTTCCCATCACCTTTGGCTCATAATGATTTAATTCCCATATCTTGTGTAGTCAAACTTATTAAGTCTCTCGTTAAAGGCTTAGTATGTGGATCAACCAAGTTCTTACTTGACTTCACACAGATAATAGTTATGATACCATCATGTATCAGTTGTCTCACAAATTCATGTCTTAGACCAATATGTCTAGACTTACCATTATTGGTACCACTATACGCTTTTGTTAGTGTAGCTTCACTATCACAGTATAGTGAAATTCGAGGCATTGTATTTGGCCATAGATTTATGTCTAACAACATATTTCTAATCCAATCAACCTCTTTTCCTTCTTGAGCCAAGGAAATAAATTCTGACTTCATAGTAGAGTGAGAAATACAAGTCTGTTTCTTGCTTGCCCAAGAAACAACACCACTGGCAAGAGTGAAAATTCACCCACTTGTGGATTTATTATCTCCCACACTATTAATCCAGCTTGCATCAGAGTATCCCTCCAAAACACTAGGGAATTTATTGTAGAACAATCATAAGCCACTGGTTCTTTTAAGATATCCAAGTATCCTCCCAATAGCTTTCCAATGATCAATATTAGGACTGCTTGTAGTATCCGTGAATTTTACGAATAATATTAATAATTAAATTAATAAAAGTTTGAATATTTATTTGAATGTAAATGTATATCCTTGTGGTAGAAGATGTGATAATTCAATTCAATTGAATTAAGTATATGATAATTGGGTAATATGGTGGAAATGATAATTAATGAAGCTTATTAAAGCTTATGAGACATGCCTAGTGTGGCAAAGTGATGAAATAAGTAACTTATTAATTAAATTAATAAAGGGGTTAATTAAATAATGCGATGAACTAATTGCTAATACTTTAGTTGATTAACTGTTATGTGCAAATTTCATATGAGTGGTTTGGTCCTCTGCAGTAGCTAAACCTAGTTTGGGACTGTCCTAGAGTGGCGCAGCTGCACCACTTGTAACGTCTCGAAATTCGGTCTTTCTTCACACCCGAATTCCGTACATCACGAGTAGTTCTCATTCCATACATACATCATTATATCATAAAGAATAACGACATATCTATTCAATTCCCACATTTTATTATCTTAAAACCTTGTTCATTACAAATAATGGTAATTACGCTATTCTTTATATTTAACAAGTGTGACTTTTATTCGCCACAAAGGATTCGTAACAGTTCATTAAACTACTCTATAGTTTAATTAACTATTCTCCATTACAAGTCTTGGCTTGGTCTTCACGCTTGTTCATATAATGAACAACACTTTAGCAGGACACCGATCAACTTGATCTTTACGGGATCCTTAAGTTTATTCTACCATCGTTCGCTGAAAATATTTTTATTTTAACCAAGTGTGAGCATTCAATTGCTCAGCAAGTCATAGCAGTTGAATAACAACCAAAGAAAGAATTAAAATTCTTTTAAGACTTTGATAACCGAACAAAGGTTATGAAGCAGCTCAAATAACAGAAATATATTCTGATTCCTATCATTTTCAAACATTAATCACATTCGCTTTGACATACTTTCATTCTTCTATTCTTTCAATAACATTCGGTCTGGCTAGAATCATTAGCACAGACTTAACAATAACGGTTCATGAATAAAAAGAACTCTTTTACATTGAACAGTTCAATCACAGAACAGTTCATCTCATAGAAACACCGAAGTGTTAAAATTATGGCACAAGGCCTCATACATACTAACACCTTGTACCAATATCACACTTTTACACATAGGTAAAATTTCTTAAGTTCAACATCTGAGAAAGTTTAAGAAACTAACATTCATATTAAAAATGAATGAAGTTATGAAACTTGCCTTCGTGGTGCATACTGCTTACGCTATACCGTTCATCGCAATCCCTATATAACACATAAGGAATAACACAATACCAATTAGTCATATATATGACTTACGCATCGGTTTAAACTTAACATTACTTCTTAGGGTTCGTGTTCTTGTAATATAAGTTTATGCGACCAACTACTTTCATTTCGTCAGCTGTTATGATATACGGGGATGTCACAAACTTACAATGATCTTTTATGATAATTTACATTCTTATCTTTTTCTCATAACACCTATACTTAGCACACATCGAGTCTCTAACAGTATTCAATACAGTACGTTGAGTGGTTTCCCACAAACAACCAACAAACTAGCTTCCCGTCTCATCTACATTGTCTTTCACAGCGAGTTAGATCAGTTGATAGTTCGTATATACCTCCACTCTCTGAAGAAATCATTTAGCCCAGATACTATACATCAATCATTATAGACTACGAACCTGATGAGTGAGATTTATACCCGCAAATCGAGCACTTATAGCCTTAGGAAGTTGCCTGTTTATCTGATTATATACTTCTTTTATATATTATTTGTGGTTATTTGGCTTAAAAGTGTTTTACATGAGTTATTAGGTCATTTCCAGCTTTTAAGGGCAAATTGGTCCTTTTCCTAGAGCCGGTGCCGCAACGCCGGTTTCTCTTTGTAAACTGGCACCACAGCGCCAGCTCTTTGCCAGCAAGGCACGGTGCCAGCACCGCAGTGCCTCAGTGCCTATACAAAGATTGCGCCGTAGCGCCACTAATTGACCAGAGGGCTTTGACTAGCGCCGCAGCGCTAGTCCGATTTTTTGGCAGATAACCTCAGTTAATGAGCTAGCTGCTGAAGACTTTCTATGTTTAACTTTACTCAGCAGCCACCATTTAGAAAAATAGACTTAGACTAGAAAATAGGAGAAATAACTTAGCAAGAGAGTAAGTTGGAGCTTGAATTCTTCCAAGATCATTGCATCCTCGATTGCTCGGACTCTATACGGAGACGGGAAGAGTTGGAGCCAGAAAACTTCAATAGAAGAGTTTTATTTATCCAAATCCTTTGATTCATTTGTGTAATTTTGATCATGTTGAACACTATGATGATGTTATTTAGTTCTATAGTTATGAACTAATTACATTTCTAGGATTTTAATGTAACCTAATGTTTAGTTTAATCAAAATTCTCTCATATTTATTATAATGAATCTTGTTTGAATGGGTTGTTACATTTCATGCTTATTTATTGATTGCTTGATTAATGAATTGATATGGCTATTATTTGATATTGGAAAATGGATTTTAATGCCTACCCCTAAATGTAACAACACTTATTATGTCCATGCCTATGGGAATGAGAGCATATTTTTCATAATAGAATAGAAATATATCTATTTGCCTTGTGTAACCATTGGGAACTAAGCTTAATGACCCTTAGACTAATTATTTTTACCATAAGAATATTGTGATTTGTTTAGCTAAGTGATTACATTTGACCATCGGAAGAGGCTTATGCATACTTATCGTTCTCGGTTGACCATTCTTGTGATTCGTTAGATAATTTGGAGAGTTAGGAGATTAAATGATGCATTAGGGGAGTTGTAATTCTATTTTGCTGTATTTGAACCAACTCAGTCTCACTTATTACTGTTTTTATTCATATTAGTTTTAAACACACCATCACCATTTACTTGTTTAGATAAGATTGTATTGATATAAATTAGTATCTAAATAGCGCTAGTACTTTATCCTCGTGGGTTCGACGCTCCACTTTCTATTATATTACTTGTTAGACTGCGTATACTTGCGCGAGTTTATTGATCGTGAAAACGACCAACAAGTTTTTGGCGCCGTTGCCGGGGACTTAGTATTATTTGTCTTTCAATACTAATACTAATTCATAACGATCTTAATTTAAACTGATTCATCTGTTTAATCTTTCTCTCAAGTACTCTCAACTGTGTATGCCACCTCGTCGGAATCAGAATATAATACCTCTTGATCCTGAGGTTGTGTGAGGACCCAGAATTTTAAACAATTCAAATTTTACGAATAAATTTTTTATATTGGTATTGATTATCAATATTGTGCTGAGTATCTGTGATACGAGTTTAGTAACATGGTCAAACTGGGTATTGACTGAGAAATATGAGTGGAGATATAGTTAACAGATATTGAAAACCCTAACCCTAATTACGGATAGAAATTTGATAGTTAATACAGTTATTATA
This sequence comes from Panax stipuleanatus, assembly GCA_020205555.1. Taxonomy (NCBI): domain Eukaryota; kingdom Viridiplantae; phylum Streptophyta; class Magnoliopsida; order Apiales; family Araliaceae; genus Panax; species Panax stipuleanatus. Next base: position 3,254,434 of record CM035116.1, read on the forward strand.
ATTGTATCTATGATTGTGTGTGTGTATAGTAAGAGATTAATGATCAAATGTTGATTAGATAAGGTATAACCTTAGTAAATTCTAATGGTAGATTAGAAACCCTAATCTGCAGTTAAGAAACCTTAATTTCTTATTCGGGAATACCAAACCCTAATTTGTAAACCTTAATGGTAATTAGCAAACCCTAATATTATTTATCAAACCCTAAGGATTAAATTTTTAAGGGAAACATAGGAAATGACCGAACTACCCTTAAAATGGTATGGGAAATTATTAGAATACCCTTTTGAGACGAAATGACCGAATTACCTTTAAAATTATATGTGAAATGACCAAAATACCCTCCAATCCATGTGAACTTAAATCAACCAATCAGAGAAGAGATGATGCAAGCATGATGCAAGCATGATGCAAGCATAACATCATCCTTAAAGAAACACAGATGATGCAAGCATGATGCAAGCATGACATCAACATTAAAGAAGCACAAAAGATGATGTCATCATGATGTCACCCAGGGACTAAAATGCAATTAATAAGGTATTAAAGTATAATTAATCAGGATACCAAACTGTAATAAGCCGGCGGCAAACTGTAAAAAATCGAGCCCCTAACGTGCAATTATTGAAACTATGTTTTTCTATAAATAGGAGTCATTCTCTTCATTTTTTTTCAAAAACCAAAATGGAGTTAGAGAGAGAAAGAGGAGAATTTTGGCTAGAGAGAAAGAGAGAGGAAAGTTTTTGAATTTCAAGATTTCAAATGATTAGTTAAAACTTGCAACTCCAAGAGGTATTTACTCTTGTGGTTATTATGTTCATTATTCTTTATATATTTAGTAAAAAAATATAATTTTACAAGCAGTTATATAATGCCCAAATTATTTAAGTAAATAGTACAAAAGTCGTATTTACAAGCAGTTATAATGTCCGATTTATTTCTCTTATAAAGTAAAAAATATACTTTTATAAACAGTTATAATGTCCGATTTACTTTTCTTATAAAGTAGAAAATATACTTTTATAAGCAGTTGCTATGCCCGATTTTCTTCAAGTATTTAGTAAGAATACTCATGTTATAAGCAGTTATAATGCTGAAATTATCTCAAATAGAATAGTAGAATATTCATTTTATAAAGCAGTTATAATGCTCGATTTATTTCAAATATAGTACACGAATATTCATTTTTACAAGCATTTATAATGCACAAATTATTTAAATATTAATGATATTAAATTTATTTAATAATTATATTAAATAAATTACTTAAAAATGATTTTAATCATTTAAAAATATATTAAAGTGTTAGGAAATATTTTAAGTTATTTTGGATGACTTTTAATATTTTGGGATAAATTTCATTAATAATTAATATTAATGGTAATTAATTAATTATATTAAATAAATTATGGAAAAATAGATTTAATATTTTAAAAATCATATAAAATGATTTAATGGTTATAAAAAATATTTTAAGTTTTAAAATATAACTTTTAATATTTTTTTATGAAATACATTAATATTTTAATATTACTGACACTTATATAATAATGGTTTTAAATATTTAAAATTAATTAAATGTGATATTAAGCTATTAAAAATATTTTGTGATATTATAAATAGCTTATAATATTATGACATGTATTTCATTAATATTTGATAGTAAATAAATATTAATGATAATGGAATTAAGTGGTATTTAAGATATATAAATATGATATTAATGAATTAAAAATCATTTTAAATGGTAATAATTATTGAAAAATTATTATAAGCTTGTGAAAAATATTTTAACTGATTAATAAATTATCTATGATAATAATAAAGCATTTAGGTAGAGTCTTATTAGAATTAGGCTCGATAATTATTCGATAGGGCAACCGGGACGTTGAAATAGTACTGAACTCAAATCAGACTAAAATAGTTTGACTTGATACTAGGTCTTATGATTTTAGTGATTGATAGGGATATGTGCTTATGTGTTTAAGTTATATTATGACTATAATTAACAGTAGTATATGTAATGATATTATTCTAATTGAGATATCGATATTATCAATATTAGGTCTTTCAGATGAAGCTAAAATAGATTGCATAACAATAATCGACGGTTCAGGCAAGTTTTTCCAATTTCATTTAATTCTATATTAAATGAAAGTCATATATATTGATATACGAACTGTTATAAACATTATTCGTGATATCTGTGATTTACAAAGGGTTATTGCTTATTGTTCAAGCATAACAAATTATATGAGCTGTTGTTTGCATAAAATGTGTTTGATTTGATATCAAAGCATAAACTGTGGAAAAACCAATATTGTTTGGTACATCTATATGCTGATACTTGTCCCGAGATTATATTGGCAGTCATAGTACTGACCTTGGTTTACATTTATGGGTAGTTATAATACTGACCCTGGGTTTAATTATAGGCAGTTAAAAAAATACTGACCTTGTTAAATTGGTAGGATGATATGCATACTCCTAGGATATGATTAGGCTGATCACCTATGAGATATCCGAACAGAACTCCTATAAGTCTTTATGACTATTAGGAATGCGGAGCGATTGACCGAATCAACTTGGGTGGCTAAGTCTTTATGACTGATAGTAGCTCGTGATGGTAAACAAACAGAACTCCTATAAGTCTTTATGACTCTTAGGAATGCGATGTGGGAAAAATAATCTGAACTATATGTTCATTCAATTCAGATTCAGTGTGAGTATAATATATCACTTGTTTAAAACTTGCTGAGTTTTCTGTAGCTCATCCTTGCAATTATTCTTTTCCTTTGCAGCTTTAGCTGAAATGTTAAAAGTTCTGGAGTTCAGTAATGTGGATGGAAGAACTCAGTCAATGTAAATTTGTTTATATCCTTGGGAACTCTACTCTGGTGTAATAGTAAGTTAGGAATTATTGTAAGACAATTTAAGAATATATAATATTATATTATCATCTTTAACAATTGCTTAGCTTTTACCTTTCTAGAACATAGGAAGAAGTACAGTATCTATATGAACTATACATCTGAATGAGGGTATTGAATGATCTTGAAAGTTCTGTAAGCACTGAGGTCGCTCCTCAGTTCCAGGAACAATCTTATCATTTATACTATAAATGTCAAATAGATAGGAATTATTGATATGAAAGAAATATTCATGAGATTATAAACCTATCCATCCATGTGAGGGTATCCCAACATAGTAAATGTTCTGACGAGAACTACTGTTCGTTGTGAAATGCTGTGAATCTTGGATTGATAGGAATTATTATCTTATGGAATATTTAAATGAGCACCAAATCTGCTATAGGAAATGTAGAGATTTTGGGGGCGTCACATTTTGGTATCAAAGATGTCGGTTATAAACCTTAGGTAGGGTTACCTTAGGCTATAACCTTGGAGGAATAGGAGTGGCAGAAAAGTTAGTGAAAACATAAACTCAAAAAGAGTTTATAGGATATGAATTGAGGAAATTCATCGTAAAATAAGATAAAAACTAACTTAGAGAAAACTATTGTTTGCTATGTGTATACAATGTATATTAGGTGCTAGTCTAGTAATATAGTGGATCGAAACTTTAGAAGTTAAGGATGTTCACATAAGAGAGTGAGGAACTGGTCGTTCCGTTTGAACCGGTATCTGAACCAGAACCAGTTGGGTTAAAAGGGAATGATCCGTAGGGAAGGATACGAGGAGTGCCAATTGAAGTAGCTTATGAAATAGTATTGAAGCTATAAAAGATAAACCTATGGTAAATTTAGAAAGTGCTCATGAAGAATACCAGAGTTGGAACTAAGTGAAGAGGGAGACTTATATTCCATATAGAATTATATTAAGTAGAAGAGCATGACATGTTTAAGGAACTGGTTGAGAAGATGAGAGTTGAGTGGCAATGTAAAACTCAGAGAAATAATGGGAAGGGAAGTATGGAATAACAGTAACCTAAGAAGCTTATGAAGTAAACAAAGAAAGATAGAATAACTATGGAAAGATGCATGCAGATGTATGTAGGATAGGCAGAAGGTATAGCTATAATGAAAAGACATGGTAAAGAAGTAGAACGATACAAGACGAAGATTGAGTATTAGTAATTTAGTAAGGGTAAGGAAGATAGGATAATACTTTATGAATGAATTTATATGTATATACATGATTATATCTCTGTGCGTAATGTGTAAATTCCAAACTTTGATATAAGTTAAGGAAAATATAATAGTAGATCCTAATTTTCTAATGATAACAAAGGGATATATAAGATAAATAGCAGCAGCTAAGAGGTGAACTGTACCATATGAATTTATAAGTTTTCCCAATGCGTTAGTTATAATATATATAAAACACTAGTCAAGTATGTGACTGTACAAACTCTATTCGTTTAAACCGAGTTATTTGTTATTAGGTAAATGGCATCATACGGGAGAACACAAGCAGAAACTAATGCGGAACAAATAGAGGCAAACCCAACTCAACAGTTGGTAAACGTGTTGCGAGGAGCTTTACAGGGGAGGCCAGAGAACCCACCACCAATCGAGCCCAATACTCTAAGGATTACCTTAGACTTTAAGTTACCCGGACCACCTGAGGTTAAAGGGGCTGATAAAACAGAAAATGAAGGGATTAAGGGATGCCATGCAAAGAGAAATAACAAAAGCAAGTGGAATGCCACTTTTCCTAACAAAACTGGTCAGAAGAATGAAGGTTGTCGTATTGGTGGAAAAAAAACGGAGGGTTGTGTTATTTTAGGGCGACTAAGTGTTTTACTTGTGGGAGAGATGGACATTACTCAAACAGGTGTCTACAAAAGAGGAATAGTAATAAGAAAAGAATCATATGTTTTAACTGTGGGGTGGAGGGACACATTGCTAAGTTCTGTCCAAAATCCAGAAATCCAAACCAAGGGGGAAACCAAAACTTCAAACCAGCAGTAGCTGGAGAGGTTAGACAGAGTCGTCCGGAGGAGTTAGAACCTTTAACATTATGGTGAGGGATGATGTTGCACAAGATGTAGTAACAGGTATTATCCCAAATTGAAATTTAAAATATTCATGAAATATTTGACTCTAGTACGAAGTATTCAATCACATCTAGTGATTTTTCTAAAAACATAGAAAATGTTAGGTGAAAACATGAATATAAAAACTTTTCATAAAGAAAAAGTTTTGTTAAAATCATATAATTTTTTTTAGATGATATAAAGTTTCAGTTAAGAGAGTTTAATGGAATTTAGGGATAAATTGGTTAATCATAAGTTAAAGATTGACTGCAATTAGAAGAAAACAAAATTGTAAAATACAAAAGTAGTGTGCAACGGGGATTGTTCACTAAAAACAACTATAGGGTATAACAGTTATCTAAACGGAGAAATTTCCTATAAAAACTAAAAAAGTCTTTTGTCGAGGTGAAGGGATAGAAAAGATTTTTACTGAAAACTATATTACTATTCCATTAATAATCAAATCATTATAGACATTTTAAAAGTTAAATGAATCAAGAAAAGTTAGAAGTAATAATAAAACAACGAGGTACTGATAAAAGATTTTAATAAATTGGGATTTAGATAAGAGTTTCAACTAACTCTATCTAGGGATAATAGTCCAACTTTATTTAACAGAGTCAAAGAAATACAGGAGGTGGTTAAAGATTTTTTGAAGTATAAGACAAGATAATTTATAAATATTGAATTCAGAATAGATAGAGGTAGGACACTAAAATACAAAGAAAATATTACATGGCACATAATTAACATTAATAGGAAAAATTTCAAATTTGTGGAAAAGGTGTTAGACCCAAGGGTTGCGACGACTTTTAGTGCAATAAAGGGCCTAGGTATTGTTGCAAAAATTGTGAAACCAGTCCTCAAGGAACTTTTGAAACTATATAACAGAATCTAAGAGCTTATTGAAGTAGATAACTATCACCATTATCATGAGGTGGTAGTTTTATTTCTATAAGGTTAGATTCAAGGATATACGGTTTATTTCAAACTCTAGGAAATGAGTTATTAAATACATTTAGGGACTTAGTGAAGGGCAAGTACAGTATACCACCCATAAGTAGATGAACAAAGTAAGATAACCATTCGGACCTTAAAGAATAGATTAAGGACTTGTGATTCAGACTTCAAAGAAAATGGAAGCCTTTTCAGAAGTTGTATACCATAGTTATCATGCTAGCATAAGGCTGATGCTTTGGACAATATAAAATATATAACACATCGGTATTAGGATTTTATGTGAAAAAATTTCAAACAGTTAAGACTTAATAGAAAATAATGAGAGGTTAAGAGGATTTTTAGAAGTGTGTACCTGGGAAGTGTAAATATATTTTGATAAGAAAAGAAAAGTAGGTACGTAAATTGTTGAACCATGTTAGTTAACAAAGAGGAAGTGGAGTGAGAATACCCAATCTAGTAACAAGTCCGAAGAAGATACAAGGTTATTTTTCATGTGGATCAACAGATCATTTGGTTCGGAATTGTCAGAAGAAGAATGTGGATAAGGGAAGTATCAACAAGGGATCTAGTAGCGAAACCGTGACGATTAGAGGACCTGCTATGCCGGGAAGACCAATGGCACGTACGTTCGATATAACGGTGCAAGATGCAGTAGCTGCATAGGAGATGGTAGCAGATAACTATTTCGTTTAGTAATTTAATTACGTGAGTGATATTGGATAGATATCGCTATGAGTTGATCTTTTTAAAAATCCAAGTCATAGGTTAATATATGAGACACAAATTAATATTGTGTTGGTAAGAATGAATTGATGATACAAAGTAAGAAAGTGGTGATTCCGAGGACGGAATCCTTATAAGGAGGGGAGAATGTGAGGACCCAGAATTTTAAACAATTCAAATTTTACGAATAAATTTTTTATATTGGTATTGATTATCAATATTGTGTTGAGTATCTGTGATACGAGTTTAGTAAAATGGTCAAACTAGGTATTGACTGAGAAATATGAGTGGAGATATAGTTAACAGATATTAAAAATCCTAACCCTAATTACGGATAGAAATTTGATAGTTAATACAGTTATTATAATTGTATCTATGATTGTGTGTGTGTATAGTAAGAGATTAATGATCAAATGTTGATCAGATAAGGTATAACCTTAGTAAACCCTAATGGTAGATTAGAAATCCTAATCTGCAGTTAGGAAACCCTAATTTCTTATTCGGGAATACTAAACCCTAATTTGTAAACCTTAATGGTAATTAGCAAACCCTAATATTATTTATCAAACCCTAAGGGTTAAATTTTTAAGGAAAACATAGGAAATGACCGAACTACCCTTAAAATGGTATGAAAAATTATTAGAATACCCTTTTAAGACGAAATGACCGAATTACCTTTAAAATTATATGTGAAATGACCAAAATACCCTCCAATCCATGTGAACTTAAATCAACCAATCAGAGAAGAGATGATGCAAGCATGATGCAAGCATGACATCATCCTTAAAGAAACACAGATGATGCAAGCATGATACAAGCATGATATCAACATTAAAGAAGCACAAAAGATGATGTCATCATGATGTCACCCAGGGACTAAAATGCAATTAATAAGGTATTAATGTGTAATTAATCAGGGTACCAAACTGTAATAAGCCGGGGGCAAACTGTAAAAAGTCGAGCCCCTAACGTGCAATTATTGAAACTATGTTTTTCTATAAATAGGAGCCATTCTCTTCAAATTTTTTTCAAAAACCAAAATGGAGTTAGAGAGAGAAAGAGGAGAATTTTGGCCAGAGAGAAAGAGAGAGGAAAGTTTTTGAGTTTCAAGATTTCAAAGGATTAGTTAAAGCTTGCAACTCCAAGTGGTATTTACTCTTGTGGTTATTATGTTCATTATTCTTTATATATTTAGTAAAAAAATATAATTTTACAAGCAGTTATATAATGCCCAAATTATTTTAAGTAAATAGTACAAAAGTCCTATTTACAAGCAGTTATAATGTCCGATTTATTTCTCTTATAAAGTAGAAAATATACTTTTATAAACAGTTATAATGTCCGATTTATTTTTCTTATAAAGTAGAAAATATACTTTTATAAGCAGTTGCTATGTCTGATTTTCTTCAAGTATTTAGTAAGAATACTCATGTTATAAGTAGTTGTAATGCTGAAATTATCTCAAATAGAATAGTAGAATATTTATTTTATAAAGCAGTTATAATGCTCAATTTATTTCAAATATAGTACACGAATATTCATTTTTACAAGCATTTATAATGCACAAATTATTTAAATATTAATGATATTAAATTTATTTAATAATTATATTAAATAAATTACTTAAAAATGATTTTAATCATTTAAAAATATATTAAAGTGTTAGGAAATATTTTAAGTTATTTTGGATGACTTTTAATATTTTGGGATAAATTTCATTAATAATTAATATTAATGGTAATTAATTAATTATATTAAATAAATTATGGAAAAATAGATTTAATATTTTAAAAATCATATAAAATGATTTAATGGTTATAAAAAATATTTTAAGTTTTAAAATATAACTTTTAATATTTTTTTATGAAATACATTAATATTTTAATATTACTGACACTTATATAATAATGGTTTTAAATATTTAAAATCAATTAAATGTGATATTAAGGTATTAAAAATATTTTGTGATATTATAAATAACTTATAATATTATGACATGTATTTCATTAATATTTGATAGTAAATAAATATTAATGATAATGGAATTAAGTGGTATTTAAGATATATAAATATGATATTAATGAATTAAAAATTATTTTAAATGGTAATAATTATTGGAAAAATATTATAAGCTTGTGAAAAATATTTTAACTGATTAATAAATTATCTATGATAATAATAAAGCATTTAGGTAGAGTCTTATTAGAATTAGGCTCGATAATTATTCGATAGGGCAACCGGGACGTTGAAATAGTACTGAACTCAAATCAGACTAAAATAGTTTGACTTGATACTAGGTCTTATGATTTTAGTGATTGATAGGGATATGTGCTAATGTGTTTAAGTTATATTATGACTATAATTAACAGTAGTATATGTAATGATATTATTCTAATTGAGATATCGATATTATCAATATTAGGTCTTTCAGATGAAGCTAAAATAGATTGCATAACAATAATTGACGGTTCAGGCAAGTTTTTCCAATTTCATTTAATTCTATATTAAATGAAAGTCATATATATTGATATATGAACTGTTATAAACATTATTCGTGATATCTGTGATTTAAAAAGGGTTATTGCTTATTGTTCAAGCATAACAAATTATATGAGCTGTTGTTTGCATAAAATGTGTTTGATTTGATAACAAAGCATAAACTGTGGAAAAACCAATATTGTTTGGTACATCTATATGCTGATACTTGTCCCGAGATTATATTGGCAGTCATAGTACTGACCTTGGTTTACATTTAAGGGTAGTTATAATACTGACCCTGGGTTTCAATTATAGGCAGTTAAAAAAATACTGACCTTGTTAAATTGGTAGGATGATATGCATACTCCTAGGATATGATTAGGCTGATCACCTATGAGATATCCGAACAGAACTCCTATAAGTCTTTATGACTATTAGGAATGCGGTGCGGTTGACCGAATCAACTTGGGTGGCTAAGTCTTTATGACTGATAGTAGCTCGTGATGGTAAACGAACAAAACTCCTATAAGTCTTTATGACTCTTAGGAATGCGATGTGGAAAAAATACTCTGAACTATATGTTCATTCAATTCAGATTCAGTGTGAGTATAACATATCACTTGTTTAAAACTTGCTGGGTTTTCTGTAGCTCATCCTTGCAATTATTCTTTTCCTTTGCAGCTTTAGCTGAAATGTTAAAATTTCTGGAGTTCAGTAATGTGGATGGAAGAACTCAGTCAATGTAAATTTGTTTATATCCTCGGGAACTCTACTCTGGTGTAATAGTAAGTTAGGAATTATTGTAAGACAATTTAAGAATATATAATATTGTATTAGCATCTTTAACAATTGCTTAGCTTTTACCTTTCTAGAACATAGGAAGAAGTACAATATCTATATGAACTATACATCTGAATGAGGGTATTGAATGATCTTGAAAGTTCTGTAAGCACTGAGGTCGCTCCTCAGTTCCAGGAATAATCTTATCATTTGTATTGTGAATGTCAGATAGATAGGAATTATTGATATGAAAGAAATATTCATGAGATTATAAACCTATCCATCCATGTGAGGGTATCCCAACATAGTAAATGTTCTGACGAAAACTACTGTTCGTTGTGAAATACTGTGAATCTTGGATTGATAAAAATTATTATCTTATGGAATATTTAAGTGAGCACCAAATCTGCTACATGAAATATAGAGATTTTGGGGGCGTCACAGGTTGACAGAACTTTTAGAAGTCTGAGAAGAGAAAGAGCTCGGGAAGTACCTACCCCGATTATAATGGCTGAGGAAATCCAAAAATTCCTAAAGGATTATGCCATGCCTTATATCACAGACATCCAAACAAGCATACTATGGCCCGCGATTCAGGCAAATAACTTTGAAATCAAGCCGGGCACAATTCAAATGATACAAAATAACGTTCAGTTTAGTGGGATGCCGAATGGTGATTCGAACGATCATTTGATTAATTTCTTGGAAATCTGGGATACCTTCAAATGGAACGGAGTCTCTGATGATGCTATCAGACTTAGACTGTTCTCGTTCACCCTTCGGGAAAAATTCAAGAGCTGGTTGCATTCGCTTCCTCCGGGCTCTATTACCACATAGGCTAGCTTGGCTCAAAAATTCATGGCGAAGTTCTTTCTGCCTACGAAAAAAGCAAGACTCATGAAAGTAGTATGCAGACAAGCCAATCATGTATGATGATAAAGCATATACTTTGGAAACAATCTTATTTATTTATTAATAAAAATATTCATTTATTAAAGGCATTTAATTATCTATATGGTGCTGTTTTTATAATATGTAAATAACCCATAGTTTTAAGCAATGCTTTTAGAATCATGATGATGATCATGCTAATGAGATCTAAATTCTTAGAAAGCTCTAAAACTAAAATAGTTTCCAATCGTGGGATTACTAAAAAGGGGATTAGTAAATCCGGATAGATTGGTACGTATGTTGCTTGCTCATTGGATGAGGATGATTGATCTCATGATCATTTGTGTGGAGACACTAAAACAAGTATGTAGGTGCTTATTGGAGAATAAGTTCACTGAACGTGACTCGCTATGGAATACCTAATGGAGTTTTACTCGTCTGTCAATAGGAATTCCTAATGTGATAGTAGTACAAGTGATCCTTGGACTTGAGATCATCATAGTATCTTGTATGTAACAAATTATACTTTGACTTATTCCTTAAGGCCTTTTAAGGCATATATAGGGTATGCTTGGGTATAATGAGTTACATATGGAGATAATGAATGATCAATAAAGAATCTACCACCTCTAGTAAAAGAGGAGATATGTTCTATGTGATTCGTCAAATAACAACCCAGGAAACCTTGGCCAAGGTGGAATGAAATTAGAAAGAGGTTTCTAATTTGCAATAATTGGAGTTGTGCATTTTCTAATCGAAATACATATGATTAAATAAAATAAGACTTGACAGTAAATCCATGTCTTATATTTAATTGGGACATTGTATGGTGGAAGGATTGAATTGTATGGTAACTATTTACTCACAGGTTCTTTTATGATTAATGTTGAATTCTATATTATCTGGAAAGTCGTTGATTGCTAGGGAGGCTTATCCCTATTGTAGAATAAATATTATTTATTTAAATAGATTATTAGTTTTATTTATTTATTTAAATAAGATTAGAATTATTCTAATTGATTTATTCACAACCGGTTTAATATGGAGAACCTAAAGGGTCACACCATAAAAGGAAGAATAATTATTTAAGAAGGTAATGGCATAATCGTAATAATGCATTAAGTATAATTAATTTAATCTATGGTGATAGAATAAATTAAATAACTTAATGTTTATTATTTAATATTTTAAAAATATTAAATATAAATTAATAAGAGGAGTCTTATTAATATTATTATAATTATTATTATTTTAATTTCTAATGGAGTTTAGTAATTAATTTAATATTAGTACTCTCATTTATTTCTAATAAGATTAGGAGATAAATTAATTAAATGAATTTAATTAATTATTCCCAAAGTGGTGGGAAGCCTAAATTAATTAAAGGAGTTTAATTAACTAAATGAAATTCCATGTCTAATAGGATTAGAAGGGTTAACCAATATCTATATAAGAGGAGTCTTATAAAAGATATCAGTTGATGCAATTTTAATTGTTGGAGAGTACTCCTTTTCTATAAAGGATAGAAAACTAAGCCAACCACCCTCCTTCTTGATAATTCATCTTCCTTGGTGGATCACCTCTAGAGGCCAAACACTTGGGTGGCTAACGTTGATCAAAGGAAGGAATCTAACCCGGAAATTCAAAGAGATCACGAAGAACAAGGAGTTGAACTCGTACCTGTGGAAGCTTCGTTCTACAAAGGTATGATTTCATAACTTCTTATTTATCGTTTTAAATTAATAATTTGCATAAAGGATGATCCGGGTAATGGTTTTATAAAAATTTTTTAAACTCTGATATACCATGCTTCCGCTAATTTTTGCAATTTGATTGTTTCGTACAAACCCAACAGTGGTATCAGAGCCAAACCTTTATGCAATTATTAATTTATTTTTGATTTCATATACATATGGGTATGTATTTAGAATAATTTATTGAGCATAATTTTATTGTATAAAATTATTTTTTTTAAGAAAAAAAAATGGCATTTTTTTTTTTGGACGAATCACAATTTTTTTTATGGGTGCTAATCTTGAATTCTGCAAAGAAAATGTGTTGTCTCTTTCTTACTCCAAAAAGAAAGTGACCTATCAGGAAATGACTCTTTTAATAAAAGAAGGTGACTTCTTTTCAAAAAATAAACGTGAATTTATATTATATATATATAACCTGATTCGTTATATATATATATATATATATATATATATATATAATATACGATAATATCATATATATATATATATGATATATATTTATATATTATATTCTAAATAATTTTATAATTAAAATAAAGAGTTTATTTTAATCTTGAAATTGGATTTCATGCAATTTAAAATTGTCCATTAAATGATACTCATATATATATGAAATGTTTTAATTCATGAGATGGATATTTATTTATTGATATATATGGTGATATGTATGATAATAAATAGGGATTGATTATGGACTATTTGACTAATGTGATTGGATTTTATTTTAGTTGAATGCTTGAATGAATTAGTTTTATTAAATGGGGTCTGCGTACCTCGTCTTCTCTAATTTATTTTCTTGATGTAAAATTTTATCTCCATCCTATGTACTTCCCCTTGACTGCTGATCAAGGTTTCTATTTAAATTAAATAGTTTAATGTAATAGAAATAGTTAGAATTATCTTGAAGAAATTGGAGACCAAGGAGAAAGGAGCGCGTGAAGACCCGTTTGTATGGAGCCCGGGTTTAAATGTAATAGTTACGTTTAAATTTAAATTCTTGCACTCCTAGGTTTGACCTTTTGGTTCACTTGGTAACTCTAGTGAACCAAACTAAAATAAAAGTCCATAATCAATCCGGGTAGAATATAGTATTCTATATAGCATGCTAAATATTATATATATTATATTTTATGCAAACATGCTTCACATGTTTAATAAAATGACGCGTATTTTATATATATATATATATATGTGTGCATGCGCGCTAAACAAGATTAGACAAATAACAACAAATCCCTCAAAAAAATAATATTAAGTCCAAAGCGTTCAAAGATATTTGGAATATTGAACGTCTCCTTCTAGCATGATAAATTAATGGAGTATTAAATATTTAATATGAGCTTGTTGTGCTATCCACAAGGCGAGTATTGAGTATTTAAGATGTTAATTAATCACATTTGATGTTTATCAAGATAATTGAACGATCTAGTCTTGTTGTGCTATCCACAAGGACGAACATTTTTCTTTTTTGAATTTATGGAAGTGCTAGGCTGGACTTAACTTAAATCATTTTAGTTCGGATGTGCACACACTTGACCATTATGATTTAAGAGGCAAAATAAAAGGAGTTACATGGTGATGTAATTGACAAGAGTTGTCTACCTATTTATTTGTATATCGCTTGTTGTGCTATCCACAAGGTTATATACATTTGAAATGAGATCCTTATTCTCACTAGCAAATCTTTAATTAGATGTTACCGAACTATATAAGTGAGGGTAATATTGTTTGATAAAAATAGTGAGAGATACCAATTTAAAATAAAGACCTAAATTTATTTTGGTATGCAAAATTAATAAAATGAATGTTTGCTAAAAATGTTATTTTTCACATGCAGAATTTTAAAAATGTCAAAATCACTAATTTCACTGCGAAGCATACTTGATGCTAATAAGCTTACCGGGCCGAATTATACGGACTGGCTAAGAAATCTGAGAATAGTTGTTACTGTTGAAAAGATTTCTTATGTCCTAAACTCACCTGTCCCTGGAACTGTTCCAGAAACAGCCTCTGAGGAAGAGATTGCCACCATTGTAAAGTGGCAAGATGATGCATCTGTGGCTCAATGCATCATGCTCGCATCCATGAATAACGAGCTTCAGTGTCAGCACGAAAATATGGATGCTCCTACTATGTTGATTCACCTCAAGGAGTTGTAAGGTGAACAAAGTAGGACTGCTAGATATGAGATATCTAAGGAGCTCTTCCGATCTCGGATGACCAAGGGCAAGGTGAACATAAAGGAACAAAAGAAATCTGATCCAGCTAGTAAAGGAATGTGCTTCCATTGCAACGAGCCCGGTCATTGGTAGAGGAACTACAAGAAGTTTCTGGCAGGGAAGAAGCTTGGAGAAACTTCGACTTCCAATCAAGGTTTATTCATGATTGAAATTAATTTTTCAAAGAGTTAAAATTCTACTTGGGTATTGGATACCGGCTGTGGTTCTCACATATGTAATAATGTGAAGGGACTGGTCAGAAAAAGAAAGCTGAGCAATGATTAGGTCATCCTACGAGTGGAGAATGGAGCAAAGGTTGCTGCATTAGCTGTAGGGACTTATTGTTTAGCGACGCCTTCGGGCAAGTTCATTTATTTAAATAATTATTATTTTGTTTCGAATATTATTAGAAACATTATTTCTATTTCTGTATTGGATATGGAAGGTTTTGACGTTATTATAAAGAATAATGGTTGTTCTATTTATAAAGATGATGTTTTATATGGTATTGGAAATTTGTGAAATGGACTTTATATACTTGACTTGCAAGAAAATATATTTCAAATTGAACAAACTAAGAAAAGGAAAAGAGATGATATTAATTATACCTATATGTGGCACTGTAGACTCGGTCATATCAATGAAACAAGATTATCCAAGTTGCATAAGGATGGGCTCTTAGAGCTATCTGATTATGAATCATATCCAACTTGTGAATCTTGTCTCATGAATAAAATGACTAAATCTTCTTTTAGTGGAAAAGGAGAAAGAGTTATAGAGTTGTTAGCGTTGATTCACACAGACGTTTGTGGACCTATGATAACAAGTGCACGGGGTGGGTATTCTTATTTTATTACTTTCACTGATGATCACTCAAGATTTGGATATGTGTATTTAATAAAATACAAATCAGAATCATTTGAAAAGTTCAAAGAGTTCAGAAGTGAAGTAGAGAAACAAACGGGCAAGAGTATTAAGATACTTCGATCAGATCGAGGTGGAGAATACTTAAGCGGTGAGTTTCTCAATTGTCTCAAAGAAAATGGTATAATATCACAATGGACTCCTCCAGGTACACCACAGTTAAATGGAGTATCTGAAAGGAGAAATCGAACACTGTTGGACATGGTTCGATCAATGATGAGTTTTACCGACCTTCCAATTTCCTTTTGGGGATATGCCCTAGAAACGGTTGCATACCTACTTAACAAGGTACCTACCAAATCCGTCCCAAAGACTCCATATGAGATGTGGAAGGGGAGGAAACCAAATCTTAAGCATGTTAAGACTTGGGGTTGTCCAGCTTATGTCAAAAAGTTTGAAAATGATAAGCTACAGACTAAATCTGATAAGTGTAGATTTGTGGGATACCCTAAGGAAACTTTAGGGTATTATTTCTATCATCTAACTGATCAAAAGGTGTTTGTTGCGAAACAAGCTGCCTTCTTGGAAAAGGAGTTTATCCATGAAGGGGTCAGTGGGAGTAAGATATATCTTGAAGAAGTTCAAGAATCACAATTTACCATGGATCAAAGTCAGGTACCTAACCAAGTAGAAGAACCTATTGTACAACACCCTATTCGTAAATCTGGAAGAGTACCGAAGATACCTGAGAGGTATGGACTCGTTATAGAGGATGACGATGAGGTACACATCATGAATGATGATGATCCATTGAATTACGAGCTGGCTATGAGTAATAAAGACTTAGAGAAATGGCTTGAAGCCATGAAATTCGAAATGGACTCCATGTATGAAAACAAAGTATGGACTTTGGTTTCACCACCTGAAGGCATTAAGCCTATTGGGTGTAAATGGGTCTTTAAAAGAAAGACGGGAGCGGACAGCAAGGTAGAGACCTATAAAGCCCGACTGGTTGCGAAAGGTTTCAAACAAAGACAAGAAATTGACTATGATGAAACCTTCTCACCAGTAGCTATGCTCAAGTCCATTCGGATTTTGCTTGCGATTGCAACTTATAACGATTATGAGATCTGGTGGATGGACGTGAAAACGGCCTTCCTCAATGGGAAATTTGAGGAGGATGTGTATATGACACAGCTAGAGGGATTTGTTTCAAAGGTTGGAACAAATCAAGTTTGTAAGCTGCAACGATCCATTTATGGATTGAAGCAAGCTTTTCGTAGATGGAACATTCGTTTTGATGAGACAATCAAAGAGTTTGATTTTATCAAAAACGACGATGAACCATGTGTGTACAAGAAGGTTAGTGGGAGCGCAATTTCATTCCTTGTATTATATGTTGATGATATATTACTGATAGGGAATGACATTCCTATGCTACAATCGATTAAAATCTGGTTATCTAAACACTTCTCCATGAAGGACTTGGAAGAAGCATCCTATATTTTGGGGATAAAGATCTATAGAGATAGATCTAAAAGGATGTTCGGCATAACCCAAGGAAACGTATATTCATTACATGCTAAAGGCGTTTAGCATGGCAAACTCCAAAAAGTGCCTCATGATGATGAGCCATAGAGTGAATCTCTCTAAAATTATCCTCAGTAAAAGAGAGATCGCAGTGAGTTACTATCATGTATGCAATGAAATATACGAGACTTGATGTTGATCAGTCATATTCTGGAGAAGATCACTGTGAGACAGTGATAAACATCTAAAGTACTTAACTGACATTAAGGATGTCATCATATTACATGATGAGTCTGAATTACACTAGAGGGCTAAACAGACTCAAGTTTTCAGACTAACCAAGACGACAGCAAAATCCACTTTAGGGTAAATTATTACCTTGAAAGATGGTGCAGTGAATTGGAAAGGTTCCAAACAACAAAAGGTTGTTAGTTTAGTGACAAAGACAAAGTATATAACGGTAAGTGAAGCTGCAAGTTGATGTTTTAGATGAAAAGTTCATTACAGAACTAGGAATAGTTCCTAAGTCTCATCTTGAATCTAAACACGTGTTGCGGCACTTTGATTAAAGAAATCATTGAAAGAGGAGCATATAGACTCTCAAGATAACATTGCAGATCTATTTACTAAAGCTATAACACAATAGCAGTTTTATCGTCACTTAGAGAAGTTGGTATGAGATACCATGGCGATTGGCTTTAGTGCAAGTGGAAGATTGAAAGTAGTATGCATACAAGCCAATCATGTATGATGATAAAGCATATACTTTGGAGACAATCTTACTTATTTATTAATAAAAATATTCATTTATTAAAGGTATTTAATTATCTACATGGTGCTGTTTTTATAATATGTAAATAACCCATAGTTTTAAGCAATGCTTTTAGAATCATGATGATGATCATGCTAATGAGATCTAAATTCTTAAAAAGCTCTAAAACTAAAATAGTTCCCAATCATGGGATTACTAAAAAGGGGATTAGTAAATCCAGATAGATTGGTACGTATATTGCTTACTCATTGGATGAGGATGATTGATCTCATGATCATTTGTGTGGAGACACTAAAACAAGTATGTAGGTGCTTATTGGAGAATAAGTTCACTGAACGTGACTCGCTATGGAATACCTAATGGAGTTTTACTCGTCTGTCAATAGGAATTCCTAATGTGATAGTAGTACAAGTGATCCTTGGACTTGAGATCATCATAGTATCTTGTATGTAACAAATTATACTTTGACTTATTCCTTAAGGCCTTTTAAGGTATATATAGGGTATGCTTGGGTATAATGAGTTACATATGGAGATAATGAATGATCAATAAAGAATCTACCACCTCTAGTAAAAGAGGAGATATGTCCTATGTGATTCGTCAAATGACAACCCAGGAAACCTTGGCCAAGGTGGAATGAAATTAGAAAGAGGTTTCTAATTTGCATTAATCGGAGTTGTGCATTTTCTAATCGAAATACATATGATTAAATAAAATAAGACTTGACAGTAAATCCATGTCTTATATTTAATTGGGACATTGTATGGTGGAAGGATTGAATTGTACGGTAACTATTTACTCACAGGTTCTTTTATGATTAATGTTGAAATCTATATTATATGGAAAGTCGTTGATCGCTAGGGAGACTTATCCCTATTGTAGAATAAATATTATTTATTTAAATAGATTATTAGTTTTATTTATTTATTTAAATAAGATTAGAATTGTTCTAATTGATTTATTCACAACCGGTTTAATATGGAGAACCTAAAGGGTCACACCATAAAAGGAAGAATAATTATTTAAGAAGGTAATGGCATAATCGTAATAATGCATTAAGTATAATTAATTTAATCTATGGTGATAGAATAAATTAAATAGCTTAATATTTATTATTTAATATTTTAGAAATATTAAATATAAATTAATAAGAGGAGTCTTATTAATATTATTACAATTATTATTATTTTAATTTCTAAAGGAGTTTAGTAATTAATTTAATATTAGTACTCTCATTTATTCCTAATAAAATTAGGAGACAAATTAATTAAATGAATTTAATTAATTATTCCCAAAGTGGTGGGAAGCCTAAATTAATTAAAGGAGTTTAATTAACTAAATAAAATCCCATGTCTAATAGGATTAGAAGGGTTAACCAATATCTATATAAGAGGAGTCTTATAAAAGATATCAGTTGATGCAATTCCAATTGTTGGAGAGTACTCCTTTTCTATAGAGGATAGAAAACTAAGCCAACCACCCTCCTTTTTAATAATTCATCTTCCTTGGTGGATCACCTCTAGAGGCCAAACACTTGGGTGGCTAACGTTGATCAAAGGAAGGAATCTAACCCAGAAATTTAAGGAGATCACGAAGAACAAGGAGTTGAACTCGTACCTGTGGAAGCTTCGTTCTACAAAGGTATGATTTCATAACTTCTTATTTATCATTTTAAATTAATAATTTGCATAAAGGATGATCAGGGTAATGGTTTTGTAGAAATTTTTTAAACTCTGATATACCATGCTTCCGCTAATTTTTGCAATTTGATTGCGTCACGATTTCGTACAAACCCAACAGCTCAGACATGACAGCACCTCTTTCGCCCAATATGAATCCGAATCTTTCTACGATTCGTGGGAGCGATTTAAAGATTTGTTAAGGAAGTGTCCACACCATGGGTTGCCCGAATGGCTTCCAGTTCAGAATTTTTATAATGGATTATCTGGCTCTACTCGTTCGAGTATTGATGCCGCATCTGGAGGGGCTTTTATGTCGAAGCACCATACTGTTGGTTATGAACTGATAGAGACAATGATAGCAAATAATTACCAGTGGCCTAATGATAGGTAAACACCAAGGAGGGTGGCGGGGGTGTATGAGGTTGACACAGTTACTGCATAGTCTGCCCAGGTTGCTGCTTTGACTAAAAGACTAGACACTATGGGGGTGCAAGCAATGTAGATTGTACCTCCACTATGTGATTTATGTGCGGGGAGCCACTCGACAGATCAGTGCGCCATTAGCTCTGAATCAGTCCAATTTGTATCGAATTACGGGCGGCAGCAGAATTTGAATCTCCTAACACACTATCACCCTAGATTGAGAAATAACCCGAATTTCTCGTGGAGCAACAACAACCAAGCTCAAACATCTACAACCAGACCAACATATGCTAATCCTCCCAGTTTTCAATCCCAGAATCAACACCAACAACATCAACAACATCAACAAGGCTTTTACCAACCCCCACCTCCTTAGGACAGAAGTCAAGTTTGGAAGATCTCCTCTCGAGGTATATTGCTCAGAATGAGACAAGGAGCAATAGTCAAGAGGTATCCATTCAGAATTTGGAGGTCCAAATGGGACAAATGGCAATTGCACTAAATAGTCGCCCTCTAGGCACCTTGCCAAGCGACACTGATGTCAACCCCAAATAGGAGAATAAGGAGCAATGCAAGGTAGTCACTCTTCGGAGTGGCAAGACAGTGTATGTGGCTGAAGGTGAGACCTCAATAGTGCAA
This sequence comes from Panax stipuleanatus, assembly GCA_020205555.1. Lineage (NCBI taxonomy): Eukaryota > Viridiplantae > Streptophyta > Magnoliopsida > Apiales > Araliaceae > Panax > Panax stipuleanatus. The sequence goes on from CM035116.1 coordinate 3,275,150, forward strand.
CAAGAAGTTGTTGATGAGGAAAATAATGTTGAGCCGACTTGTGACAAGTCTGGGGGAGATGATAAGGTGCATGAGGAAAACACAACACCACCCCCTACTGTTAACAAATCTAGTCCCGTGATTTAACAAGTACCATTTCCCCAGCGCCTGCAGAAACAGAAGCTATATAAGTAATTCTCGAAGTTCTTGAAGATTTTTAAGAAACTCCACATCAATATCCCATTTGCTGAGGCGTTGGAACAAATACCCAGCTATGTAAAATTCATGAAGGACAACCTGTCAAAGAAAAGGAAAATGGGGGACTATGAGACAGTAGCACTTACTGAGGAATGTAGTGCAATTCTGCAGAATAAGCTTCCTCCTAAGTTGAAAGACCCATGTAGCTTCAAAATACCTTACACAATTAGAGATCAGTTCATCGGGAAAGCCCTATGCGATTTAGGGGCTAGCATAAATTTGATGCCCCTATATATCTATAAGAAGTTGGGGTTGAATGAGGCCAAACCCACAAGTGTAACCTTGTAGTTAGCCGACAGATCCCTCACGTACCCAAAGGGAATTGTGGAACATGTCCTTGTCAAGGTAGACAAGTTCATCTTTCCAGCTGATTTCATCGTTTTGGACTTCAAGGAAGATAGGGAGGTCCCTATAATCTTGGGCAGACCATTTTTAGCCACGGGCAGGACTCTTATAGATGTACAAAAGGGGGAACTAATAATGCGAGTACAAGACCAGAAAGTAACTTTCAATGTCTTCAGGTCAATGAAGTACCCCTCAGCCTCTGAAGACTGTTTCCAGGTTAATGTGATTAACGAAGCTGTACAGGAGGTGTTCTCTAAAAACTGTTGTTCTGACTTGCTTGAGACTAGTCTGACGGGTGCTTGTAATGAGGAAGAGCCTACTCATCTCGAGTATGCTAAGTGGTTAGATGCAATCCCGAGATCTAATCACTTCAAGCGCTAATTTGAAACATTAGATGAGCAAGGAGCATCTACTTCCCAGTCAAGGCCATCAATTATAGAACCACATGTGCTTAATCTGAAGCCGTTGCCGAGCCATTTGAGGTATGCCTATCTTGGCGAGTCATCTACCTTGCCCGTTATTGTTTCTGCATCTTTAAATGAGGCACAGGAAGAGAAGCTCCTTCGAGTTCTCAAGACATACAAAATAGCCTTTGGATGGTCTATCGCTGATATAAAGGGCATTACTCCCTCCTTTTGCATGCACAAAATCCTCCTCGAGGAGGGGTCTAAGCCTTCGATTGAGCATCAAAAGCAGTTGAATCCCATTATGAAGGAGGTGGTCAGAAAGGATATAATCAAGTTGCTGGATGCGGACATTATCTACCTGATCTATGATAGTCCTTGGGTGAGTCCGATTCAATGTGTGCCCAAAAAGGGCGGCACGACAGTGGTTCCGAACGAGAACAATGAGCTCATTCCTACACGGATGGTGACTGGGTGGAGGGTTTGTATGGACTACCGGAAATTGAATAAGTCCACATGCAAGGATCACTTCCCTCTTCCCTTCATTGACCAAATGCTAGATAGACTCGTCGGGCACGAATTCTATTGTCTTCTGGATGGGTATTCGAGGTACAATCAAAAAGCAATAGCACCTGAAGACTAGGAGAAAACCACATTTACATGCCCATATGGGACATTTGCCTTCTGAAAAATGTCTTTCGGGCTGTGCAATGCTCCTGTAACATTTCAGCGGTGTATGATGTCCATCTTCTCTGATATGGTGGAACAGACAGTAGAGGTGTTTATGGGTGACTTTTTTTGTCTTCGGGAGTTCTTTTGAGGCATGTCTACAAAATCTGAACGTAGTTCTAAAAAGGTGGGAAGAGACTAACTTGGTTCTGAATTGGGAGAAATTCCACTTCATGGTTAGAGAAATTATTCTGGGGCATCGAGTGTCTGCAAGTGGAATTGAAGTCGACAAGGCAAAAATAGATGTTATTGAAAAACTCCATCCTCCATCAAATGTAAAAGTAGTCCGAAGCTTCTTGGGCCATGCCGATTTCTATAGGCGATTCATCAAGGATTTCTCCAAAATCACCAAGCCCCTTTGTAGCCTTTTGGAAAAAGATGTTCCTTTTATGTTTAATAATTCTTGCCTTAATGCATTTGATATTCTCAAGCAGATACTTGTGTCAGCACCCATTGTAGTTGCCCCAAATTGGGAATTGCCATTTGAACTCATATGTAATGCCAGCGATTATGCCATTAGGACAGTGTTGGGATAAAGGAGAGACAAGGTGTTTCATACAATTTACTACGCTAGTAAAACATTGACAGATGCTCAGCTTAACTACACCACGATTGAGAAAGAACTACTGGCGGTAGTTTATACCTTTGATAAGTTCCTCGCATATCTCATCGGAACCAAAGTCATTGTATATATTGACCACTCGACGATCAAATATCTGATCTCGAAGAAGGATGCAAAGCCGAGGTTGATCAGATGGGTACTTCTCCTCCAGGAATTCAATCTTGAGATCCGCGATAGAAAAGGAACTAAGAATCAAGTTGTTAATCTCCTATCGAGTCTGGAAAACCCAAGTCACTCTAGGGAAAATGAGACGGATATCAATGACTTCTTCCCGAATGAGCAGTTGTATATAGTTCACACTGTAGCGCCGTGGTATGCTGACTTCGTAAATTATGTCTCATGCAATGTGCTCCCTCCTAACATGAACTATCAGCATAGGAAGAAATTCCTAAATGATGCAAAGTACTATCTGTGGGATGAGCCTTTCTTGTTTAAGCAATGTGCGAATAAAATTTTAAAAAAGTGTCTGCCCGAAGGAGAAATCAAAGGTGTACTCCACCACTGTCACTCATCTAACTATGGGGGGGAATTTTGGTGGGCAAAGAACAGCAGCGAAAGTGCTCCAGTCTAGTTTCTACTGGCCAACCATGTTTAAGGACACCAACTGATGAGTGGGATTTATACCTGTGAATCGAGCACTCATAGCCTTAAGAAGTTGCCCGTTTGCCTGATTATATACTACTTTTAAATATTGTTGTGGTTATTTGGCTAAAAAGTGTTTTGCATGAGTTATTAGGTCAATTCTAGCCTTTTAAAGGCAAATCGATCTTTTTTCCTAGAGCCGGCGCCGCAGCTCCGGTTTCCCTTTGTAAACTGGCGCTGCAGTGCCAGCCCATTGCCATCAAGGCCCGGTGCTAGCGCCGCAACACCAAGGAATAGTGCAAGTGTGGTGCCGCAGCGCCAGACACCTTCTAGCTCACCACTTGCCAGCGCCGCACTGCCTCAGTGCCTATACAAAGATGGCGTCGCAGCGCCACTAATTGACCAGAGGCCCTTGACCAGCGCCACAACGCCAGTACAAGGCATAAAGGTGGAACCGCAGCGCCATCTCCAGTTTTTTGGCAGACAACCTCAGTTAATGACCTAGCTGCTGAAGATTATAAACACTTAACTTTTATTACAGCAACCACCACTTTTCATTAGTACACTTAGACTAGAAAATAGGAAATATAGCTTAGCAAGAGAGAAAGTGGAGATTAAATTCTTCCAAGATCATTGCATCCTCTATTGCTCGGACTCTACACGGAGAAGGGAAGAGTTGGAGCCAAAAAAATTCAATAGAGGAGTGTTCTTTATCCAAATATTTTATTCATTTGTGTAATTTTGAGCATGTTGAACACTATGATGATGTTATTTAGTTTTATAGTTATGAACTAATTACATTTTTAGGATTACAATGTAACCTAATGTTTAGTTTAATCAAATTTCTCTCCTATTTATTATAATAATTCATGTTTGAATGGGTTATTGCATTTCATGCTTATTGATTGATTGCTTGATTAAGGAATTGATATGGCTATTATTTGATATTGGAAAATGAATTTTAATGCCTAGCCCTAAATGTAACAACACTTGTTATGTCCATGCCTATGGGAATGAGAGCATGTTTTGCATAATAGAATAGGAATATTTCTATTTGCCTTGTGTAATTATTGAGAACTATACTTAATGACCCTTAGACTAATTATTTTCACCATAAAAATATTGTGATTTATTTAGCTAAGGGATTGTATTTGGCCATCGGAAGAGGCTTATGTATATTTATAGTTCTCGGTTGACCATTCTTATGATTCGTTAGATAATTTGGAGAGTTAAAAGATTAAACGACGCATTAGGGGAGTTGTAATCCTAGCTTGCCTTATTTGAACTAACTCTATCTCACTTTTTACTGTTTTTATTCATATTAATTTTAAACACACCATCACTATTTATTTGTTTAGATAAGACTATTTTGATATGATTTAGTATTTGAATATCATTAGTACTTTGTCCTCGTGGGTTCGACACTCTACTTTATATTATATTACTTGTTAGACCGCGTATACTTGCACGAGTTTATGGATCTTGAAAATGACCAACAAGTTTTTGGCGCCGTTTTCGGGGACTTTGTATTATTTGTCTTTTGATATTAATACTAATTCATAACGATCTTAATTTAAACTGATTCATCTATTTAATCTTTCTCTCAAGTACTCTTAATTGTGTATGCCACCTCGTCGGAATCGAAATATAATACCTCTTGATCCTGAGGTTGACAGAACCGTCAGAAGACTGAGAAGAGAAAGAGCTTGGGAAGTACCTACCCCGATTATAATGGCTGAGGAAATCCAAAAATCCCTAAGGGATTATGCCATGCCTCATATCACAGACATCAAAGCAAGCATACTACGGCCCGTGATTCAGGCGCATAACTTCGAGATAAAGCCGGGAACAATTCAAATAATACAAAATAACGTTTAGTTCAGTGGGATGCCGAATGATGATCCCAACGATCATTTGATTAATTTCTTGGAAATCTGTGATACCTTCAAAAGGAACGGAGTCTCTGATGATGCTATCAGATTGTTCCCGTTTACCCTTTGGGAGAAATCCAAGAGCTGGTTGCATTCGCTTCCTCCGAGCTCCATTACCACATGGGCTGACCTGGCTCAGAAATTCATGGCAAAGTTTTTTTCGCCGACGAAAACAGCAAGGCTTAGACATGACATCACCTCTTTCACCCAATATGAATCTGAATCTTTCTACGATTTGTGGGAACGATTTAAAGATTTGTTGAGGAGGTGTTCACACCATGGGTTGCCCGAATGGCTTCCAGTTCAGACTTTTTATAACGAATTATCTGGATCTACTCGTTCGAGTATTGATGCCGCATCTGGAGTGGCTTTTATGTTAAAGCATCATACTGTTGGTTATGAACTGATAGAGACAATGGCAGCAAACAATTACCAGTGGCCTAATGATAGGCAAGCACCAAGGAAAGTGGCAGGGGTGTATGAGGTTGACGCCGTTACTGCATTGTCTGACCAGGTTGCTGCTCTGACTAAAAGATTGGACACTATAGGGGTGAAAGCAGTGCAGAGTGTAGCTCCTCTATGTGATTTGTGTGCGGGGAGCCACCCGACTGATCAGTGCGCCATTAGCTCAGAATTAGTCTAATTTGTCTCAAATTACAGGAGGCAGTAAAATTTGAATTTCCCAACACACTATCACCCTGGATTGAGAAATCACCCGAATTTGTCGTGGAGCAACAACAACTAAGCTCAAACATCTACAACCAAACTAACATATATTAATCCTCCCGATTTTCAATCCCAGAATCAACACTAACAACATCTACAAGGCTCTTACCAACCCTCACCTCCTCAGGACTGAAAGCCGAGTTTGGAAGATCTCTTGAGGTATATTTCTCAGAATGAGACAAGGAGCAATAGTCAAGAGGCATCCATTCGAAATCTGGAGGTCCAAATGGGACATATGGAAACTGCACTAAATAGTCTCCCTCTAGGCACCTTGCCTAGCGACACTGATGTCATCCTCAAACGGGAGGGTAAGGAGCAATACAAGGCAGTCACTCTTCGGAGTGGAAAGACAATGGTTGAGGCAGGAGGTGAGACCTCAATAGTGCAACAAGAAGTTGTTGATGAGGAAAACAAGGTGGGTCGAACCGACTTGTGATAAGTCTAGGGGAGAGGAGAAGGTGCATGTGGAAAGCACAACACCAACCCCTACTGTTAACAAACCGAGTCCCGTGATTCAACAAGTACCCTTTCCCTAGCGCTTGCAGAAACAGAAGCTAGACAAGCCATTCTCGAAGTTCTTGGAGATTTTTAAGAAACTCCACATCAATATCCCATTTGCCGAGGCGTTGGAACAAATGCCCAGCTATGTCAAATTCATGAAAGACATCTTGTCCAAGAAAAAGAAAATGGGGGACTACGAGACAGTAGCACTTACTGAGGAATGTAGTGCAATTTTACAGAATAAGCTTCCTCCTATGCTGAAAGACCCATGTAGCTTCACAATACCTTGCACAATTGGAGATCAGTTCATCGAGAAAGCCCTATGCGATTTAGGGACTAGTATACATTTGATGCCCCCTATCTATCTACAGAAAGTTGGGGTTGAATGAGGCCAAACCCACAAGTGTAATCTTGCAGTTAGCCGACAGATCCCTCACGTACTCGAAGGGAATTGTCACTACTACAAAACAGTAAATAGACAACACTTAATAGGTAACGTTTTGAAGTTTATTTTTTTTGTAACACTTTTTTGAAAAAATGTTGTGGTTTCTCAAAAACACGGAGCTTCTTCAGCAACTCTCATTGGTTTCTCAGTCGTTTGCTCTTGTTGGTTTCTTCAATAGCCTATCGATCTCGCTCTCTGGTTTCTCGGTCGGTGGCAACCAAGGGTTGTAAAGAGACGGATCGTGGTAACCAAGGGTTGGAATTAGCACACGTAGACAGTTAGATCGCTCTTTAACCGACTCTAAGCTAAGGTTGGGTCAATATTAGGTTTGTAATTAGGGTTTGGACTTTCTCACACATCTCATACATAGTTTGATTCTCTGTCGCGATTATTCCTCCCTGAAATTGAACCTTTCTTTGATTTTACTGATCATGGAGATGGAACATGTGATCGAGTTTCCACACACAAACATGGACAGGCGACCGAAGAAAAGGCAGCTTTTGGGCTGGGATGTAGTTCCTCAGCCCCCTAAGGTATCAGATCTTTTCCTATCCCTCAAATTTATTTTAGTTATCGTCAATTCTTTTTCTGTTTTTCTAGTTCTGATCGAATTAGATGCATATACGGTCTGTTAACGTAAATCGTATTTTTATTATATTTTTGTTTATATGATTATGTTATACTCGATTGGATTTGTCAAGCTAATTTATTTGTTTCAAAATTGAAGTTTGGATTTGGCTATGAATATGATTATCTTAAATATTAGTTCGATTCTTTCTGATACTTTGTATTTGTTTAATTAGGTTATTATGAATTTCGGGCAATTTTATTATGTTTCCATCTACGTTTCCATATATTTTTATTTAGCTATGTTTTTTCTGATCTTTTATTGGTTATTTGATACTGAATTTTGATTTTAATTTTCTTAGGTCTATTCAGAATTAAGGTCTGTTTCATATGTGATTTGCTTAGAAAGGATCTGAGGTTGACATTGAGAAAGAAATTCTTAAGTTAAATATATGAAGATGCTAGTTTATTTGATTGTCAAAATCTTTCTTTACATTTCATACTGCTAAATCACTCACTTTTTAGACTTTTCCTGGGAAAATAAAGATGCATAAGAATGCTGTTTGTCATTTAGAAATTTTTTATTTTTTTTAAAAGTAGCATTAAAGATTATTTTTCATGATGTATTCATAGATTAATTAATAAGCCAAAGTTGCATAAATTTTATAGTTCAATTACCACCCGAATTAATCATTTAGTCATGTCAATATTTTTTTGGGTGGATTGTGTTTTGTTGTTATCTTGTTATGATGTGATGTGGATCTGTCTCCATAGCTCTTTAAACTGAGATTTTTTTTATTATGCAAATGGTTACCTTTGAAAATTCTCTCTGGTTATTATTATGTTGATAACTGTTAATGAATGGGTGCTTTACCAAGGGTTTGAAGGTATCAAGGAGGTAAAGTGGATTTAATTTTGTATTGAGAGAAATGTGTATGGATGCCTGTGTGTAGGCTCAGCTAGGATTGTTTTATGGACAAGAGGTTGGGAATGTGACAAGCTTTTCATCGAGGGCACCCACAAACCATACTAGTTCTTCTCTGTTTGTTAAGGGTGTGGCTCGAAATGGCTCTCCCCCCATGGTGAGAAGATGACAAAGATGGACATTATATGTTTGCGGTTGGAGATAATTTAACATCTTGCTGTAATTACCCTTTTCTGCCATCAAAGAAATTTATATTCACTGCTTATCTTTATCTCAAAACTTTAAAACTCTTTTTGTTCATTTTCCTAATTTTTTTCAAGATTTATGAGAATTCCATCTATTTACCAAACAATGGTTATTTTGTTTTCAATTAAGTTATTTTAAATCCTTCTTAATGATAGGTCACCTTTTTGTATCAATAACAACCAGCTGAAGCCTTCTGATAGACAGAGATCCATTTGTTTACAATTGCATCAAAATATTGTTATTAAATCTTTTGTGTTCTTGGAAGATACTTGCTATTAAGTTCTTCCGAGTATATAGTTACATTGGCAACATATACCCAACTTTATTTTATTTCTGAGTTTCATGATCTTACTCTTGTTTTCTATAGAAGCATATGTTAATTTGTTCTACGTACTGTTTCTGATTGTTGCCGGTTCCTCTGTTTCTCTTTGCACAGATAAAATTCACAGCAAGATGGGCGAAGGTATATTCTCATATAACATCCTTTGAGTAGTAACATGTAATTATTAGTTTGTTTTATTTATGTTTACAATCATGTCTTCCTTTTTATACAGGAACCTTTGGTCAGGTTTTAGAATGCTGGGACAAGGAGAGAAAAGAAATGGTTGCCATTAAAATAGTTCGAGGTATTAAGAAATATCGTGAAGCAGCAATGATTGAAGTTGATGTGCTGTAACGGCTTGGTAAAAATGACAAAGGTGGCAACCAGTGAGTACCACTTCGTCAATTTTGACTCTTGTTTAACTGCTGATCCACTTGTCTGCCTTTTGTAAATTTTTGGCAGTTAAATTGGTTTATTCCTTGCAGTTGTGTGCAAATAAGGAACTGGTTTGACTATTGTAACCATATCTGTATTGTAAGTATATATAAATGATAATTTAGTGGATTAATGTCCCCAATTTGAAAAATGTTATGGGGGTTTGAGATATTTAGAATTTAAATGGTTTTAACAGGTTTTTGAGAAGCTTGGACCAAGCTTATACGATTTTCTATGAAAAAATAATTGTCGCTCCTTTCCTATTGATCTTGTCCGTGAGATTGGCAGACAACTGTTGGACTGTGTAGCATGTGTGTAGTAAATACTTGTGCTAGTTTTCTATTTATCTTTCTTTTTTGTTCAAGTACTTTTACAGCTATATGATAGATCATAATCGCTGTAGATATACCTTGTTATTTTGTTAATTAAAAAGTTTATCTAAGCACAGTTTCTGCTATTGAGTAGGTTTCTGTCACTGATTTTATGAGTTTGCCATTTTTCTTGGATAATAATATTGTTTGCTTACACATTTGCAGTCATGCATGATTTGCGCCTCATACACACTGATTTAAAGCTTGAGAATATACTTCTTGTATCTCTAGAGTATGTTAAAGTTCCGGACAACAAGGTAAATTTAATATTCATTATTAAACTGTTATAAGATTTTAATATTCATTATTAAACTGTTACAAGATTTTAATATTCATTATTAAACTGTTACAAGAATTTAATAGCTTGAAGTGTAAAAGTGAAGAGCACAAGATTTTAATATTCATTATTAGACTGTTACAGGAAACTTGTATTTATACAAACTGAATTCAGAGAGAACCTGAGAGAAGCTGTAAGACTTCATCCAGGAGAGGATATTAGAGAAGCTGTAGTACAAATGTTCAATTGTTGGTTCATTGGTTTTATTATTGTAGGATTCAACTCTTTGTAGTTGATCTAGTTGTTCCAGACACAGAAAAAAAGAATTCCAAACGAACAATCTTGCCATTCCTCATTTAAAATGTGAATCTGCTTTCAGTTTCCTTTATCGAAATGCTCTTAAGATATTGTTCTTTAATACTATTTTCTTGATACTAAGAATAATAATCATCACTTGATTAATAAGTATCATTGTTATGGCAGGATCTTGGTGAATCCGTATCGGCAGAAGAACTTGCACGATATCTGGATCTCAAAAAATTGGATGAAAGGGCATATTCATTTGAAGCTATTTCAGCATATGATGGGTGAGTAGATAGTGTCACGTTCTTCATTAGGAATGTTTAGAATCATAGAACTAGTTGAAATGGAACAATGTTTATAATATAGTCATTTATTCTTTTCGTCCTTAATTAAATGGAGCACATTTAGAGAGCTTTAAAATGTTCTGGAATTTGATTGCAGATTGGGAATTAAAGAAAGTGTAGACTGGCTACTTGAGGTTATGCAGAGAAGTAAAAGAACTGAAATGTTGAGAGTTCGTACAGGCCTGACAAACTCTGGATCTACTTAAAATAGCTTATTTTAATTAGCTATTTTAAAATAGGTCATTGTGACTTGCTCATATAGGTCAATGTTTGGTATAGTTTGATATATTTTGTGGATGTAGTCAAATTCGTAATTCAATATATGTAGTAGTAATTATATTGACAAGTGAATTTGAAACTGTAAATGTATGGTATTATTGGGATGTATGGTATTTTGAAACATAGAATGCTTACATTTTGGCTTTAAATGTTGTGGATTGTGTTTTTTAAATGGATAAAGCTTTTAGAAAAAATGTTGTCTAATGTGTCAAATAAATAACGTTTTTTAGACAACATTTAAAAAATATTGTCTAATGTGTAAAATAGACAACGCTTTTTTAAAAAATATTGTTTAATGTGTCAAATAGACAACGCTTTTTTAAAAAGTATTGTAAAATGTGTTAAATAGACAACGTTTTTTTGAAAAAACATTGTCTAATATGTTCAAAGATAACGTTTTTTAAACGTTATCTATTTGTGTCTAAAAACCTTGCCTATTTAACACATTAGACAACACTTTTTTGAAAAAACGTTGTCTAATGTGTCAAAAGATAACGTTTTTTAAACGTTGTCTATTTGACAAATAGACAACGCTTTTTTGAAAAAACGTTGTCTAATGTGTAAAAAGACAACGTTTTTTAAACGTTGTCTATTTGTGTCTAATAGATGACACTGCTAATCACGACACTTTTGGGGGACCTATTACAACGCTTTTTAAACGTTGTTCATTTACTTTTTTCTACTATTGTGTGGAGGACGTCCTTGTCAAGGTGGACAAGTTCATCTTTCCAGCTGATTTCATCGTTCTGGACTTCGAGGAAGATAGAGAGGTCCCTATAATCTTGGGCAGACCATTTTTAGCCACGGGTAGGACTCTAATAGATGTACAAAAGGGGGAACTAACAATGCGAGTGCAATACCAAGAAGTAACTTTCAATGTCTTCAGGTCAATGAAGTACCCCTCTGCCTCTGAAGACTGTTTCTAGGTTAATGTGATTGACAAAGCTGTACAGGAAGTGTTTCTAAAAATTATTGTTCTGACTCGCTTGAGACTAGTCTGACGGGTGCAAGTAATGAGGAAGAGCCTACTCATCTCGAGTATGCTTAGTGGTTAGATGCAATCCCGAGATCTAATCACTTCAAGCACCAATTTGAAACATTGGATGAGCAAGGAACATCTACTTCCCAGTCAAAACCATCAATTATAGAACCACCTGTGCTGGATCTGAAACCATTGTCGAGCCATTTGAGGTATGCCTATCTTGGCTAGTCATCTACCTTGCCCGTTATCGTCTCAGCATCTTTAAATGAGGCACAGGAAGAGAAGCTCATTCGGGTTCTCAAGACATATAAAACAACCTTGGGGTGGTCTATCACTGATATAAAGGGAATCAGTCCCTCGATTTGCATGCACAAAATTCTCCTCGAGGAGGGGTCTAAGCCTTCAATTGAGCACCAAAGGCGGTTGAACCCCATTATGAAGGAAGTGGTCTGAAAGGAAATAATCAAGTTGCTGGATGCGGGCATTATCTACCCGATCTCTGACAGTCCCTGGGTGAGTCCAATTCAATGTGTGCCCAAAAAGGGCGGCATGACAGTGGTTCCGAACGAGAACAATGAGTTCATTCCTATACGGACAGTGACGGGGTGGAGAGTTTGTATGGACTACTAAAAATTGAACAAAACCACATGCAAGGATCATTTCCCTCTTCCCTTCATTGACCAAATGCTAGATAGACTTGCTGAGCACGAATTCTATTGTCTTCTGGATGGGTATTCGGGTTACAATCAAATAGTTATAGCACCCAAAGATCAGGAGAAAACCACATTTACGTGCCTATATAGGACATTTGCCTTTCGAAAAATGTCTTTTGGGCTGTGCAATGCTCTTGCAACATTCCAGCGGTGTATGATGTCTATCATCTCTGATATGGTGGAACAGACACTAAAGGTGTTTATGGATGACTTCTCGGTCTTCGAGATTTCTTTTGAGGCTTGTCTACAAAATCTGACTGCAGTTCTGAAGAGGTGCGTGGAGACTAATCTGGTTTTGAATTGGGAGAAATGCCACTTTATGGTCAGAGAGGGAACTATTCTGGGGGCATCAAGTATCTGTAAGTGGGATTGAGGTTGATAAGGAAAAAATAGATGTTATTGAAAAACTCCCTCCTCCATCAAATGTAAAAGGAGTCCGAAGCTTCTTGGGGCATGCCAGTTTCTATAGGCAATTCATCAAAGATTTCTCCAAAATCACCAAGCCCCTTTATAGCCTTTTGCAAAAAATGTTCCTTTCACGTTTGATAAGGCTTGCCATGATGCATTTGATATTCTCATGTAGAGACTTGTGTCAGCACCCATTGTAGTTACCCCAGACTGGGAATTGCCGTTTGAACTCATGTGCGACGCTAGCGACTATGCTATTGGGGCAGTGTTAGGACAAAGGAGAGACAAGGTGTTTCGTACCATTTACTACGCCAGTAAAACATTGACAGATGCTTAGCTTAACTACACCACGACTGAGAAAGAGCTACTGGCGGTAGTTTATGCCTTTGATAAGTTCCGCGCATATCTCATTGAAACCAAAGTCATTGTATACACTGACCACTCGACGATCAAATATCTGATCTCTATGAAGGATACAAAGCCGTGGTTGATCAGATGGGTCCTTCTCCTCCAGGAATTTGATCTGGAGATCCGCGATAGAAAAAGAACTGAGAAACAAGTTGTGGATCACCTATCGAGACTGGAAAACCCAAGTTACTCAGGGGATAATGAGACAGATATCAATGATTTCTTCCCGGATGAGTAGTTGTATGCAGTTCACACTATAGCACCGTGGTATGCAGACTTCGCAATTTATGTCTCATGCAATGTGCTCCCTCCTAATATGAACTATCAGCAGAGGAAGAAATTCCTTAACGATGCAAAGAACTATCTGTGGGACGAGCCCTTCTTGTTTAAGCAATGCATATATCAAATTTTAAGAAGGTTTCTGCCCGAAGAAGAAATCGAAGGTGTGCTTCACCACTGCCACTCATCTAACTATGGGGGGCATTTGGGTGGGCAAAGAACAGCTGCGAAAGTGCTCCAATCTGGTTTCTTTTGGCCAACCATTTTTAAAGATGCCCACCTATATGTATCGCGTTGCGATAATTGCCAGAGAGTAGGAACCATACAAAATATTCTTGAGGTAGAGTTGTTTGATGTCTGGGGCATAGATTTCATGGGCCCATTTCTTTCTTCTTACAACAATCTGTACATACTAGTCGTTGTGGACTGTATATCCAAATGGGTGGAAGTCGTCTCTTTACCTACTAATGATGACAAGGTCTTGCTCAACTTCTTGAGAAAAATATTTTTACCCGATTTAGCACGCCTCGGGCAATTATTTGCAATGAGGGCTCTTATTTCTGTAATAAATATTTCGAAGCCCTTCTTGCTAAATATGGGGTTTCCCATAAAATTGCAACCGCTTATCATCCGCAAACCAGTGGACAAGCTGAGGTATCAAATAGGGAAGTTAAGCGGATTCTAGAGAAGATTGTGAACCCTAACTGGAAGGACTGGTCAAAGAAGTTGGATGACGCACTGTAGGCGTATCGCATTGCCTACACAACACCTATCAGAATGTCTCCATATAGGCTTGTTTATGGCAAAGCGTGTCATCTCCCCGTCGAGTTGGAGCACAATGCGTATTGGGCGATTCAAAAGCTCAATTTTGACCTGAACATATCGGGTGAGAAAAGGTTATTACAACTCAATGAGTCGGACGAGTTCCGGCTTTAAGCGTATGAAAATGCAAAGTTGTACAAGGAAAAAACAAAGAGGTAGCTGACAAGATGATTGTGGAAAGAGAGTTTGAACCGGGGCAAAATGTGCTGCTCTTCAACTGCCGACTGAAACTATTCCCCGGGAAATTGAAATCCCGATGGTCGGTCCCCTTCAAAATTTTGAAGGTATATCCACATGGTGCGATTGAGGTTAAAGACCCAAATTCTAACAGAACCTTCAAGGTGAATGGGCAACGCCTCAAGCATTACTGGGGTGGCGACGTCGACCGCCAAATGACTTCAATTACCCTTGGTGACCCGGTCTGAGCAGGGGAGAAATATTCAAGCTGACGACTATAAAACAAGCGCTAGATGGGGAGGCAACCCCATCTCACTTTCATTCTTCAACCTTTTTAGTTTTTTAGTATGATATTATACCTGTTTTCATTTATTATAGTAGTTAGTATGATTTCAGTAATTTTGCATGTGGCTTAGTGTGCGGTTGTATAGTCGTATGTAATCGATAGCTTTCCACATGTTTTTGGGTAATATATACTAAAATAGTGCATTTTGGGCTTGTTGTTGTTCTTAGTAGCCATTAGTCTGAACTACTGTGCTGATTTCCCTAAAAAAAATTTGCCTTGCGCAGGATCGGCGCCACGGCGCCTCAATTTGTACTGGAACCGGCGCCACAGCGCCACTGTTCTTCAAGTCCCTACATAGCCAGCGCCGCGGTGCCCATCAATAAAGGGAATGCAGCGCCCCAGCGCCAAGCCGGTTTAAGCCCCTGCATAGGCAGTGCCCCAGCGCCCAATTCAGCACTATAGCAGGCACCGCAGCGCCAGGAGACCTTTCAAGTCCCTACATACCCAGCGCCCAACTCAGCATTACAGCCGGCGCCGCAGCGCCAGGAGACCTTTCAAGTCCCTGCATACCCAGCGCTACAACGCCTAACAAAGAATAAAAGCCAACGCCGTATTGCCATAGCTTTTCAAATTCTCTGCATAGCTGGCGCCGCAGTGCCATTTAACAAAGAAAACCCAGCGCCGCAGTGCCGATAGCGATTTTTTATTTTTAAAAATTGCATTTACTCGACAGTCTTGGCCATAACTGCACCACAATTCCTCCTATTTCTCTCACGACAGCAGCAAGCCAAAATCCTAAGATCTTGCAAGTTCCAAGTGCTTTCAAATTTGAAAACCTCTCAAGTGTGCGTTTCATCTCCCTTACTTTTAAGTGCTCATTCCTCTCATTGCAAGTTCCTCAGGTAAAAGGTATGTGGGTTTTTCATATTTTCCACACCAAACTTTGATTTTGATTGAATTAACCTTTGTTCCTTTGCAATTATTTTGGATTTGAAATTACTTGCTCTTATCTATTTGCTTGGGTGATTTCCACTGACGAAAATTGGCTAATTTCATTTACAAACATAACTTATCCAACTAGGGTTTCAGCAGCGCACACCAAGTGTTTGACAATTTGCCTAAGAGAGTTTTAGTTTGTTTTTGGCCTATTTGGACTTGGATTTTGTTGAGTATTGTTTGGGTTTTCAGTTGTGACATCAAATTCTGACATGGCATCCAAATGTCAACGGACCGAAGGTAGCACTTCCTCTTCCGAATAGAAGTGGGACAAGACCAAATTTGTCACTAATGAAGTATGGACAAAGTACAATTCGTCTATTTTGGGGGAAAATCATGGTTCCAGAGAGAGGACTTCGACCGGAGCCGAACAAAGATGGAGAAATATGGTCGATGATAGTTGCTAAAAAATGGGTCCGCTTCACAGCGCCGCCAGAGAATGCCATCATTGCATTGGTTCGTGAGTTTTACGCCAATGCCAAGAAAGAGGGACCCGCTTAGGTCATAGTCTGAGGCCAAAAAGTGGCATATGACAATGCCACGATCAAGGCTTTCTTCCAACTACCGGACATTAACAGGGACTACCTCGACCAGGGCATGTCTCACTACAACATGAATGACATCGTCACAAGGTTGTGCAAACCAGGGACAACCTGGAGGTCAAATCAAACTACTGGGGAGAAGACCAATTTCCCTCAGAGCGTGCTTAGTTGCTATGGCAAGGTATGGTACAGTTTTATCTGTGCCAACATCATGCCTACCCGCCACATCAGTGATGCCACCAAAGAGCGGGCAGTGCTCCTATTTGCAATAGTAACAGTACTGGATGTGGACATCGGCGTCGCCATCCATAAGTCAATTCTGCGAGCCATCAAGGGTAGTTCGACTGGAGGCCTCCCTCACCCTTCTCTGATCACGCAACTATGCAAACTGGCTCGGGTTAAGTGGCGTCCAGATGAAATGGTCGATTTTCCCATGGCGACCATTGATCATGCACTTATCCAGCGGTATGGAGTTTGGGACGGAGCCGAGTCTCACCCTCGTGGTGAAGGGTACTTGCCATCTACTCAGCCTCCATCTCCCATGACATTGCCATCTACTCAGCCGCCGGAACTTGGTGCATCATCTTCTGGGTCACTAGCAAAGATCCTGGCATCACTTAACCTTCTGCATGGAGAGACTGGGCAGATCACCAGGAGGATCGACACGGTTTCCCAGCGGCAGGACATCTTCACTCAGTATCATGCTGAGTTTGCCACCACAGTGGTAAACATCTATACACAGTTCGACGAAGATGATCCTGAGTCCGTGTCCTACCAGTTCCCTCAGATGCCGCTGCTCCCTCCTTATCCACCACCATCTCCAGATGGCGAAGGCGAGGACCAAGGCCAAGGCGAAGGACAGGGCGGCGGCGAGTGATTGTATCCCCACGGCAGGCCCTAGCATTCAGATTTCTGCGCTTCTCACTATTGAGGGCATTGCCGAATTCAAGTCTGGGGGGAGATCTTTCATTTATGTTCTGCTTTATATGCTGTTATACATATGAACTACTGTGTTGGTTTATTTTGGGCTTGTGCAGCCTCATACTATCTAATATTTATGTTTGGTTTTTATTACTGTGTTTGGTTTTTGGGCTTTGGTAGCCCCAGACATTTTATGTTTGTTTTTTGGGCTTTGGTAGCCCCTGACTTATCTATGTTTGGTTTATTTATGCATAGATTTTCATTTTCATTTTATTTAGTTGTGTATGGATGCATGAATATTTTTTTATCTTTTTGGATGGATGCTTTTTATTATCAGCATACTTGGTTTATAGCCATCTTTTGGGACTTACACAGATTGGTATACTTGATGCCATGTTATGGTTTTTTTGGATTAACCCTTTCTTTAACTATTCATATGATTAGTGGGTTATTTATAGTTGAATTTTTTATTGTGGCCAATGATGTGCATGTTATGGCTTTGTCAAATTGGTCAAGCATTCATTAATGAGATTCTTAGATTAATTTTGAGTTAAGACTGCTATTGATCCTGTCTATCCTATCGTGCACGTACCAACTGCCATATCTAGTTATGTTCTAATAGACTTAATTGATAATTTTTACGAATTTTTTTTTGCGTTAGCTCTTGCGAACTTAAGTGAGTCGATGTAGTAAGATTTAGATTCTTATGCAAGTTCGGGTACATTCATGGTCTTATAGCATATAAAAAAAGAAGAAAAATACAATAAAAGAATAAGTTGATAGCCTTAGTTGACCAAGTTTGATTACGTGGCTTTTGTGACTCTAGTTAATAGATCCTTAGGGGTGTTCTACACCTAGTGCCCTAAAGCCATCTGGCTTGGGAGTCATTGATCAAAAGCTCGTTACACGGGTACCTCTGAATAGCCTAATGTGATTAGACATTGCACGATCATGCTTGAGGTTGCATTACTTAAGTATATAACAAATAAAAATTCTAGTTTGGCTTAAATTTGGCTACGTGGCTAGTGTTACTTGAGTTATTAGATTCTCAGGGGTGTTATATGCCTAGTGCCCTAAAGTCATCTGGCTTGGGAGTCACTGATCAAAAACTCGCTACATTGGTAACTCAGCCTAAGGTAGCCGAATTTTGCACAAGTCATGTCTTGCCGTTCTCATGCTAATATCGGGTGCTCTGTTCTTGCATTTGTGTCTTATTTTGAAGTCTTGATGTAGCTTGAGCGTATTAAGTTAGCATTTCCCTTATTGCAATTGTGTAAGTTATGAATGATAATTAGTCAGTATAGTACGTAATCACACACATAGAGATTTGGATCATTAACAGTCTAAGCGAGAAGTATGATCGAAGCCTTATTTTTGAGTTTTCTTCTGTTTTGAAATCGTTATTCTTATCCTTGAGGCCACAAGGCAGGTATATAGTGGTTCAGTGCATGATGCGCAAGTTTATTAGTTGTTAATATTTTTGTTTAGATATTTTTGCTTAGGGATAAGCAAAAGATTAAGTTTGGGGGTATTTGATGAGTGGGATTTATACCCGCGAATCGAGAACTCATAGCCTTAAGAAGTTGCCTGTTTGCCTAATTATATACTACTTTTATATATTGTTGTTGTTATTTGGCTTAAAAGTGTTTTGCAGGAGTTATTAGGTTAATTTAAGCTTTTTAAAAGCAAATCGGTCTTTTTTCCTAGAGCCGGCGTCGCAGCGCCGATTTCCCTTTGTAAGCTGGGGCCGCAGCGCCAGCCCATTGCCAGCAAGGCCCGGTGCCAGCGCCGTAGCGCCAAGGCATAGTGCAAGTATGGCGCCGCAACTCCAGACACTTGCCAGCTCACCACTTGCCAGCGCCGCAGCGCCTATACAAAGATGGCGCCGCAGCGCCACTAATTTACCCGAGGCCTTTGACCAGCGCCGCAGCACCAGTACAAGGCATAAGGGTGGCGCTGCAGCGCCACCTCCAGTTTTTGGGCAGACAGCCTCAGTTAATGACCTAGCTTCTGAAGATTATAAACACTTAACTTTTTTTACAGCAGCCTCCACTTTCCATTAGTACACTTAGACTAGAAAATAGGAAATATAGCTTAGCAAGAGAGAAAGTGGAGCTTAAATTCTTCCAAGATCATTGCATCCTCTATTACTTGGACTCTACACAGAGAAGGGAAGAGTTGGAGCCAGAAAACTTCAATAGAGGAGTTTTCTTTATCCAAATATTTAATTCATTTGTGTAATTTTGAGCATGTTGAACGCTATGATGATGTTATTTAGTTCTATAGTTACGAACTAATTACATTTCTAGGATTGCAATGTAACCTAATATTTAGTTTAATTAAATTTCTCTCCTATTTATTATAATGAATTATGTTTGAATGGGTTGTTGCATTTCATGCTTATTGATTGATTGCTTGATTAAGGAATTAATATGGCTATTATTTGATATTGAAAAATGGATTTTAATGCCTAGCCCTAAATGTAACAACACTTGTTATGTCCATGCCTATGGGAATGAGAGCATATTTTGCATAATAGAATAGGAATATTTCTATTTACCTTGTGTAATCATTGAGAACTAAGCTTAATCACCCTTAGACTAATTATTTTCACCATAGGAATATTGTGATTTATTTAGCTAAGGGATTGCATTTGACCATCGGAAGAGGCTTATGTATACTTATAGTTCTCGGTTGACCATTCTTATGATTCGTTAGATAATTTGGAGAGTTAGGAGATTAAACGACGCATTAGGGGAGTTGTAATCTAGCTTGCCTTATTTGAACCAACTATATCTCGCTTTTTACTATTTTTATTCATATTATTATTAAACACACCATCACTATTTATTTGTTTAGATAAGACTATTTTGATATGATTTAGTATTTGAATAACATTAGTACTTTGTCCTCATGGGTTCAACACTCTACTTTCTATTATATTACTTGTTAGACCGCGTATACTTGCGCGAGTTTATTGATCGTGAAAATGACCAACACCCACCTATATGTATCGCGTTGCGATAATTGCCAGAGAGTAGGAGCCATTTCAAAAAGGCATGAAATGCCTCTATAGAATATTCTTGAGGTAGAGCTGTTTGATATCTGGGGTATAGATTTCATGGGCCCGTTTCCATCCTCCTACAACAATCTGTACATACTAGTCGCTGTGGACTATGTATCTAAATGGGTGGAAGTCATCTCTTTGCCCACTAATGATGCCAAGGTTGTGACGCCCCAAAATCCGGTTTATCTTCAAACCCGGATTTCATATGTTACGAGTACTTCTCTTTCCATACATACATCATTAAATCCTAAAGATCAATGATATATCCATTCAATCCCCAGGTTCTATTACCTTAAAATCTTTATTCATTAAAAATAATGATAATTACATTATTCTTATCACGTTACAATTGTGACTTAACTAGTCACCTTATCTAAAGAATAGTTTTAACTAACTATTCTACAATTCTTGGATTGATCTTCACGCTTGTTCATCACATGAACAGTACTTCATCTTGTGATGCTAATGGTGCTCGTAACCATAGCATCTCACCATAGCAGAACATCGATCCTTTTGATCTTCACAAGGTCCTTTAATACATACTATCGTCATTCGCTGAAAATGTTTTTATTTCAAGCAAGTGTGAGCATTCAACTGCTCAGCAAGTCGTAGCAGTTGAATATTAACAACTCAAGAATCAACATTCTTTTAAGACTTCGATAACCGAACAGAGGTTATGAAGCACCTCGAATAATAGGAATACGTTCCGATTCCTATCATTTTAACATACATCACATTTACTTTGTCATACTTTCATCCTTCTACCTTTTTCATACATATTATGTCTGGCTAGTATCATTAGTACAGACTTAACGATAACAGTTCATAAATAAACTGCACCCTTTCATATTGAACATTTCATTTCATATAAACACTGAAGTTTTAACATTGTGGCACAAGGCCTCATTCATACCAACACTTGTACAAATATCAAACATTTGCACATACTGAATACTTCCTCATGTTCAATATCTGAGGATGTTAAGAAACTAGCATTCATATGAAAATAAATGAAGTTAAGAAACTTGCACCAATTAAAACTTGACCAAGATTAGGAAACATGCATTCATATGAAAATGAACAAAGTTAGGGAACTTGCCTTCGCTCTGCATACCGCTTACGCTATACCGTTCATCGTAATCCCTATATAACACATAAGGAATACACATATCCATTAGTCATATACTTGACTTGGGCATATTTAAAATTCTCTTTACTTCTTATGGTTCGCGTTCTTGTAATCTAAGTCTACACGACCAACTTCCATATTCATTTCTTCTATTCTTTCAATAACATTGCCCTTAGCACACATCGAGTCTCTAACAGTAGTCAAATATAGTACACTGAGTGGTTTTCCACAAACAACCAACAAAGTAGTTTCCCATCTCGTCTACACTGTCTTTCACAGTGAGTTACATCGGTTGCTAGTTCGTATATACCGTTGCTCTCTAATGAAATCGTTTAGCCCATATACTATATCTCGACCATTATAGACTACGATTGCATTACCATTTTAGACTTAACTTATCCGAACCATTATAACTATAATGTTCGTTAAGTTACTCTTCATTACATTTCTTACAACGTCCAGTCCATACGACTCCGAACGTTATTCAAATTATTACCATTAACTCGGCTTTCCAACATTTATACGTTATTCATTCATTCTTTTATTATTGTTCCTTACGGCTTATTAGCATTCCTATGCCATCAACCGACTCTTGTCGATCATCGTTAGACAACGCAACAAGCGAAACCCTAATCGGTTTGCTAGGTCGCACGTATTTCCACTGGATTCCTGTTATCGAACTTCGTATAGAAAATACATAAGTTTTATCTTCATTTCTTAACATTCCCTCATGCCACACCTCTATTACATCTCATGTAACCTTAAGGCGCGCATTAAACTCGAATACGATCGCCGGTTCACATTATCGGATTTTTGAGTTTTAAATTTAAATACGTTTATTCGATGTTTAATTCTTAAAATCATTCTTAAACACGTTCTTTAAGTGTTCTCTCTTCATGGATATTAATCATTTGCTTGCCCCATAATTACCATGTAAAACGTTGGGCATTAAAATAACCGCGTCAGAAAAAATTTCCTTAAGGGCGCTGCAGTGCCGACCTAAGGCTTATTCTTGGCGCTGCGGCGTCGGCCTGCAAAATCCGGAAACACTATGCTGGCGCTGCGGCACCAGCTTTCTAGGCTTGGGCGGCGTTGCGGCTCCAGCCCTTTTCCATTAATTTTTTTTTTAAGTTTTTCAATTTCTGAAATTCCCGAGCCCATAATGCGATCGTTATAACTCAGAATTGGCGCGTTCCAAAGCCAATAGTTCACATATAACATGTTCTACGATTCCATCTAGTCGGAATTCATTTCTGAATCCGTTGGCAGAAAATTCATCATTTCGTCCATTTTTACGTGTTCGTTAAATGTTCGTGCACTTTCGAAGCTCAATTCTTCTTTTTAACTTTGAATTGGTTCGTTCTTGCTCTAGTAAGTTTTATTTACCTAATTCTACGATACGCCAACAAAAACCATCATTTTCGAATCAAACGGCGACTTTTGACTTCTATTCCGAAAAAATTTACAATTCGACGATTAACGTCTAATCGTGTAACTTTCGCCTAATATTCATTACTCGATATTTTCACGTCAAACCAAATGGAATCAATCCATTGGTTATTCACCTACGATTCTCACCATTATAAACATCTAAGTTTTAATGGCTTTTTTCATTTAGTTCATTAACCATTCAATTACGGTTTACCTCATTTCTTCATTAACTTCTTAACCATTCACTATGATTTTACTTGTTCCTGGTTATTAGTGTTTTAATGTCCACTAACATCCATTCTATCATTTTTACAATTCATGCTCTATCAATTCTCACTTCTCTATCAATTTAAGAATTGAAAGAAAGATGAAGTCTTAATGTTAACACTTATACCTTAAGTGTTCTTGAGTCCTTAGACTTAGTGTTCTTGACAAAATCTTTCATGGCTTTCCATTGCTTTTTGAATGGCTCATCACAAGCTCTTCCCTTCTCTCCTCTCTTCTCTCTCACATGAGTTGGTCAAATTTCGCAAACCAACTAATAAGCTCTCCACCTTCTCTTATATAGGCAAAGCAAGACCAGGGGTATAAGGGTCTTTAAGGCAACCTCCTTAGCCCATCACCCCCACTTGCTACCCATGTCCTCCCATGTGCTAGCACATGGCCACCACATGCTCCCCTATGCCCCCCCCCCACATGGGTCATGGGTTTCCCCATGGGTTTTACCCACCTATTCACCCATCAGTTGGACCCCCGAGTTGAATTTTTAATTTTAATTCAAATTAAATCTATTACTCCGTATAAAATTTGTATTATACGTCGTATTAATTCTCATATCCTTCCTCGTATATACTTCGTATGATGTTCGTATCATACGTCGTATTACCCTCATATTGAACTCGTATAATAACTAGTATTATACTTGTATTCGTTATGTATCATAATCGTTATTATTATACTTAACCATTTTTACACATTTCTCAGAATTCAAATATTTTTGAATACTAAGTCTTTCTTCTACCGACTAACTTTTACGCATTCTTCGTAACTCCGAAAAACTAAAAAACACTTTTTGACGTTAAGGGTTTTCTTTCACGTTTTCTCCTAACGTAGTTAAACGAATGAAAAGTACATAACAGTACTTTTCGTCGTTTTTAGTTCGTCCAATTTCTACACGTTTTTCGAGAAAAACTTTTATCGGCTAACTTACCTTTTTCACGGTATATTACTATCAAATCTTTCGACAGAATGTCATTTTGACATTTCTATCTCCCAGAAAGGCTTAGGGTTCAAACTCTAACCTCAAACCCTAACCCTTAGGGTCAAACCCTAATCATTAAAGTTTCACATAAATAGTGCCTATTTCGTCTTTTTCTTAGAAATATTTTTATTCCCAAAAATTTATTATTTTCTTCTTTAAAATTCATACTCGTTCATTCCAGCTCGTAGCCAGAATCCTCCCGATTTCTAATCATCATATGTTATAGAATGATAAATAAACACATATATCACATAATTAAAATCAATAAAATCTCTTTTATTAATTATTAATTCTTTAATCTTAATTTCTGGACAATCCGATTTTTTGGGTTGTCACATTCTTCACTCCTTATAAAAATTCCGTCCTCGGAATTTCTCAAACCACATCCATACTCGGATGCTACATCCTTTCAACCCTTCGACGAAGAGTTAATCATACTTCTTCCTATTTTCGTTAAAAAAAATCTCAACATCTTCTTTCAATTAGGTATTCACTTAATTATTCCTTCTCATTATCTCTTCAACATCCTTCCCCCCAAGGATCATTATCTGTTATAATCATCAGATGGTGAAAATTATGACAACTATACTTCTATTCTCATTATCCTTCTCATTATCTCTTCAACATCCTTCCCCCCAGTGATCATTGTCTGTTATAATCATCAGATGATGAACATCATGACAACTATTCTTCTATTCTCTCGGGTTATCATATTCACCCCTTCTTCTAAAAATTTCGCCCTCAAAATTATTAACATCACCATCTCTCACCTCCTCTTCGAGGAAGTTCTCATCTTTCAAACATTCCAAAGTCTCCACAATTTATCAAAAAAAATTATGAAGTAAAATGAATATCGAGGAATATAAGGATTCCTTTAACATACTCTGCCTCTCAACTTCTCTTCCAAGAAGTTCTCATCTTCCCTTCATTCAAGAATCTTCACAACTACAAATGAATTATGAAGTTGAACGAAGGACTAGGAATATAAAGATTCCTTTAAAACTTTTCATACTTTGATGAGGGGTCATAAAGACCATGAACTTTTGAACTTGATTTATCGGTATTTAACGAAAACCAATTCCTTTGTCGGCCTGTTTACAATCACGAAGAATGTAAACTACCTCTTACGGTCTGTTTACAATCACAAAGAATGTAAACTACCTCTTTGTCGGCCTATTTACAATCACAAAGAAAGTAAACTACCTCTTCTGGTACGTTAGGTGATCAACCTATTGTACAACCTCATTTAGAGGTGAGTTCTCCTCAGACTTAAGTATTCAGATTTCACACCAAAATAATTTGGTTTAGCATAACTTCTCAAAGAAAGCTCAATTTCTTTTAAACATGAGATACCAGTTGTCTAGCCAAATCAAATAGCTTAGACCATACCAATAAATTGGATATCAACTTGAACCATTCGTCTAATTAAATCAATTGACATCGACTACTTCTTTAAATTCTTTCATCATAACTCAAAACGTTTAATGACGTCATGATACCGTACCCTGCAGAGTACGTTGAGGACTTCGTCATTTTATGACTTTATTATTTTACATCGTACCATAAACTTCAGAGTATGCATCCAATGTATAATAACTCCGTCTTTTTATCATTTATGCATCCAATGCACAAAGGATATAAAATTTATTTTGATATTTCAAATCAAATTCTGTCTAGCCGAAACGATTAGTATAGACATATAAAGAATAGTTCTTATTAAAATCCATTGGTTTCCAAAAGTTGAAACCAATATTTTTGATCCAGAGACATAAATCAGCACGATGTCAATAATTTCAAAATCTAGTATAGCTAGAAGACTTGGAATTTTCTAATTCCTTCCTCTTCCTTTATTATCATACTTGCGACAATATTAACCTCTTCTAGCACCTTAAGTGCTACCTATACTGAGAATAACTTATTTTCAGTCTAGCCATTCCTATACCGTAGTATAGTTCATCAACTTACCACACTTTATGTGTTCAAAAACTTTCCACAACCATATGTGTTTAAGAACTTATCTTCGCAATATGTAATCCAAGAACAATTCAAGGACTATCCATATGCTCAGAGCTTAGAAACATAGCATATAACTATGAGTCACAAACTTTTTATAAGTATGAGTTTCAAGAACTCGTACCTATCCTAATACATTCTACTATCCAATATACACATGAGAAAAGATTCACTTTCTCATCATATATATATATATTGATAGCATGACATTACTATTTTAATGATTATCACTGTAATAGACTGAGTGGTTGTTACACCAAAGCACAAACCTTCGCCCATAACAAAAGTTCATACAACTCAGCTATCACATGAGTCCTCAATTGAAATTGACAACCTTCTAACTTCCCTCTTTTTGACTTAATACGAATTTTCTTTAATTCGTACCTTATCCTCTATCACTTGATCCGAGTTTCTCTTCTCGTACTATTCACAATACTTGTCCATTATAGCACTTAGCTATAACTCATCCATCGTTTAACAAGAAACCTGTTATTACGATTTAATGAGATCACGTAGTGATCTTCTTCCTTAATCGTTTATCTCAATGATTTTCTTACCCTTCTCGCTCAGGTTATAGTCTTAGGTAATCATACCTAAGGTTTATAGCCTATCAGCTTTGATACCAACTTGTGACGCCCCGAAATCCGGTCTATCTTCAAACCCAAATTCCGTACGTTACAAGTAATTCTCATTCCATACATACATCATTAAAATCTATATATATACATCATTAAAATCTATATACATCAATGATACATCCATTCAATTCCCAGGTTCTATTACCTTAAAATCTTTATTCATTTAAAATAATGATAATTACATTATTCTTATCACGTTACAATTGTGACTTAACTAGTCACCATATCTATAGAATAGTTTTAACTAACTATTCTACAAGTCTTGGCTTGATCTTCACGCTTGTTCATCACATGAACAGTACTTCATCTTGTGATGCTAATGGTGTTCGCAACCATAGCATCTCACCATAGCAGAACATCGATCTTTTTGATCTTCACAAGGTCCTTTAAAACATACTATCGTCGTTCGCTAAAAATATTTTTATTTCAAGCAAGTGTGAGCATTCAATTGCTCAGCAAGTCGTAGCAGTTGAATATTAACAACTCAAGAATCAACATTCTTCTAAGACTTCGATAACCGAATAATGGTTATGAAGCAGCTCGAATAATAGGAATACGTTCTAATTCCTATCAGTTTAACATACATCACATTTAATTTGTCATACTTTCATCCTTCTACCTTTTTCATACATATTATGTCATGCTAGTATCATTAGCACAGACTTAACAAGAATAGTTCATAAATAAACTGCACCCTTTCATATTGAACATTTTATTTAATAAAAACACCGAAGTGTTAACATTGTGGCACAAGGCCTCATTCATACCAACACTTGTACAAATATCACACATTTGCACATACTGAATACTTCCTCATGTTTAACATCTGAGGAAGTTAAGAAACTAGCATTCATATGAAAATGAATGAAGTTAGGAAACTTGCATCAATTAGAACTTGAGCAAGATTAGGAAACTTGCATTCATATGAAAATGAACGAAGTTAGGGAACTTGCCTTCGCTCTGCATACCGCTTACGCTATACCGTTCATCGTAATCCCTATATAACACATAAGGAATACACATATCCATTAGTTATATACTTGACTTGGGCATATTTAAACTTCTCTTTACTTCTTATGGTTTGCGTTCTTGTAATCTTAGTCTACCCGACCAACTTCCATATTCATTTCTTCTATTCTTTCAATTACATTTCCCTTAGCACACATCGAGTCTCTAACAGTAGTCAAATATAGTACACTAAGTGGTTTCCCACAAACAACCAACAAAGTAGTTTCTCGTCTCGTCTACACTGTCTTTCACAGTGAGTTAGATCGGTTGCTAGTTCGTATATATACCGTCACTCTCTGACAAAATCGTTTAGCCCAGATACTATATCTCGATCATTATATACTACGACTGCATTACCATTTTAGACTTAACTTATCCAAACCATTATAACTATAATGTTCGTTAATTTACTCTTCATTACATTTCTTACAACGTCCGGTCCATACGACTCAGAACGTTATTCAAGTTATTACCATTAACTCGGCTTTCCAATGTTTATACGTTATTAATTAATTCTCTTATTACCGTTCCTTACAGCTTATTAGCATTCCTATGCCATCAACCGACTCTCGTCGATCATCGTTAGACAACCCGAAAAGCGAAACCCTAATTGATTTGCTAGGTCGCACGTATTTCCACTAAATTCCCGTTATCAGACTCCGTATAGAAAATACATAAGTTTTATCTTCATTTCTTAATATTCTTTCATGCCACACCTCTATTACATCTCATGTAACCTTAAGGCGCGCATTAAACTCGACTACAATCCCCAGTTCACATTATCAGATTTTTGAATTTTAAATTTAAATACGTTTATTCGACGTTTAATTCTTAAAATTATTCTTAAACACGTTGTTTAAGTGTTCTCTCTTCATGGATATTAATCATTTACTTGCCCCATAATTACCATGTAAAAAGTTGGGCAATAAAATAATCGCGTCGGAAAAAATTTCCTTAAGGGCGCTGCCGCGCAGGCCTAAGGCTTATTTTTGGCGCTGCAGCACCAGCCTACAGAATCTGGAAACATTGTGCTTGTGTTGCGGCATCAGTTTTCTAGGCTTGGGCGGCGTTGCGGCGCCAACCCTATTCCATTGAAATTTTTTCTATGTTTTTTAATTTTTGAAATTTCTGAGCCCATAAGGCGATCGATATAACTCGGAATTGGCTCGTTCCAAAGCCAATAGTTCACATATAACATGTTCTTTGATTCCATCCAGTCGGAATTCATTTCTGAATCCGTTGGCAGAAAATTCATCGTTTCGTCCATTTTTACTCGTTCGTTAAACGTTCGTGAATGTTAGACGCTCAATTTTTTGTTTTAACTCCGAATTCATTCGTTCTTGCTCTCACAAATCTTATTTACCTAATTCTAAGATACGCCATCTAAAACCATCGTTTCCAAATCAAACGACGACTTTTAACTTCTATTCCGGGGAAATTTATAATTCGATGATTAACGTCTAATCGCGTAACTTTCGCCGAATCTTCGTTACTCGATATTTTTATGTCAAACCAAATGGAATCAATCCATTGGTTATTCATCTACGATGCTCACCATTATAAACATCTAAGTTTTAATGGCTTTCTTTATTTAGTTCATTAACCATTCAATTACGGTTTACCTCATTTCTTCATTAACTTCTTAACCATTCACTATGGTTTTACTTGTTCTTGGTTATTAATGTTTCAATGTCCACTAAAATCCATTCTATCTTCTCTTACAATTCACGCTCTATCCATTCTCACTTCTCTATTAATTTAAGAATTGAAAGAAAGATGAAGTCTTAAGGTTAACACTTATACCTTAAGTGTTCTTGAGTCCTTAGACTTAGTGTTCTTGACAAAGTCTTTCATGGCTTTCCATTGCTTCTTGAATGGCTCATCACAAGCTCTTCCCTTCTCTCCTCTTTTCTCTCACATGAGTTAGTCAAATTTTGCAAACCAACTAATGAGCTCTCCACCTTCTCTTATATAGGCAAAGCAAGACCAAGGGTATAAGGGTCTTTAAGGCAAACCTCCTTAGCCCATCACCCCCCACTTGCTACCCATATCCTCCCATGTGCTATCCATGTCATCCCATGTGCTAGCAAATGGCCACCACGTGCTCCCCCATGTCCCTTTCACATGGGTCATGGGTTGCCCCATGGGTTTTACCCACCCGTTCACCCATCGGTTCGACCCACAAGTTTAATTATTAATTTTAATTCAAATAAAATCTATTACTCCGTATAAAATTTATACTATACGTCGTATTAATTCTCGTATCCTTCCACGTATATACTTCGTATGATATTCGTATTATCCTCATATTGTACTCGTATAATAACTAGTATTATATTCGTATTCGTTATATATAATAATCGTTATTATTATACTAAACCATTTTCACACATTTCTTGGAATTCAAATATTTTCGAATATTCCGTCTTTCTTCTACCTACTAACTTTTACGCGTTCTTCGTAACTTTGAAAAACTGAAAAACGCTTTTTGATGTTAAGAGTTTTCCTTCACGTTTTCCCCTAACGCACTTAAACGAATGAAAAGTACATAGCAGTACTTTTCGTCGTTTTCAGTTCGTCCAATTTTTACACGTTTTTTGAGAAATATTTTTATCTGCTAACTTAACTTTTCACAGTATATTATCGTCAAATCTTTTGACAGAATGTCATTCTGACATTCCGATATCCCAGAAAGGCTTAGGGTTCAAACCATAACCTCAAACCCTAACCTTTAGGGTCAAGCCCTAACCCTTAGGGTTTCACATTAATAGTGCCTATTTCATCTTTTTCTTAAAAATATTTTTATTCCCGAAAATCTTTTATTTTTGTCTTGAAAATTCATACTCGTTCATTTCAACTCGTCGCAAGAATCCTCTCGATTTCTAATCATCCTATGTCATAGAATGATTAATAAACACATATCACAAAATTAAAATCAATAAAATCCCTTTTATTAATTATTAATTCTTTAATCTTAATTTTTGGATAATTCGATTTTCTGGGTTGTCATAAAGGTCTTGTTCAACTTCTTGAGAAAGAATATTTTTACCCGATTTGGCACGCCTTGGGCAATTATTAGCGATGAGGGCTCGCATTTCTGTAACAAGTACTTCGAAGCCCTTCTTGCTAAATATGGGGTATCTGTAAGAACCTGAATTTTCAAATACTATTAATTAAGGATTTAATAAACAAAATTCTTAAACTGTGAGATGGGTTCGAATAAGAGTATATATATGTGATATGAGGTATGCGGTATTATATTACATAGGATAATATGGACTATGTAATATGTGTTTTAGTGATTTATAAATATACTATTAATATATATTTGTTATTTAGCGTAGAGACGATTCAGTGGAGATAAAGGAAGTGGATAAATTCTTATCGATATTAAATAATTTATAAAATTATTTTATCATAGTAAGTCGGTGACATTAAATATCCTTAATGTATAATCACCATATTCTTGTGTATGTGTATTAATAACTAGTATGTTTATAATATAGGTTATTAATAGCACTTAAGTTATCCGTGAATGGGTTTGGATAATGAAGCATGAGTTAGTTAAGGGAATTAACTAATAAGAATAAATATTAGTTAATTTAAGTTGGAGTTATATTATGGAATAATATAATGTTAATATTGAACCTTAATGATATGGTGCAGTGTTTAATTTACTTAAGTAAAGAAATGGATTAATATATGCGTTGAACATATGATCATAGTTGGTACTTGTATATATATATTACTTAGAATGGTAATATATGAGAAAGTATAATGTGCGAATAACGTTATATATATATATATATATATATATATATATATATATATATATATATATATACATTATTAAAGGGAGATAGAAATCATTATATCTTTAAATGAATATTTAATATTTGAAGAAATTGTGTTGAGGACAATTTATAGAAAAGGAGGAAATGATTTTTCTAATAAAGGATATTAAAATAATTTTTAATATTTTAATAAATGGAGGAAATGTTATTTTTGAATAGTAATATTATCTTATATATTTTGTATAAGGTGTGATTGATTAATATGGTAAATATATTAAAACATATTTGCTATATGTAAATAAATTGATGAAAATAATTTATTATAATAGAAAATAAACTTATTATCTATTTTCTATATATAATATATGTACATGTGCCGTGCATATAATTATTTTTCATAGATATTATATTAAGAATAATATCATGAGACAATAAGTAAATTATTTTCTAATAATGAATGTCTTTATTCGGAGAAAACATAATATTTATGTTATGGCAAAATACATAATTTCTAACATATTTTCAAGGGAGTTTGATTAATGAAAGAAAACTAAGTTATTAAATAACTTAAGTTATTATTTTATCGTGTATATTATTATTTATAATGATTAATAGAACATATATTAATTATTATAAGCGTAAAGGTTATACTTATTATAAGTATAATTAATT
Source organism: Panax stipuleanatus (assembly GCA_020205555.1). Lineage (NCBI taxonomy): Eukaryota > Viridiplantae > Streptophyta > Magnoliopsida > Apiales > Araliaceae > Panax > Panax stipuleanatus. The sequence continues at coordinate 3,307,288 of CM035116.1, forward strand.
GAGGTAGTTTAGCATTTTAATAGCTTGAGTTATTATATTACCGTAAAGGTTATATAGAATATTTGAATATTTTCATTCACGATATATTTATATATGTGAACCTTGTGACTTAATAGTTCTAAGTAAATTGAACTTGTGGTGGGTGAGTAATGTAGTGAAAATAAATAAGTATCGAGAATAAGAATAAGCTTAGTGTAAGCTTGTGAGAGATGCCTTGTGTGGCACAATAGATTCGGTAATGAATTGACTAATTCAGTGATGGAGGAATTATTAATTAATATATATTAATTGTTAATTGTTATTATAATAGTATGTTAAATTATTGTTATGGCTAGTGATATTATAATAATAAGGAAAGTGATTATAAATATAATCGGAATTGTATTGATGAGGAATAAGATATATTGTCTTATTATATTAATTATTGTTATGAACAATATACTGTTATCAAGTAATTATTTGATAATATGTTGATTAATGAATAAATAAATTATAAATATTATAAGATTTATATTAATCAATTGTTATATAGATTAATAATTTCATTGATTTACGAGAAAGGGATTAATTAATATTATAATTAATTAATTGATAAGATAAGTAATTTATTAATGTGCAAGCACGCGATATTAAAACTATAACGTATGGTAGTTAACTATATATTATACGAAGTGTAAAGTGCGATGTGACTATGTTATTTAGGTATATAAACTATATAATAAAGTTTATTGAATTGTAAGAGTTACATGAAATGTGTGTGTGACAATGTGTATATAAGTATACAATAAAATAATATATCATGGATATATTGTAAACAATTATTGAATTAATACAAATTTAATAATAAAGGAGACAATGTAATATGATAATATCCGATCAAATTATATTCGGTGTTAATAAGATGTACATGGATTATATGTATACCCCTACTTGGTAATAGTAATTGTTTATTGGGACTACATTGTGACTATTTTATAACCAAGTGTTGTATTACATGTTCCAAGTTGCTGAGATTCATCTGGTTGTCCCAATATTAGAGTCATTCCTCTTCTTCTCCTTCACGTGAACACCACATGGCTACTCTCTATAACCTCAAACTCAGCAAACTTAGGCTAGCAATGATTCAATGGGGAGTGGTTATCATGATTTCATTCACCAACTATCTACCAACTCTTTCATAACCAACATGCAATTCTTATTCACGTTGGTTTAATTTGAAGAACAATGACTTTGCCTGTGTATTAATTGTCCTATAAATGCAAGCTCTCTTCCTTCTATATTAGAATTACTAAGATTTTCATAGAGTTGATAGTAAGTGAATTGAGAGTGAGTTAGTATAGCAGCATTGTAGGCTTAATATAGTAGCAAAGCATATTGCAGAGGTATAACCTTTACATTCATGCTCTTCATTTTCTAAAAATTTATAGGTTCTTGATTCTTGAATTAAGTAGGTATTGATGGATATTAGAATTGGGAAATGCTTGTTAGGTGTTATATAAGATTATAAACATGTTAGAATTACATTATAGCATGACTGAATTGATTTTCGTTGAGAATTTTTGAGTTGGGCTAAAGTTCTGCCGAAGCAGAACAGTTCTATCTGTGGCCGGCCACCTGCGCTACTGTGCCAGTTTTGTACTGGCCAGCGGCGCAGTTGTGCCGGGACCAATTTCTGGGTTTTATTTTCTGTTGTAGGTTCTGTTATATGCTAGCATTAGTTATCTAATTAGAACAAGTATGCACACATAAATAACATATATATATATATATATATGAGTATCATGACATGACATAAGCAGGATAGTATACATTATTGATGAAGAACTTATAGTTTTAAAATAAAACTTATAGTTTTCGATATGAACCTTGATACATGTGTAACATGTGTGTTCTGACCTTGTAAGCGCATTTGTATGACTTAGACATGCATGCGAGTTGGTATTAACTTATAGTATGTGTTCATGCACTTTCATGGCCATGTTAGTCCGTATTATGGAAGGAAAACGTATGATTTTAAAATAAAACTTATGGTCTTGGATTTGAACCTTGACGCATACATAGCATGTATATATTCTGATTTTGTGAACATGGTCATGTGGCCTATATTAACATGAAAGGCATACTTAAAGTGTTGAGCACACACTAGCATACATGATTAAAGACTACATTGATTTCAAAAGACAAACTTAGAGTTTTTGGACATATATATAGGATGTCCACATTCTGATCATTTGAGCATGTATAAGTTGCTTATATATGTGTTCTAATACGAGAGAGTCATGACTACAAGGAACCTTGCATATACTTAGTGACCTTTGTTGACTTAGTGCGATTTTTATGAAAACTTAGAATGTGAAAGCTAATATCATCAAGTACTAAGTGAACTTACAGTACAAACATGCAAGCATGTATATTAGGATCTCATTATGCCTATAGACATGTTGACATAAGCATCCTGTGATGAAACATGGATTTCACCTATGCACGCATATTCAAGAAAAAGAATTTCTAAAGCATAGACTATGTGATTAAGTATACATGTGTAGTATAAGCACGAGCATGACTATTTAGTATTGTTTAGCCTCTTTATGTGGTAATATGACATTAGTGGTTGACCCTTGAGGCATGAACTTGATTTACTTAAGGTATATGAAAGCCCGGCATGAAAACCATGTGATTTTAACTTGGACTAAAATGAGCATGCAAGATTTTCAAACTTGCGTTAGTAACCTTATAAACATGTAAACATGATGAACATAGTAGTCTTGCATGACTAGTTTAAATACGACAAGGATTTTAAAAGGTGAAACTTAGAAAGTTTGAATGTAATGATTTCGATAAGGTTTGAGAAACGTAAGAGCAATATGGATTATAGATTCATGAGTTTTAAATATGTGTCGAACACTTAAATAGTTAAGTGTGTTGATATAGATATTGAGTATGGTTAAGATATAACTATACGTACCTAACGATACTAATTATTATATTGAGAATGTATGGAAGTGTATAACTGATAAGTGTGATCTCTATGATTAATATAACTGTGTAGGAGTACACGAAGTGCAGATATTCTTAAGCAGTTAAGTCGTAGTTGTTAAACTACGAATCAGGTAAGTCTTTTAGTTCCTATTTGATATATGAATTCAATAACTGTTAGTTGAATTATATTATGCTGTGATAATGTGAACTTATATATGAACTGTATATGAGAATTGTATGAGATTGAAAGTTGATCTTGATGATATGCTTGTTATGTGAAAAGAAACATACGTAGTAAATATAAATTATTTATAAATGCATGAACTGAGTATGATGTTGTATGCTATGTGATGCATGAAAACTGTTAGAATTGCTGAGCTGTGGAGCTCACTCTTGCAAATAACCACTTTTGCAGGTTAAGGATTCACGGTAAAGATTTCGTGCTTCTTGATTGATAAAGATAGATAGTATCGCAACGAAGAATACTATTTAGATTATCGTTTGAACTCTGTTTAGGTTCTAAGAGTTGTACATGATAATTGTATACGTTGTTTAAAACTTGTCGTACTGTAAAGATGTATTAGTTGATACATAGAGGATATCAAGTCGAGTTGTAAACGTTATACGATAACTCAAATAGAATGAATCATATTATAAATTTGATTTAGGGATTTGTAATTGATTCAAAGTTATGGAATCAATAAGAAGAATTTAATAATAAAGAGATTGAGAAATTTAAATTATTCTGCATTTTAGTAACATCGAATATTATGTAAAGACGAGATCTTGGATATAAATAGAATTTATATCAAATTGTAATAAACAAAGTTGTATTCTGTTACTAATGATTAAAAGATGTAATAGTTTGACGATAGTAGTATCGTGACTGCACCGAATCCGAGGTTTCGAAGGAACGTGGATTTGGGGGCGTCACAGGTTGGTATCAAAGCTGTAAGTTATAAACCTTAGGTAAGTGTACCTTAGACTATAACCTGAGAGAGTGAAAGATAAAGATTAAAATATATCTAAATGAAGATTCAAAGAAGAATCTCAAAATATCTAGAGAATGAGAATCAAGAGTTTCCTAACTCCGGTAATAAAAATGTTAAGATGATGTTTATAAGATGTATATGACAAAAATAGTGAGAATGAACTCAAATGGAGTTTAGTTGATAGTAGGGAAAGAGGTAAAGCGATGATCACGACGTGATCAGACTGAACTGTGAAATTATAGATTGTCTGTAACGACTAAGTGTGTATAGCTTGATGCTATGAGAGAATGTACTATAAAAAGTACGAGATGAACTCATGAGGAGTTGTATGTGGTAAAACGTAGAAAATTTGTAACGAGCAAGTAATAGAGTAAGATAGAGTTAAGTGTTGGACTTCCATTGAGGACTCATGTGATGGCTTAGTTGTACAAACTTTTGTATGGGCAGAAGTTTTGTGCTTGCACTGAGTACGTCACATTGATAATCGTTGGAATGTTAGTGTCGCGGTATCATTCTACATATGGTGGAAATGTGATTCTTTTCTCATATTTATTTTGAGAGATATAGATTTATAAGATATAATTAGATAATATTAAGATTAGGTGCGAGTTCTTAAGACTCATGCCTATGACAAGTTTGTGACTCATAATCGTATGGTGGGACCCCTTAGCGAATGGACGATTTTGGTCTGACTAGGATAAGTTCCTCAACCTATATGATTGTGGTAAGTTCCTGAGCTTCCATGGTGTGGTAAGTTGGTGAACTATACTGAGAATAGATATATTATATAAGAGTTTTGGAATAGTAAGCATTGATGGTGGTAAGAGATTGAAGTGATGGAGAAATTGGATTTTCCTAAATCTTCTAGCTATGCTAGATTTTCAAAATTTATTGACTTCGTGCTAGTGGTTGCACTTCGGTTTTCTCGAGAATAACATTGGGTCAGATGACTGAACCAATGAGTTTAAAAAAAAAACGACACCGTTATTCGAATGTCTAAGCTATTTGTTTCGGCCAAGACAAAAATGATTTGAAAATCTTTCAAAATGTATTTTGACTATGTGCATCATTTGATATGATGTAGAATGGTAAACGATGGAGTCATCAATGTAATCGAACCTAGTGTTGGTTGTGATCGAAAGATCGTCAGCCCACTATGGTATGATGTAATATGACAAAGTCATAAAATGGCGGAATCCTCAACGTACTACTAATCTGGTATGGTATCATAACGTCATAAAAGAATTTTTGGTTTTCTTGTAAATTATGAAGAAGGTCAATTAAGTTGGCTAAATTATTTCGATTGATGTCCGAATTGTTGATGAGAGTCTAAGCTATTTGATTCGGCTAGGCGACTGTTGAAAAGAGATTATAGAATTCAAGCATTCTTGTGTATTTATGCCAAACCAGATTGCTCTAGTGTAGATTTAAAAGTTTATAAGCTGAGTTGAACAACCCTATAACGGGAACATATTTTCGGAGACAGTGGTCACGAACATAACGCATATAGTCGTTACAACACGCTACGTTGTGGCCCAACGTAGTAGTACAATAGGGTAGCCACCTAGTGTACGTGTGGAGGGTGTTTTCATTCCTTGTGATTGATAAACACTCTAGTTTACAGTGTGGAGACTCGTGTTGAGACATTTGTAAATGAAGAAGAGTTCACGGTCTTGTGACCCCTCAGCATAATTTGAAATCTGAGTTATTCATACTACTTCCTGATTATTGAAAAATTGTGAAAGATTCTTATTCTTCTAAATGATGAAAGTAGTAAGTAGAATGTTCCTTAGAAAGGGGAATGTGGTAGAATGCAAGTGAGCAAGTTATAATAAAACTTCTGAAAAGAGAATGAATAAAAATTATTCACAAGAATATGTAATATTCGGAATAGCACCGAGTAGAGGAGGTTTCGGTGATTCCGAGGACGGAATCCTTATAAGGGGGAGAGGATGTAAGAACCCGAATTTTCAAATATTATTAATTAAAGATTTAATAAATAAAATTCTTAAACTGTCAGATGGGTTCGAATAAGAGTATATATACGTGATATGAGGTATGTAGTATTATATTACATAGGGTAATATGGACTATGTAATATGTGTTTTAGTGATTTATAAATATACTATTAATATATATTTGTTATTTAGCGTAGAGACGATTCAGTGGAGATAAAGGAAGTGGATAAATTCCTATCGATATTAAATAATTTATAAAATTATTTTATCATAGCACTTAAGTTATCCGTGAATGGGTTTGGATAATGAAGCATGAGTTAGTTAAGGGAATTAACTAATAAGAATAAATATTAGTTAATTTAAGTTGGGAGTTATATTATGGAATAATATAATGTTAATATTGAACCTTAATGATATGGTGCAGTGTTTAATTTACTTAAGTAAAGAAATGGATTAATATATGCGTTGAACATATGATCATAGTTGGTACTTTTATATATATATTACTTAGAATGGTAATATATGAGAAAGTATAATGTGCGAATAACGTTATATATATATATATATATATATACATTATTAAAGGGAGATGGAAATCATTATATCTTTAAATGAATATTTAATATTTGAAGAAATTGTGTTGAGGACAATTTATAGAAAAGGAGGAAATGATTTTTCTAATAAAGGATATTAAAATAATTTTTAATATTTTAATAAATGGAGGAAATGTTATTTTTGAATAGTAATATTATCTTATATATTTTGTATAAGGTGTGATTGATTAATATGGTAAATATATTAAAACATATTTGCTATATGTAAATAAATTGATGAAAATAATTTATTATAATAGAAAATAAACTTATTATCTATTTTCTATATATAATATATGTACATGTGTCGTGCATATAATTATTTTTAATAGATATTATATTAAAAATAATATCATGAGACAATAAGTAAATTATTTTCTAATAATGAATGTCTTTATTCGGAGAAAATATAATATTTATGTTATGGCAAAATACATAATTTCTAACATATTTTCAAGGGAGTTTGATTAATGAAAGAAAACTAAGTTATTAAATAACTTAAGTTATTATTTTATCGTGTATATTATTATTTATAATGATTAATAGAACATATATTAATTATTATAAGCGTAAAGGTTATACTTATTATAAGTATAATTAATTGAGGTAGTTTAGCATTTTAATAGCTTGAGTTATTATATTACCGTAAAGGTTATATAGAATTTTTGAATATTTCCATTCACGATATATTTATATATGTGAACCTTGTGACTTAATAGTTCTAAGTAAATTGAACATGCGGTGGGTGAGTACTGTAGTGGAAATAAATAAGTGTCGAGAATAAGAATAAGCTTAGTGTAAGCTTGTGAGAGATGCCTTGTGTGGCACAATAATAGATTCAGTAATGAATTGACTAATTCAATGATGGAGGAATTATTAATTAAATAATTAATATATAATAATTGTTAATTGTTATTATAATAGTATGTTAAATTATTATTATGGCTAGTGATATTATAATAATAAGGAAAGTGATTATAAATATAATCGGAATTGTATTGATGAGGAATAAGATATATTGTCTTATTATATTAATTATTGTTATGGACAATATACTGTTATCAAGTAATTATTTGATAATATGTTGATTAATGAATAAATAAATTATAAACATTATAAGATTTATATTAATCAATTGTTATAGAGATTAATAATTTCATTGATTTACGAGGAAGGGATTAATTAATATTATTATTAATTAATTGATAAGATAAGTAATTTATTAATGTGCAAGCACGCGATATTAAAAGTATAACGTATGGTAGTTAACTATATATTATACGAAGTGTAAAGTGCGATGTGACTATGTTATTTAGGTATATAAACTATATAATAAAGTTTATTGAATTGTAAGAGTTACATGAAATGTGTGTGTGACAATGTGTATATAAGTATACAATAAAATAATATATCATGGATATATTATAAACAATTATTGAATTAATACAAATTTAATAATAAAGGAGACAATGTAATATGATAATATCCGATCAAATTATATTCGGTGTTAATAAGATGTACATGGATTATATGTATACCCCTACTTGGTAATAGTAATTGTTTATTGGGACTACATTGTGACTATTTTATAACCAAGTGTTGTATTACATGTTCCAAGTTGCTGAGATTCATCTGGTTGTCCCAATATTAGAGTCACTCCTCTTCTTCTCCTTCATGTGAACACCACATGGCTACTCTCTATAACCTCAAACTCAGCAAACTTAGGCTAGCAATGATTCAATGGGGAGTGGTTATCATGATTTCATTCACCAACTATCTACCAACTCTTTCATAACCAACATGCAATTATTATTCACGTTGGTTTAATTTGAAGAACAATGACTTTGCCTGTGTATTAATTGTCCTATAAATGCAAGCTTTCTTCCTTCTATATTAGAATTGCTGAGATTTTCATAGAGTTGATAGTAAGTGAATTGAGAGTGAGTTAGTATAGCAGCATTGTAGGCTTAATATAGTAGCAAAGCATATTGCAGAGGTATAACCTTTACATTCATGCTCTTCATTTTCTAAAAATTTATAGGTTCTTGATTCTTGAATTAAGTAGGTATTGATGGATATTAGAATTGGGAAATGCTTGTTAGGTGTTATATAAGATTATAAACATGTTAGAATTACATTATAGCATGACTGAATTGATTTTCGTTGAGAATTTCTGAGTTGGGCTAAAGTTCTGCCGAAGCAGAACAGTTCTATCTGTGGCCGGCCACCTGTGCTGCTGCGCCAGTTTTGTACTGGCCAGCGGCGCAGTTGCGCCGGGACCAATTTCTGGGTTTTATTTTCTGTTGTAGGTTCTGTTATATGCTAGCATTAGTTATCTAATTAGAACAAGTATGCACACATAAATAACATATATATATATATATATATGAGTATCATGACATGACATAAGCATGATAGTATACATTATTGATGAAGAACTTATAGTTTTAAAATAAAACTTATAGTTTTCGATATGAACCTTGATACATGTGTAACATGTGTGTTCTGACCTTGTAAGCGCATTTGTATGACTTAGACATGCATGCGAGTTGGTATTAACTTATAGTATGTGTTCATGCACTTTCATGGCCATGTTAGTCCGTATTATGGAAGGAAAACGTATGATTTTAAAATAAAACTTATGGTCTTGGATTTGAACCTTGACGCATACATAGCATGTATATATTCTGATTTTGTGAACATGGTCATGTGGCCTATATTAACATGAAAGGCATACTTAAAGTGTTGAGCACACACTAGCATACATGATTAAAGACTACATTGATTTCAAAAGACAAACTTAGAGTTTTTGGACATATATATAGGATGTCCACATTCTGATCATTTGAGCATGTATAAGTTGCTTATATATGTGTTCTAATACGAGAGAGTCATGACTACAAGGAACCTTGCATATACTTAGTGACCTTTGTTGACTTAGTGCGATTTTTATGAAAACTTAGAATGTGAAAGCTAATATCATCAAGTACTAAGTGAACTTACATTACAAACATGCAAGCATGTATATTAGGATCTCATTATGCCTATAGACATGTTGACATAAGCATCCTGTGATGAAACATGGATTTCACCTATGCACGCATATTCAAGAAAAAGAATTTCTAAAGCTTAGACTATGTGATTAAGTATACATGTGTAGTATAAGCACGAGCATGACTACTTAGTATTGTTTAGCCTCTTTATGTGGTAATATGACATTAGTGGTTGACCCTTGAGGCATGAACTTGATTTACTTAAGGTATATGGAAGTCCGGTATGAAAACCATGTGATTTTGACTTGGACTAAAATGAGCATGCTAGATTTTTAAACTTGCGTTAGTAACCTTATAAACATGTAAACATGATGAACATAGTAGTCTTGCATGACTAGTTTAAATACGACAAGGATTTTGAAAGGTGAAACTTAGAAAGTTTGAATGTAATGGTTTCGATAAGGTTTGAGAAACGTAAGAGCAATATGGATTATAGATTCATGAGTTTTAAATATGTGTCAAACACTTAAATAGTTAAGTGTGTTGATATTGATATTGAGTATGGTTAAGATATAACTATACGTACCTAACGATACTAAGCGTATGATAGGAAAGTGAAACAAGGTTCTACATATGACGAGAAGGTGATTTTTTTCTCATATTATATTGGATAGTTAGAGTCAATAGAGATTAGATTAGATGATATTAAGATTTCATTAGATGATCTTAAGGTTAGGCGAGTTCTTAAAACTCATACTTATGGTAAGTTCGTGACTCATAATCGTATATATGTTTTGAACTCCTAAACATATGGACAGTCTCTGATCAGTTCTTCGACTACGTATTGCTAGGATAAGTTCTTAAACTCATATTATTGTGGCAAATTCCTGAACTCCCAAAGTGTGGTAAGTTTGATGAACTATACTGGGTATAGAAAGGTTATGGTATAGAAAGTATTGATGTTGTTTAAGATTGATAGAATGTTTAAGTAATGATGGAGTAAAGATTTAATTGATGTAGAAAGTTTTTATATTCTAAATCTCCTAGCTTTGCTAGATTTTCAAAATTATTGACTTCGTGCTGATGTTGTACTTCTGTTTTCTTGAAAAATATTAGATCAAATGATGGAACAAATAGATTTTTTTTTTAAATAGTGCTATTATTCACATGTCTATGCTAATTGCTTCAGCTAGACAAAAATAAATTTAAAATTTCAAAATATATTTTATATATTCAATACATCATTTGATATGGTGTAGAAACAATAATCGAGGAAGTTATCAATGTAGTTAAACCTAGTGTTGGATGTGATCGTATGATCATCAGCCCACTATGGTATGATGTAGTATGACGACGTCATGTAATGATGTAATCCTCAACGTACCATTTCTACAGTACGGTATCAGGATATTATAAAAATATTTATTTATTATTTTTAGTTTCCTTAAACTTTATAAAAAAAATATACATTTTTGCGTGATATATATATATATATATATATATATATATATATTTTTGATTGATGTCCGAATTGTTGCGAGAAGTCTATGCTACTTGATTCAGCTAGACAAGTATTGAAAGATGTTTATGAAATTTGAGCGTTCTTGGTCAAACTATACCAAACCAAATTGCTTTGGTGCGGATTCAGATGTTAAGAAGCTGAGGTGAACAACCCTATAAAAGGGGACATGTTATTGGAGACAATAGTTCCGAGTGTAACGCATATAGTCGTTATGATGTACTACGTTTGGGCCCGACGTAGGGGTACGATAGGCTGGCCACCTAGAGTACCGATGGTGTTTATAGTGTGAAGTACCTGGGGTGAAGCACTATTAAACCTAGAAAGAAGTTCAAGGTCTTGTGACCACTCAGCATGATTTGGTATTTTTTAAATTCCTGAGTTATTTATATCGCTTTCCAATTATTGAGCAATTGTGGAAGATTCTTATTATTCTGAAGGAGAACGTAGCGAGAAGGATATTCCTTTGAAAGAAGTAGTGGTAGAATTCTTTAATCCAGTGAATGAAAATATTAAAATTTCGAGGACAAAATTCTTAGAAGAAGGGGTGAATGTGATAACCCGAGCAATTATAGATGGTGAGTTATGAAGTATATGAAATCGACGAGTAGAGTATTCGGTAATGATCCTTAGAAAGGAATGAACGAGTTAAAGAATATATAATATTCGATATATAATTGAGTTTAAATTGAAGGTTATGTAATAAAACCTAAAAGTTGTTGAAGAAATGAATGGAGAAAGATATATATAAATGTTGTTAAGTTAACGTGTTGAAGTTATTCAACGATAATTATGAAGGGATTTTTTGAAAATCGATAAAGGGAGGTTTCGTTGATTCCGAGGACGGAATCCATATAAGGAGGGAAGGATGTGACATCCCGGATTTTTAAGAATTTATAAATGAGAATTTAATAAATAAAATTCTTATTTTAAGATGTTCGAGTACGAGTATGTGTATATGTGATATATATTGTGAAATAAGTGATTTGGTGTGAAGAGAATTTAAATGTTAATTTAATATTTATTGAAATAAATAAATATTTAATTAAATTATTTATTGAGATTATGTGATTATTATGGAGTAATGTAATTAAGTGTAATATATTAATTAAATAAATATTTAATATTTAATTTAATTGACGTAATGATTTTATGTTATAGTTCTAATTTAATTGGGATAATTAAATTAGATGAAGTTATGTGGTAATTGTTACACGAATTTATAGTTAGCGAGTAATTATAATTATGTGATAATTTTATGTGATTTATTGATGTTAGATTTTAATTAATTAAATAAGAATGTTAAAGATTTAATTAATTAAAGTGTGACATTAAGGTATGTGTTAAAATGATTTATAAAAATAAATAAAAGAGTTTTTAAATGATTTTTAACCAAACAAGACCCTTACTTTTGTTTTAAAAGGCTTTTTCCAAACAGGGCCCTTGCATTACTTTTAAACCTATTCTAACCAAACAAGCCTTAGTACTAATAATCTGTTTTATAAAATATTTTGCCAAACTAGCCCTAGTGGCTTTTGAAATTCTATAACAGCTATATTAATAATATTATTAATTGTAATTAGTATACGTATATTAATATGTCAGTTATATATGTATACTACGTTAAGAAAAACTATGTTAGTTTAGCCTAAGTCTAAAACTAAGAACAAAGAAGAAAGAAGAGCAGAAAAGGGATAATACAGAGAAGAAGAAGAGAAGCTTGAAAAAGCAAGAGAAGAACATCATCGTCATCATCTCCATCTCTTAATCCAAACTAGTAAGGGTATAATCTTAACCCTTATAATTGTAGAATCAATTTGTATACTTATTGTATTCTCTCTCTGTCAAATTAGGTTTTCATGAAAATTGTATAATCATAAATTTTATATGTATATATGGTATTCATATGTTCTTCGTAGTAATTGTATGCCATGAAAGTAGTCTCCGAATTCAATCGTCTTAAAAAACAAGTTTTAAACTATGTTCTTCAATATTTCTTAGTTTAAAACTTCTCTATAAAAAGCTTTTCGTGTAAATTGCTTGATCATGATGTATATATGTGATGTATATGTATATTGATGATTATATATAAGTTATATTATTGTTTTAGCAATTCAATCCATGTATTTTTGATAAACAAGAAGAATTGTGCTTATAATGATTTTCTGTGAATTAATTTTTGAAAAATGGCTTTTGAAATTATCAAATTGATGTTTGATTATGGGTTATTGTTTCAATTGATCATGTATTATGTTAGTATGTTAAGAGTAAGAACTATTACAATTGGAATTACTTGAATTGATTGAAAAACGAATTCGTAATAGCAAATTTTGTCAAGAATGCTTAATATTGTGTTTTTCTTCAAAAATCATGGAAACCTTAGTTTTGATTATGTGTTGTATGGATTTTATATGTTATAATTATGTTAAAGAGTCTAAAATATTGTTGTTAGCAAGTTTCATGTTGATCTTGTTGTGAAAATTGAATTCGGTGTGAAAAAATAAGCCAAATTGACTTATTTCTCTGCCAATTCGCAAACTGGGATTCCCACCAGGGGAGGGACCCGCCCCAGCGGGGCTATTTGCCTTGGGGGACCCGCCCCAGCGGGTAACCTTGTTGTCCAGGAATTTTAGTTTTTGTTCGTTGAGTTTTCGTGCAATGTTTGTTTAGTTAACTTATTTCTATGACTTGATAAGTGTAATAGGTGATAAGATAACATACTTTTGATGTGTTTAAGATAGATTGAAGTATTATGTTGTTAAATTATATGTGTGCTTGGATATTATTACCGTAAGATGCGATATGATAGTAAAAGTGTTATACGTGTATGAGATGCTTGATTGTGAGTTTAGCCTCACATGTGTATTAGTATCGACGTACGTCGTAACCATAGTTATAGTAAATGTTTCATTTAAATTATAATTTGTTAAATTATAATGAATATAGTTTGATTAATTATAATCAAAGTAAATATTTAACTTGAAGTATAATTTGTGTAATTTGATTAACATAAGATGTAATTATAATTGATTAATTATAATTAAAGTGGATGTTTAAATTATAATTTATTTAATTATAATTTAATATGAGTCTGTAATTATCAATTGATTAATTATGTGAAATGTAAACATGATTATATGATGTGATTAATTACGTGGTAATTAATTATTATCTTATTTGTTAATGAGGAATGAGTTAACCTAAATTGGTTAACTAACGATGAATATTAGCTATGTGATAATTAACTTATATTGTTAATTATACATATGATTTGACAGTGAGTGTCAAACGAGTAAATGGAAGAGGATTAGAAAGTATAAAGTAGAAGTTACTTAAGCGTTTACTAAACGTTGCTATGAGACTAATAATTGATGCGTATGGTAATACGTTATGTAGGATTATGAAGCAGATTATATTAAGCAGCTTTTCGGTAATTGGTAATCTACGAGCCAGGCAAGTCTTTCGGTTTTTATTTTCTACGTGAACTTGATGAACTGTTTTAAATTGTATGATATGTTATATATGTTGTAATCGAGCATGATATGTTATACATGTTGTAATCATGAAATGTTAAAGTCAATTTATGACTACATTATTTTGGTTAAATAATGTTGATTGAGTAAGGAACTCAATCTTTATATTTGTTATGTGAGTTGAAGCATGTATGCCATGTTACTTTAATTATTATGATATGTATGTTGAGCATATTATTGTGTGCTATGTGACGCATGAAAACTGTTAGAACTTGCTGAGCTGTCGAGCTCACTCTTGCAAATAATAATTTTTTGCAGGTCGAGATTTCAAGGTAAGGATACGTGCTAAGTGAATTATAGAGATCCATAATCACGAAGATTACTTATGTTTTATGAGAAATGTATCTAATGATTTGAATGTAACATGTTGTTAAATTATAAGTGGAGTTACCTAATGTATATGGATATTGCTTTATGATGTAAGACTTTGTATAGTCATTTTGTTGTAACGATTCATGATATAGATTTGGAATCGAAGAGATATAATGTAAAGGTTGCGATTCAGGGCAATAAAGAAAGAAGTTTATAAAAGTTTTAATTATTTCGCATTTTTTTAGTGATTTTAATATCGAATAATGATGTAAAGATAGATTAAATATGTATTGTTAACGATCGAGGATGAAGATTATATTGTATGAATTTTGGGGTCATTACAGTCGTGGTGTAGTTAAGCTGAGCATCTGTCAATGTTTTACTGGCATAGTAAATTGTGAAAAAACACCTTGTCTCTCCTTTGTCCCAACACTTCCCCAATAGCATAATCGCTGGCATCGCACATGAGTTTAAATTGCAATTCCCAGTCTGGGGCAACTACAATGGATGCTGACACAAGTCTCTGCTTGAGAATATCAAATGCATCAAGGCAAGCCTTATCAAACGTGAAAAGAACATCTTTTTCCAAAAGGCTACAAAGGGGCTTGGTGATTTTGGAGAAATCCTTGATGAACCGCCTATAGAAACCGGCATGCCCCAAGAAGCTTCAGACTCCTTGTATATTTGATGGAGGAGGGAGTTTTTCAATAACATCTATTTTTACCTTGTCTACTTCAATTCCACTTGCAGACACTCGATGCCCCAGAATAATTCCCTCTCTGACCATGAAGTGGCATTTCTCCCAATTCAAAACCAGGTTAGTCTCTACACATCTTTTCAAAACTGCGGTCAGATTTTGTAGACAGGCCTCAAAAGAACTCCCAAAGACAGAGAAGTTCATCCATAAACACCTCTAGTGTCTATTCCACCATATCAGAGAAGATGGACATCACACACAGCTGGAATGTTGCAAGAGCATTGCACAGCCCGAAAGACATTTTTTGGAAGGGAAATGTCCCATATGGGCATGTAAATGTGGTTTTCTCCTGGTCTTCGGGTGCTATTGCTATTTGATTATAACTCGAGTACCCATCCATAAGACAATAGAATTCGTGCCCGGTGAGTCTATCTAGCATTTAGTTAATGAAGGGAAGAGGGAAGTGATCCTTGTATGTGTACTTGTTCAATTTTTGGTAGTCCATACAAACCCTCCAACCAGTCACCGTCCGTGTAGGAATGAGCTCATTGTTCTCGTTCGAAACCACTATCATGCCGCCCTTTTTGGGCACACATTGAATCAGACTCACCCAGGGATTGTCAGAGATCGGGTAGATAATGCCCGCATCCAATAATTTGATTATTTCCTTTCTGACCACCTCCTTCATGATGGGGTTCAACGCCTTTGATGTTCAATCGAAGGCTTAAACCCCTCATCGAGGAGGATTTTGTGCATGCAAAATGAGGGACTAATGCCTTTTATATCAGCTATAGACCATCCCAACTATGTCAAATTCATGAAGGACATCTTGTCTAAGAAAAGGAAAATGGGGGACTTATTTAGCAAAAAAAAAGAAGAAGAAGGAGCTTCTATTCCTGTGCTTCATCTAAAGATGCAGAAACGATAACGGGTAAGGTAGATGACTCGCAGAGATAGGCATACCGCAAATGGCTCGGCAACGGCTTCAGATCAAGCACAAATGGTTCTATAATTGATGGCCTTAACTGGGAAGTAGATGTTCCTTTCTCACCCAATGTTTCAAATTGGTGCTTGAGGTGATTAGATCTCAGGATTGCATCTAACCACAGAGCATACTAGAGATGAGTAGGTTCTTCCTCATTACTTGCACCCGTCATAATAGCCTCAAGCGAGTCAGAACAATAATTTTCAGAGAACACCTCCTTACAGCTTCGTCAATCACATTAACCTAGAAATAATCTTCAGAGGCAGAGGGGTACTTCATTGACCTGAAGACATTAAAAGTTACTTCCTGGTCTTGTACTTGCATTGTTAGTTCCCCCTTTTGCACATCTATAAGTGTACTGTCCGTGGCTAAAAATGGTCTGCCCAAGATTATAGGGATCTCCTTATCTTCCTCGAAGTCCAGAACGATAAAATCAGCTGGAAAGATGAACTTGTCCACCTTGACAAGGACGTCTTCCACAATTCCCTTTAGGTATGTGAGGGACCTGTCGGCCAACTACAAAGTTACACTTGTAAGTTTGGCCTCATTCAACCCCAACTTCTTGTAGATAGATAGGGGCATCAAATTTATGCCAACCCCTAAATCGCATAGTGTGATGCCCCCCCAAATAGGTTCAATCCACAACCCATTCTAAGTCGCCAAGAAATACATGGTACAGAATCCAAATACAAATCTTTTATATTAAATTGTCGTGCACAATACGACCACACATAAAGTGTGAATTTTAATACAAATACAGTACCCACCCTCCTTATCAATGATATATTACAAAAAGGTACAGTCAATAACTATTTTAGGAATTAAAATCTTTGGAAAATGCTCAAGGAAACCTTCGTACATGGGAGGCCATGCTTCTAGGTTATAATAGATATCATAGGACTTGAAAATTATCCTTGGTAGACCCAATAGACCCCAAAGAAAAACGAGAAGATTACTATCATGTTCTTTCCAATGGTGGGTTTTCTCTTGCCATATAATTATCTCTATTGTCTCTAACTGTGGATTATATTTCAACCATACTCCAAGATTATGGTTATACCAAATCACAGTTCCTGTTCATAATCATGCTAATCAATTCATCTTTGCACTACGGGCCAAAGATATTCAACAATTAATCATTCATCTTTGCACTACGGGCCAAAGATATTCAACAATTAATCATTTATCTTCGCACTACATGCCAAAGATATTCACAAATCAACCGTTCATCTTTGCATTACAGGCCAAAGATATTCATTAATCAACAGTTCAAAGATAACGATTAAAATTTGATAAGAAGATTTAGGTAAATACAAATTCAAGTGAAATGATATTAGATGAAACGCAAATCTCAAAGAAATATCTAATCATTTTAGAATTTGTATAAACAACATTTATAACCATGTGGATCAATTCACCTTTGCACTTAAGCTAAAGATATTCAATTATAAACTCAATGGTTATGATCATACCAGTTAACAATTCATCTTTGCACTGCTGGCCAAAGAGAACCCATAGTCATGGTCATACCAATAATCTACTCATCTTTACACTCAAGTCAAAAAGAACTTCCATCATCATGATTATAAAAATATTATATATGATGAATAGACATAGTAAGAATAATATGATCAAAACATGGATCTAATTTCAAGAGTAAGATTCATAAATCAAAGATAATTTGGACAAGGAAAAAATATAATTTTTAACGTGAATAGTATCCCGTGAATAGTAACTCATAAATAGTAACTCGTGAATAGTAACTCCGACATGAAAAGGTAAAATTTTCATAATAAAGTTCAGACCTGTAACGATTGAGATTTTATAATTAATTTTAATATTTATTGAGATAAATAAATATTTTATGTGATTTATTTATTGAGTTAAATAAATAAATTATGTGATTTATGGAGTGATTTAATTAAGTGTTATATACTAATTAAATGAATGTGTAATATTTATTTAATTAATATTAATGTTATATTATAGTTCTAATTTAATTGAGAGAATTGAATTAGATGAATTATGTGATGAAGTGTTACATGGATTATAATTAGCGAGTAATTATAATTATGTGGCAATTTTATGTGATTAATTGATGTTAGATTTTAATTGATTAAATTAGATGATTGATATTTAATTAATTAAAATGTGACATTAAAGTATGTATTAAATAATTTGTTAAAATAAAAGAAAAAGGATTTTAAATGAGTTTAAATAAACAAGGCTTTGCATTTGTTTTAAATCTATTCTACCAAACATGGCCTTAGTAATAATAACCTATTTTTTAAAATAATATTGTTTTGGCCAAACAAAGCCTTAAGGCTTTTTGAATTTTGAAACTTATGTAACTGCTAAATTAATTAGGCTAATTAGTATTAGTTAGTACGCGTATTATATTATATTACGTTAGTTCTATACTACGTTAGATTAATCCTAAGTCTAAACTAAGAGCAAAGAAGAAAGAAAAGAGCAGAGGAAAAAGAGAAAGCAGAGAAGAGTTGGAGAAGAAGAGAAGGAAGAAGAAGCTTGTGAAGGCTAGAGTGAATCTTTGTTTTCTTCTCCTATCACCGAAAGGTAATCCATAATCTCTACTTTCATATTTTCAAAACTCGATTTAAGTTTCATGTTTTATTCTCTGTGAAAACTGAGTTTTCATGTAATAGCATAAACATGGATGATATATATATATATATATATATATATAGGTGGTGTTGTTCATGGTGAATTATATGGTTATCAATGATTTTCAGAAATCAAATTACTGTAGAAATATATTTTAACAGAAAATTCATGTTTATATGAGTTCATATGGAATTTTATGAGTTTATATATTATGGGTGATTTTACATTGAGAAATTGGTATATGTTAGTATGTTGTTTAAAAATTTTCTATGATACTACCTTGAATCATGAGAATAAAGCATGTGTTATAAGTTGAATTGCTTAAGAATTTGATTACAGTGACTTATTTTGGAAAATATATGAGTTTTCATGAAAATGGCCAAATTGGATTTTTAAAACTTGTGATTATCATTGTTTAAATGGTTTTGTGTTGTGGAAGCATGTTATATATATGTATAATTGCATAGGTATGATTTACAATGTTTAAGTTACTGTAAATATCCATTTGTTGGCTTGTATGGGTTAATCGGTGAAGTAGAGTAACGTGGCTATCTGCGTCTGGCCGGTTGCTGCGCAGCTGCGCCGGCAGCAAGGCCAGGAGCAGCGCAGCTGCGCCGCTTCTCCTTCCCAGATCCTTACCCTGCGCAGCTGCGCCGGTGCCAAGGCCTGTGGCTGCGCAGCTGCGCCGTGCACAGTGCAGTGGCAGTGAGTTTTAGTCAAGTGTGTAGTGTGTTGTTATGTTTACATTACATTATTGCTAA
Source organism: Panax stipuleanatus (assembly GCA_020205555.1). NCBI lineage: Eukaryota > Viridiplantae > Streptophyta > Magnoliopsida > Apiales > Araliaceae > Panax > Panax stipuleanatus. The sequence goes on from CM035116.1 coordinate 3,327,235, forward strand.
GATAATGAGCATGTATCTAGCTGCTATAACATGTGTTAACATGAAGTTGATAATTCCATAATTCGAGAAAAAGAAAGTTTTGAAAAAACTAATATGGTATTTAAATTATAAAGTATAATTGTTTAATTGTACAATAAGTTACTTAATTATAATTTATTAATTATAATTAAGAGTAAATGTTTAATTTTAATTTTAATTTTTGTGAAATTATAATGTATAGAAGTTGGTTTATTTTAATCAATTAGATGTTAATTTAAATTATAATTTATATAATTATAATTTAATAAATGCATGTTTAATTATGGATTATAAATTGATAATTTCATGATTAATTATAATTTGTGTAATTAAATGCATGATGTGGTTTAATTGATTATAATTATTATAATTTATTTATAATTATAATTTAATTAAGTGTTTGAATTATAATTGTTTAATTATAATTTAGTTAAATACATAATTGATTTAATTAACTATGTGATAATTGATTATTATTATTATTAAAGTGGGTTAACCATGAGGGTTAACCACTTATGTGAATTAGTTACGTGTTAACTAATTTAGGTTATTGTGATTGAATATATATGTGTAGGAAGTATTAAAGTACGTGAATTGTGTTAAGTAGCTTGCGATTGAGGCAAGTCTTCTAAACCTTAAACTCGTTAATTTTATGCAAGTTTTCTAAACGCTAATCTTGTATAATTTCTTGAGTTCATATATTCTTGTGAAGAATGTCCTTTTCTATTTCTGTATTAGATAATTGTTTATTTAATTAAAATGATCTTAACTTATTGTTCAAGTAAGATCCAGTTATTATTTTAAATGCTTTAAGTTGATTCTAAAGCATATGTTAATTCATAATTCTTTATTTATGAATTATTAGAAGTCGATTCAACTAATCCTTAGTTGATGAACGTGAATTCTAAATTACCCTTGTAAGCTTATCCAAACCAAACTTTCTTTGGTGCGGACTTGAATTCAAATTACTGAGTTGAACAACCCTATTTACTAGGGGAGGTTACTACGCATAGCGTTAAGATGTTTGTGCACAATACATGGTACGAAGGGCTGATCCCCCTAAGTACGAGTTAAGGTCTATAGTCTTATTGACTGTTAAAGGTTTAAATAGAAATATTTATAACCTAGGACAAGAGTTCAAAGGTCTTATGACACTCAGATAAATTCTATATTCGAATTTTAATGTTGATAGAGAATTATTATTCAATTCTTTATTGTTGAAGTAAGCTAAGTTATTCCGATTCTTTTTAAAGAATTTCTTTCATGTATATATTATTGTTAAACTCCAGTGAGCTGTGGTTTGCTCACTCTTGCATTAAATAACAATTTCAGTTAAGGTTGATAACGCTGATGCTCCGTCTACGAGTAAGGGCAAGGGAAAGCAAAGCAAGTGAAGACTTGTTTTTATTTAATTGAGAATGATTGTAATAATTGAATGTTATGTTTTATTTCCGGACTTTATTATATTCATTTCAAGGTTAGAGTAACCCTGGGATTGATATGGAGAAGGTTGTAACCCTTGTTTTAAGGGAGATTTTATTAATAGTTGAATAAAGGTTGTAATTTATTTTAAGATATATTAGGTAGATGTTTGTTATAGTTAGAAACTGAACACCAAATCATGTGGAAACGAAGTACCCGGATTTGGGAGTGTCACAGGTTGGTATCAAAGCTGTAGGTTATGAAACCTTAGGTGGGAAAAACCTTAGGTAGTAGCCTTATGGTAAGATCGAAAAGATAGTGGTGCTAGGTAAAGATAATAAACTACCTTATGTGCCTATGTGTTTACATTATAGTATTCGAAGAGTGACGATTCGTTATCACGTAATAATGAACTTTAAAATTCTCTTCTCAGGATGTCGAACGTGGGAGAACCTAGTCAGGCTAGAGAGGATGTACCTCAGGTGCCTAGAGAGGAAGAGCCCCGTGACATACATATTTTCTGGGAGCAGCTGGTTAGGAGAGAGCCATCTCCAGTGATCACCGTAGCTGGTCGGGAGCGTGAGCTGACACCTATTCTAGAGGATGAGGACGAGGACGAGTTTGAAGAGGAGGAAGAGGAGGAAGAGGATCCCGAAGAGGAATTCCCACCTCACTCTACTAGTGCTGAGATGTACGAGGCAGTCTACTATAGCAACGTGGAATTTCATGGACGAGTAGGAGATCTCGAGGAGACTATCCAGCAACGAGATGAGACGATCGAGGAAATGGCAAGTGACCTGGGAGATGCACAGTGGAACCTGATACATATGGAGGTTGAAAGAGATGCTGCTCGTTTTGAATTGGCAAAGCTGAAGCAAGACATCCAGGAGGAGTCGAGGAAGCATGCCAGAGCTGAGGAGTCAAGCTTGAGGGCTAATCAACAAGCTGATTGAGCTGGAGATGAAGCTGAAGCCAAGAGGGCCAAGCTGAGGGAAACAGAATATGCATTCCATACAGCGATAGAGAGAGCCCAGGACCGTATTTTCTACTACCCAGCTCAGTTCCAAGGTTTACCGTGGTATGTGGTGGACCGAAGAACGGCATTTCGGGTAATGGAAGAGGAATGTAGAGAGGCTGTGCGACGTATTAATATGCCTAGGCAATAGCAGCAGTAGCAGTAATAGTAGTAGTAGCAGTAGCAGTAGTAGTAGAGCTTTTATTTATGTATTGCTTTTTGTATTAAATAAAGTAAATTCCATAATTTGAGATAAGAATGGTATGAGTTAATAATATAATCCTGTAACTTTTCCAGTTCAGGAAGGGTGATGTAAATGGCAGAAATGCTATCTGGTTCATGTTTTTAAACTACGACTAATGAATAAAAAAAAAGTTTATTGACGTGCTATGTGTTCTATGTGCACTGAATTGTTTAAACGTTTAAGTATGAACTAGAGTACTTAATAATTGAATAAAGGGTCTAATAATAATATTTTCTTAACAAAAAATGCCTCCTAGAAGAAGAGTAACACGTCAAAATCCCGAGGGTTTGACGAACAACAACAATAACGAGGGAACGAATCCTAATTCGGTTCAGCAATTGGTGAACCTGTTGACAGGAGCTCTTGCGAATCAGCCGCAGGTGCAGGATACTACTTTTAAGGAATTCAAGGTAGTAGGACCGCCTGAGTTCAAAGGATCGACTAACCCTATCGAAGCTCAGACATGGGTTATGGAAATGGAGAAGGTATTTGACGTGGCTAGGGTAGGAGAAGACCAAAAGACAATGTTTGCGGCTTTCATGTTGAAGTCGGATGCTAGCTTTTGGTGGCAGGCTAACAAGACCTCCATCAAGGTGTAAAAGCCATTCAGTCAGCAGTGACTGCGGTGGACAGTCTTGTGGACATGCGGCTTGACAAGGCTGACCAGGGAGTAACCAAATCCAAGAGGACAGACAAGGGACATACTGTTGGAAATCAAGGCGATGGACATGAGAAGGGCTGCAAAGTTGCAAATGATGGGCAAAAAAATAAGGGGCAGTCCAAACCAGGCGGTTGTTTTATCTGTAGCAGACCACCTTTTGCACGAGATTGCCTGAAAAAGGTGAAAGTGGCAGCGTTAATGGCTGATAAAGATCAGGAGGGATCAGATTCGGGTGTAGAGGCAAGCCTCAATGTAGTCAGAGTTGGCAGCATGCAGGTGCTAGGACTTGCATGTGACAGAAAATAGTTTGAGCAAGTGCTATTCTTGGAGGTGGTGATGCTAAGTTCAGTATAATTAGAGGCATCAGACGAAATTGATGGCTGGGAAAAGATCTCTATAGTTTAACAAATGGAAGGCTGCTCAGAATTACTTCGACGAGGGTGTCAAATTCTTCAAGTGGGGGTGGTTTGTTAGACCCTTGTTGGCTTGACATGACCTTGGCACACTGACAAGGCATGCTGACACTCAAATTGTGCACCAGCTTAGCACAACGTGCGGCAGCATACGACATATTGGCGCAGCGTGCAGCAACTGTGCGCAGCAGGCGGCAGATTTGGTCTTCGGCTAAAGTCAAGGTTGGACCTTGACAAACACTTAGACAACAAAGTGCAGCATCATGCGGCAGGAGGCGACAACGTGGGGCGCTGGGTGCACTTAGCAGGCAACTGGGCACTATGTCAAGAAAATGTGAGTTCTGGACAACTTACATTATGCTTCCTCAGACAGGTCTGATGTCTAGTCGTGACACTTTGGAAATTTTCATAAGTGCTACCATAGGGGGGGGAACTCCGTGAAGGTTACCCAGGACCATGGGCAGGTGCCATGGGCGACGCGTGCGGGACGTTGGGACATTGTTGGGCTCCCCTCCAACAATGTCAAAACGAAGCTCTTGTAGGCCTCGACGGGATAGTGCTTGGGGTTGCTGGAGAAGAACGTCTTTTGGATCGGCTCGGTTGGGGGAGGTGGACCGAGTGGTTAGGAAGAAGTAGGGGGCTCTTTGGCCGGTGGCTCTTTTAGGGGTGGTTCAGAGGTGTTATCATCAGAGGTTTTATGCCTTGGGTCCTGGCTGGAGGAATGAGTGGGGTCGGCTTCGGATGAGGGGGCAGTTATCTTAGGAGGAGGGACCCTGAGCTCTTCGGCAGTCAGAGGAGTTATCTTGGCTATTTTTAATTTAAAAAGGAGGATTTTAGCTCGCTCCTCTGCTGGCAGATCAAGGAAATCGGCGGGGCTGATCAAGGAAGGATCGGTTTTGCTTTTAGTGGACTTCTTTGAAGCCCTCTTCTTATGCCGAACCTTTGTAGGGGCTTTGGGGTTGGCAATTTTGGCTGGGGTGTCTTCAGCGATGGGTATGGTGGAGGTTTGGGCTTTAGCAGATGGGTTCGGATCTATGATGACTTTGGCAGTCTTGACAGAGCATTGGGCCGAAAGGTATTCGTCCAAATCACGACGCTCGATGTCTGTAGGTTTGAAAATGGATACTGCATTGTTGAAACGATTAGCAGGGTCAGTAAGGAATGACAATTGAATGGAAATCCATAAATAGAGTTTGGAAACTTACATCGGTGATCATAGAGCCATGCTTGTTTGGTGAGTTTGGTGTATTTCAATTCTGTTTGGGGCATTTTCTTGATTAGTTTGGCAATCTCTATTGCCCGATCAGTGGAAAGGTCGCCGATGGGAGGATTGGGTCGTTTGTGAGATGCCCATCTTGGTAGTTTGGAAGTCTCTGGCCCTCGGACGAAGAACCACTCTTCGTGCCATCCTTTGTTATTGGAAGAGGCATTCATTAAGGAGTGTCTTTCTATCTGGGCGTTTGGTTTGTTGGCCAGTTTGCTGAATTATTTGAAGCCTGGTTCTCGGGACTTGGCCAATTGGAATAAAGAGAAGAATAGGTCGTTGGAAGGTTTTATGTTGGCTTCGTAGCAGAAGGCAATGAAGGCGGCGATGCTGATGTAGGAGTTCAGCACCAATTGGCTGAAGTCGACGCCAATGAACCCGAGGAGGGTTATGAAGAAGGGGTGGACAGGCAACCGAACTCCGTTGTCCAGCAGAGTTAGGGGTACGGCAACCCAGCCATGGTGGGAATGGTATATGTGGTCAGTTGCGGTGGGGGCCCGTAGGGAGTGGGTGGACGGAATTTGGTAGGCCTGACGGATGGTCTCCATGTCTGCCTCCTGAAGCTTGGAGAGGGTGTTGGCGTGGGGAAACATGGCTTGGTCAGAGTATTGGCGTTAGGCCTTTGCATGGTCGAATTCGGCCGGGGTAGGGGTTACAATGGTAGAGTCAGTGGCGACGGCGGTAGAGATGGTGGGGGAGGCGGTAATGGGCACGATTGGAGCCGGAATGGAGGAAAGAGGAACGGTAGTGATGGGGATGGTGTTAATGGGATCAGAGCCAGATGAGTTGGATGGGGATGCTATTGCTGGAGCTTCAAAGGCTTGGAGGAGATGGTTGTTGTTCTTGCCGGAGGAAGAAGATTTGAGAGAGAGGAAATATTTTGAAGACAGTAAGAGAAATGATTGTGATGTTGGGGGTTTTTGTTGTGTCTTTTTGGAGGTTGGTCCCGAATTCCAAGGGACGGCGCATTGATGGTGGAAATGATGGGTCACGTGAAGAGGTGGAGGGTTTTAGCCTGTGAGGCCCCAAATTTGGACCGCCACAGTCGTCTCAAATTCGGTTCGTCATGTTCTACAATCTAGTACAATAAGAATATATCGCACAGCGGAATAACACAATACTACGAATAGATTACATTCATTTAATATAACTATTCACGTCCCAAGGTCTCGTAAATTAAACATCGATTACATAGCTTAAACATATCTTAAGCATATATAAACTTAACTAATACATAATATAATAAGGTCTTATTACAACATTATAAAGTTCTACATAAATAACAGCTACTCCGTAGCTTTTTCCTTGCCCTTGTTGGTGCCCGAAGGTCCACCCTGTTCTGTCTTAACTGAAATGTTTTTAGGGAAAAGCAAGAATGAGCAACAAGTTTGCTCAGCAAGTAATATAGCAATAAGGGGAATAATATAGTTTTCAATTTCTAAGGGTATGACAATAATTGATAGTTCAAGGATAGCAAGAAGTATCAAGAGTTTTTAACAACAGTCGTTATGGAAAAACAGATATCCATAAGATTCAAGGTATAACCTTTTCACAGTTCAAGAATGATGAATACTGAGCAGTCAATAAGGACTATGAACTTCTACTAGAATTAACAGAAATATACTGATAATCCAATAAAACAAGTACAACAGGTGATCAGCCTAAAGTACCCTACATTATGCATAATATTTAATCGTACTCAAGTGCCCACGTCGGTCTCCCGACAATATATAGTTTCCCTTCAAAGAAGGTTGTTCATCTCAGTCAATACAAGATTCTGCACCAATCAATTGGTTTGGATAGCTTTCTAATCATGATATAGGTCTAGCTGAATCAAATGGCATAGACCGTTCTTTCAATGTATATAAGAACAAATCCTAGGTTCAGAATTCAAGATTTAAAGTTTGAAGAATATAAATCAACTTTATCTTTATCCACGAAGTATTTAAGTAATAAAACATGAATCACAATTCCAATAGCTTACTTGTACGATAATAATAGCACAAGCTCAATACATGCTCAATAAGAGTAAAGTTCGAGTACTTGCTTACAATATTCATTGAATAAAGTAACGCAAGGGTTTAAGATACTCGCCTTAAGCGTGGATTACCAAACTAAAGCTTAGCAACACTTCGAATTCCTATCGTAATATAGTTACGTATATATGATATTCATTAGTCATATAGTTTAACATCATACTTTATCTTATATACAATCAACACATAAGTTAAGTCTTTACCCTTACTATACAGTCATACTATGTATAGTATCATACTAATTCACAAATATCGATTGATATAACTTTCATCGTCCTTTTATCTTTAGAATTCCTCTTTTCAAGTTAAACATCTTCATATATCATCACTATCACATAAGACCACAACCAGTACCAAACATACTCTATTTTAGCAAGTTATAGCATTGATATAAGTTAACTGTCAAAATCAGATTTAAGCAAGCTGTCCAGCTTGGATTCCAGATTGGAGCAGTTGCGCCCTAGTTAAGCCTAGGGACGGCGCAGCTGCGCTGTCCCCTGGCCAGACCAGGGTTCGGCTTTTGCCTAACTATTTTTGTCCAACACGTAAGCATACATTTACACATAGTATATACACATGTTTAAGGGTCTTGCATGCTTACACAACCTTTTCTAAGTTCAATCTTACATGATATAGGTTCTAGATTAACATCCTTAATAATTTAAGGCCATACAACGTTATGAAATCATATAGGCTATTATGCTTGTCATTTATACACATAATATGGTCACATAATCGGTGTTAGCATGCTCACAAGTATTCATATCATTCACGCATGACTAGTAGTGTTTATTGCTTGAAAACTCACCGAAACTCATATCTTATTCATGTTTAACTAACTTTCATGGCGTCTAGCATATTATGTGTACATGTAGGCTATTTAAGTGATGTTAAAGCACTATCATGTATGTCAAAAATATCAGAATGCTATTCTACCATGTTCATGCAACTTTAGCTTTCCAAAACCTTTAAGTTTAGCTTTTGAAATCGTTTTAAACGTGAACCATGTATACTAGTGTAATCTCAACACTTTAGACTAACTTTTCATGTTTAACTAAAACATATAATCATGCTCAAAAGTCAGAGTGTAAACATGGTATGTATGCATCAAAGTTCACTTCCAAATCATAAGTCCATTTTCAACTATAAGTCTTTCCGTCAATAATGTATACTAACATGCATGTTGTATCAAGGAACATATATATGAGTTAAACTAGTTTTCATGCTTGCCTAAGTAGTATAATCATGTTAGCACATAACAGATTACAGCTGAAACAGGAAACTAACACAGTGGCGCCGTGTCTCGGCCAGAACTGAAAAGCTTTCTGCTTCGGCAGAAAGCTAACCCAGATCAAAATTTCCTTCACAAATTCCATTCTAAACAACTACATTACATTACTAACACGTTTATAAGTCTATATAACAACTACTAAACATTTCCCAATCAGATTATCATATAATTCATGCTCAATTCAAGAAGTCAGTAAATTAAAGAAGATGAAGAACATGAATGCTACCTCTGCTAACTGGTTGATATGAGATTGTTGCTAATGCTGCTATATGAACCTCCCTCAACTGATATCTCTCTCTCTCTCTCTCTCTCTCTCTCTATATATATATATATATATATATATATATATATATATATATATATCTCAGTATACTAGCCTTAAGAAATATCTCAGCAAATTGAAAAAGAGAAGAGAAGGAGCTATATTTATAGAGTTTTGAATGTCCAGACAATGCTATTTCACTCAATTTCAATCCATTGGTATGAGCAAGAACATGAAGGTTAAGAAGAAGTTGTTGATCAGTTGTTGAATCCCACATGATACCCACTCCCCATTGAATGATTAGCTACATTTTGCTGATTTTGAGAAGAGGTAATAGGCTTTAGCCTTTTTGTCATTCACGTGAGGAAGGGGTGACACTCTATATAAGACAAGGTTATAAGAAGTCAGCACTTGCAAATTTGTAAACAAATGAATATCAACACTTAGGTTATATATATTATTTACACTTAGGTTATAAGTTAATTTAGAGTCACAATGTAATTCCAATAAGTAAATAACATTACACTATAGTAAGTAGGGGTACATATATATACATCAACATATAATCCATGTACATTTCATTAATACCGAATATAATTTAACTGGGTATTATCTCATTATATTATCTCAACTCTATTATTAAATTATTAAAGTAATTCATCAATTAACAATTGTTTACATAGTTCATAATATTCATGAGGCACTTATTTAATGTTCACTCACCCATATATTGTCACATAAGTATTAATCATGTAACTTACATAACTCATTAAACCTTACTATATAGTTTATATATAAGATAGTCTCATTTAAGTGTCACATTATAATATAGAGGCAACTACTATATATTATATGTTTAACTATCGCATGCCTTGCACATAACAATTAATTAAATAAATATAAATCTTATTATATTTATAAACAATTTACTTATTATTATTCTATACTCGCAATAATAATAAATCAACATACTATTAATCAATCACCCATTAATATTTTATTTCTCATACTAACAATTAATTTTTAATATAATATTGATTAATTGTTCACTTAATAATTTCTTCATCCTCTAATTAATTAATTCATCATCGTTTTCATTCTCGTGCCACACAAGGCATTCTACGAGTTTATCATAAACTTCATATTTTTCTCAATTATTATAAATTCAATTTGAAGTTAATTGAGTTAACTCATCTCATAACACATGAATATTTATATTCAAATAAATATTCGACTTTTATTAAATTATTCATTAATAATATTCGAAAATTCTCGGGTATTACAGGGACTGTTTAGGTTGCTCCGTTCGCCTGGTTAGGGGTTGTTTGGAGGAGACTGTTGGGCCGTGTGAGGTGGGCCGATGTTAGGTGTTTTGTTCCTTGGGCTGGGCTCGGTCAGAGAGTCTCAGTTCTTGGTTTTGTTGGGCTCAATCAAAGAGTTCCAGTTTTTCAATAGGTGGGCTGGACAGATTTGCATGATGGGACTATATACTCTTCCATCAAATGTTCCATTTAATGAAAGACTGGGGGACAATGTTGGAGCCCAAAAATTTGAGGACCAAAAACTCGGATTGGACTTGGCCTCGGTTGGGCTATGGTTGGGTCATGTTGGGTCCGAAAGGACCATGTTGAGTTATAACTCCTAGTTATATGGAGATTCTACATATGAAAGGAAGAATCAGTCATTGATTGGACTTCCTATATCTTGGGAGATTTGATACTATCCTAATGTGAAAAGGATACACGGGGGAACTCTAATCCGATATGAAAGTGGATTCTAGCAAGGATATGAGGTACTATAAATATGTGGCTTGACTGTTCACGAGGTACACTTACTCTCACACTGGAGTTATTTTCCGGCGGTCCAAGCCGTCAAACTTTGGTGTTTATCCGTTTTGTGCAGGATTGGACGCGCTTTGGTGATTAGAGCGCGTGGACGAATATTGGCGTTAACAGTAACCTTACTATACGCTCAATTTCCCTTCTGCTGCTTCTCCCATTCTGCCAACTTAGCTTCAAGCCATGCTGGCTTTGCCATAACATATTCTGAATTGGTTCTTACGTATGTCCTCAATACAGCCATAACAGTTTCCAAAAAAAATTGTACAGTTGGTCAAGGAAAGCTCTGTCACGAGATATAATAACCATAGGTGCATCTTACTTATTAAGATATCCTTCAAGCACTCGGTGGTGTTAAGAGAGTGGTTTATTGCTTGACCTCTCATTTGCAAGACTAACCAAATTAGTAGAAATCTAACAATAAGTAGAACGACCGTAAATAAACAAGCGAGGATACCAAAGGGTCAATTAACATTCTTCATGTAATTCGATTACAATGCATATATACACAATCGCTTTACTGCAGGATTCTGCACTCCACCAGAGCCCAAGAAGGGGGGACTAGTTACAAGGTTTTCTAAGGACTCATTAGGTTTAAATCTACTGAGCTACGTATTTGAATTCTAGACCGAGGAAAAATAAGTTGAGAAAATGAATATTGAATTTTGAAACCCCAATGCTCTAAAACTTTGCAACATGAACAGAAGTCAATAGAAATGTTGCTTATATTATCAGTGCTGCTTATTGTCTGCAAGAATTGGTGCAGTAAACTTTAGTTACTAAAAATGAAACCAGATCTGAAATGAGCAAATGTTCTCCACATGAGAACATTAATATTTTCTAAATATCAAGACAATACCCTCTTTTGGCCCTTTTGTTGTTATATCTTTCCTGGAATGCTGCCAGTTGCAATTTAAGAGAAATTAAGACATAAAAAAAAAAAGGAAATTACAAAGTAAAATACTAATTGAAAAGAAATTTAGTGCGTGCATGATAGAAGGAAATTGTGATACATGTAGCACATGTCCTGCTAGTCGACTGGAAATACAAGTTGATGCAGGATAGATCTGGATGAACGAAAAACTAAACTAGGATTTAAACTCCACATTTAAATCACTAGGATATCTCAAGTGTATCAACTCCACGTATCTAAGATGGATAAAATAACTCTACGGTAGGATACCTCTACAGTATGAATAAAAAAATCAATTTCAATCTCAATAATCTGTAGTCTAAATGACTTGTGAGAATTACATCACTATTTAAAAAGACTCAAAATCATAATATTACTTGGGGAATAATAAAAATAATAAATGACTAAAATACCCTTTTCAATAATTCATAATCACTAATTAATGTCATAAATCCCCACTAATAAATAAAATACATAAATCACATCAACTACTTTTATATTAAACATAATAAAAACTCCAAATAATAAATATAAAAAATATCTTCTTTGTTGTTGACTTGGAATAATACCCATCTCAAGTACTGTATTTTAACGAAATAATTCTCAACTGGGTTTTCACACTTGCAAACACAAAAATGTATTTTAAAAAAATCATTCCCCCGAAACAAATGTTGGGTTACTAATTGGTGGAATACTAGGCAATCCAAAAAAAAATTGAATGATAGTCTACATAGATTAGAAACATTCATAATGAAAGACAAAATAAATGAGGGAAAATTCTTACAATTAGAATCCTTCTAATGACAAAGAAGTATGGACACATTCACTCGTAGAAAAAGGTATTTTTTTAAAATTTATTCTCAATGGTAAAAAGCTATTGTCTAGGCGAAAGAGTAGAACTTCAGGAATGACATGATTCGAGAAGCCACCGAGAAAACAATAAAGTATATGAGTTTTAACTAAATTTACCAATAGCTCTCAATTATTTCGGAAGCCTACCGATCCGATTCACATTAGCATTAGCTTTATAACTCTCATTTCATATTCCCTATATATAGGTTCACACTCAAGATATCCAAAGAGTCAATTATAATGGTCAAATAGCAATCCACGTAACTGAAATATAGATTAGTGACCATTTAGAGAAATGCTATATTGGTTAAATGTTTTTCAAGTCACTATACTTTATGTCAACTTATAGATGGGTTACTAAATTTTTTTATCTTACAGTCAACTCATTAAATTACATTTTTCTAACACAACGTTGGTAAATCCGTTAAGTCAGTTGACTTTAGACGGAATTTGCCACATAAGCTGCAGACGTGTAAAAAATTTCTGATGTGGCACGGATGAGTCCCACGTGACTTTCATTATGTGGAAATGGAGGAAAATTTACAAATGTAATAATATAAATTAGAAAATTTAGTCAAAAAACAAGAAAATAAATGAAAAATATATTTAATTATTTTATAATTAATATTAAATAAATTTTTATTTAATTATTTACAAATAATAATATAAATTAGAAAAGTTTGCCAAAAAAATAAGAAAATAAGAAAAATATTTTTGTAATTAATATCAAATGATTTTTTGTTTAAATATTTACAAATATAATAATATAAATTAGAAAAGTTAGTCAAAAAACAAGAAAATAAATGAAAAATATATTTAATTATTTTGTAATTAATATCAAATATTTTTTTATTTAATTATTTACAAATAATAATATAAATTAGAAAAGTTTACCAAAAAATAAGAAAATAAATAAAATATATATTCAATTATTTTGTAATTAATATCAAATGAATTTTTATTTAATTCTTTACAAATATAATTAAAAAATATAAAATAATTTTTTTTTATAATTAAGCCATTTATTAAACATAAAAACTAAAGATATGGTAATTAAAATTACGGGGAATATGAAATACATTTAGGAGAAAATTATAATAAAATCAGAAAATTTAGCAAAAAATACATAGTAGAAATTAAAAAATAAAAAGAGTTATTTAGTTATTTTTTAATTAAAAACAAATGTTTTTATATATAATTAATAAAAAATATAATTGAGGAAATTATAAAAATATTTAAAAATTAAAAATCTTAACAAGTAGTATAATTATTTAGAAAATTATAAAAATATACATATTTATAAATAAATTAATACATGCCTAATCAATTAATACTTTCAAAAAAACAAAAAAAAAACTATGAATAAGCTAATCGAACTGTAATAACAAAATGATTACATGAATAAGTTAAATAACAAAATGATTAGATGAATAAGCTAATCGATCGAACTCGTTGCTTCATATTCCTCTTCCTCTACAAAAATTCCCAAATCAAAACCCTAAACTTCAAACAAATAACTCGATTTGACTGTCCGATCAGATCCGTTCGGTTATCGTTCGTTGCCGGTAGTTTTGAAATGAAAATGAACCATGGGTTCATTAATCAAACCGCAACCCATTTTCACCACCAAATCCATCAAATACCCCAAAATCAGAAGCAAGCGATTCACCATTATCAACGCCATTGAAGAACCCAAAAGCAGCAGCGTCTCTTCTGAAGAATCTGAATCTGAAATCTCGAGTGCCCAACAAAAGGAAGATCAATTATCTGAATTGGGTTCGGAGATTAAGAAGGCAATGAAGGAGAGAGAAAGTGAAGGAGGTGAAAACTTTTGGAACGGAGTGGGGGAGGAGATTGGACAAATCGAGTGACCGCCGTTCAATAAGGTATTGGGCACCACCGAAGTTGTGCTCGGAGTTATTGTCGGTTCAAGTTTTTTTTATTAACTGTTAATGCTGTTTTGGCTGAACTCTCCGATCAGGTTTTTGCTGGTAGAGGTTTTCAGGATTTCTTCGGTTGAGGATGAAGAAATGAAAATGAACCATGGGTTCATTAATTTTTTTCAGAGTAATTAATTCCTATTGTTCTAGCCAGATTATAATTCAAGTGAATTATGTTTTATTTAGTTAATTAGTATGTGTTTTAGTAATTTATTATAGGCATGTGTGTGTTCTTGGTGTGTTAGTGTGTGTTCTTGGTGTGTTAGTGTGTGTGTTTGAATTTATATGTATGTTCTTGGTGTGTTAGTGTGTGTTCTTGATATATTTACCCTCAAATGATTAATAATTGTTTAAAAAAATATTTGAAATAATTTTTTTAATTACACGTAAGCATGTAAATTTTTTAATTTATAAATTTATTGGGTGGGTCGGATCTTTCTTGGGTAGGTTAGTTTTCCATGGGTGGGCTATAGCTTAGGTGTTAAATTGATTTACACGTAGGCTCCAGCTAGGATTAGGTGGGACACTTTGTTTTACACGTCAGCTTTCCTATTTGTCAACTAACGTCTGTTACAAAAATTCAAATTTGTGTTAGAAAAATATAGTTTAATGAGTTGACTGTAAAAAAAAAAGTTTAGTGACCTATCTGTAAGTTGACAAAAAGTATAGTGACTTGGAAAGCATTTAACCCAATGCTATATAGTTAAGCTGTAAAGCTTGTAAAAGGGAATTAACTCACGAGTCATATGTAAAATGTTAAGCTCTGTTCAGTTAAGAATCAGTGTTATGAAGAAAGTAAAAACATAAAAGCGTGAAAAGGTTACAACAAATACAACATTACCTGTTAAGATCTAATCCAATTTAATGCCTTCGAGGACGAAGTAGGCATGAACCATTCTCTCCAAATTGCATATACAGTACATGAATTGTCTCAAAAGATAAATATTCTACTTATTCAGGTATTACTTCTTGAGTTTGGTGTGGAAGCAGTTAGGTTATAACATACTAAAAGACCGACAGAGTGAAACTTGACAGTTTAAGATGTGGCCTACAAGATGATAAAGAAAACTATTTATGAAAATGTGATTTGACCCCTCTAATTATTTAATTAATTGTCTAGATCTGATTCTGCATAGAGGCAAGTCAAAACTAGGATTAGCATCTTTTGACATGAAAACAGATTTACAGATTACAGAATATGGTAGAGTTCCATTAATGACTTTATGCCATTACTTAATACATGTAAACAGCCAACAGTTTGAAAGTATATAAATCTAAATTAGGCACGTTATAAGAATGAAAGCAGTTCTAGATCTAGTACCAGAGTCTGTAAATTCCATACTGGTTTGAAGCAGGTCCTTTACTTGTCGATTTTCTCTAGCCTAACCACTGAAATTGTATTTGGTTCTCTACTTTTCACACTCATGCCTGAGATGACAAGGAAACCTTACTGTATCAATTCAGTGAGACAGCATGTTGACACAACCGAGTTTTTGTTTCTGAGCAGAAGAGCCGTTTTCAAGTAGTGTTCAATCGATTACATTTCTGTAAAGAATGCCAAGAGCAACCAAAGAAAGCATTGCAAGGACAATCTAGCATAGTGATTATAATATATAACTTTTGAATAGGAAACACTAAATTAAACCAGGAAAAAACTTTAATTGATGGAAATACAAGCATAAAAGCAACATATTTGTCTCCGATTTCTTCAAATTGCTGAAGTTAATAAAGATAAAAATAGATAATGGAAAATAAATTGGCCAGTTTATAAGCAAGTATAATTCAATCATCAAACTTCACTACAAGTATCTGTTAGCAATCACTCAAGAATCACTAAATCCTCTATTCATTCTTCCAAGCATACAAAATCAGTGAGAAACCAAGACACTGGGACTGGGAGTATCGAAATCTTTGAGACCAAGACCAAGGCAACAATTGAGGATCGGAGATGGGATGGCTGGCCCACAACTTCTCGGCCGAAAGGCTTGTGTTGAACATGAAAACAGCATTTCCGAGTGATGCACCAAAAAGCCAACTATGAACATCCCAAAACACTTCCACTGCAAGGCCATCAACTAAGATGGTGTTGTTGCCCCGAAACTTCCATTGAAGCTGCTTCACCTGCATAACAGTCTTACTATCTACACGCATTGTAAGGCACGGGTCAGTAACACCACTTGAATCACATTCGATCACTAGGTCATGGACTCGGCCATTTTCACAAAACTGAGTCTTGGTGCTGAATACCTTCTTACCATAAAGGTTGTCTCTCTTGGCAATGAAAACAGCATTAGAAGGAACAGGGTTGGCACTTGTTTTCTTAAAAGCTTCTTTTCTCATGTCTCCAAGAAGCAGAATCATTTGCCTATTGAACACAACCCCCAAATAGAATCCTTCTAATGGCTCAGGCCCAGATCCAAATTTTGCCGAGGAGAGGTCCCAATATATATCTATCTTGGTAGAATCTGCTTCTACACTCTTTGACCCTTTCTTCTTGGAAAACAACCAGGGTTTTATGTCCACCTTACAGAGACTTTGGTTGGAGTTATCATCAATCCCAACACTAAGGCCTTGACCCATCAAATTCTTACTCCACGTCACCGTAATCAAGCATGAACGCCCTCGTAGTCGACATTGATACACACAAGTGACAAAATTCTGAGTAGCTCTATTAGTACTGGATGATGAGAAATCAGCAACTTGAACCCCATTCTCACCAAAACAAGAAGGAAAATCCTTCATATTGACACAAAGACGGCGTGATTTCGCTCTCCTATTTCTCTCACTAGTTATTCACAAACAGAAGGGTGTCATTTCTACAAACAGCAGAAAGAGAACTCAAAGACGAGCAATTAGAGTCCTAACAACCGAGGAACCACATACCTCCACTAATCATACATAAATCTCAAAACCCATCTCACAACTGGCTCTAAATATGCTTGTCAAAGCTCAATTTGATCTGGGTATGGAATTTTTCTTATGCAATATTTCTGAACAACCCAATAAATTTAAGTTTAGTGAATGAGCAAGGGTTCCCCTTTTAATTAGAGACAAAATGGGGAATGTAGGCAGGCAGTAAAGAATATTTTTAAGAAACAGGAGACATAAATTAGACTGCTCAGACTGCTTTACCGTCAATACCTCAGCCAAAATACATACATATACATATAATATAAATAAACCCCTTAATTTTCAGGAAACACATAGAGAGAAGTACCTCAAGATGGGGACAGCTTAATTAAAGGAATAATAAGGCAAGAACGTAGGATGGAGCAACTGGATTTTGCTGGAAAGACAGTATTTTGAACATCACCCTGTCCAGAACTGCGCAAGGGAAAAGGAGAGAAGAATCTCCCTTTGTTTTTCCTTCTCTCTCCCTACAAGACTTTTTCTTTACCTGACATACCCACGTGTATAATAGCCAATCTAACAAACAAAACACACCTAAATATATGATCAAATCTATGCAAATGTAATTCTTGAATTTGAAAACTGTGGTAAGAGCAAGGAAAGAGAACCCTTTTAGCTTTTTTATCTTTGGGGAGTTCAAAATGTAAGACTCCAAATTTTATGAAATAAAAGTATTTAATTTTTTATTAATTAATTAAATTAATAAAAATATTATAGTTATGGTGATTTGTGAAAATTTTACAAAGTAAGTAAGCGGTCATAAAATATTCGTTGTGTCAAGTAATATTCTTTTTGTCGGAGAATATTCGGACGACGACGCAGTCTTTAGTGGATCTCACAACGGAATAACTGTCGGATATAAAAAGCGACAGAAATAACATTTTTATAAAAGTAACGGTAAACTTTTATCGTTAAACTGTTGAAATACCTGGTGATAAAAGTACAGTAATACGCGTTGTTGCAAAGTAGCACACGGTATTACACAATATCTTTGATTATTGATGCTTACGTAGAAAGTCACTTAGTATTCAATAATTGTTACAGTAGTTGCTGCACAGTATTTCATATTATTGATTCAATTATTGTCACAGTATCATCTGCACAATACTTTAAAATATTAAATCAATAATTGACACAACACAGTTACTCATATTATTATTAGTAGTATTATTGACAATGCCTAAAGTTCTGTCAAGGAAAGGGGTTAGGTTATTTAATTGCGCGTCAAGTAAGGAGAAATCCTTATCGGAAAGCCCCTTCTTTCCTAGGAACGATCTAGTTGTCAATATTATGAATTATAATATTACTGATGAATGGTTGATAAAAATATTTTTATTGTGTTGAAAATATTAATATTAGTGAAAATCGACATTTATTTCGATAATAGTTGATTTTCGGATGTTAAATTGACCAAACGAAAAATTAATCGGATGAAGGAGCAATTAATGGGTGGTTAACATGTGAGACCCACTTATGGGTGGATGATGAATGTGAGTGGTTGTAATTAATGCAAATGGTTGAATTGGTGGAAAAATTAGTTATCGAACTTGATTTTTCTTCCTCCTAAATGCACTATAAATAGCATTGCTCGGATGAGTAACGGAGAGAAAGAACACCACAATACAAAATTTTGATTCTATAATATTGCGAGTATTTATTTTGAGTATAAGGGTACTTTGAGTGTAGTTTATAGTCCAAGATAATCTCAGAATAATATCCGGTATACTAGTCGAATCTAGTTCATACTAAGGTAAAGAATTTTTCTTTAGTAACGAATTTTGCCTTCTTTCAATACTCATAAGGGTTGTTCTTTTATTCCTTATTAATCTGTGAAAATAATCTGTCTACGCGGACTACCGCATGCCTGGTGATTTACCCGTTGTATTCATTCTTTATTAAATTGTGAAAATGTTCTGTCTACGCGGACTACCGCATGACGGGTGAAAATCCATTTGCAGTTTCGTATATTATTTCATTTTAGATTCCTAACTCTAAACTTACTATGGTAAGTATTGCTTCTATAATTTCTGAAATGATTAGAAATTGCTTAAGATTTTCGATTCATCTAATATTATTTCAATGGAATATTGGTCTGAACTTCTTATTGAAATTGTAACCTTTTCATGTCGGTACTATTCATGGATTACTATTCACGGGTTACTATTCACGAATTACTATTCACGAGTTACTATTCACGGATTACTATTCACGAAAAAAATATTTTTTTCCTACTCTGCCCAAATTATCTTTGATTGGATCCATGTTTTTATCTTCATGTTGATAATTTGGATATTCTTGAATTCTAGATAAATAGAATTATAATTCTCTAATATTTGTCCTTGATTTCACCTTATTTATTCTTATCTTTGATTGAATCCATATTTTCATCTTCATGTCGATAATTTGGATATTCTTGAACTCTGAATAAATTAAATTATAAATATCTAATATTTATCCTTTATTTTCATTTAATTCGTTCTTTACATCATTTTTCATCATCCTCAGTCTTAAATTATGATGAAAGTTATCTTTGGCCCGTAGTGCAAAGATGAGCTGTTGATTGATGAATATCTTTGGCCCGTAGTGCAAAGATGAGCTGTTGATTTATGAATATCTTTGGCCTGTAGTGCAAAGATGGACATGTGTTTGACATGATCATGACCACTGGTGATATAAACAAATATCCTTAGCCCGTAGTGCATGGATAATTCGTTGATTGAAAATATTATTGATTGGTGTTACAGGGATAAAATATTGATAATGGACTTTTATATCATAGAAGATAGTAGACATCATTCTCTACTTAACTCTTCTAATGAATTGTTATTTTCGCTGCATTTTTGTTGATCTAAAACTGGTTGTCCATCATATTTTATCTGATTTATTGAAGACTAACGATAATTTATTCTTCATTATCTTAGTTATAATATTCTTTACTGGGCTAGTTGAGCTCACCTTTATCTTCCATTGTTCTATTCAGGAAATGAGAATATCGCGGGGACTAATCGGGAAATGGAGTGATGGTCCGAAATAGTGCTGTAGTAGTCCTCACTATTTTTGTAAAATAGTGTGATAATAATTGTAATTAGTGAGGAATAAATTTGAGCGTTTATATTTCGTATTATATACGATCTGTATTAAAGCTCACAGTTTGTGTGGTCGTATTTTGCACAACCGTATAACAGATTGTATTTGAATTCTGTACCATGTATTTGGCGACTCAGAATGGGTTGAGTATTGAACCTATTTTGGGGGGCGTCACAGTTGGTATCAGAGCTTAGGGATATGATCTCTGGCGAAGATCTGAGATTAGAACTAGGACGGGAGAGACGAGTAAAAACCTTTGCTAGTGTGTTCTACCTAAGCTTATATGTTATTTAATTGATCGGACGGAATATAGGGTTAATATGTGACATGTTAATTTCTTTAATTAACCCTTGTTTTGTGATAGTATTTGAGCATGGCAGCTGAAAATCTATGTAATGGAGCATATGAGACCATTGAGACACAGCTAATCACCAACCAGGATAATATGATGTCGAAAGAAGAAGAAATTAGAAATATCTATGTAGTGATTGAAGAATTAATAGCTGCATCCGAGCTAGTCGCAGAGGTAGCAGCTGAGAGTGAAGAAGAAGAGGACCCTGAAGAGGATTTAGTAGGAGAGTTTTATGATCGAACTATAGAACTAGAAGATCGTATTCGTGAGTTAGAAGAGCAGGGTGAAGAACGACAAGTGATCGTGGAACAAAGAGATGCAACAATTCAAGATTTTGCTACCTGATATGAAAAGCTTGAACAGAAGCTCTCTCTGGCAAAGCATATGATATTAGAGCTGGAATATGAGAATGCTATTGTCAAAGTTCTGATAAAAGAAGAAACAACTGAACGAATGAGAATTGAGGATGCATGGGTAAAAGCCGCATGACGCGTTGATATTGTAGAAAGAGACGTCCGATCTAAGAAGGAAAAAATAGACGATATAGATTTCACCTTTTGGACAGCAATTGGGAGGATCCAACATCGAGTTTAGAATTATCCTGTGTAGAGCGGTCAACCCCAATTCGATATGGATCGAAGAATAATGATTCAAATCATGGATCAGGAGTGCGACGAAGCAGTTGAGGGTGGAATGCACTCTATAGCGAAGTTAAGTCCAGCTGAAAAGGTGACACCAAAGGCTGTTCCAGACAAGTCAAAGTCGGTGGTTCATGGAAGAGCTTTTGTAGTGACTACCCAAAAAGCAAGGAACCCGAACGAGGTTATCACGGGTAAGCTAATCATAAACTCTTGCGAAGTCTATACCTTATTAGATACCGGTTCTACCCATTCTTTTATTTCACCTGCTTGTGCTCAACGTTTGAACTTGACCTCTGACAAATTAGACTTTGACTTATCTGTTGAAACTCCGTTGGAAGAAACCTTCGTCACATCCACAGTTTACAAATCTTGTTTGATTCAAATTGGCACCCTCATATTACCTGTTGATCTTATCTCTTTGAAAATAATTGCATTTGATGTGATTTTAGGAATCGACTGGTTAACCACTTATCATGCCAAAATAGATTATTTTTGTAAGGTTGTTAGTTTTCATATCCTTAGCCAACATGTTGTGCGAATTCAAACAACCAAACCACTAAAATCAATCAATGTCATTTCAAGTCATAATGCTATTCGTTTATTGAAAAACGGATGTCAAGCTTTCTTAGCCCATGTCACTGATTTAAACCAGAATACGTCAGATTTAAATGATATTTCTGTTGTTAATAAGTTTCCTGATGTATTTTTCGAAGAACTTTATGGCCTACCCCCGGAACGTGAAGTTGAATTCTTTGTTGACCTTGAACCCGGTACAAAATCTATTTCCAAAACCTCATATCGAATGGCTCCTGGTGAACTTCAGGAGTTAAAGGTCCAACTACAGGAGTTGTTAGACATTGTTTTCATTCGTCCTAGTACATCTCCTTGGGGTGCTCCTGTTTTATTCGTAAAGAAGAAAGATGGGAGTATGCGACTTTGTATTGACTATCGGAAATTGAACCATGTCACCATTAAGAATAGGTATCCGTTACCTCGCATTGATGACTTGTTTGACCAGTTGCAAGGTGCTAAATTCTTTTCAAAGATCGATCTTCGATCTGGATATCATCAGTTAAAGATTAAAACTGAGGATATTTCAAAGACTGCCTTTAGAACTCGATATGCGCATTACGAAGTTCGAGTTATATCTTCTGGATTGACCAATGTCCCTGCTGCGTTCATGGACATAATGAACCGAATATTTGAGAAATATTTGGATCATTTCGTGGTTGTCATTATTGATGACATCTTAATATACTCCAAAAGCCTCAAATATTTCTTACTCAGAAGGAATTCAATATGCGACAACGACGTTGGCTCGAGCTGTTGAAAGATTACGACCATACCATTCAATACCATCCTAGAAAAGCAAACGTGATAGCTGACGCGTTGAGTATAAGATCATATGCGGGAACAAGTGCGATACTGTCAACACAAAAGCCCTTTTGTATGATCTACAAAGGATGGAGATAGAGTTAAAGACTCTGGGGACCCATGTGATGATGTCAAATATACGCGTAGTGTAACGCCCCCAAAATAGGTCCAATCCACCCAACCCATTCTGGGTCGCCAGAAATACACCCAACAAAAAATCCAAATACAAATCTTTAAATTCTAACTTTTAAACTGTCGTACAAAATACGACCACAGTTAAACTGTATGTTTCAATACAAATACAGTACCCACACTTCAAATCAATAATACGTTACATAAAGGTACATGTAAGACCCTAACTTTTATGAATAAAGATTTAATTTTCTTTATATATTATTTCGAAATAGTAAGGTATTGATTTGATAAATGTGTGAAAAGTTATGGGTGAAATGTGCAAATATTTCAAAATAAGCAAGTGGTTATAAAATATTCATTGTTGTCGGGGAATATTCGTTTGGTCGTGGAATATTCTTGTTGTCGGGGAATATTCGTACGACGGCGCAGCTATTTGTGGGCCCCACAACGGAATAACTGTCGGATATAGAAAGCGACAGAAATAACCTTTTTATAAATAACGGTAAAACTGTTACGGTTAAACAGTTGAAATACTCGATGATAAAAATACAGTAATACGCGTTGTTGCACAGTAGCACACGGTATTGCACAGTATTTTGAATTATTGATTCTTACGTAAGAAGTCACTTACTCAATAATTGTTACAGTAATTACTGTTCAATATTTTATATTATTGATTCAATAATTGCATGATATTTTATTGGTTCAATAATTGCTACGTTGATATTTTATATCAATAATTGCTACGTTGCTATTTTATATGATTTATTCAATAATTGTTACCGTTGATATTTTGTATTATTGATTCAATAATTGTCACTGCACAATATTTCACATTATCAACTCAATAATTTATATTATTTGAATAATATTATTAGATAGCATTATTGACAATGTCTAAAGAAGTTCTGTCTAGGAGGGGTTATTTAATTGTGCGCCAGTAAGGAGAAATTCTTATCAGAAGGCCCCCTCTTTCCTGGGAACGACCTGGTTGTCAATATTGTAGATCTGTGATATTATTTGTGAATAATTAATTATTAATTTATATGATAAAGAAATATTTATTTTGTGGATATAAAAGAAAAAATTAGTGCTAAGGTGTTTTTATCAGTATTTTGTTGTGGAAAATCACCCGTTTGTGGATTTCGGCCATTTTCGGTTGGAAATTTGGAAAAACTTCATTCTACAAAGTTGTAGAGAATTAAATTTTTTATGGAAAAGACATATCATTTGTATTTTTCTGATAAAAGAGCTATTTATTATGAAATTTAATTATCTACAACTTTGTAGAAGAAAAATATGAAATTTAATTATCTACAACTTTGTAGAAGAAATTTTTTTCAAATTTCGAACGAAAAAGGACCCAAATTTACATACGGATGAATTTGCAGGCAACATTTTTTTTCGGACGAAATCTTTTATTTTGCTCCTGCGCCACCATGTTGACAAACCAAAAAAAATCAGCATTTACAACAACAAAAGGATAATGGGGGCCGCATGACATATTTTTAATGTTTTTTTTGTAACAAAAATAATCCAGACCTAGTTTGCTCTCTTCCTTATCATTTTATTTATATATCGTGAATTTATTGTAAAAATATCATCATTATTATATTATTATATTATCACATTATACACTTATAATGTAATATTATAATAATATATTTGAATGAATATTTTTATTGAAGAAGATAAAATATCAACTCTCAATAATTGTCTCTTTTGTTAAAAATTCCTCCATTTATATCCACATCGAATAAATATTTTATTATCATTTTTATCAATAATTAATTATTATTCATAAATAATATTACAGAACTACAATATTGACAACTAGGTCGTTCCCAAGAAAGAGGGGGCCTTCCGATAAGGATTTCTCCTTATTGGCGCGCAATTAGGTGACCAAACCCCTTTCCTAAACAGAACTTACTAGACATTGCCAATAATGCTATCTAATAATATTATTCAAATAATATAAATTATTGATTTAATAATGTAAAATACTGTGCAGTGACAATTATTGAAACCACAATAATATAAAATATTGTGCAATATCGTGTGCTACTGTGCAACAACGCGTATTACTTTATTTTAACCACCGGGTATTTTAACAATTTAACGGTAACCGTTATGCCTTTATTTTTAAAAAACTTATTCTTGTCGTTTTCTTCATCCGATAATTTTTCGTTATGGGGCCCACAAATAGCTGCGCCGTCGTACGAATATTCCATAACAACAAGAATATTCCACGACCACAAGAATATTCCACGACCAACCGAATATTTCCCGACAACAATGAATATTTTATGACCACTTGCTTACTTTGTAAAATTTACATATATCACCCTTAACTTTAACTTTTTATCAATTTAACCATTTACTGAATAATAATTATAAGAAAAATTGAATACTTTTATTTCATAAAATTCGAGGTCTTACACGTAGAACCAGCTTTGATTGATAAAGTTAAAGCTGCTCAAGCTACAGACCCGGAGCTGATGAATATGAAGAAGAAGGTGCAAGAAGGTACTATTCTAGAAGCAAGAATTGATGAAGAAGGAATACTTCGAGTCAACTCCAGACTTTGTGTTCCTAACGATTCTGATTTGAAGTATAAAATCATGATGGAGGCACACAACACACCGTTCGCAATCCACCTTGGAAGTACCAAAATGTATCGTGATCTTTGACATACATTTTGGTGGAGCAATATGAAGAGAGAGATCGCGGAGTTTATTTTGAGATGTTTAACTTGTCAACGTGTAAAGGCGGAGCATCAAGTGCCGAAGGTTCCATTGCAACCACTGGAGATTCCGAAATGGAATTGGGAACACATTGCCATGGATTTCATTACGGGTCTTCCCAAGGTTTCTCAAGGCATAGATGCGATTTGGGTTATTGTTGATAGATTAACCAAGTTTGCTCATTTCTTGCCGATACGAGAGACTTATTCCCTTGAACGTCTTGCTCGTATGTACGTGAATGAGATTGTGAGATTACATGGCATGCCAGTATCCATAGTTTCGGATCGTGACCCCAGATTTACTTCACGATTTTGGATCAGTTTGCAGAAAGCTATGGGCACAGATTCACGATTCAGTTCGGCTTATCATCCTCAAACAGGCGGACAATCAGAAAGGACTATTCAAACTCTTGAAGATCTATTGAGACTCTATGTTCTAGACTTCAAAGGGAGTTGGGATAAGTACTTACCATTGGTGAAATTCTCCTACAATAACAGTTATCAGGCAAGTATACATGTGGCTCCATTCGAGGAATTGTATGGTTGAAAGTGTCGTTCTCCAGTATGTTGGGATGAGGTGGGTGAAGCAACATTATTGGGACCGGAGTTAGTACGTATGACTACAGAAAAGATCCAAATGATTCGACAGCGTATACAAACGACACAGAATTGACAAAAGAGTTATGCGGAACTTCATCGAAAGGACGTGGAATTTAATGTTGGGGATCATGTATTGTTACGTGTTGCTCCATGGAAAGGAGTTACGAGATTCGGGAAGAGAGAAAAGCTCAACCCACGATTCATTAGTCCATTTGAGATCCTTGATCGAGTAGAAAATATGGCCTATAGACTCGCTTTACCTCCAAGCCTGTCTTGTGTTCATAACGTTTTTCACATATCCGTGCTTCGTAAATATGTGAAAGACCCAAACCACATTATTGAGTTAGAACCAGACGAGATAGCCGAAGATTTAACGTACGAGGAGGTACCTGTCAAGATCTTGGATAGAAAGGAGCATGTCCTACGCTCAAAAATTATACCTCAAGTTAAAGTTTTGTGGAGAAACCATGAAATTGAGAAAATGACCTGGGAGTTGGAATCGGAAATGAAAGCGAGGTATCCTTACCTTTTTGACATACCAGGTACGTACGTCAATTTTGAGGACGAAATTTCATAAGGAGGGGAGGTTGTAAGACCCCAACTTTTATGAATAAAGATTTAATTTTCTTTATATATTATTTCGAAATAGTAAGGTGTTGATTTGATAAATGTGAAAAGTTATGGGTGAAATGTGCAAATATTTTAAAATAAGCAAGTGGTTATAAAATATTCATTGTTGTCGGGGAATATTCGTTTGGTTGTGGAATATTCTTGTTGTCGGGGAATATTCGTACGACGGCGCAGCTATTTGTGGGCCCCACAACGGGATAACTGTCGGATATAGAAAGCGACAGAAATAACCTTTTTATAAATAACGGTAAAATTGTTACGGTTAAACTGTTGAAATACTCGATGATAAAAATACAGTAATACGCGTTGTTGCACAGTAGCACACGGTGTTGTACAGTATTTTGAATTATTGATTCTTACGCAAGAAGTCACTTACTCAATAATTGTTACAGTAATTACTGTTCAATATTTTATATTATTGATTCAAAAATTACATGATATTTTATTGGTTCAATAATTGCTACGTTGATATTTTATATCAATAATTGCTACGTTGCCATTTTAAATGATTGATTCAATAATTGCTACCGTTGATATTTTGTATTATTGATTCAATAATTGTCCCTGCACAGTATTTCACATTATCAACTCAATAATTCATATTATTTGAATAATATTATTAGATAGCATTATTGACAATGTCTAAGGAAGTTCTGTCTAGGAGGGATTATTTAATTGCGCGCCAGTAAGGAGAAATCCTTATCGGAAGGCTCCCTCTTTCTTGGGAACGACCTGATTGTCAATATTGTAGTTCTGTGATATTATTTGTAAATAATTAATTATTTATTTATATGATAAAGAAATATTTATTTTGTAGATATAAAAGAAGGAATTAATGCTAAGGTGTTTTTATCAGTATTTTGTTGTGGAAAATCACCCGTTTGTGAATTTCGACCATTTTCGGTTGGGAATTTGGAAAAACTACATTCTACAAAGTTGTAGAGAATTAAATTTTCTATGGAAAGGACATATCATTTGTATTTTTCTGATAAAAGGGCTATTTATTATGAATTATTGAAGTTTTAAAAATAAATATTTTTAAAAAAATAAAATGGTGGGCCCCACTTTTGTCATTGCTTGGAAAATGCTAATCTTTTTTGGTGGGCGTATGAAAGCCGTAGGTAGCAGAAAGTCTACTTTGGCATCCTAAGTTTTTTCTATAAATAGGGTGCTTAGGTTAGAATTGAAAATCACACCAGAATCAGAAGTTTTCTCTCTCTATAATATCGAGCGTATTTTTGTGAGTATTTAGATACTTTGAGTGTTACTATCAGTGCAAGTTTCCTTCGGTATTATATTCGATATTCCAGCCAGAAGTACTATTCTTTTGAGGTAAGGAATGTTATTTTTTTTCGTAAATAATGTTATTCTTTTCAATATCATTATACCAAAATATTGTTGTGGATTTTATTATGAAATTCTTACTTTTTTCTTCAGAATTACTATTCACGTATACGACACTATTCACGAAAAAATTAAATTTTCTTCTATATGTCCAAGTTACTTGTTAAGGTTCCTATCTTTGATTGGATCCAAGTTTTGAGCTCTATTCTTGAGTTTTGATCCACAAAGTATTATTATGGAGTATTTTTGAACTTGGATAAACTAAATTGCGAATCCTTAATCTTTGTCCTTTATCTCACTGGATTCGTTCTTTAAAATATTTTTCATCATCCTCAGTCCTAAAAGGTGATATAACTGAATATCTTTGGCCTGTAGAGGAAAGATGAATGATTACCTGATAAATATCTTTGGCCGTAGTGCAAAGATAGACAGGTATTGAGATGAACATGACCACTGGTGATACAAATGAATATATTTGGCCCGTAGTGTAAAGATAAATATTTGATTTGAGATGTATATTGATTGATGTTACAGGGATAAAATATTGATGATGGACTTTTAAATCATAGAAGATAGTAGACTTCATTCTCTACTTAACTCTTCTAATGAATGGTTATTTCCGCTGCGAATATTGATCTAAAACTTGTTGTCAATAATATTTTATCTGAATTGTTGAAGACTAACGATAATTTATTTTTCATTATCTTAGTCATAATATTCTTTACTGGGCTAGTTGAGCTCACCCTTTTCTTCTATTGTCCTCTTCAGGAAATGAGAATGTCGCAGGAACTAGTCGGGGGACAGAGTGATGGTCCGAGTTAGAGCAGTAGTAATCCTCACTATTTTTAATAAATAGTGTGATAATAATTGTAATGAGGACTTAGTTTAAATGTTAATATTTTTTACATATTTGTATTGACACTCACAGTTGTGTGGTCGTATTTTGCACGACTGTGTGATATAAAAGATTGTATTTTAATTCTGTACCATGAATTTGGCGACTCAGAATGGGTTAGGTTGACTGGACCTATTCTGTGGGGCGACACAGTACAGTCAATAACTGTTTTAGAAATTAAAATATTTGAAAAATGCTCAAGAAAACCTTTGTACATAGGCGGCCATGCATCTAAGTTATAATAGATATCATAGGACTTGAGAATTATCCTTGATTGACCCAATAGACCCCAAAGAAAAATAAAAAAATTACTGTCATGTTCTTTCCAATGGTGGGTTTTCTCTTGCTATATAATTATCTCTATTGTCTCCAACAGAGAATTATATTCCAACAATACTTCAAGATTATATAGGTAGTGCTTATAGATATAATCAGCAAGTGGATGTGCACAACCCTATCATATGATAACACGAAGTCATATGTCATTAGACATTTTGTATGATAGTGGCAAAACACCCTTCCAAAGTTGGATTCACCTCACTCTATTGGGTTCTCTTGCTATATAATTATCTCTATTGTCTCCAACAGAGAATTATATTCCAACAATACTCCAAGATTATATAGGTAATGCTTATAGATATAATCAGCAAGTGGATGTGCACAACCCTTTCTTATGATAACACGAAGTCATATGTCATTAGACATTTTGTATGATAGTGGCAAAACACCCTTCCAAAGTTGGGTTCACCTCACTCTATTAGGTTCATCAAAATCAACTATTAAATGACATATAAAATACGACACACATAATTAAATTCTCAATATAATTATTCTCATACTATTTTTTGGGAAACTTCAACAGCTATAGACCATCGTTCTATTCCCCTGTTATTCCCGCTCGGCCCCGCTATACTCTTATTATCTTAAATGAAATTGTGAAGCAAAAGGGTGATCACAAATAGCACAGGAAAGAATATCATGACTAAAGATAATTAAAATTATCAATAGCATTCATTAGTAATAAATCAGAGATTTAGAACATATGGTAGATGATAAAACTTTTCAACCATAGTTGCAGCGAAACGAACAATCTATTAGAAGAATCAAATAGACCATAATGTCAATTATCTTCTCCATGTTAAAATTCCACCAACAATATTTAATCCTTGTAACATCAATCAACAGTTCATGCCTACAATTATGTAAATAGTTCATGATCATAATTATGTTGATAAATTCCTCTTCGCACCCAAGACGAAGATAATTTTCATCACATGTCTTTACCTGAAATACCAAAGATCATGGTTATACCAAATCACAGTTCCTGTTCATAATCATGCTAATCAATTCATCTTTGCACTACGGTCCAAAGATATTCAACAATTAATCATTCATCTTTGCACTACGGCCAAAGATATGCATCAATCAACAGTTCATCTTTGCACTACAAGCCAAAGATATTCATCAATAGTTCATCTTTGCACTACAGGCCAAAAAAATTCGCAAATCAATAACTCATCTTTGCACTACAGGCCAAAGATATTCATCAATAGTTCATCTTTGCACTACAGGCCAAAGATATTCATAAATCAACAGCTCATCTTTGCACTACGGGCCAAAGATATTCATTAATCAACAGTTCAAAGATAACGATTAAAATTTGATAAGAAAATTTAGGTAAATACAAATTCAAGTGAAATGATATTAGATGAAACGCAAATCTCAAAGAAATATCTAATCATTTCAGAATTTATAGAAGCAATATTTATAACCATGTTGATCAATTCACCTTTGTATTGAAGCTACAGATATTCAATTGTAAAATCAATGGTCATGATCATACCAGTCAACAATTCATCTTTGCACTACTGGCCTAATGAAAACCCATAGTCATGATCATACCAATACTCTACCCATCTTTACACTCAAGTCAAAAAAAAAATTCATCACCAGGATTATAAAAATGTTATATATGATGAATAGACATAATAAGAACAATATGATCAAAACATCGATCTAATTTCAAGAGTAAGATTTATAAATCAACAATAATTTGGTTAGAAAAATAAACTAATTTTGTCGTGAATAGTACCCCGTGAATTGTAACTAGTGAATAGTACCCCGTGAATAGTATCCCGTGAATAGTATCCCATGAATAGTATCGTATTCATAAATAGTGACGTATACGTAAATAGTGCTGTATACGTGAATAATGCCGTATACATGAATAGTAATCCCGACACGAAAAGGTAAAATTTTCATAATAAAATTCACACCAATATTTTGGTGAAATGATATTGAAAGAAATAACATCATTTATAAGAAAAATAATATCCCTTACCATCCCTTATGAATACGAAAGCAATAATACCCCTCACGAGTATAAAATTACATCCTTTACCAAAATATCCTTTACCAAAATATCTTTTACGAAAATAATATCATTTACAAAAATAATATAATTTACGAAAAATAACCTCATTTACGAAACATAATAGCATTCCTTACAACAATAATATCCCTTATCTTAGTATAATACTCAATATGACTGAAATATCGGATATTACGATGAGAAAAACTTGCACTATTATTAACACTCAAAATATCTAAATACTCACAAGAAATACGCTTGAGACTATAGAGAGAGAATTTTCTGATTCTACTGTGATTTTTATTTCTAAACTAAGCACCCTATTTATAAGAAAATGCTTAAGCACACCAAAGCTGACCAAATTTAACCAACGAATGCAATTTTTGAATATAAACTCTCAGCCAAAAATCAGCATCTTCACTTTGACAAACCAACAACAATGGGGCCCAAATATGTTTTAAACATTTATTGCAACAAAAATTAATTGAGACCCAATATTCAGAAACTTCAATAATTCATAATAAAATAGCTCTTTTATCAGAAAAATACGAACCTTATGTCCATTTCATATAAAATTTAATTCTCTACAACTTTGTAGAAGAAAGTTTTTCCAAATTTCGAACGAAAAAGGACTCAAATTTACATACGGATGAATTTGTAGGCTACATTTTTTTTTCGAACGAAATCTTTTATTTTCCTCCCGCACCACCATGTTGACAAACAAAAAAAATTAGCATTTACAACAACAAAAGGACAGTGGGGACCTCATGACATGCTTTTAATATATTTTTTTTGTAACAAAAACAATCTAGACCTAGTTTGCACTCTTCCTCCTCATTTTATTCATATATCGTGAATTTATTATAAAAATATCACCATTATTATATTATTATATCATCACATTATACACTTATAATATAATATTATAATAATATATTTGAATGAATTATTTTATCGAAGAAGATAAAATACCAACTCTCAATAATTGTCTCTTTTGCTAAAAATTCCTCCATTTATATCCACATCGAATAAATATTTCCTTATCATTTTTCTCAATAATTAATTATTATTCACAAATAATATTACAGAACTACAATATTGACAACTAGGTCGTTCCCAAGAAAGAGGGGGCTTTCCGATAAAGATTTCTCCTTACTGGCGCGCAATTAGGTGACCAAACCCCTTTCCTAGACAGAACTTCCTAGACATTGCCAATAATGCTATCTAATAATATTATTCAAATAATATAAATTATTGATTTGATAATATAAAATACTGCAGTGACAATTATTGAAACCACAATAATACTCCCTCCGTTCCTTAAAAACTTTAATTTTAGCAAAAAATACACAAACCAATAAGTGGGATAAAATGACAAAGCTAGCCTTATGTGTTCATTAATTATGTGAAGAGAGAAATTGTTAGTGAACGTAATAACTCTTTGCTGCAATAAATTAAAACAAGGGCATATTTGGAAAAAACATACAAAAACTATATTGGGTTCCTAAAACTGCATTTTTTAAGAAACAATTTTTCCCTCTAAAATTGCAGTCTTTAAGGAACGGAGGGAGTATAAAATACTGTGTAATACCGTGTGCTACTGTGCAACAACGCGTATTACTTTATTTTAACCACCGGATATTTTAATAGTTTAACGGTAACCGTTATGCCGTTAGTTTTAAAAAAACTTATTCTGGTCGTTTTGTCTATCCGAAAATTTTTCGTTATGGGGCCCACAAATGGCTGCGCCAGTCGTACGAATATTCCCCAACAACATGAATATTCCACGGCCAACCGAATATTCTCCGACAACAATGAATATTTTATGACCACTTGCTTATTTTATAAAATTTGCATATATCACCCTTAACGTTAACTTTTTATCAATTTAACCGTTTATTGAATAATAATTATAAGAAAAATTGAATAATTTTATTTCATAAAATTCGGGGTCTTACAATCTCTCCTCCTTATTAAATTTCTTCACCGAAATTTATATACCTGGTAATTCGAAGAGGTGAGAATACCTTACTTTCATTTCAGATTCTATATTCCCGGTCATTTCTTCTTTATCATGATTTCTCCATTGTTCATTCTAGAATACAGCTTCAAAACAAAGGTTAATTGACATATCACAGTTTGTCAACTTATCAAGTAAGAAATTTCAGCTTAGGTAAGTCACACACTAGCGAAGTATATTATTCGTCTCTCCCCTTCTTATTTTAGACTCAGATCTCCGCCAGCGACCATATCCCTAAGCTCTGATACCAAAATGTAACGCCCCCATAATAGGTCCAATCCACCCAACCCATTCCGGGTCGCCAGAAATACACTCAACAAAAAATCCAAATACAAATCTTCAAATTCTAACTTTTAAACTATCGTACAAAATATGACCACAGTTAAACTGTGTGTTTCAATACAAATACAGTACCCACACTTTAAATCAATGATACGTTACATAAAGGTACAGTCAATAACTGTTTTAGGAATTAAAATATTTGGAAAATGCTCAAGAAAACCTTCGTACATGGGCGGCCATGCATCTAAGTTATAATAGATATCATAAGACTTGAGAATTATCCTTGGTTAACCCAATAGACCCCAAAGAAAAATGAGAAGATTACTATCATGTTCTTTCTAATGGTGGATTTTCTCTTGCCATATAATTATCTCTATTGTCTCCAACTGAGAATTATATTCCAACCATACTCCAAGATTATATAGGTAGTGCTTATAGATATAATCAGTAAGTGGATGTGCACAACCCTGTCTTATGATAACACGAAGTCGTATGTCATTATACATTTTGTATGATAGTGGCAAAACACCCTTCCAAAGTTGGGTTCACCTCACCCTATTAGGTTCACCAAAATCAACTGTTAACTGACATATAAAATACGACACACATAATTAAATTCTCAATATAATTATTCTCATACTATTTTATGGGAAACTTCAACAGCTATAGACCATCGTTCTATTCCCCTGTTATTCCCGCTCGACCCCGCTATACTCTTATTACCTGAAAGGAATTGTGAAGCAAAAGGGTGAGCACAAATAGCCCAGGAAAGAATATCATGACTAAAGATAATTAAAATTATCAATAGCATTCATTAGTAATACATCAGAGATTTATAACATATGGTAGATGATAAAACTTTTTAACCATAGTTGCAGCGAAACGAACAATCTTGCAGAAGAGTCAAATAGACCATAATGTCAATTATCTTCTCCATGTTAAAATTTCACCAACAATATTTAATCATTGTAACATCAATTAACAGTTCATGCCTACAATTATGTAAATAGTTCATGATCATAATTATGTTGATAAATTCCTCTTCGCACCCAAGACGGAGATAATTTTCATCACATGTCTTTACCTGAAACACCAAAGATCATGGTTATACCAAATCACAGTTCCTGTTCATAATCATGCTAATCAATTCATCTTTGCACTACGGCCCAAAGATATTCAACAATTAATCATTCATCTTTGCACTACGGCCAAAGATATGCATCAATCAACAGCTTATCTTTGCACTACAGGCCAAAGATATTCATCAATAGTTCATCTTTGCACTACAGGCCAAAAATATTCACAAATCAACAACTCATCTTTGCACTACAGGCCAAAGATATTCATCAATAGTTCATCTTTTCACTACAGGCCAAAGATATTCATAAATCAATAGCTCATCTTTGCACTACGGGCCAAAGATATTCATTAATCAACAGTTCAAAGATAACGATTAAAATTTGATAAGAAGATTTAGGTAAATACAAATTCAAATGAAATGGTATTTGATGAAACACAAATCTCAAAGAAATATCTAATCATTTTAGAATTTATAGAAGCAATATTTATAACTATGTAGATCAATTCACCTTTGCACTTAAGCTAAAGATATTCAATTGTAAAATTAATGGTCATGATCATACCAGTCAACAATTCATCTTTGCACTATTGGCCAAAGAGAACCCATAGTCATGATCATACCAATACTCTATCCATCTTTACACTCAAGTAAAAAAAAATTTCATCACCAGGATTATAAAAATATTATATATGATGAATAGACATAATAAGAACAATATGATCAAAACATCGATCTAATTTGAAGAGTAAGATTCATCAATCAACAATAATTTGGTTAGAAAAAAAACCAATTTTGTCGTGAATAGTACCCCGTGAATAGTATCTCGTGAATAGTAACCTATAAATAGTACCTGCGAATAATATCCCGTGAATAGTACCGTATTCGTAAATAGTGTCGTATACGTAAATAGTGCTGTATACGTGAATAGTGTCGTATACATGAATAGTAATCCCGACACGAAAATATAAAATTTTCATAATAAAATTCATACCAATATTTCGGTGAAATGATATTGAAAGAAATAATATCATTTACAAGAAAAATAATATCCCATACCATCCCTTACGAATAGGAAAGCAATAATACCCCTCACGAGTATAAAATCACATCCTTTACCAAAATATCTTTTACCAAAATAATATCATTTACGAAAATAATATCATTTACGAAAAATAACCTCATTTACGAAATATAATAGCATCCCTTACAACAATCAAATCCCTTAACTCAGTATAATACACGATATGACTGAAATATTGGATATTACAATGAGAAAAACTTGCACCCTTATCAACACTCAAAATATCTAAACACTCATAAGAAATACGCTTGATACTATAGAGAGAGAATTTTCTTATTCTGGTGTGATTTTCATTTCTAAACTAAGCACTCTATTTATAAAAAAAAATGCTTAGTACACCAAAGCTGACCAAACTTAACCAACGGATGCAATTTTTGAATATAAACTCAGCCAAAAATCAACATCCTCACTTTGACAAACCAACAACAATGGGCCCACACATGTTTTAAACATTTATTGCAACAAAAATCAATTCAGACCCAATATCCAGGATCTTCAATAATTTATAATAAATAGCCCTTTTATCAGAAAAATACGAACCTACTGTCCATTCCATATGAAATTTAATTCTCTACAACTTTGTAGAAGAAAGTTTTTCTAAATTCTGAACGAAAAAGGACCCAAATTTACATACGGATGAATTTACAGGCTACATTTTTTTTCGGACGAAATCTTTTATTTTCCTTCCGCACCACCGTGTTGACAAACCAAAAAAAATCAGCATTTACAATAACAAAAGGACAGTGGGGACCTCATGACATGCTTTTAATGTTTTTTTTGTAACAAAAATAATCCAGACCTAGTTTGCTCTCCTCCTCATTTTACTTATATATTATGAATTTATTGTAAGAATATCACCATTATTATATTATTATATTATCACATTATACACTTATAATGTAATATTATAATAAATTATTTAAATAAATTATTTTATCGAAGTAGATAAAATATCAACTCTCAATAATTGTCTCTTTTGCTAAAAATTCTTCAAATTATATCCACATCGAATAAATATTTTTTATTTATTAATAATTAATTATTATTCACAAATAATATTACAGAACGGCAATATTGACAATCAGGTCGTTTCAAAAAAAGAGGGGGCTTTCCGATAAGGATTTCTCCTCACTGGCGCGCAATTAAGTAACCAAATCCCTTTCCTAGACAGAACTTCCTAGACATTGCCAATAATGTTATCTAATAATATTATTCAAATAATATGAATTATTGATTTGATAATATAAAATACTGTGCAGTGATAATTATTTAAACCATAATAATATAAAATATTGTGCAATACCGTGTGCTACTGTGCAACAACGCGTATTACTTTATTTTAACCACCGCGTATTTCAACAGTTTAACGGTAACCATTATGCCGTTATTTAAAAAAAAACTTATTCTTGTCGTTTTCTCTATCCGATAATTTTTTCTTATGGGGCCCACAAATGGATGCGCCATCGTACGAATATTCTCCGACAACAAGAATATTCCACGACCAACCGAATATTCCCTGACAACAATGAATATTTTATGACCACTTGTTTACTTTGTAAAATTTGCATAAATCACCCTTAACTTTAACTTTTTATCAATTTAACCGTTTATTGAATAATAATTATAAGAAAAATTGAATAATTTTATTTCATAAAATTCGGGGTCTTACAATCTCCCATTTTTATGAAATTTCGTCCCCGAAATTTACGTACCTGGTAATTCAAAAAGGTGAGAATACCTTGCTTTCATTTCAGATTCTATCTTTCCGGTCATTTCTTCTTTATCATGATTTCTCCATTGTTCATTCTAAAATACAGCTTCAAAACAAAGGTTAATTGACATATCACAGTTTGTCAACTTATCAAGTAAGAAATTGCAACTTAGGTAAGTCACACACTAGCGAAGTATATTACTTGTCTCTCCCCTCCTTATTCTAGACTTAGATCTCCGCCAGCGACTATATTCCTAAGCTCTGATACCAAAATGTAACGCCCCCAAAATAGGTCCAATCCACTCAACCCATTCTGGGTTGCCAAAAATACACTCATCAAAAAATCCAAATACAAATCTTCAAATTCTAACTTTTAAACTGTCGTACAAAATATGACCACAGTTAAACTGTGTGTTTCAATATAAATACAGTACCCACACTTCAAATCAATGATACGTTACATAAAGGTACAGTCAATAAATATTTTAAAAATTAAAATTTTTGAAAAATGCTCAAGGAAACTTTCGTACATGGGCGACCATGCATCTAAGTTATAATAGATATCATAGGACTTGAGAATTATCCTTGATTGACCCAATAGAGCCCAAAGAAAAATGAAAAGATTACTATTATGTTCTTTCCAATGGTGGGTTTTCTCTTGTCATACAATTATCTCTATTGTCTCTAACTGAGAATTATATTCCAACCATACTCCAAGATTATATAGGTAGTGCTTATAGATATAATCAGCAAATGGATGTGCACAACCCTGTCTTATAATAACACGAAGTTGCATGTCATTAGATATTTTGTATGATAGTGGCAAAACACCCTTCCATAATTGGGTTCACCTCACCCTATTAGGTTCACCAAAATCAACTGTTAAATGACATATAAAATACGACACACATAATTAAATTCTCAATATAATTATCCTCATACTATTTTATGGGAAACTTCAACAACTATAGACCATCGTTCTATTCCCCTGTTATCCCCGCTCGACCCCGCTACACTCTTATTACCTGAAAGGAATTGTGAAACAAAAGGATAAGCACAAATAGCCTAGGAAATAATATCATGATTAAAGATAATTAAAATTATCAATAGCATTCGTTAGTAATAAATCAGATATTTAGAACATATGGTAGATGATAAAACTTTTCAACCATAGTTGCAGTGGAACGAACAATTCATTAGAAGAGTCAAATAGACCATAATGTCAATTATCTTCTCCATGTTAAAAGTCTACTAACAATATTTAATTCCTGTAACATCAATCAACAGTTCATGCCTACAATCATGTAAATAGTTCATGATCATAATTATGTTGATAAATTCCTCTTCGCACCTAGGACGAAGATAATTTTTATCACATGTCTTTACCTGAAATACCAAAGATCATGGTTATACCAAATCACAGTTCCTGTTCATTATCGTGCTAATCAATTTATCTTTGCACTACGGGCCAAAGATATTCAACAATTAATCATTTATCTTTGCACTACGGACAATGATATGCATCAATCAACAGTTCATCTTTGCACTACAGGCTAAATATATTCATCAATAGTTCATCTTTGCACTACAGGCCAAAGATATTCACAAATCAACAACTCATCTTTGCACTACAGGCCAAAGATATTCATCAATAGTTCATCTTTGCACTACAGGCCAAAGATATTCATAAATCAACAGCTCATCTTTGCACTACGGGCCAAAGATATTCATTAATCAACAGTTCAAAGATAACGATTAAAATTTGATAAGATGATTTAGGTAAATACAAATTCAAGTAAAATGATATTAGATGAAACGCAAATCTCAAAGAAATATCTAATCATTTTAGAATTTATAGAAGCAATATTTATAACCATGTTGATCAATTCACCTTTGCACTTAAGCTAAAGATATTCAATTGTAAAATCAATGGTCATGATCATACCAGTCAACAATTTATCTTTGCACTACTGGCCAAAGAGAACCCATAGTCATGATCATACCAATACTCTACCCATCTTTACACTCAAGTCAAAGAAAAATTTTATCACCAGGATCATAAAAATGTTATATATGATGAATAGACATAATAAGAACAATATGATCAAAACATCGATCTAATTTCAAGAGTATGATTCATCAATCAACAATAATTTGGTTAGAAAAAGAAACTAATTTTGTCCTGAATAGTACCCCATGAATAGTAACCAGTAAATAGTACCCCGTGAATAGTACCGTATTCGTAAATAGTGTCGTATACGTAAATAGTGCTGTATACGTGAATAGTGCCGTATACATGAATAATAATCCCGACACGAAAAGTTAAACTTTTAATAATAAAATCCTTACCAATATTTAGGTGAAATAATATTGAAAGAAATAATATCATTTACAAGAAAAATAATATCCTTTATCATCATTTACGAATACGAAAGCAATAATAGCCCTCACGAGTATAAAATCGCATCCTTTAACAAAATATCCTTAACCAAAAAATCTTTTACCAAAATAATATCATTTACAAAAATAATATCATTTATAAAAAATAACATCCTTTACGAAACATAATAGCATCCCTTACAACAATGATATCTCTTACCTCAGTATAATACTCGATCTGACTGAAATATCGGATATTACAATGAAAAAAATTTGCACTGTTATCAACACTCAAAATATCTATACACTCACAAGAAATACGCTTGATACTATAAAGAGAGAATTTTTTGATTCTGGTGTGATTTTCATTTCTAAACTAAGCACCCTATTTATAGAAAAATGCTTAGCACACCAAAGCTGACCAAACTTAACCAACGGATGCAATTTTTGAATATAAACTCTCAGCCAAAAAATCAGCATCTTCACTTTGACAAACAAACAACAATGGGGCTCACACATGTTTTAAACATTTATTGCAACAAAAATCAATTCAGACCCAATATTCAAGAACTTCAATAATTCATAATAAATAGCTCTTTTATCAGAAAAATACGAACTTTATATCCATTCCATATGAAATTTAATTATCTACAACTTTGTAGAAGAAATTTTTTTCAAATTTCGAACGAAAAAGGACCCAAATTTACATACGGATGAATTTGCAGGCAACACTTTTTTTCGGACGAAATCTTTTATTTTGCTCCTGCTCCACCATGTTGACAAACCAAAAAAAATCAGCATTTACAACAACAAAAGGATAATGGGGGCCGCATGACATATTTTTAATGTTTTTTTTGTAACAAAAATAATCCAGACCTAGTTTGCTCTCTTCCTTATCATTTTATTTATATATCGTGAATTTATTGTAAAAATATCATCATTATTATATTATTATATTATCACATTATACACTTATAATGTAATATTATAATAATATATTTGAATGAATATTTTTATTGAAGAAGATAAAATATCAACTCTCAATAATTGTCTCTTTTGTTAAAAATTCCTCCATTTATATCCACATCGAATAAATATTTTCTTATCATTTTTATCAATAATTAATTATTATTCATAAATAATATTACAGAACTACAATATTGACAATTAGGTCGTTCCCAAGAAAGAGGGGGCCTTCCGATAAGGATTTCTCCTTATTGGCGCGCAATTAGGTGACCAAACCCCTTTCCTAAACAGAACTTACTAGACATTGTCAATAATGCTATCTAATAATATTATTCAAATAATATAAATTATTGATTTAATAATGTAAAATACTGTGCAGTGACAATTATTGAAACCACAATAATATAAAATATTGTGCAATATCGTGTGCTACTGTGCAACAACGCGTATTACTTTATTTTAACCACCGGGTATTTTAACAATTTAACGGTAACCGTTATGCCTTTATTTTTAAAAAACTTGTTCTTGTCGTTTTCTTCATCCGATAATTTTTCGTTATGGGGCCCACAAATGGCTGCGCCGTCGTACGAATATTCCATGACAACAAGAATATTCCACGACCAACCGAATATTCCCCGACAACAATGAATATTTTATGACCACTTGCTTACTTTATAAAATTTGCATATATCACCCTTAACTTTAACTTTTTATCAATTTAACCATTTACTGAATAATAATTATAAGAAAAATTGAATACTTTTATTTCATAAAATTCGAGGTCTTACACGTAGAACCAGCTTTGATTGATAAAGTTAAAGCTGCTCAAGCTACAGACCCGGAGCTGATGAATATGAAGAAGAAGGTGCAAGAAGGTACTATTCTAGAAGCAAGAATTGATGAAGAATGAATACTTCGAGTCAACTCCAGACTTTGTGTTCCTAACGATTCTGATTTGAAGTATAAAATCATGATGGAGGCACACAACACACCGTTCGCAATCCACCTTAGAAGTACCAAAATGTATCGTGATCTTTGACATACATTTTGGTGGAGCAATATGAAGAGAGAGATCGCGGAGTTTATCTCGAGATGTTTAACGTGTCAACGTGTCAAGGCGGAGCATCAAGTGCCAAAGGGTTCATTGCAACCACTTGAGATTTCAAAATAGAAGTGGGAACACATCAACATGGATTTCTTTACGGGTCTTCCTAAGGTTTCTCAAGGCATATATGCAATTTGGGTTATTATCGATAGATTAACCAAGTTTGCTCATTTTTTACCTATACGAGAGACTTATTCACTTGAACGTCTTGCGCGTATGTACATAAACGAGATTGTGAGATTGCATGGCATGCCAGTATCCATAGTTTCGGATCGAGACCCAAGATTCACTTCACGATTTTGGGTCAGTTTGCAAAAAGCTTTGGGCACCGATTTACGATTCAGTTCTGCATATTATCCTCAAACGGACGTGCAATCGGAAAGAACTATTTAAACTCTTGAAGATCTATTGAGACTTTGTGTTCTAGACTTCAAAGGAAGTTGGGACAAACACTTACCATTGGTAAAATTCTCCTACAACAACAGTTATCAAGCAAGTATAGGTATGGCTCCATTCGAGGCATTGTATGGACGAAAGTGTCGTTCTCCAGTATGCTGGGACGAGTTGGGTGAAGCAACATTGTTGGGATCGGAGTTAGTACGTATGACTACGGGAAAGATTTAAATGATCCGACAACGTATACAAACAGCACAAGATCGAAAAAAGAGTTATGCCGATCTTCATCGAAGGGACGTGGAGTTTAATGTCGGAGATCATGTATTGTTACGTGTTGCTCCATGGAAGGAGTTACAAGATTCAAAAAGAGAGGAAAGCTCAACCCACGATTTATTGGTCCATTTAAAATTCTCGACCGAGTAGAAACTGTGGCCTATAGACTCGCCTTACC
Source organism: Panax stipuleanatus (assembly GCA_020205555.1). Taxonomy (NCBI): domain Eukaryota; kingdom Viridiplantae; phylum Streptophyta; class Magnoliopsida; order Apiales; family Araliaceae; genus Panax; species Panax stipuleanatus. The sequence continues at coordinate 3,369,958 of CM035116.1, forward strand.
TCCAAGCATATCTCATGTTCATAACGTTTTTCACATATCCATGCTACGTAAATATGTGAAAGACCCAAACCATATTATTGAATTAGAATCAGACGAGATAGCCGAAGATTTAACGTATGAGGAGGTACCTGTCAAGATCTTGGATAAGAAGGAGCATGTTCTACGCTCAAAGGTTATACCTCAAGTCAAAGTTTTATGGAGATACCATGATATTGAGGAAATGACCTGGGAGTTAGAATTTGAAATGAAAGCAAGGTATCCTCACCTCTTCGAAATACCAGGTACGTACATCAATTTCGAGGACGAAATTTTATAAGGAGGGGAGGTTGTAAGACCCCGAATTTTATGAAATAAAAGTATTCAATTTTTCAGTAATTGGTTAAATTGATAAAAATGTTATAGTTATGGTGATTTGTGAAAATTTTACAAAGTAAGCAAGTGGTCATAAAATATTCGTTGTGTCAAGGAATATTCTTTTTGTAGGAGAATATTCGTACGACGGCGCAGTCTTTAGTGTACCCCACAACGGAATAACTGTCTGATATAGAAAGCGACAGAAATAACATTTTTATAAAAAGAACGGCAAACTTTTACCGTTAAACTGTTGAAATACATAATGATAAAAGTAAAGTAATACGCGTTGTTGCAAAGTAGTACACGGTATTGCACAATATCTTTGATTATTGATGCTTACGTAGGAAGTCACTCAGTATTCAATAATTGTTACAGTAGTTGCTACACAGTATTTCATATTATTGATTCAATTATTGTCACAGTATCATCTGCACAATACTTTAAAATAATAAATCAATAATTGACACAACACAGTTACTCATATTATTATTATTAGCATTATTGACAATGTCTAGAAAGTTCTGACAAGGAAAGGGGTTAGGTTATTTAATTGCGCTCTAGTAAGGAGAAATTCTTATCGAAAAGCCCCCTCTTTTTTTTGGAACGATCTGGTTGTCAATATTGTGAATTATAATATTACTGATGAATGGTTGATAAAAATATTTTCATTGTGTTGAGAATATTAATGTTAGTGAAAATCGACATTTATTTCGATAATAGTTGATTTTCGGATGTTAAATTGACCAAACGGGGAATTAATCAGATAAAGGAGCAATTAATGAGTGGTTAACATGTGGGACCCACTTATGGGTGGATGATGAATGAGAGTGGTTGCAATTAATGCAAATGGTTGAATTGGTAGAAAAATTAGTTGTCGAACTTGATTTTTCTTCCTTCTAAATGCACTATAAATAGCATTGCTCGGATGAGCAACGGAGAGAAAGAACACCACAATACAAAATTTTAATTCTATAATATTGCGAGTATTTCTTTTGAGTATAAGGGTACTTTGAGTGTAGTTTATAGTCCAAGATATTCTCAGAATAACATCCGGTATACCAGTCGAATCTAGTTCATACTAAGGTAAATGATATTTTTTTAGTAACGGATGTTGCCTTCTTTCAATACTCATAAGGGTTGTTCTTTTATTCCTTATTAATCTGTGGGAATAACCTGTCTAAGCGGACTACCGCATGCTTGGTGATTTACTAGTTGTATTCATTCTTTATTAAATTGTGAAAATGATCTGTCTACGCGGACTACCGCATGACGGGTGAAAATCCATTTGCAGTTTCGTATATTATTTCATTTCAGATTCCTAACTCTAAACTTACTATAGTAAGTATTGTTTCTATAATTCCTGAAATGATTAGAAATTGCTTAAGATTTTCGTTTCATTTAATATTATTTCAATGGAATATTGGTCTTAACTTCTTATTGAAATTGTAACCTTTTCATGTCGGGTACTATTCATTCAATTACTATTCACGAATTACTATTCACGAGTTATTATTCACGATTTTTTTTCCTTCTCTGTCAAAATTGTTTTTGATTGGATCCATGTTTTTATCTTCATGTTGATAATTTGGATATTCTTGAATTCTAGATAAATGAAATTATAATTCTCTAATATTTCTCCTTGATCTCACTAGATTTATTCTTATCTTTGATTGAATCCATGTTTTCATCTTCATGTCGATAATTTGGATATTGTTGAACTCTGGATAAATTAAATTACAAATCTCTAATATTTATCCTTTATTTCACTTGATTCGTTCTTTACATCATTTTTCATCATCCTCAGTCTTAAATTGTGATGAAAGTTATCTTTGGCCCGTAGTGCAAAAATGAGCTGTTGATTGATGAATATCTTTGGCCCGTAGTGCAAAGATGAGCTGTTGATTTATGAATATCTTTGGTCTGTAATGCAAAGATGGATAGGTGTTTGACATGATCATGACCACTGGTAATATAAACAAATATTCTTGGCCCGTAGTGCATGGATAATTCGTTGATTAAAAATATTATTGATTGGTGTTACAGGGATAAAATATTGATGATGGACCTTTATATCACAGAAGATAGTAGACATCATTCTCTACTTAACTCTTCTAATGAATTGTTATTTTCACTGCAGTTGTTGATTTAAAATTGGTTGTCCATCATATTTTATCTGATTTATTGAAGACTAACGATAATTTATTCTTCATTATCTTAGTCATAATATTCTTTACTAGGCTAGTTGAGCTCACCATTTTCTTCCATTGTTCTCTATAGAAAATGAGAATATCGCGGGGACTAGTCGGGGAATGGAGTGATGGTCCGAAATAGAGCTGTAGTAGTCCTCACTATTTTTATAAAATAGTGTGATAATAATTATAATTAGTGAGGAATGAATTTGAGCGTTTATATTTCGTATTATATATGATCTGTATTAAAGCTCACAGTTTGTGTGGTCGTATTTTGCACAACTGTATAAAAATTATATTTGAATTCTGTACCATGTATTTGACGACTCAGAATGGATTGAATATTGAATCTATTTTGGGGGTGTCACACAAAATATGTAGCCTAGGAGGAGGGTTGAAAGTTGTAGTTAGTTGGTGTTAGTTTGTGTCTGAATGTAATTCATCTGTTTCTTAGGTAAACTTATTTGGTAATTTTATTTTTTTTAATGTCTCTTAATCGTTAAGACAGAAACTCAAATCTTAACTATTAAGAGCTGCCTCTTAATAGATTATTTAAAATTTATGGACAAAAATAGCCTCATTAAATATTGTACTCCTTCCATTTTAAATTTTAAGATCATTCAAATAAAATTTTTAAATAACTCATAGGGTTAAAATGGTAAAATAGTGTCATTCAGATGTTTTATACTTTTTAATTATCAAATAATTTTTTAGTTTCAGATATTATTTCATTAAGATAATATTAAGATGTATTAACCATTCATATCTTAATTACTCAATTTTATACTTCAAAGTTAATATCTATATACTATTAATGCATATAAAAAATTTAACCCCTTTTTTGAAGTTGTGTAATTATTTAACTATTTTACTCTCATTCTTACATTTCCTCTCAAAATATTCTCGTTTTTCTCCGCACCACTTATATAAACCTCTAATTTTCTCTGACATACTCTCTTTATTATTTTCTAATTTGACGTTTTAGTTGAAAATATAAAAATTAAAAAATGTAACTAATGAGTTAAATAATTGATTAAATTGGATATAAATATCAATTTCTAAAATTTATTTGAACGATAAAAATAACTTAATTAGTTTTAAAGGCAAGAAAAATTTAAGAAATAAAGTCATTAACGTTTTAAAAAAAAATTACAAACGACAAATAAAAAGAAATAAATTATATTTTCTAAAAGAAAACTAATAAAATAGAATGAAGGGAGTTTTTTCTTTCTTTTAATTGCACCCCGTGTGTGCCAAAAAATACTAGTATAATTAATGCATGGATAAGGGTGTAAACGAGTCGAATCGAAGCGAATAGAGAGCTACTCGAATTCGACTCGAAATGATAAATTTGTATTCGAATTCGATTCGAATTCAAATTGTATTTGAAAATTTCTACTCAGATTCGACTCGACTCGACTCAAATATTTATTATTCGAATTCGATCCGACTCGACTCGAATATTTATTCAAACTACTCGCGAGCTTCAAATTCAACTCAAATTCGAGTCTCCACATAATAACTAGTTTTATAATAAATATAATTATAAATTGAATTTGTTATTTTACTTAGAAATGAGAAAATATATTTACTATTACACTTTACAAATATAAAATCACAATTAAAATTAAAAATAAAATAAAATAATAATTAAGTATCCTAATTTGATTTATATTTGTATATATTATAAGAGAATGTATCGAACATCTAATCGAATCTGTATCAACCGAGTATGTATCGAATCACAATCAAAAATTCGAATAGTTAGAATCTTAAACAAGTCGAGTATAACCTTGCTTAGATTCTATTCATATTTTTATTCGAACTATTTTTAATGTTTAAATTTGGATGATATTATTAATAAATTCGAGTCTCACTCATTTTTATTCTAGTTGAACTCGAATCGAACCCGAACTCTGTTGGCTCGTTTACAGCCTCAGCATGGATATGTATATTCCCATTTTTGTATTTTACATAATTACTGGTATAATTATAATTCTGTGACGGAAGAGAGAGAAAATTAAAAAGGTTTATGAAAGTGGGGCCAAGGAACTAGTACATGTTAATGCAAGCACGATGTCCCAATTAACAGGTCATCATTTGCATAATAATCTCACTCAGTGGTGGAGGAGTTGTGATCAGAAGAACTCATGCAGAACTTCCCTTGAAAAATCCTTGACCAACCATACAAAACCACGTCGCAGACACCATGCCAACAAAGTCTCAACTCATTGCCAGCCCATAAGTAGCTTTTTTTTCTCTCTAAGAATATCTCACTCTTTAAAAAAATAATACTCACTCCATTCCAAAAAATTCCATTTACAAATATTAAAAGAGAGAGAGAGAGAGATCATGTTTATATGTGAATTGTATCCTAAAATAACATTATTTTGAAAAATAATAAAATATATTTTTTTTTGTATACAACATAAAAAGGAATATTTTTTTTGTATATTCAACTACAATAAAACGATATCGTTTTTGAAATAGCTCATTCAATTTTATGCAATTTTACATAACATAGAAGAAAATGTATTTGATAGTATAATAATAAATTTATGATGCCAACTTGAAAGATATTATATTATTTTTTTACTAAAAAATTAATATTTTTTATAAAACTCTCCTCATACGAATAGTAAATCGGTCCAAAAATCTTTATGAAAATATTTGCTCTCCACATAAAAATATTAACCCTCTTTGTATAATTATTAAACAAACAAACATATTATTAATTCTTTATGTACAATTAATTAAAAGAATCTTTTTTGGAGAATAAAAAAATTAATAAATGAGATTATTTTTTTAAGAAATATCTCTCGTCCCTTAATATAGGACATTTTAGATGTGAGCACAAGAATTTAGATAATGATTGCAAAACATTAAATATAGTACTCAATTATCTATAATACCCTTAAATATTTATCTTATCATAGTTATCTCATATTCTCTCACACATTTTCCCATAATTCTCTTCTTAACAAACTCATTAGTCTCATTTACTCATTGGTCTCTATCTTCATCCCAATAAAACTAACTTATCCAACTTTTTAGACGCGATAAACAAGAGAAAAAGAGAGGGGGAAGAAAAAAAGTGAAAGAATTTTGTTAGAATAAGGAGAGAGAGACTTAAAAGTTATGAATAAAGATTAAAAAATTAGACAAGGTAATGAGAGATAATTTTAAAAAAATTACGTTAAATAATTAAAAATAAATAAAAAACTCTAAAATATTCTATATTAAAGTGCTGAAGGAGTATATAGTATGACTATTTTTAGAATGTGAAGTTGGATACGGGTATATAAAGTGGTTGGGACCCCGGTCTTAGGCAAAGGTTTTAGCTTTCCACTCTATTGTTGTCATTATGTGCAAAGGACACAGTTTGCGCGTGGATAACATATTTAGTGGTGTGCATATTTTTCGGTTTTTTCAGTTTTTCGGACCGAATCGATCGGTTCGGTTTAAAAAGAATCGGTCCGATTTCGGTACAAAAAAATCAATATATACCGATTTTTCGGTACCGGTTTCGGTACGGGATTTTTATGGTTCGGTATTACCGAACCGTACCGGTATATATCGGTTTTCTAATTTTTATTATTATTAAATAATTAATAATAATAATAAAATAATAAAATAATAAAATAAAATAATAATAATAATAATAATAAAATAATGATTATAATAATAATAAAAATAATATTAATAATAATAAAATAATGATTATAATAAAATAATAATAAAAATAATAAAATAATAACAAAAATAATAATAAAAATAATAAAATAATAAGTATATTAATTTTCGATATTTATTCGGTAAAAATCGATACCGAACCGGTACTGACCCGATAAATCAGTTTGGTATACCGGTCCAACCGGTACCGGTATCGGTGGTCCGGTTCGGGCCGGTATTTACCGGTTGCACACCCCTAAACATATCTTTTATTACAAATAATTTCAAGAATGAAAAGAAAATTTGTCTAATTTAGATGGGTATTAAAAGAGGTTTATCAGGGAAATGATTTCCATAAAAAGAATCTTATATTTTTATTTTAATAAATTTCTAAATATTAAAATTTAAATTATGATATAATTTTTTTTTCCAAAATATTTTTGTTTACTCCTTTCATTTTAAAAAAAAATTAATTAAGACATTTTTAAATTCAAAATTAATAAAATTTGTTACAAATTATAAAAAAAAACTTATAAATAATAGTATTTTTAATAAAACTTATAATATTCATTATTATATTCACTAAAATAAATTGAATTTATGAGTTTCAAAATATATCAAATCGAATTCAAAAAATAATGTTAGTATTACATTTTGAACCACCGGTGGTACTTTTGTTTTGGACGCGTTGGGAGTACTTAGGGGGTGTTTGATAAAAATTAAATGAATCTGAATCTGAATCTGAATAAGTTGAATCTGAATGAAAAAAATTATTTGATAATTAACATGTCTGAAACATCTGAATGACATAATTTATTATTTTATCCCTCTGAAAAAATTCAAAGTTGTTGTAAATTTATTTAATATTACTTAATATAATAGTTAATATTTTTTTTAATTTTTTTACTTTATTCAGCTGCTCATTCAGTCATTCAGCCAAAAAAATCTGACTTAGCCATTCAGCTCAATCATCTGACCGATTCAGCCATTCATACGATTTTTTTTCCAAAACAAACGCACTTAATGGCTGACCGATTCAGCCATTCAGATATATTCAGTCCTAAACAAACAGCCCCTTAGTAAAACTATTTAAGTTGTTTAAAATATAAAGTATCACATTAATTAAAATTAAATAAATTCAAATTAATTTTAAAAATTTATGATTTCCTTAATATATATGTGATATATTTTCAGCCTACCCTAACTAGTTTGGAGTAGGGCTGCAAACGGATATATACGGATTCGGATACCAATGTATCTGTATCCAAAAAAATTAATCCGCATCAGTATTCATATCCGGCGAATTTTAAAAATAGTATCTGTATCCGGTATTCGAAATAATATCCGAATACAGATAATATTCGTTTCCGTTTTCGTATCCGATAGATTTAAAAACTAAGAATTTTTTTAATTTATTTTTTGCTAAATTACTAAGATTTTATTTAATTACTAGATATTAATGAATGTAAAGTTATACTAATGAATGTAAGATTTTAATTAATGTAAATTATTATTTAATGAACGTAAATTATTAATATATATGTAACAAATTAATAGTTATAGTTTTATAAGTTAACATGTATCATAAGTAACTTATTAATATAGATGTAACAAGCTAATAACTATAGTTTTGTAAGTTAATATATATATATATATATATATATATATATATATATATATATATATATATATATAATGGATCTAAAACACTCCTCTTAAATAGCACTTCTTTATTAAAATTACGTCGTTTTGAAAATTCTTTTAAAGAATAAAATAATATTAAAATAGAGTGGTCCCACTTGCTTTTCTTTTATTTACAAAAATACAACCTGCAGTCCCACTTGTTTTTTAAAAGAATCTCCAAAATAATGTTGTTTTAATAAAGGAGTGCTATTTAAGAGGAGTGCTTTAGATCCGTCCTTTATATCAGTCCGGATCTTAAACTTACCATTTATCTAATATACCTTGCTTATCCCCCTTTAGCGACGGACCGGACGACGGTTCGGTCCGTCACTATATATACAATCGTCGCTATATGTTGTTCGTCGCTAAAAACTATAGCGACTTGTATATATAGCGACAGACCGAACCGTCGCTCGGTCCGTTGCTAAAGGGGGGTAAGCAAGATATGTTGGATAAAGGGTAAGCTTAAGATCCGGACCGTATATATATATATATATATATATATATATATATTTATAAGTTATTCGGATACGAATTCCGGATACGGATACGAATCGGAATATAGGATTTCGGATATCCGCTATCTGCCGAATATATTTACGATAGGATGTTAAACGAATATGAATAAGCCTATATCCGTATCCGTATTCGTTTATTTGTTAATATCTTTAAATGGAATACGGATATATCCATTTTTTTCGAATGCGAATAATATCCGATTTTTTTTTGAATACGGATGCGGACGAATACGAATTTTTCGGTTACCATTTACAACCCTAGTTTGGAGTGAGTAAAGTATTGTTGAGTTGAGGATTTAAAAATTAAAAATGGTATACATGTGACGGCCCCAAATTCGGGTCTACATCTGATAGTAGTGTGCATACAAGCCAATCATGTATGATGATAAAGCACATACTTTGTAAACAATCTTATTTATTTATTAATAAAATATTCATTTATTAAAGGCATTTAATTATCTACATGTTGCTGTTTTTATAATATGTAAATAACCCATAGTTTTAAGCAATGCTTTTAGAATCATGATGATGATCATGCTAATGAGATCTAAATTCTTAGAAAGTTTTAAAACTAAAATAGTTCCCAATCGTGGGATTACTAAAAAGGGGATTAGTAAATCCGGATAGATTGGTACATATGTTGCTTGCTCATTGGATGAGGATGATTGATCTCATGATCATTTGTGTGGAGACACTAAAGTAAGTATGTAGGTGCTTATTGGAGAATAAGTTCACTGAACGTGATTCGCTATGGAATACCTAATGGAGATTTACTCGCCTGTCAATAGGAATTCCTAATGTGATAGTAGTACAAGTAATCCTTGGACTTGAGATCATCATAGTATCTTGTATGTAACAAATTATACTTTGACTTATTCCTTAAGACCTTTTAAGGCATATATAAGGTATGCTTGGGTATAATGAGTTACATATGGAGATAATGAATGATCAATAAAGAATCTACCACCTCTAGTAAAAGAGGAGATATGTCCTATGTGATTCGTTAAATGACAACCCAGGAATCCTTGGCCAAGGTGAAATGAAATTAGAAAGGAGTTTCTAATTTGCATTATTTGGAGTTGTGCATTTTCTAATCGAAATACATATAATTAAATAAAATAAGACTTGACAGTAAATCCATGTCTTATATTTAATTGGGACATTGTATGGTGGAAGGATTGAATTGTACGGTAACTATTTACTCACAGGTTCTTTTTGATTAATGTTGAAATCTATATTATCTGGAAAGTCGTTGATCGCTAGGGAGGCTTATCCCTATTGTAGAATAAATATTATTTATTTAAATAAATTATTAGTTTAATTTATTTATTTAAATAAGATTAAAATTGTTTTAATTGATTTATTCACAACCGGTTTAATATGGAGAACCTAAAGGGTCACACCATAAAAGGAAGAATAATTATTTAAGAAGGTAATGGCATAATCGTAATAATGCATTAAGTATAATTAATTTAATCTATGGTGATAGAATAAATTAAATAGCTTAATGTTTATTATTTAATATTTTGAAAATATTAAATATAAATTAATAAGAGGAGTCTTATTAATATTATTACAATTATTATTATTTTAATTTCTAAAGGAGTTTAGTAATTAATTTAATATTTAGTACTCTCATTTATTCCTAATAAGATTAGGAGACAAATTAATTAAATGAATTTAATTAATTATTCCCATGTGGTGGGAAGCCTAAATTAATTAAAGGAGTTTAATTAATTAAAAGAAATCCCATGTCTAATAGGATTAGAAGGGTTGACCAATGTCTATATAAGAGAAGTCTTATAATAGATATTAGATTGATGTAATTCCAATTGTTGGAGAGTACTCCTTTTCTATAGAGGATAGAAAACTAAGGTTAAGCCAAACACCCTCCTTCTTGATAATTCATCTTCCTTGGTGGATCACCTCTAGAGGCCAAACACTTGGGTGGCTAACGTTGATCAAAGAAAGGAATCTAACCCGAAAATTCAAGGAGATCACGAAGAACAAGGAGTTGAACTAGTACCTGTGGAAGCTTCGTTCTACAAGGGTATGATTCCATAACTTCTTATTTATCGTTTTAAATTAATAATTTGCATAAAGGATGATCCGGGTAATGGTTTTGTAGAAATTTTTTAAACTCTGATATACCATGCTTCCGCTAATTTTTGCAATTTGATTGCGTCACGATTTCGTACAAACCCAACAGTGGTATCAGAGCCAAATCTTTATGCAATTATTAATTTATTTTTGATTTCATATACATATGGGTATGTATTTAAAATAATTTATTGGGCATAATTTTATTGTATAAAATTATATATTTAAAAAAAAAAAAGAAAAAGACTTTTTTTGGGACGAATCACAATTTTTTTTTGGTGCTAATCTTGAATTCTGCAAAGAAAAGGTGTTGTCTCTTTCTTACTCCAAAAAGAAGGTGACCCATCAGGAAAGGACTTTTTTAATAAACCTGCAGGACTCTTTTAATAAAAGAATGTGATTTTTTTTTAAAAAAAATAAATATGATATATTTATATATTATATTCTAAATAATTTTATAATTAAAATAAAGAGTTTATTTTAATCTTGAAATTGGATTTCATGCAATTTAAAATTGCCCATTAAATGATACTCATATATATATGGAATGTTTTAATTCATGAGATGAATATTTATTTATTGATATATATGGTGATATGTATGAAAATAAATGGGGATTGATTATGGACTATTTGACCAATGTGATTGGATTTTATTTTAGTTGAATGCTTGAATGAATGAGTTTTATTAAATGGGGTCTGCGTACCTCGTCATCTCTAATTTTTTTTTCTTGATGTAAAATTCTATCTCCCTCCTATGTACTTCCCCTTGACTGTTGATCAAGGTTTCTATTTAAATTAAATAGTTTAATGTAATAAGAATAGTTAGAATTATCTTGAAGAAATTGGAGACCAAGGAGCAAGGAGCGCGTGAAGACCCGTTTGTATGGAGCCCGTGTTTAAATGTAATAGTTATATTTAAATTTAAATTCTTGCACTCCTAGGTTTGACCTTTTGGTTCACTTGGTGGCTCTAGTGAACCAAACTAGAATAAAAGTCCATAATCAATCCGGGTAGAATATAATATTCTATATTGCATGCTAAATATTATATATATTATATTTTATGCAAACATGCTTCGCATGTTTAATAAAATGACGCGTATTTTATATATATATGTGCATGCGCGCTAAACAAGATGAGACAAATAATAACAAACCCCTCAAAGAAATAATATTAAGTCCGAAGCGTTCAAATGATATTTGGAATATCGAACGTCGCCTTCTAGCATGATAAATTAATAGAGTATTAAATATTTAATATGAGCTTGTTGTGCTATCCACAAGGCGAGTATTGCGTATTTAAGATGTTAATTAATCACATTTGATGCTTATCAAGAAAATTGAACAATCTAGTCTTGTTGTGCTATCCACAAGGACGAACATTTTTCTTTTTTGAATTTATGGAAGTGCTAGGCTGGACTTAACTTAAATCATTTTAGTTCGGATGTGCACACACTTGACCATTATGATTTAAGAGGCAAAAAAAGAGAGGAGTTATATAGTGTTGTAATTGACAAGAGTTGTCTACCTATTTATTTGTATATCGCTTGTTGTGCTATCCACAAGGTTATATACATTTGAAATGGGATCCTTATTCTCACTAGCAAATCTTTAATTAGATGTTGCCGAACTATATAAGTGAGGGTAATATAGTTTGATGAAAATAGTGGGAGATACCAATTTAAAATAAAGACCTAAATTTATTTTGGTATGCAAAATTAATAAAATGAATGTTTGCTAAAATGTTATTTTTCACATGCAGAATTTTAAAAATGTCTAAATCACTAATCTCACTACGAAGCATACTTGATGCAAACAAGCTTACCGGGCCGAATTATGAGGACTGGCTAAGAAATCTGAGAATTGTTCTCACTGCTGAAAAGATTTCTTATGTCCTAAATTCAACTGTCCCTGAATCTGTTTCAGAAACAGCCTCTGAGGAAGAGATTGTCACTTTCAATAAGTGGCAAGATGATGCATCTGTGGCTCAATGCATCATGCTCGCATCCATGAATAACGAGCTTCAGCGTCAGCACGAAAAAATGGATGCTCCTGCTATGCTGCTTCACCTCAAGGAGTTGTATGGTGAACAGAGTAGGACTGCTAGATATGAGATATCTAAGGAGCTCTTCCGATCTCGGATGACCGAGGGTACTGCCATCGAGACTCATGTCCTGAAAGTGATCAATTTGATTGAACGCCTTGGACAGCTTGGGTTCGTCATGGATGGGGAGTTGAGTCAAGACTTGGTCTTGCAGTCACTCCCTGAGACCTTCTCGCAGTTTGTGGTTAATTTTCATATGAATAAGCTAGATGTCAGCTTGCCTGAGCTGCTTAACATGCTGAAAACTGTAGAAGGTCACTTCCCATCCAAGAAGAACCATATCTTGATGGTGGATTCTTCCAATAAAAGGAAGAGACCTAAGGTATCTTCTGAAAGAAGAAATCCAAGAAGACTAAGGGAAAGGGGAAAGAAAAGGAACAAAAGAAACCTGATCCAGCTAGCAAAGGAATGTGCTTCCATTGCAACGAGCCGGGTCATTGGAAGAAAAACTGCAAGAAGTTTCTGGCAGACAAGAAGCTTGGAGAAGCTTCGACTTCCAATCAAGGTTTGTTCATGATTGAAATTAATTTTTTAGAAAGTCAAAATTCTACTTGGGTATTGGATACCGGCTGTGGTTCTCACATATGTAATAATGTGAAGGGACTGGTCAGAAGTAGAAAGCTGAACAATGATGAGGTGATCCTACGAGTAGGGAATGGAGCAAAGGTTGCTGCATTAGCTGTAGGAACTTATTATTTAGCAATGCCTTCGGGCAAGTCCATTTATCTTAATAATTGTTATTATGTTCCGAATATTATTAAAAACATTATTTCAATTTCTGTATTGGATATGGAAGGATTTAACGTTGTTATAAAGAACAATAGTTGTTCTATTTATAAAGACGATGTTTTATATGGTATTGGAAATTTGCGAAATGGACTTTATACACTTGACTTACAAGAAAATATATTTCAAATTGAACAAACTAAGAAAAGGAAAAGAGATGATATTAATTATATCTACATGTGTCACTGTAGACTCGGTCATATCAATGAAACAAGATTATCCAAGTTGCATAAAGATGGGCTCCTCGAGCTATCCGATTATGAATCATATCCAACTTGTGAATCTTGTCTCATGGATAAAATGACTAAATCTCCTTTTAGTGGAAGAGGAGAAAGAGTTACAGAGTTATTGACATTGATTCACACAGACGTTTGTGGGCCTATGACAACAAGTGCACGGGGTGGGTATTCTTATTTTATTACTTTCACTGATGATCACTCAAGATTTGGATATGTGTATTTAATGAAATACAAGTCAGAATCATTTGAAAAGTTCAAAGAGTTCAGAAGTGAAGTAGAGAAACAAACGGGCAAGAGTATAAAGATACTTCGATCAGATCGAGGCGGAGAATACTTAAGCGGTGAGTTTCTCAATTGTCTCAAAGAAAATGGTATAATCTCACAATGGACTCCTCCAGGTACACCACAGTTAAATGGAGTATCTGAAAGGAGAAATCGAACACTGTTAGACATGGTTCGATCCATGATGAGTTTTACCGACCTTCCAATTTTCTTCTGGGGATATGCCCTAGAAACGGCTGCATACCTACTTAACAAGGTACCTACCAAATCCGCCCCAAAGACTCCATATGAGATGTGGAAGGGGAGGAAACCAAATCTTAAGCATGTTAAGACTTGGGGTTGTCCAGCTTATGTCAAAAAGTTTGAACATGATAAGCTACAAACTAAATCCGAAAAGTGTAGATTTGTGGGATACCCTAAAGAAACTGTAGGGTATTATTTCTATCATCCAACTGATCAAAAGGTGTTTGTTGCGAAACATGCTGCCTTCTTGGAAAAGGAGTTTATCCATGAAGGGGTCAGTGGGAGTAAGATATATCTTGAAGAAGCTCAAGAACCACAAATTACCACGGATCAAAGTCAGGTACCTGACCAAGTAGAAGAACCTACTATACCACACCCTGTTCGTAAATCTGGAAGAGTACCGAAGATACCTGAGAGGTATGGATTCGTTGTAGAGGATGACGATGAGGTACGCATCATGAATGATGATGATCCATTGAATTACGAACAGGCCATGAGTAATAAAGACTCAGGGAAATGGCTTGAAGCCATGAAATCCGAAATGGACTCCATGTATGAAAACAAAGTATGGACTTTGGTTTCACCACCTGAAGGCATTAAGCCTATTGGGTGTAAATGGGTCTTTAAAAGAAAGACTGGAGCGGACGGCAAGGTGGAGACCTATAAGGCCCGACTGGTTGCAAAATGTTTCAAACAAAGACAAGGAGTTGATTATGATGAAACCTTTTCACCAGTAGCTATGCTCAAGTCCATTCGGATTTTGCTTGCAATTGCAGCTTATAACGACTATGAGATCTGGCAGATGGACGTGAAAACGGCCTTCCTCAATGGAAAACTTGAGGAGGATGTGTATATGACACAGCCAGAGGGATTTGTTTCAAAGGTTGGAATAAATCAAGTCTGTAAGCTGCAACGATCCATTTATGGATTGAAGCAAGCTTCTCGTAGATGGAACATTCGTTTTGATGAGACAATCAAAGAGTTTGATTTTATCAAAAATGACGATGAACCATGTGTGTACAAGAAGGTTAGTGGGAGCGTAATTTCATTCCTTGTATTATATGTTGATGATATATTACTGATAGGGAATGACATTCCTATGCTGCAATCAATTAAAATCTGGTTATCTAAACACTTCTCCATGAAGTACTTGGGAGAAGCATCCTATATTTTGGGGATAAAGATCTATAGAGATAGATCTAAAAGGATGCTTGGTTTATCCCAAGGAACGTACATTGATACGATGCTAAAGAGGTTTAGCATGGAAGATTCCAAAAGAGGTCTCATGCCGATGAGCCATGGAATACATCTCTCCAAGAAACAGGCCCCAAAGACACCTGAGGAGAGAGACCGTATGAGTAAGATCCCTTATGCTTCTGCAATAGGATCTATCATGTACGGTATGATATGTACTAGACCGGATGTTGCTCATGCACTTAGTGTAACGAGCAGATACCAGTCGAATCCTGGAGAAGAGCACTGGAAGACAGTGAAAAATATCCTAAAGTACTTGAGAAGGACTAAAGATATTTTTCTTGTCTACGGTGGGTCTGAATTAAAACTCGAGGGCTTCACAGACTCAAGTTTTCAAACGGACCAAGATGACAGTAAATCTGTTTCGGGGTATGTTTTTACCTTGAACGGAGGCGCAGTGAGTTGGAAGAGTTCCAAGCAGCAAACAGTTGCTGATTCAGTGACAGAGGCAGAGTATATAGCTGCAAGTGAAGCTGCAAAGGAAGCTGTTTGGATGAAGAAGTTCATAACTGAACTTGGTGTGGTTCCTAGCATTGGAGAAGCAGTTCCCATTTACTGTGACAACACAGGAGCAGTTGCACAGGCTAAGGAACCCAGGTCTCATCAGAAATCTAAACACGTGTTGCGGCGATTTCACTTGATCAGGGAGATCATTGAAAGAGGAGACGTCACCTTGGAGCGTGTAGACTCTCAAGATAACATTGCAGATCCATTTACTAAAGCTTTAACACAACAGCAGTTTGATCGTCACTTAGAGAAGATGGGTATGAGATACCATGGCGATTGGCTTTAGTGCAAGTGGGAGATTGATAGTAGTGTGCATACAAGCCAATCATGTATGATGATAAAGCACGTACTTTGTAAACAATCTTATTTATTTATTAATAAAATATTCATTTATTAAAGGCATTTAATTATCTACATGTTGCTGTTTTTATAATATGTAAATAACCCATAGTTTTAAGCAATGCTTTTAGAATCATGATGATGATCATGCTAATGAGATCTAAATTCTTAGAAAGTTTTAAAACTAAAATAGTTCCCAATCGTGGGATTACTAAAAAGGGGATTAGTAAATCCGGATAGATTGGTACATATGTTGCTTGCTCATTGGATGAGGATGATTGATCTCATGATCATTTGTGTGGAGACACTAAAGTAAGTATGTAGGTGCTTATTGGAGAATAAGTTCACTGAACGTGATTCGCTATGGAATACCTAATGGAGATTTACTCGCCTGTCAATAGGAATTCCTAATGTGATAGTAGTACAAGTAATCCTTGGACTTGAGATCATCATAGTATCTTGTATGTAACAAATTATACTTTGACTTATTCCTTAAGACCTTTTAAGGCATATATAGGGTATGCTTGGGTATAATGAGTTACATATGGAGATAATGAATGATCAATAAAGAATCTACCACCTCTAGTAAAAGAGGAGATATGTCCTATGTGATTCGTTAAATGACAACCCAGGAATCCTTGGCCAAGGTGAAATGAAATTAGAAAGGAGTTTCTAATTTGCATTATTTGGAGTTGTGCATTTTCTAATCGAAATACATATAATTAAATAAAATAAGACTTGACAGTAAATCCATGTCTTATATTTAATTGGGACATTGTATGGTGGAAGGATTGAATTGTACGGTAACTATTTACTCACAGGTTCTTTTTGATTAATGTTGAAATCTATATTATCTGGAAAGTCGTTGATCGCTAGGGAGGCTTATCCCTATTGTAGAATAAATATTATTTATTTAAATAAATTATTAGTTTAATTTATTTATTTAAATAAGATTAAAATTGTTTTAATTGATTTATTCACAACCGGTTTAATATGGAGAACCTAAAGGGTCACACCATAAAAGGAAGAATAATTATTTAAGAAGGTAATGGCATAATCGTAATAATGCATTAAGTATAATTAATTTAATCTATGGTGATAGAATAAATTAAACAGCTTAATGTTTATTATTTAATATTTTGAAAATATTAAATATAAATTAATAAGAGGAGTCTTATTAATATTATTACAATTATTATTATTTTAATTTCTAAAGGAGTTTAGTAATTAATTTAATATTTAGTACTCTCATTTATTCCTAATAAGATTAGGAGACAAATTAATTAAATGAATTTAATTAATTATTCCCATGTGGTGGGAAGCCTAAATTAATTAAAGGAGTTTAATTAATTAAAAGAAATCCCATGTCTAATAGGATTAGAAGGGTTGACCAATGTCTATATAAGAGAAGTCTTATAATAGATATTAGATTGATGTAATTCCAATTGTTGGAGAGTACTCCTTTTCTATAGAGGATAGAAAACTAAGGTTAAGCCAAACACCCTCCTTCTTGATAATTCATCTTCCTTGGTGGATCACCTCTAGAGGCCAAACACTTGGGTGGCTAACGTTGATCAAAGAAAGGAATCTAACCCGAAAATTCAAGGAGATCACGAAGAACAAGGAGTTGAACTAGTACCTGTGGAAGCTTCGTTCTACAAGGGTATGATTCCATAACTTCTTATTTATCGTTTTAAATTAATAATTTGCATAAAGGATGATCCGGGTAATGGTTTTGTAGAAATTTTTTAAACTCTGATATACCATGCTTCCGCTAATTTTTGCAATTTGATTGCGTCACGATTTCGTACAAACCCAACAACATCATCCAATTTGAGTCGTCAAAATACAAACTACATACAAGTATTTTTCTATTTACAACTGTTACAATGTCGTATATAATACAACAATATTCACACCCAAAACCTCATTATAGTTATTGACACACCATTTATCACATGGTGAGGGTTACTACTGCTATCAACACGGACCATCAATCCATTCCCCTATTATCCTTGTTAGCCTCAACTACACTCTTATTTTCTAAAAGGAATTGTAAAATAAAAGGGTAAGCACAAATAGCCCAATAAAAAATATCATGACTAAGATAAATAAATTATCAATAACCTTTAACAGTAATACATCAGATATTTAGAACATAAGGTAGATTATATAAGTTTTTAACAAATAACTGTAGCGGAATGAGCAATCCATTAAAAGAGTAAAATAGATCAGAATATCTACTAACTTCTCCAATTGAAAAATTCAACATCAATAATTTATCTTTGTAACACCAATCAACAGTTTTTCTTTGCACCCAAGACAACAAGAACTTTCACCACCTGTCTTTACCTATAACACCAAAGATCATGGTTATACCAATTCACAGTTCTTATTCATAATCATGTCAATTAATTCATCTTTGCACCCTGTTTGCCTAAAAATACTACTAGCAATTCCACGCAAGTATACGTGATCACTTATGTAATATAGCAACAAATATAGTATCGTGCCCACGAAGAGCAAAAAATAAACTTAATAAACTAATTACTAATCATGCACCAGTTTAATTTTATCTAGACAATCGAATTCTTACGTGAACTAATTAATAAAATAAAATAACTTAAGAATTATGAAATCAACGAATAAAATATTAAGAACTCAATTTCCCCCGATGAATCATTTAATTAATATTATTCTTCTCTTAGTAGATTGATAATTAGAATTGTCAACAGAAAATCACTAATAGTTAATATAATTATTTTCCAAATAATTATATAGCATACCTATTATTATTAATTTCACTATATTCCTATGAGAAACAACAATAATAAATTGCATTAAGAATCATTTTCCACACGTTGCTTGCGTCTACAGGTATATTCATATCCCATCATCAAATTAGTATTCATTCCCAGAAAGAATTACTAATCACAAGTTACTATACCTATAGCTTAATTTAGATTTCATTGTCAAAATCCATATAAATTCATACAATAATTGTTGATCAGACAATTATATCATTATACACAAGATATAATAAACAATCCAACCCAAAATCAATTTAAATAAAAGAAAAGAATAAATACTAAATTAAATTATCATCGGGTTCCATTGAATCCTTAATTAGAAAATTAGTTCATAATTAAAGCTAATAACATCAATAGTTTATCAAAAGCCATTCTAGAATTCAAGAAATAACAATAAAGGAGAAAGAAATAAATTCTGATGAATCCAATCTCCCTTTCTCAGCTCCTTCCTGCCTCTAAAATAAACTCTGATGAAACCTTTATTCTCTTACGTACTTCTAAAACTAAGACAAAAAGTCTAATCATCTGATCATTATTATTAGTCTTTTACTGAATATCTAACAATATAATCCAACTATATAAGATGACGTAAATACGTCAAAGTCTTCAGCCTTAAGGAGTTTGAAACCTTCCTGACTTCAATTAATTAGTGTCCAAAAAAATTAGGTATTAAATTAATGAGAGCCGTGACTCCCCTTCCATACGTACCAAGTGTCGTGGTTCAAGACCTACGTGAAAGTAGTATGCACATAAGCCAATCATGTTTGATGATAAATCATTTACTTTGTAACAATCTTATTCATTTATTAATAAAAATATTATTTAATTAAAGGCATTTATTTATCTACATGGTGCTGTTTTTTATAATATGTGATAAACCCATAGTTTTAAGCAATGCTTTTAGAATTATGATGATGATCATGCTAATGAGATCTAAATTCTTAGATAGCTTAAAACTAAAATAGTTCTCAATCATTGGATTACTAAAAAGGGGATTAGTGAATCCGAATAAATTGGTACATATGTTGCTTGCGCATTGGATGAGGATGATTGATCTCATGATCATTTGTGTGGAGACAATAAAGCAAGTATGTAGCTGCTTATTGGAGAATAAGTTCACTGAACGTGGCTCGCTAAGGAATACCTAATGGAGTTTTACTTGTCTGTCAATAGGAATTCCTAATGAGATAATAGTACAAGTGATCCTTAACCTTAAGATCATTATAGTATCTTGTGTATGATGAATTATACTTTGACATGTCCCTTAAGACCCTTAGGGTATATCAAAGGGTATGATTATGTGTAATAAGTTATATATGGAGATAATGAATGATCAATAAAGAATCTACCGCTTCTAGTAAAAGAAGATATATGTCCTATATGATTCGATAAATGACAACCCAGGAATCCTTGGCCAAGGTGGAATGAAATTAGAAAGGAATTTCTAATTTGCATTATTTGGAGTTGTGCATTTGAGAATCGAAATACATATAATTAAATAAAATAAGACTTGACAGTAATTCCATGTCTTATATTTAATTGGGACATTGTATGATGGAAGGATTGAATTGTACGGTAACTATTAACTCATAGGTTCTTTTATGATTAATGTTGAAATCTATATTATCTGAAAAGTCGATGATCGCTAAGGAGGCTTATCCTTATTGTAGAATAAATGTTATTTATTTAAATGAATTATTAGTTTAATTTATTTATTTAAATAAGATTATAATTGTTCTAATTGATTTATTCACAACCGGCTTAATATGAAGAACCTAAAGGGTCACACCATAAAAAGAAAAATATTTATTAAAGAAGCAAATGGCATAATCGTAATAATAAGTTAAGTATATTTAATTTAATCTATTTTGATAGAATAAATTAAATAGCTTAATATTTATTATTTAATATTTTAGAAATATTAAATATAAATTAATAAGAGGAGTCTTATTATTATTATTACTATTATTATAATTATTTAACTACTAAAGGAGTTTGTGAATTAATTAATAAGATACTATCTCTCTCTCATATATATTCCTAATAAGATTAGGAGGATAATTAATTAAAAGAGTTTAATAATTCCCAATAGGATTGTGAAGCCTAATTAATTAATATGAAACCCTAATCCTAAATTGTTTAGAAGGGTTGCCTACATCTATAAATAAGAAAGTCTTATTATGGAACAGGGTTAGACATTTAATTCCAAGAGTTGGGAGAGCATTCCTTTTCTAGAGAGAAGAAAACTAGGGTTTAGCCAAACACTCTTCTTTTTGAATTCTTATTCTTTCTTGGTGAATCACCTTTAGAGGCCAAACACTTGGGTGGCTAATGTTGATCAAAGGAAGGAATCAACCAGGTGGATTCAAGTAGAACGCGAAAAGGATTTGGAGTTGAACTCGTACCTGAGGAAGTTAGAATCTTCAAGGGTATGAATATTAATCTCCATCTATTTCGTTTAATTAATAACTATGCATAAAGGATGATCCGGGTATATGGTTTGTAAAATTTTAAAACTCTAATTTTTCACGCTTCCGTTGTTTATATGCAATTTGTTGCATGCTCATGATTATTACAAACCTAACAGTGGCATCAGAGCCAAACCTTTATGCAAGTTATTAATTATTCAGATTTGATATTGTTAGGTTTGTAAGAAATCGTGGCGCAATCAAATTGCATAAAATAGCGGAAGCATAGTATATCAGAGTTTAAAAATTTTCTACAAATCAATTACTCGGATCATCATTTATGCACAGTTATTAATAAAAACGAAATAGGAGATTAGATTCATACCCTTGTAGAACTAAGCTTCCATATGTACAAGTTCAACTCGTTGTTCTTCGTGATCTCCTTGAATATCCGGGATTGATTCCTTCCTCTGATCAACGTTAGCCACCCAAGTGTTTGGCCTTTAGAGGTGATCCACCAAGGAATATGAATTCTTCAATAATGAGGGTGGTTGGCTAAACCCTAGTTTTCTATTCTCTATAGAAAAAAGAGTACTCTCCAACAATTGGAATTGCATTAACTGATATCTAACATAAGACTCCTTTTATATACATATTGGTCAACCCTTCTAATCCAATTAGAAATAGGATTTCATTTAATTAATTAAACTCCTTTAATTAATTGGGTTTCCCAACACATTGGGATTAATTAATTAAACTCCTTTAATTAATTTGCTTCCTAATCTTATTAGAAATAAATGAGAGTACTAATATTAAATAAATTCCTAAACTCCTTTAGAATTTAAAATAATAATAATTGTAATAATATTAATAAGACTCCTCTTATTAATTTATATTTAATATTTCTAAAATATTAAATAATAAATATTAAGCTATTTAATTTATTCTATCACCATAGATTAAATTAATTACATTTAACATATTATTACGATTATGTCATTAACTTCTTAAATAATTATTCTTCCTTTTATGGTGTGACCCTTTAGGTTCTCCATATTAAATCAGTTGTGAATAAATCAATTAGAATAATTATAATCTTATTTAAATAAATAAATTAAACTAATAATCTATTTAAATAAATAATATTTATTCTACAATAGGGATAAGACTCCCTAGCGATCAACGACTTTCCAGATAATATATATTTCAACATTAATCATAAAAGAACATTTGAGTTAATAGTTAACGTACAATTCAACCCTTCCACCATACAATGTCCCAATTAAATATAAGACATGAAATTACCGTCAAGTCTTATTTTATTTAATTATATGTATTTCGATCAGAAAATGCATAACGCCAAATAATGCAAATTAGAAACTCCTTTCTAATTTTATTCTGCCTTGGCCAAGGACTATTGGGTTGTCATTTAACGAATCACATAGGTTATATCTCTTCTTTTACTAGAAGTGGTAGATTATTTATTGATCATTTATTATCTCCATATGAAACTTATTACACCCAAGCATACCCTTTGATATATCTAAGGGTCTTAAGGAATAAATCAAAGTATAATTCATTACAAACAAGATAATATGATGATCTCAAGTCCGAGGATCACTTGTACTACTATAACATTAGGAATTTCTATTGACAGTCAAGTAAAACTCCATTAGGTATTCCTTAGCGAGTCACGTTCAGTGTACTTATTCTCCAATAAGCACCTACATACTTGCTTTACTGTCTCCACACAAATGATCATGAGATCAATCATCTTCATCCAATGAGCAAGCAACATATGTATCAATCTATTCGGATTTAGTAATCCCTTTTTTAGTAATCCAACGATTGAGAAATATTTTAGTTTTAAGATTTCTAAGAATTTAGATTTCATTAGCATGATCAACATCATGATTCTAAAAGCATTGTTTAAAACTATGAGTTATTTACATATTATAAAAACAGCATCATGTAGATAATTAAATGCATTTAATAAATGAATACTTTTATTAATAAATAAATAAGATTATTTTCAAAGTATATGCTTTATCATTATACATGATTGGCTTGTATGCATACTAATTTCAATCTCCCACTTGCAGTAAAGCCAATTGTCATGGTATCTCATACCCATCCTTTCTAAGTGACGATCAAACTGCTGTTGTGTTAAAGCTTTAGTAAATAGATCTGCAATGTTGTCTTGAGAGTCTACACGCTCCAAGGTGACTGATAAGTGGTATTTATATCGCGAATCAGATTCTCTAAAGCTCAAGATGCTGCTTGTTTTCTGTTATTTGTTGTGCTTTTGTTTATATTTTGTTGTTGTTATGCTTTTCCTGTATGATGCAGGGCTGTTTTGGTCATTTCCAGCTTACAGGGGCAAAGTTGTCATTTTCTACATTCTGGCGCCGCAGCGCCAGAGCCTATTCTAAATCCCACGCCGCAGCGCCAACTTATGGTCCTAGCTAAATTCATCTGGCGCTGCAGCGGCCCGGTCCTTCTTATTCTCGCGCTGCAGCATTAGTGGCGCCGCAGCGCCGCCAAGCAGTTATAGGCTCCGCGCCGCAGCGTCACCTCCGGTGCCTAGCTAGTGTTTCGCATTTAATGACCTAAAAAGAAGAAAAAGAAGGGAGAGAACGACGGAAGGATATCGGAGATAGAGAGAAAATACAGAGAATATTTTTGGGGATTCTAGAACAGAAAGAAGCTGTGTTTTAGGGGAGAATAGTTATTGCATCATATACAGCTCAGGAGTTACACGGAGAAGAGAAGATCGTGGAGACAGAAAACCTTAGCTCAGGAGTTTTCTTATTCTAAATCTCTCGGTTGTTTGTGTATTACTGATCAATGTTGAATGTGATAGAAATGTGTATTAGCACCATGGTTATGAACTAATTCCTTTTTAGGATTGCAATGTAACCTAGTGTTTAGCCTAATTAACTTTCTCTCCTATTTATACTAATGAATCATTTTGGGAATGGGTTGTTGTGTTTCTTGCTTATTGACTAAATGCTTGACAGAGTTTTTGGCAGTGATATTAATGGATATTGACTAATGGACATTATTATCTAGCTTTTAAAATACAACAACACTTGTTATGCCCTTGCCTAAAGGAATGTGTGCATAAACTGCTTAATAGGATAGACATATCTCTATTTGCCTTGTGTAGCCTTGAGACTGAGTTTAATGACCCTAGCCTAGTTATTTTCATCGATAGATATATTGTGATTCATCTAGCTAGAGATGTGCATTTGGCCTTCGACAGAAGCATATGCATAGTTCTATTCTCGGCTGACCATTCCTTGATTTGTTTGTATTGTGGAGAGTTAGGAGATTAGGCGACGCGTTAGGGGAATTGCAATCCTAGCTTGTCTCCCTATTACATCTATTTCTCCCGCTTCCTTTAGTTGTAATCGCATAGTTTAAAATACCACCTCCAATCAATTGTTTAGATAAGACAGTAAAGAACTTACATTAGTATTTGATTTACATTTAAGACTTCGTCCTCGTGGGTACGACATCCTACTTATCTTATATTACTTGTTGACCGCGTATACTTGCGCGTTAATTGTCGTTACATAAATCGGACAACAAGTTTTTGGCGCCGTTGCCGGTGACTTAGTATTATTTGTTATCAATATTAAAGCTAAGTCATTACGATCTTAATTTAGACTAACTTTATCTGTTTAATTTTCTTTTCAGGTGATCTCAACGGCGTATGCCACCTCGAAGGGGTCGGAATATAATACCTCTCGATCCCGAGGTTGATAGAACGTACAGACGCCTGCAGAGAGAAAAAGCGCGGGACATATATACTCCTGTTACAATGGCTGAGGAACTTCAGAAATCTTTAAGGGAGCATGCTATGCCTCACATCGCAGATTTGCAAGCTAGCATTCTTAGGCCCGCAATCCAAGCAAACAATTTTGAGATCAAGCCAGGCACCATCCAAATGTGCTCCAATATTCAGTTTGGGGGATTACTAAATGATGACCCCAACGATCACTTGATGAACTTCTTGGAAATCTGCGATACGTTTAAGTGCAACGGAGTGTCTGACAATGCCATCAGACTCCGATTGTTTCCCTTCACTTTGAAGGACAAAGCCAAGAGCTGGCTACATTCACTTCCGTCAGGCTCCATAACCACATGGGATGACTTGGCTCAAAAGTTCGTGGCAAAGTTCTTCCCACCAGCTAAAACCGCCAGGCTCAGGCACGAAATTACCTCTTTTAATCAGTTTGAGTCAGAATCTTTGTACGACTCATGGGAGCGATTCAAGGATCTTCTGAGAAAATGCCCCCACCATGGACTGCCAGAATGGCTTCCCATCCAGACATTCTATAATGGGTTATCCGGAGCTACTCGATCGAGTATTGATGCCGCTTCTGGAGGAGCGTTCATGTCTAAGCATCATACAGTGGGGTATGAATTGGTGGAAACAATGGCGGCCAATAATTATTAATGGCCAAATGATAGGCAGGTCCCTAGAAGAGCAGCAGGAATATATGAGGTAGATCCAGTCACACAATTAGCGGCTCAGGTTGCAGCGCTAACCAAAAGACTTGACACCATGGGAGTGCAAGCTGTGCAGAATGTTCAGAGTGTCGCATTGTTGTGTGAATTGTGTCAAGGGAGCCACACAACTGAGCAGTGTGCCATAAGCCCCGAGTCAGTTCAATTTGTTTCCAACTATGGGCGGCAGCAAAACGCAAGTCTCCCTACTCATTATCATCCGGGCTTGAGGAATCATCCAAACTTTTCTTGGGGCAACACAAATAGCAATCAAGCACACCTCCGACCACCAGGCCTAATTTCTCAAACCCTCCCGGTTTTCAAGCTCAAAATCAGTACAACCAACAACCACAGAGTTCTCATAATCAGTTCCACTATCCACCATCTCAACAGGAAAGAAAACCTAGTTTGGAAGATCTCCTGTCACGATATATTGCCCAAAATGAGACAAGGAGCAGTAATCAAGAAGCTTCCATCCGGAACCTTGAAGTCCAAATGGGACAGTTGGCCTCTGCTTTGAATAGTCGACCGCAAGGCACATTGCCGAGTGACACTGATGTCAACCCGAAACGGGATGGGAAGGAACACTGCAAAGCAGTTACACTCCAGAGTGGGAGAACTATAAATGAGAAGGGTGGAGAGAGTCCTGTAGTGCAAGAAGAAGTGACTATAGAGGAACCTATTGTGGAGCAGAGTGATGATAAGTCTGGGGGTGAGGTAAATGCTCAAGAAAGCCCTTCATCACCAACCCCTACAGTGAACACAACTAGTCCTCCTATCCCACAGTTGCCATTTCCCCAGCGCATGCAGAAACAAAAGCTTGATAAGCAATTTTCTAAGTTTTTAGAAGTGTTCAAGAAGCTTCACATAAATATCCCGTTTGCAGAGGCGTTGGAGCAAATGCCGAGCTATGTTAAATTCATGAAAGACATATTGTCGAAAAAGAGGAAAATGGGAGATTATGAAATAGTGGCTCTGACTGAGGAATGCAGTGCTATTCTACAGAACAAGCTCCCGCCAAAACTGAAAGATCCTGGAAGTTTCACGATTCCATGCACTATCGGGGACCAATTCATTGGCAAGGCCTTATGTGATTTGGGGGCGAGTATAAATTTGATGCCTTTGTCAATATATAAAAAGCTTGGACTGAATGAAGCCAAACCCACAAGTGTTACTTTGCAATTGGCGGATAGATCTCTCACGTACCCGAAGGGGATAGTAGAGGATGTGCTTGTTAAGGTGGACAAGTTAATCTTCCCAGCGAACTTTATTGTCCTGGACTTTGAGGAAGACAGGGAGGTCCCGATAATACTGGGAAGACCATTCTTAGCAACGGGGAGAACCCTTATAGATGTGCAGAAAGGGGAGCTAACTATGAGAGTACAGGATCAGGAAGTAACTTTCAACTTGTTTAGGGCAATGAAATATCCGAACACCCCTGAAGAATGTTTTCAGATTAAAGAGATGGATGATGCAGTCAGGGAAGTATTCTCAGAAACATGCATGACAAACCCTTTAGAAGCTCCATTAAGAGGTACCAGTACTAAGGAAGAGGCCACCCATGTTGAATGTGCTAACTGGCTGGATGCACCCCAGCGATCTACACAGTTCCAAAGATAGTTTGAGTCTCTGAATGATCCAGAAGCATCTACTTCCAAGGCACAACCATCTGTTGTAGAACCTCCTGTCCTCGAGTTAAAGCCCCTGCCCAATCATCTGAGGTATGCATACTTGGGATATTCATCCACTTTACCTGTTATAATATCTGCATCTTTAGATGAAGGCCAGGAAGAGAAGCTACTGCTAGTGCTCAAACAGTATAAAACGGCACTGGGGTGGTCAATTTCAGACATTAAAGGGGTCAGTCCATCCCTTTGTATGCACAAAATCCTACTGGAGGAAGGATCCAAGCCGACCATTGAACATCAGAGGCGATTGAATCCAATAATTAAAGAGGTGGTCCGGAAGGAAATCATTAAGCTGTTAGATGCGGGCATTATATACCCTATCTCGGACAGTCCTTGGGTCAGTCCAATTTAATGCGTGCCAAAAAAGGGCGGTATGACAGTAGTAGCCAATGAGAATAACGAGTTGATTCCAACCAGAACGGTGACTGGATGGAGGGTATGTATGGACTACAGAAAGTTGAACAAGTCCACCTGTAAGGATCACTTCCCTCTGCCATTTATTGATCAGATGCTCGATAGACTTGCTGGGCACGCCTTCTATTGTTTGCTAGATGGTTATTCTGGCTATAATCAAATTTCTATTGCTCCCGAAGATCAGGAGAAAACAACGTTCACATGTCCGTATGGGACCTTTGCCTTTCAGAAAATGTCCTTTGGGTTGTGTAACGCTCCTGCAACATTCCAACGTTGCATGATGTCCATCTTCTCTGACATGGTCGAAAAGACCCTCGAGGTTTTCATGGACGATTTTTCTGTATTCGGGAGTTCATTTGATAACTGTCTGGTCAATTTGACTGCCGTTCTCCAAAGATGCGTTGAAACTAATCTTGTATTGAATTGGGAGAAGTGCCACTTCATGGTAAAAGAGGGCATTATTCTGGGCCACAGAGTATCAGATGGTGGTATTGAAGTAGACAAGGCTAAAATTGATGTCATCAATAGTCTACCACCGCCTACATCAGTGAAAGGGGTTAGGAGTTTTCTTGGGCATGCAGGTTTCTATAGGCGGTTTATCAAGGACTTCTCAAGGATAACAAAACCACTATGTTCACTATTGGAAAAGGATATGCCTTTTCAGTTTGATGAAGCCTGCCTCAGAGCATTTGAATTATTGAAGGAAAAACTCATTTCGACTCCTATTGTGGTAGCTCCTGATTGGACTTTCCCATTTGAGCTCATGTGTGACGCCAGCGATTTTGCAATTGGGGCAGTGTTGGGACAGAGAAGGGACAAAGTGTTCCACACGATCTATTATGCCAGCAAAACATTAACTGATGCTCAGTTAAATTACACCACAACCGAGAAGGAATTGCTGGCAGTGGTCTATGCTTTCGACAAATTCCGTTCCTACCTCATTGGAACAAAAGTGACCGTGTACACAGACCATTCGGCCATTAAATATCTGATAGAAAAAAAAGATGCAAAGCCTAGGCTGATAAGGTGGGTCCTTCTTCTACAGGAGTTCGATCTAGAGATCCGCGACAAGAAGGGGACAGAAAACCAGGTAGCAGATCACTTATCGAGGTTGGAAAATCCTCCTCATTCGGGAGACGCAATCAAAGACATCAATGATTTCTTCCTGGATGAACAACTGTTTGGCGTCCAAAGTAAAGCCCCGTGGTATGCGGACTTTGCAAATTTCGTCGCTTGTCAAGTGCTTCCTCCAATCTTCAGCTATCAGCAGAGGAAGAAATTCCTAAATGATGCAAAACAATACTTTTGGGACGAGCCCTTTTTATTCAAACAGTGTTCAGATCAGATTCTGCGAAGATGTTTGCCAGAGGAGGAAATCGAAGGTGTGCTCCATCATTGTCATTCCTCTAATTATGGAGGACATTTTGGGGGCCAAAGAACTGCTGCTAAAGTACTCCAATCTGGGTTTTACTGGCCTACCCTGTTCAAAGATGCACACCTATATGTGTTGCACTGCGATAGATGCCAAAGGGTAGGAACCATTTCAAAAAGGCACGAATTGCCTCTGCAGAATATCCTTGAAGTAGAGCTGTTTGATGTATGGGGTATTGACTTCATGGGGCCATTCCCTGTCGTCCTTCAACAATCTCTATATTCTGGTCGCGGTTGATTATGTCTCCAAATGGGTAGAAGCAGTCGCCTTGCCTTCTAATGATGCTAAGGTGGTGCTTAATTTCTTAAGGAAAAATATTTTCACTCGCTTCGGCACTCCTCGGGCAATAATCAGTGATGAAGGGTCACATTTTTGCAACAAATATTTCAAAGCCCTTCTTGCTAAGTATGGGGTGACCCATAAAATAGCCACAGGTTATCATCCGCAGACAAGTGGCCAAGCAGAGATCTCTAATCGAGAGGTTAAGCGTATCCTGGAGAAGATCGTTAACCCTAATCGGAAGGACTGGTCAAAGAAGCTTGATGATGCCTTGTGGGCATACCGCACCGCTTATAAAATGCCTATCGGAATGTCTCCGTATAGGCTTGTTTATGGCAAGGCTTGTCATCTTCTTATGGAGCTAGAGCACAATGCATATTGGGCTATCCAAAAGCTCAATTTCGATATGGATGCAGCAGGTGAACGAAGACTATTACAACTCAATGAATCAGACGAGTTTCGTCTGCACGCGTATGAAAACGCTAAGTTGTATAAGGAAAAGACAAAGCGGTGGCATGACAAGAAAATTGTCGAAAGGAACTTCGAAAAAGGCCAGAAGGTGCTTCTTTTTAACTCCCGGCTGAAATTATTCCCGGGGAAGTTGAAGTCCCGATGGTCGGGGCCGTTCACCATTGCTAAAGTGTATCCTCATGGGGCTATTGAGGTCGAAGACCCTCATTCAGACAAAACATTCAAAGTCAATGGACAACGTTTGAAACACTATTGGGGCGGCGAGGTCGATCGGCAAAACACCTCCATCACCTTGGGAGACCCGGTGTAAGGCGGGGCGAAAGTCAAGCTGTCGACTCTAAATCAAGCGCTTGATGGGGAGGCAACCCCCATCTTAGTATCAAAAATTTCCTTATGGTTTTATTTAGTCTTATTTTCCTTAGTTATCATTAGTGCAATTGGTTTTGCTTAGAATTAGTGTAGATGTTAATTTAGTATGTTAGGATGTAGTTTAATGGTTAATATAATTGTTAGTATGATTGCTATGTCTAGCAGTTCAAATGTGCATTGATTCAGATTTTGGGTGTTGGCTGTAGGAATGCAGTGCTCGCGCTGCAGCGCCAAGAGCTAGTCTGAGTTTCGCGCCGCAGCTCCAATAACCACGCCGTAGCGCCATCCCCTTTACAAATTTTCGCGCCGCGGCGCCGGCATATGCTGGAAGCTACTGGAGAGTTGCGCTGCAGCGTCGAGGACTTCCTAATTTCTCACGTCCGCAGCGCCAAGATTTCACGCCGCAGCTCCGATAATGACGGCGTAGCGCCAGGTTTAACCTTTCCCGTGCCGCAGCGCCATGCACCACGCTGCAGCGCCAGTGCCGAGTTTTTAAGTTTAATTGAGGCTTTTGGGTTCAGTTTGCAGTGTCCCTCGTTTCTCTCTCACACATCTCCCTTACTCCCAACTATTACGGCAAATCAACCGTCACCCATTCGACTTCTGAGCGTTTGGGGCCTTCAACCGTTGTGCAGTTATTCTCCTTCATTGTATTTATAAGCAACCAGAGGTAAAGGATTTCTTCAGAGCAGAGTTTCGTTGATCGTTTATTAATTATCTTTTTGTTGTTCTTGGAGTTTTGATTGCTATGGGTTCAAAGCGTCCTCGCACTAGTATAGGTCCTCCTCCGTCTTCCAGAACCCCTCCTCTTTGGGATGCTGTAAAATTTTCGAGTGAGGAAGCCTGGAAGCGATATGCCCAAAATTTTTCAAAAAGGAGTTTGGTGCCTGAGAGAGGGCTAAGGCCAGATGACAAGATGGACGGCCATATGAATTCAATGATTGTGACTATGAAATGGATTCACTTCACCAAGCCGCCCGAATCTGCAGTTATTTCAGTGGTAAAGGAATTCTATGCAAATGCTAATGCCGATGGTCCTGCTTCGGTGCCAGTTCGGGGTAAGTTGATAAAATTTGACACTCGAACCATCAATGCTGTATATGGGACTCCAAACTACGATGGTAAGGATTATCTGGAGCCTGGGATGCGGAGTTACAATACTGATGAGATTATAGCAAAGCTCTGCAAGCCTGGTACCGTGTGGAAAACTAATGAATTCCATGGTGAAAAGACCTCTTTCCCCCATCAAGCCTTAAGTCGTTATGGTAAGGCGTGGTACTCCTTTATTTGTGCAAATATTATGCCAACACGCCACCTGAGCGATGTAACAAGAGAGAGGGCAGTACTGCTTTATGCAATTGTCATGGGGCTGAAGGTTGATGTGGGGGTTCTTATTCAGGATTCAATTAAAAAGGCCATAAGGAGCAACGTCAATTCCGGACTCCCTCACCCGTCTCTGATCACACGCCTATGCAAAAGGACGGGTGTGGTATGGGAGAAAGACGACATCACTCAGCCGCCTATGGCAGTCATTGATCATCATGTTATAGCCCGTTATGGAGTTTGGGATGGGGGACCTCCGTCACACCCAGGGATATTTACCAGGGCCTCTGCCGCCTCCCTCATCGAAAGCTGGTACCTCCGCTCAAGCGCCTGAGCCCCCATCTTCTGAGGCTATGCCACCCGGGGCCTTGGCAGAGATTTTAAGCAGTCTTAATTTTCTCCACAGCAAGGTTGATACAGTGGCTCAATGACAGAGCCAATTCAATCACTATCATGCGGAGTTCGCAAATACGGTCTCCAGTATCTATTATGCTCAGGGAGGAGACGACGCAGAGTCCATGCCCTTTCAATTTCCAGAGCCTCCAGTCTTTGCGCCTTATCCTCCACCATTTCCAGCCTCAGGAGAGGATCGCGAGGA
Source organism: Panax stipuleanatus (assembly GCA_020205555.1). Lineage (NCBI taxonomy): Eukaryota > Viridiplantae > Streptophyta > Magnoliopsida > Apiales > Araliaceae > Panax > Panax stipuleanatus. Next base: position 3,402,536 of record CM035116.1, read on the forward strand.
GGAGCCAGCGGATGCGGATGCTGAAGACGAGGATGATGGCGGAGGTGATATTGCTCCAGAGGGTGAAGGCCAGTGAGGTCATTGGCAGATTTCAAGCTTGGGGGAGATTTCCTGTTTAAGTTTTATTATATATGAATTGCTGTCATGTTTCTTTTGGGCGGTTTAGCCCCAGACTATCTATTTTTTTTTATATGCTATGTTTGTGAATGTTTTCGATTTATTTTTGGGATGCATGTTATGATGCATTGGTGTGTTGGTTTTATTAGGTTTATTAATGAATGTTTTGGTTTATAATATTTAAATGCTTGTGCTTTATTTTGGTTGTTATATTTTTAGCCATATTTTGGGGTTTGTGCAGATAATTGGTTTTCTTGATGCCATGTGTAATGGCTTCTCCTTATTCCCCCTTTCGCCTAGTTCTGTAACTGTAAATATGCTGGGTGAGGGTTAATTTTTGATCGTGGCTAATGACAGGCGCCAAGTAGTTATGGCTGTCTCTTAGAGTCGTGTCAGGCATGCATGTGTTAGGGGTTGGGAATCGAAAAGTCGAGACTGTTTTTGATCCGTCCTTAGCAAGCACCGATCAACTGTTTTAGCTAATTATTTTTCGATGTTACTTCGCGCGTTGATTGCTTTGAAAGTATGTTCATTCTTATAATCTTTCATTTCTGCAAGGTAATAAAGGGCTTGGGTGCTTTTACAGTGTTGGATCTTGGACTCTGGCATGTTGTATTAAGATAAAATAAAAATAAAATGAATTGAAAAGGAGATTGATTATCGAAAGTCTTGCGGTGGGTCGAGATGGAGCGTAAAATGCACTCGCCCATAAACGCAGGACCGATGTTGAGATGGAGCATAAAATGCACTCGTCAAATAATCTTCAGATTTCGTAAAGTCTAATTTGGCTTATGTTGATTACGTGGCCTTTGCTGCTCGAGTTATTAGATTCATAGGGGTGTTCCACGCCTAGTGCCCTAAAGCCGTCTGGTTTGGGAGTCACTGATCAAAAGCTCATTTATGGGTAGCTCTGTTTAGCCTAAGGTAATTAAGGACTGTCCGAATCAGATTTTACTGTCTTCATGCTAGAGCCTTTTGATTTTTTTCCTGTGCTTGCATCCTAGCCTTAATGCTTGTTGAATGTTTAAGTTGCATAGTGTGCATATTGTTTTTAGCAATCAGCTGTGCAAGTTATTTGAGCTATGTTTAGTTGGGATGGTTGGTCTTCGCGCACATAGAATGGATCAAGTACAGTCTCATGCTTGCAAATTCAATTTTAAGCCCCTTTTCATGTCTGTGTTTGTCCTATTCTCGGAGAGGCTCTTTTTGTACGCTTTGAAGCCGTGGTATTATTATATAGTAGTAGTTTCTTTTCGCATCTTCCAGTATTGTAAGTGTGGATGCTAGATTGTTTGCTTGAGGGCAAACAAAAGCTTAAGTTTGGGGGTATTTGATAAGTGGTATTTATATCGCGAATCAGATTCTCTAAAGCTCAAGACGCTGCTTGTTTTCTGTTATTTGTTGTGCTTTTGTTTATATTTTGTTGTTGTTATGCTTTTCCTGTATGATGCAGGGCTGTTTTGGTCATTTCCAACTTGCAGGGGCAAAGTTGTCATTTTCTACATTTTGGCGCCGCAGCGCCAGAGCCTATTCTAAATCCCACGCCGCAGCGCCAACTTATGGTCCTAGCTAAATTCATCTGGCGCTGCAGCGGCCCGGTCCTTCTTATTCTCGCGCTGCAGCGTTAGTGGCGCCGCAGCGCCGCCAAGCAGTTATAGGCTCCGTGCCGCAGCGTCACCTCCGGTGCCTAGCTAGTGTTTCGCATTTAATGACCTAAAAAGAAGAAAAAGAAGGGAGAGAACGACGGAAGGATATCAGAGATAGAGAGAAAATACAGAGAATATTTTTGGGGATTCTAGAACAGAAGAAACTATGTTTTAGGGGAGAATAGTTATTGCATCATATACAGCTCAGGAGTTACACGGAGAAGAGAAGATCGTGGAGATAGAAAACCTTAGCTCAGGAGTTTTCTTATTCTAAATCTCTCGGTTGTTTGTGTATTACTGATCAATGTTGAATGTGATAGAAATGTGTATTAGCACCATGGTTATGAACTAATTCCTTTTTAGGATTGCAATGTAACCTAGTGTTTAGCCTAATTAACTTTATCTCCTATTTATACTAATGAATCATTTTGGGAATGGGTTGTTGTGTTTCTTGCTTATTGACTAAATGCTTGACAGAGTTTTTGGCAGTGATATTAATGGATATTGACTAATGGACATTATTATCTAGCTTTTAAAATACAACAACACTTGTTATGCCCTTGCCTAAAGGAATGTGTGCATAAACTGCTTAATAGGATAGACATATCTCTATTTGCCTTGTGTATCCTTGAGACTGAGTTTAATGACCCTAGCCTAGTTATTTTTATCGATAGATATATTGTGATTCATCTAGCTAGAGATGTGCATTTGGCCTTCGACAGAAGCATATGCATAGTTCTATTCTCGGCTGACCATTCCTTGATTTGTTTGTATTGTGGAGAGTTAGGAGATTAGGCGACGCGTTAGGGGAATTGCAATCCTAGCTTGTCTCCCTATTACATCTATTTCTCCCGCTTCCTTTAGTTGTAATCGCATAGTTTAAAATACCACCTCCAATCAATTGTTTAGATAAGACAGTAAAGAACTTACATTAGTATTTGATTTGCATTTAAGACTTCGTCCTCGTGGGTACGACATCCTACTTATCTTATATTACTTGTTGACCGCGTATACTTGCGCGCTAATTATCGTTACATAAATCGGACAACAGTGACATCTCCTCTTTCAATGATCTCCCTGATCATGTGAAATTGCCGCAACACGTGTTTGGATTTCTAATGAGACCTGGGTTCCTTAGCCTGTGCAACAGCTCCGGTGTTGTCATAGTATAAGGGGATTGCTCCTCCAATGCTAGGAACCACACCAAGTTCGGTTATGAACTTCTTCATCCAAATAACCTCCTTTGCAGCTTCACTTGCAGCTATGTACTCTGCCTTTGTCACTGAATCAGCAACTGTTTGCTGCTTGGAACTCTTCCAACTCACTGCGCCTCCATACAAAGTAAATATATAACCCAAAATGGATTTATTGTCATCCTGGTCCGTTTAAAAGCTTGAGTTTGTGAAGCCCTCGAGTTTTAATTCAGATCCACCGTAGACAAGAAATACATCCTTATTCCTTCGTAAGTACTTTAGGATATTATTCATTGTCTTCCAGTGCTCTTCTCCTAGATTTGACTGTTATCTGCTTGTTACACTAAGTGCATGAGCGACATCTGGTCTAGTACATATTATACAGTACATGATAGATCATATTGCTGAAGCATAATGAATCTTACTCTTACGGTCTTTCTCCTCATGTGTATTTGGGGCCTGTTTCTTGGAGAGATGTATTCCATGGCTCATCTGCATGAGACCACTTTTGGAATCTTCTATGCTAAACCTCTTTAGCATCGAGTCAATGTAAGTTCCTTGGGATAAACCAATCATCCTTTTAGATCTATCTTCATAAATCTTTATCCTCAAAATATAGGATGTTTCTCCCAAGTCTTTCATGGAGAAGTGTTTAGATTGTAACAAACGAGAATTTTATAATTTAATTTAAATATTTATTGAATTAAATAAATATTTTTGATGATTTATTCATTTATTGAGTTAAATAATTATTTGACAAAATTGTGGTAGATTAATTTAATTATATGCGTTACATTGATTAAATTAATATGGAGAATTTTTATATTTCAAAGTGTGAATTTAATTGAGTTTATTTAATTAAATGAATTATTTAATAAGCATAATATTATTCTAATTAATTTAATAATTAATTACAGATTTAATGATTTGACATAATTATTAATGAGAATTTTAATTATGTGATGATGTGATTTAATGCAGAATATTATATTATATTTAATTAATTTAAATAAGATTATTTGATTAATTAAAGTGTAACAATTAAACTATGTACTAAACACTTTAATTAAAATAATGAGAAAGGAGTTATATAGGAGAACAACCAAACATGGTCTTAAGTTAGTGGGAGCAGTTAATCAAATATGGGAATTAACTGACGACCACTAACTATCAGTTATATACATTATATATATATATATGTATATATTATATACGTATATTATATATCTAAACTTACATATAATATCAGACTTCATATATCATATTCATCAGAGAACTTAGAGAGAATTTGAGAGAGAATTGAAAGAAATTGAAGAATCAAAGGAAGTTTATATCATCTAATCTCAACAAAGTAGCAAGGGTAATCCCTCATATTAAGTTTTAAATTCATATTCTTACTTTTTCTCATTTAATGTGTATTTGAAGTTCCCTATAAACAACTATTTTGGTGATTAATGCATGATATGATGATATATGTATTAATATATGTTCATAACATATTTTCTATCACTTATATATGTTTTAAAACAATCAAAACCATGTAATTATGCTTTAATTAGAGAATTGAAAGTTATAGAGTATGAAAAGTATGAATATGGCCCTTATGTACAAAATATAATGCTTTAATTGTTTATTAAACTTTAAATTGATAGTTAATTATGATTATGCATGTTTAAACGAACAAAACGAAATTCAAACGGACAGATTCGAAATTATAACGAATCTGTAATGCCAAATTTCATAATTTCTCTCGAAACTTTACAAAATACCAAAAACAGTGAATTTAAGTGTTCCAATTTGAAAGATTATGTGATCTAAAGTGTTAAAAACATGCTAGAAACATTGTACAATGCTCCTGTGAAGTTTATAGTCTATGGGTAACGTTAAAATTTGCTGTGTTAGTTTAATTTGGGATTTAATTGGGCTATGAACAGTGCAGTTCGCGAACTGCAGTTCCTCATATTAGGGACCCCCGCCCCGACGGGCTTTCTAATATAAGAACTCCCACCCCGACGGGCCACTTGCAGTTCAAACCCCCGCCATGGCGGGGTATATAGTTGGAATGGTTTTGTTTTGTGTGGTTTCAGTCCATAACATAATGAGTTAACTTAACTTAATGAACCAGATAACGTGTTGAACATATAACATAGTACTATAACATATTATTGACATGTATAAGACGATTTTAAGTTGTATATTAACAGGTTCTATGTGAACTTGGATTTGTTGTTGTAAGGTTTGATTATGATTGTTTAAGAGATTATACTTGTGTGATATACATGTTGTTCAGATTCATGTTATGTGGTTAGTCAACAAGTTAAGATTATGAACCAAGTTGTTAAGTCAAACTTAAGTGAGAAGTTTAACAGTTAAACGTAGTGGTCATGGAACCAATCGATATTATAAATGTAATGAAATGTGTAGGACGTTGAGGAAGTGAATTGTAATTATAACTGTAGCTTGTGCACGAGGCAAGTGTTCTATCCCTAATTTACTATTGTTGAGAAAGTTTCCTAAACGTTACTTTATTGAGCAAGCTTTCTATCCTTGAAATACTATCATGATGCAAGTTCTTATTCTTGTTCATTCCAGTTGAGATTCCATATGAGATATTATAATTCCTTTAAAGTATTACTTCAGTTATACAATACTTATTCAATTGTATACTCTTGAGATTTATTATTTGATTTGAATATCAATTATTATCGAACCTTGTAAGACTAGCGAACCCTTATTGATTCGACTAGTCCATAGTTGAAGAACATTCTAAATTCTAGAACTGTTATTGAGCTTATCCAAACCAAGCTTCCTTTGGTGTGGACTTTGATGTCAAACTGAGATGAACAACCCTGTTATAGGGGATTATTTACTCATTAGCGTTGAGATGATGTGCACATTATGGTACTAAGAGCTGATCCCCCTAAGTACGAGTAGTAGAGTCCATATAGTCTTATGACTGTTAAAGGTTTAAAGTAGAGATACTTGACAACCTAGGACATAGTTTATGGTCTTATGACCCTCAAACGTACTTTTGATTCTTGTTATTCATTCTTGATTCAAAAGCCGAGCTTTTTTTATTCAGAATTCTTTGATTCACTCGTATGCTATTATTATTGTTATATTGTTATACGTGTGGGCAATCGTACTCACTCTTGCATAATAACATTGCAGTTAAGAACGAAAGTTCTGATGAGCCTTCCACCAGCAAAGGCAAGGGCAAGGTTAACAAGTGTTGAAGACTTGTTATTTAAATTGAGAATGTTATGTTTAAGACATTGATGTGTTAAGACTTATGTGTTTGATTATGTTTCCGCATTTGAGATTTAAGGTTTGTTAAACCTGGGATTTATTTATGTGTTCAGAGGTTGTAACCCCTTAATGGGAGAATTTCTATTTATTTCATGGTTTGCATTTATTATGGGTAGATAGATATGTGATATTTTTACAATGAACACCAAATCCCGTGAAAATTGAAGTACCCGAATTTGGAGTGTCACAAGTTGGTATCAAAGCTGTAGGTTATGAACCTTAGGTGGGGGAAAACTCTAGGGTAGTAGCCTTCGATAACATAGTAATGATAAACTCTTATCGAGTTCTAAGAAAGATAATAAATTACCTTATGTGCTATATGGTTATATTTATGTACTTGCACGAGTATCGATTAGCATCACATAATAACTAAAGACTTAAAATTTTGATTGTCACGATGTCGGATGTTGGAGGATCCAGTCAGCCTAGGGAGGTTATACCCCGAGTGATTATTGAGGAGGAGCCCCGAGACATTCATACAGTCTGGGAGTAGTTGGTTCGTAGAGAGCCATCTCCTTTGATCACTGTTGTTGGTCAGGAACATGAGCCAGTGTTTGAGTCAGAGGAGGACTTTGAGGAGATTGAGGTTGAGGCTGAGGCAGCTGAGGAGGAGGATGAAGACCCTGATGAGTTCCCACCGAACTCTATCAGTTCTGAGATGTACGACGAGCTGTATGACCGTAACATAGAGTTACAGGATACTGTTCGGGAGCTGAAGAAGGAGACAGTTACTCAGGGGACTACCATCGAGCAGAAAAGATGGTGTGATCGAGACTCTGGATACACGTCTTGGAGACGTGGTGTGAGAGTTGGTTCATGAGAAGGGCCAAAGTGAGCAGAAATAAGAGGAGATAGAAAAGCTGAAGCGTGAGGAATTAGCAAAGCATGCCATAGCAGAGGATGCTTGGATGAGGGCTTCCCGACGTGCAGATCTTGTCGTGGATAACGATCGGGCAAAGAAGGCTAAGATCAAGAAGACAGATTATACGTTTCAGACTATGATTGATAAGGCCCAGGATCGGGTTATGTGCTATCCAGTTCAGTTCGAAGATCTACCTTGGTATATGTTGGATCGCAGGACGATGTTTCGCATTATGGAGGAAGAGCGCAACAAAGCTGTTCGACGCCTTAGTAGGCCGTGATAAGAACAATATGATTATGTGAATATTTTATGTTAGTTAAATAATATAAATTTTGATGTGATTATAAACAAAGGAATATTTTGATGATTTAAATCCTGAAGATTCTTTATCTCGGGATAGTTGATGTAAATAGCAGTGATGCTTTCTTTCGTATGTTTAAAACTTTTGATTGAACAAAATATCAGAGTTTATTTGAGATGTTATGTGTTGAGTGTTATCTTAAAATATTTAATTTAAGCTTTAAATATTTGAAGAAATGAATAAAGATCTAATAAGCCTATATCTTAACAGAAATATGCCGCCGAGAAGACGCCCTAGCCATCAACCAGCCCAAGAAGGGTCAACTAATAATAACGACGCCAATGCCAACGCCAACCCCGTTCAGCAGTTGGTGAATCTTTTGACTGGAGCTCTGAATAACCAGCCGTAAGCTCCACCGAATACTTTGTTCAAGGACTTTAAGACGGTGGGACCGCCAGAATTCAAGGGATACATGAACCCAATCAAAGCACAGACTTGGGTCATGGAGATGGAGAAAGATTTTGACGTCGCTAGGGTCAGTGAGGATCAGAAGACTGCGTATGCGACATCCATGCTGAAGGCGGAGGCCAGTTATTGGTGGTAGGCAAACAAGGTTTGGGGAGGACAAGGTGTGATCACCTAGGAGAGGTTCAAAGAAATGTTTTTCGAAATGTACTTCCCGACAAGCTCATAGAACCAGATGGAGGTTAAGTTTCTGGAGCTCAAACAAGGTAATATGTCTGTACCAGATTACGCTGCAAGGTTTAATGAGTTGGCTAGGTTCGCCATATATCAAGTGCATACCGACGAGAGGAAGGCAAGGAGATTCGAATAGGGACTGAAGCCCTGATTGTATAACAAGGTGTCGATGTTCCAGCTGAACACCTTTACGGAAGTATTGGAGAAAGCAATCATCGCTGAAGGTGGGAGCGATGCTATAACCAAGTACAACCAAGAGCTGAAGAAGAACAAGAGTGAAGGTGAAGGAAATAAGGCTAGTGGTAGAAACACTGGGGGAGGCAACAATCATAAGAGAAGGTGGAATGACAGCTCATCGACCGGGAATCAGCAGGGAAACCAAAAGAAGAGGGTAGAAGCATGTCCGACCTGCGAGAAGAATCACCTGGGGGTCTGTATGAAAGGAAAACGAGTCTGCTACAATTGTGGTCAGGAAGGCCACATAGCACCTAACTGCACTAACCCTAAGAAAGACGCCTGCTTCACATGTGGATCTAAGGACCATCTGGCCAGGGAATGTCCCAAGAAGGTATCCGGAGGGACAGAATCAGGTGGGAACAGGGGATGCAGCTATGGCAACGCTCTGACGATAACAGGACCAACCGCAACAAACCAACCTACCGCCAGGACATTCAACATGACAGTGCAAGATGCTGTGCAGTCTCGCGATGTGGTGTCAGGTATCATTTCGATCAATAAAGTTAATGCATATGTGTTATTTGATTTGGGTGCTACTTGCTCATTTATATCCGATGACTTTGCTAAGAACTTAGAATTGCCTAAGGACGAGTTAGAATACCCTATGAACATAGAAATTATGAATAGAGAAGTGATTCCTGTTAAGTATGTACACAAGAACTGTAGGGTGGATATTAAGGGTAATGTGATGAACGTAGATCTTATCCCAATTAGACTTGGAAAAATCAATGTTATCTTGGGGATGGATTGGCTATTCAATTATGGGGCGATAATTGATTGTCAGAAGAAGTGTATTAACCTTATGACTCCGTCAAAGGTTGTGTTTTATGACAGTAAATCGCCTAGACAAGCGAGTTTTCTGACGATGATGCAGGCCAGGAAGTTATTGAGATAAGGCTGTGTAGGATATTTAGCCTACATAGTTAATAGTCGTAAAGAGAACCCAAAGTTGGAGGAAATACCAATCGTGAGAGACTTCGTGGACGTGTTTCCGGACGATTTGCCAGGACTTCCACCAAATAGGGAAGTAGAATTCGTGATCAATTTGGCGCCAGGAACCGCTCCAATATCGAAAACTCCGTACCGTATGGCTCCGGTAGAGATGAAAGAATTGATGGTGCAGCTGCAAGAGCGTTTGGACAAGAAGTACATTCAGCCGAGCATATTTCTGTGGAGAGCATCGGTGTTATTAGTTAAGAAGAAGGATGGGATGATGCGGCTCTGTATTGACTATAGAGAATTGAACAAGGTCACAATTAAGAATAAGTATTCATTACCTAGGATCGACGACTTGATTGACCAATTGAAGGGTGCAAGATACTTCTCAAAGATAGACCTGAGAAGTGGTTACCAACAGTTGAAGGTGAGAACAAAGGATGTTCCGAAGAGCATTTAGGACTCGATATGGTCACTACCAATTTCTGGTGATGTCATTTGGTCTAACGAATGCTCCTGCAACATTTATGGACCTAATGAACAGAGTGTTTAAACCATTTTTGGACAAATTTATGGTGGTGTTTATTGACAAAATTCTGGTTTATTCGAAGACCAAAGAGGAACACGTAGAGCACCTGAAGGTGACATTGGAGGCGTTGAGAGGAGAGAAGTTGTACGCCAAGTTTTTGAAATACAAATTTTGGATTAAACGGGTGCAATTTCTCGAACATGTGATTGTTAAGGATGAAATTTTGGTAGATCCATCCAAGGTCAAAGCTGTGATGAACTAGGATCAGCCGAAGACACCGTCGGAAGTTAGAAGTTTTCTTGGATTGGCAGGATATTATAGAAGATTCATTCAAGACTTTTCCAAAATCGCGACTCCGCTAACGAATTTGACTAGGAAATCGGAGAAATTCTTTTGGACGGAGAAGTGTGAGGAAAGCTTCCAAGAGCTTAAGAAGAGGTTGAGTACGGCACCTGTGTTATCTCTTCTGAATAGCACAGGAAATTTTGTGGTATATAGTGATGCGTCGCACAAAGGACTAGGCTGTGTACTTATGCAAAACGACAAGGTCATTGCGTATGCGTCACGACAACTAAAAGATTACAAGAAGGGGTATCCGACTCATGACTTGGAGTTGGCAGCGGTAATATTTGCTTTGAAAATCTGGAGACACTATCTCTATGGGGAGAAGTGTGAAATACATACAGATAACAAAAGTCTGAAATATATTTTTACACAGAAGGATTTGAATATGCTCCAAAGAAGATGGTTGGAATTGATAAAGGACTATGACTGTGAAATCTTATACCATCCAAGTAAAGCAAATGTGGTTACCGATGCCTTAACCAGAAAGGGTAGAGAGAAATTAATGCTATTGACTGCCCAAGAGGAGCTAATTTCAGCCATGGAGAAACTGGAATTAGAAGTGAGATATCTTATGGAGACTGACAAAAAACTGTTCCAATTAGGAGCTGGTATAACCTTACTGGATAAAGTTAAGGAAGCACAACTTCAGGACGAAGAATGTGAAAAGATAAAGAAGAACATATTCGAAGGGAATGAACTGAAATTCAAGATGGACAGTGAGGGACTGTTAAGATTTGAGAGCAGAGTTTGGGTACCGCCAGTGCCAGAGATTAAAGAGGAAATTTTGAGCGAGGCTCATAGTTCTCGGTATTTGATTTACTCTGGGAGTAACAAGATGTATCAGGATCTCCGACAAAATTTTTGGTAGCCGAATATGAAGCGAGACGTTGCTGATTGTGTTGCTAAGTGCCTGACTTATCAGAAAGTGAAAGTAGAATATCAGAGGCCGAGTGGGTTGCTACAACCACTAGAGATCCCAGAATAGAAATGGGAGCACATTACTATGGATTTTGTAGTTGGTCTTTTGACAATTCAGAAAGGCTACGACACAGTATGGGTTATCGTTGATCGACTGAAAAATCAGCACACTTCCTACCGATCAAGATCAGATTCAACCTAGAGCAGTTGTCAAAACTATATGTGAAAGAGATTGTTTGACGGCACGGAGTTCCAGTATCGATTGTTTTCGATCGAGATCCATGCTTCACATCAAATTTCTAGAAGCGACTACAGGAATGCATGGGGACGCAGTTGAGAATAAGTACGGCTTATCACCCTCAGACAGACGGGCAGAGCGAAAGAACGATCCAAACATTGGAAGATATGCTGAGAGCATGCATCATGGATTTCAAAGAAAATTGGGATGATCACCTACCGCTTATAGAATTTGGTTATAATAACAGTTACCACGCAAGTATTGGCATGCCGCCTTACGAAGCGTTGTACGGCAGAAAGTGCAGAACTCCATTGTATTGGGATGAAGTTGGCGAACGACAATTGCTAGGACCAGAATTGGTACAACAGACAGCCGAGATCGTCAAGGTGATCCAGACAAGATTGGTAGCTGCTCAGGATAGGCTGAAGAAATACGCCGATCCACACTGCAAGAATGTTGAATTTAAATCGGGTAGCTTCGTTTTCTTGAAAGTCTCTCCCTGGAAGGTAAAAATCAGATTTGGCAAGAAGGGAAAATTGAGCCTGAGGTTCATTGGACCCTTTGAAGTGATGCGAAGAATTGGAGAAGTTGCATATGAGGTAGCCCTACCTCCGGCGTTAGAGCACGTCCACAACATTTTTCATGTTTCAGTCCTACGACCGTACATACCCGATTACAAACATGTGATTGAATACGAACCCCTGTAATTTGAGAAAGACTTATCCTATGAAGAAGTTACTGTTCAGATTGTTGACAGAAAATAACAAGTTCTCAGAAATAAAGTGATACCTTCTATTAAGGTAATTTGGAGGAACCACAACGTTGAAGAAGCTACGTGGGAACTCGAAGAACATATGATGAAGACTTACCCACACTTATTTACTTAATTTATGTGTAAGTGATTCTGGGGACAGAATCTTTGTAAGGGGGGGGGGGGGGGGAGAATGTAATGAGATAAATTTAATTAAACCGTGATTCTGAGGACATAATACTTTTAAGGGGGAAAAGATGTGACAAACGAGAATTTTGTAATTTAATTTAAATATTTATTGAATTAAATAAATATTTTTGATGATTTATTTATTTATTGAGTTAAATAATTATTTGACGAAATTGTGGTATATTAATTTAATTATGTGCGTTACATTGATTAAATTAATGTGGAGAATTTTTATAGTTCAAAGTGTGAATTTAATTGAGCTTATTTAATTAAATAAATTATTTAATAAGCATAATGTTATTCTAATTAATTTAATAATTAATTAGAGATTTAATGATTTGACATAATTAATAATGAGAATTTTAATTATGTGATGATGTGATTTAATGCGGATGATTATATTTTATTTAATTGATTTAAATAAATTTTTTTGATTAATTAAAGTGTAACAATTAAACTATGTAATAAACATTTTAATTAAAATAATGGAAAAGGAGTTATATAGGAGAACAACCAAACATGACCTTAAGTTAGTGGGAGCAGTTAATCAGATATGGGAATTAATTGACGACCACTAACTATCAGTTATATACATTATATATATTATATACGTATATTATATATCTAAACTTACATATAATATCAGACTTCATATATCATATTCATCAGAGAACTTAGAGAGAATTTGAGAGAGAATTGAAAGAAATTGAAGAATCAAAGGAAGTTTATATCATCTAATCTCAACAAAGTAGCAAGGGTAATCCCTCATCTTAAGTTTTAAATTCATATTCTTACTTTTTCTCCATTAACGTGTATTTGAAGTTCCTTGTAAATAACTATTTTGGTGATTAATGCATGATATAATGATATATGTGTTAATATATGTTCATAACATATTTTCTATCACTTATATATGTTTTAAAACAATCAAAACCATGTAATTATGCTTTAATTAGAGAATTGAAAGTTATAGAGTATGAAAAGTATGAATATGGCCCTTATGTACAAAATATCATGCTTTAATTGTTTATTAAAATTAAAATTGATAGTTGATTATGATTATGCATGTTTAAACGAACAAAACGAAATTCAAACGAACAGATTCATAATTATAACGAATCTATAATGTCGAATTTCATGATTTCTCTCGAAACTTTACAAAATACCAAAAACAGTTAATTTAAGCGTTCCAATTTGAATGATTATGTGAGCTAATGTAAGATCTCAACTTTTATGAATAAAGATTTAATTTTCTTTATATATTATTTTGAAATAGTAATGTGTTGATTTGATAAATGCGATAAGTTATGGGTGAGATGTGCGAATTTTACAAAGTAAGCAAGTGGTTATAAAATATTCGTTGTGTCAGAGAATATTCGTTTGGTCGAGGAATATTCTTTTTTTCGGAGAATATTCGTACGACGGCGCAGTCATTGGTGGACCTTACAACGGAATGAATTTCGGATATAGAAAGCTATAGAAATAACCTTTTTATAAAATAACGGTAAAACTGTTACCGTTAAACTGTTGAAATATCTGGTGATAAAAATACAGTAATACGCGTTGTTGCACAGTAGCACACGGTATTGCACAGTATTTCGAATTATTGGTTCTTACGTAAAAAGTCACTCATTCAATAATTGTTACAGTAATTACTGTTCAATATTTTATATTACTGATTCAATAATTGCTACGTTGATATTTTATATTATTGATTCAATAATTGTCTCAATAATCGCTGCACAGTATTTCACATTGTTAAATCAATAATTCATATTATTTGAATAATATTATTAGATAACATTATTGACAATGTCTAGAAATTTCTGTCGAGGAAAGGGGTTAGGTTATATAATTGCGCGTCAATGAGGAGAAATCCTTATCGGAAAGCCCCCTCTTTCCTAGGAACGACCTGGTTGTCAATATTGTAATTCTATAATATTATGAATGATAATTGGTGAATAATAATTGATTATTGATAAAAATGATAAGAAAATATTTATTTTAATTTTGATATAAATGGAGGAATTTTTAGTATGAGAGTTGAAATAAATATTTATTTCTCTAATTTGAACCCCTTGCATATTAATTAGTTAAGTCTAGTTTAAATTCAGTATAGTTAATTAAAGAACAGTGTGACAATCGTTTGAGCAAACAGAGATAACCATAGGACTGTTGCATGATAGTGTAAGTCTGACTCCTTTCTCCGTGGGAACGATCTCGACTTATGAAATTATTACTTGTCGACCGTGTATACTTGTACGTATTTTGTGTCCGTTTTAGTTAACACGCAAGTGGCGCAACAGTGATGTGGAGAGGAGGTGGGGTGAGGAGGTTTGGTTTAATGACCAAACCACCCCAACCCTTGCAACCTCTATAAATAAGAGAGCTCCCACCTCATTTTTCATTGTTTGAGAAATCTACCAACACACATAGGGAAAGAGAAGAAGCTAGCTTAAACTTTGTGAAGCAAAGTCATCCATCAAGAAGAAAAAAGCATTTTGAGTTCAATACTCAATCAAACCAAGAACAAGAAAGGTATAACAGAAGAAAATTATGTAAAATTCCCTTTTCTTTCTAAATAATAATTTTGATAGAAAAGTGATTAAAGGAGTTATGCCTATTGAGAAGTTATAAGGATGATGTGATGGTGAATTAGGAACCCTAATAAACCATGCATGATGAAGTAATAAGAACTCATTAAGGCCTAGTGAGGAACCTAGTGAATTCATTGAAAATGGAGAAATGAATAGATTAAACCATGGAAAATTGAATGTTTGAATGGTTGGAATTAGTAATAATCAACCACTGGATTGATTCCAATTGGTTCAAGGTAAAAACAATGAAGAACGAAGATTCGACGAAAGTTACGCGATTAGACGATAGTCGTCGAAACGTAAATTTTTTGAATTAGAGGTCAAAAGCCGCCATGTGACTCAAAAACTATGGTTTTCGATCGTAACACGTGTATTTAAGTAAATAAGACTTGTTGAAAGTTGGTATTTTATCTTCTCCGATAAAATAATTCGGTCAAATATATTATTATAATGTTACATTATAATATTATAATGTGATAATATAATAGTATAATTTATAATTTGAAGTGGTAATATTGTTATAATAAATTCATGGTATAAAATAAAATGAGATGGAAGAGAGAAAAATTGATTTTGGATTCTTTTAATAATTATAAATGTTTTAATATAAATATATATATATATATATATATATATATATATATATATATATATATAAACATGTGGATGGTTGCCTTTGATGACTTGTGAGGTGTGCTGAAAGATTATCAAAACAAGTGTGCTGAGGAAATTTCTCTGTAGGATCATTTAGTTAATATTGGTGTTCTGACATTTTCCTATCAATAGGGTGCTTAGTTAAGAAATGAAAATCACACTAGAATCAGATAATTTTGTCTCTATAATATCGAGCGTATTTCTTGTGAGTATTTAGATACTTTGAGTGTTGATAACAGTGCATATTTTCCTCATCATAATATCCGATATTCCAGTCAGATCGAGTATTCTTTTGAGGTAAAGGATATTATTTTTCTCGTAAATGATGTTATTTTCTTTCAATATTCATAAAAAATATTATTTTCTTTCATATTCCATATTATGAAAGTGATAATATTTCATTTCATGTTCCTAAATTTAAACTTACTACGGTAAGTATTGCTTATATAATTCCTGAAATGATTAGAAATTCTTTGAGTTTTGCGCTTCATCTAATATAATTTCATTGGAATATTGGTCTGAACTTTTTATGAACTTTTTATCTTTTCATGACAAGTTACTATTCACGAGAAATTTTTTTTATATTTTTTTTCTGTCCAAATTATCTTTGATTGTATCCATGTTTTGATCTCTATATTGACAACTTGGATATTTTTGCACTCTGGATAAATTCTCTAATATTTGTCCTTGATCTCACTAGATTCATTCTTTATATCATTTTTCATCATCCTCAGTCCTATATTGTGGTGAAAGTTATCTTTGGCCCGTAGTACAAAGATGAGCTGTTGATTTATGAATATCTTTGACCGTAGTGCAAAGATGAGCTGTTGATTGACGAATATCTTTGGCCCGTAGTGCAAAGATAAGCTGTTGATTTATGAATATCGTTGGCCTGTAGTGCAAAGATGGACAAGTGTTTGACATGATCATGACCACTGGTGATATAAACAAATATCCTTGGCCTGTAGTGCATGGATAATTCGTTGATTGAAAATATTATTGATTGGTGTTACAGGGATAAAATATTGATGATGGACTTTTATATCACAGAAGATAGTAGACATCATTCTCTACTTAACTCTTCTAACGAATTGTTATTTTCGTTGCAGTTGTTGATTTAAAACTGGTTTTCCATCATATTTTATCTGATTTATTGAAGACTAACGATAATTTATTCTTCATTATCTTAGTCATAATATTCTTTACTGGGCTAGTTGAGCTCACCCTTTTCTTCTATTGTTCTCTTCAGGAAATGAGAATATCGCGGGGACTAGTCGGGGAATGGAGTGATGGTCCAAAATAGAGCTGTAGTAGTCCTCACTATTTTTGTAAAATAGTGTGATAATAATTGTAATTAGTGAGGAATGAATTTGAGCGTTTATATTTTGTATTATACACGATCTGTATTAAAGCTCACAATTTGTGTGGTCGTACTTTGCACAACCGTATAAAAGATTGTATTTGGATTTTGTACCATGTATTTGGCGACTCAGAATGGGTTGAGTATTGAACCTATTTTGGGGGCGTCACATCTAAAGTGTTAAAAACATGCTAAAAACATTATATAATGCTTATGTGAAGTTTATAGTCCATGGGTAACGTTAAAATTTGATGTGTTAGTTTAATTTGGGATTTAATTGGGCTACGAACAGTGCAGTTCGCGAACTACAGTTCGTTATATTAGGGACCCCCACCCCGGAGGGCTTTCTAGTATAGGAACCCCTGCTCCGGCGGGCCACTTGCAGTTCAAACCCCCGCCCCGGAGGGGTACAAAGTTGGAATGGTTTTGTTTTGTGTGGTTTCAGTCCATAACATAATGAGTTAACTTAACCTAATGAACCAGATAACGTGTTGAACATATAACACAATACTATAACATATTATTGACATGTATAAGACGATTTTAAGTTGTATATTAACAGGTTATATGTGAACTTGGATTTGTTGTTGTAAGGTTTGATTATGATTGTTTAAGAGATTATACTTGTGTGATATACATGTTGTGGGTTCAGATTCATGTTACGTGGTTAGTCAACAAGTTAAGATTATGAACTAAGTTGTTAAGTTAAACTTAAGTGAGAAGTTCAACAGTTAAACGTAGTGGTTATGGAACTAATCGATATTGTAAACGTAATGAAATGTGTAGGACGTTGAGAAAGTGAATTGTAATTATAACTGTAGCTTGTGCACAAGGCAAGTGTTCTATCCCTAATTTACTATTGTTGAGCAAGTTTTCTAAACTTTACTTTATTGAGCAAGCTTTCTATCATTGAAAAACTATCATGATGCAAGTTCTTATTCTTGTTTATTCCAGTTGAGATCGGTGCCTATAGCTTTCTGCAAACTGACCCAAAATCGTGAAGTAAATCTTGGGTCACGATCCGAAATTATGGATACTGGCATGCCATGCAATCTCACAATCTCATTTATGTACATATGAGCAAGACGTTCCAGTGAATAAGTCTCTCGTATAAGCAAGAAATGAGCAGACTTGGTTAATCTATCGACAATAACCCAAATTGCATCTATGCCTTGAGAAACCTTGGGAAGACCCGCAACGAAATCCATGGTAATGTGTTCCCACTTCCATTTTGGAATCTCAAGTGATTGCAGTGGACCCTTTGGCACTTGATGCTCCGCCTTGACTCGTTGACACGTTAAACACCTCGAGATAAACTTCGCGATCTCTCTCTTCATATTGCTCCACCAAAATATATGTCGAAGATCACGATACATTTTGGTACTTCCAGGATGGATTGCAAACGGTGTGTTGTGTGCCTCCATCATGATTCTATACTTCAAATCAGAATCGTTAGGGACACAAAGTCTGGAGTTGACTCAAAGTATTCCTTCTTCATTGATTCTTGCTTCTGGAATAACACCTTCTTGCGCCTTCTTCTTCATCTTCATCAGCTCCGGGTCTGTAGCTTGAGTAGCTATAACTTTATCAATCAAAGATGGTTCTACGCGTAAACTTGACATCATCATGTGGGTCCCCGGAGTCTTTAACTCTATCTCCATCCTTTGTAAGCCACACAAAATGAGCCTTTGTGTTGACAGCATCGCACTCATTCCCGCATATGATCTTCTACTTAAAGCGTCTGCTACTACGTTCGCTTTTCTAGGATGGTATTGGATGGCATGGTCGTAATCTTTCAACAGCTCAAGCCAACGTCGTTGCCTCATGTTGAGTTCCTTCTGGGTAAAGAAATATTTGAGGCTCTTATGATCCGTATAGATCTCCACTTTCTCCCCATACAGGTAGTGTCTCCATATCTTCAACGCAAAAACGACTGCTGCCAACTCTAGATCATGAGTAGAATAATTCCTCTCATATTCTTCGAGTTGTCGTGAGGCATAGGCTATGACTTTCCCATGTTGCATGAGAACACATCCTAACCCTTTGCCTGAAGCATCGCTGTAAATGATAAATCCATCCGAACCAGATGGTATCGTCAGAACAGGTGCCAAAATAAGTCTCCTCTTGAGCTCTTGAAAGCTCTTCTCGCATTCCTCGTTCCATACTAATTTTGTATCTTTCTGAGTCAGCTGAGTTAATGGAGTAGCAATTCGAGAAAATTATTCCACGAATCTCCGATAATAACCAGCTAAGCACAGAAAGCTACGTACTTCGGTCACCGACTTAGGTTGCTCCCAACTTTGTATTGCTTCAATCTTCGCAGGGTCAACAGATACCCCATGTTTTGATACCACATGCCCAAGGAATGCTACTTCCTCAAGCCAGAACTCGCATTTCTTCAACTTGGCATAAAGCTTGTTATCACGAAGCCTTTGAAGTACCATCTTCAAGTGGTGCTTATGATCTTCACGACTTTTAGAATAGATGAGGATGTCATCAATAAAGACAACCACGAACTGATCCAAATATTCTTTGAATACACGGTTCATCATATCCATGAAAGCAGCAGGAGCATTAGTCAATCCAAAAGACATGACTAAGAACTCATAATGCCCGTACCGAGTTCTGAAGGCAGTCTTCGGAATATCCTCAGTTTTAATCTTCAGCTGATGATATCCAGAACGAAGATCGATCTTTGAAAAGAATTGTGCTCCTTGCAACTGGTCGAACAGGTCATTAATACGAGGTAGCGGATACCTATTCTTGATGGTGACATGGTTCAACTCCCGATAGTCAATACAAAGTCGCATACTCCCGTCTTTCTTCTTTACGAATAAAACAGGAGCACCCCAAGGAGATGTACTAGGACGAATGAAATCGATGTCTAACAACTCCTGTAGTTGGACCTTTAACTCCTGAAGTTCAATAGGAGCCATTCGATATGGGGTTTTAGAAATGAGTTTTGTACCGGGTTCAAGGTCAATAAAGAATTCAACTTCACGTTCTAGGGGTAGACCGGGAAGTTCTTCAGGAAATACATCAGGAAACTCATTAACAACAGAAATATCATTCAAATCTGACGTATTCTGATTTAAATTAGTAACATGGGCTAAGAAAGCTTGACATCCGTTTTTCAATAAATGAATAGTTTTATGACTTGAAATGACATTGATTGATTTTAGTGGTTTGGTTGTTTGAATTCGCACAACAGGTTGGTTAGGAATATGAAAACTAACAACCTTACGAAAATAATCAATTTTGGCATAATAAGTGGTTAACCAGTCAATTCCTAAAATCACGTCAAATGCAAGTATTTTCAAAGATATAAGATCAACAGGTAAGGTAAGGGTACCAATCTGAATCAAACAAGATTTGTAAACTGTAGATGTAACAAAAGTTTCTCCTAACGGAGTTTCAACAGATAAGTCAAAGTCTAACTTTTCAGGTGTCAAGTTCAAACGTTGAGCACAAGCAGGTGAAATAAATGAATGGGTAGCACCGGTATCTAACAAGGTGTAAACTTTGCAAGAGTTTATGATTAGCTTACCCGTAATAACCTCTTTTGGGTTCCTTGCTTGTTGGGCAGTCACAACAAAAGCTCTTCCAGGAACTACCGACTTTGACTTGTCCGGAACAGCCTTAGGAATCACCACCCCCGCCGGACTTGGTTTCGCCATAGGACACACTCGAGCTATATGTCCTTCCTTTCCACAGTTATAACATACCTTAGATTGTTGTGTGCAGTTGGGACTGATGTGTCCCTCTTGCCCGCATTTATAGCATACGACTGGCGGTCGTTCTCCTTCCCTAGAAACAGTTGGTGCTGCTATCGATGTCTTCACGTTCTCATTGTTGTACCTTCTCTTCTTGAAATCTCCCCCCGACTCACTTCTTCTATTATCATGGCCACGATTACTACCGGAGTGGTTACCGCTTCTGTCATGATACTTTCCTCCCTGCTGGTTGTCATTGTTCCGATGATTGCTGCCACCGGTACGACCTTGGTTGTTGTCCTTTGGTTGAACGTAATCATTATCTCGTTCTAATAACTGGGCCCTGTTCACTACATCCGAATATAGAGAAAATTTGTGAGAAATGAGATATTGACGAATCTCGGGTTTCAAACCTCTCAGAAACATCCGCGTCATACGTTCCTCATTCTCCACCAAATGAGGTGCAAACCGGGATAACTCCGCGAACTTAGCCTTGTACTGGGACACCGTCATGTTGTTCTGTTCGAGTCTGATAAATTCTACTTCCTTCATATGACGAATACTTTCTGGAAAGTACTTGTCATTGAACAGTTTCTGGAATTCCTCCCAAGACATCTTGAGTGCGGCAGGCTTGGTACGCTTCACAGATTCCCACCAGTAATCTGCCTCTCCGCGGAACATAAACGTGGCGAATGGAACCTTCTGTTCCTCCGTGCATCCCAAGACATCAAATATCTTGGTATTCTGCTTAACCCACGTCTCTGCCTTGATTGGATCTGGCTTTTCCTGAAACTCTGGTGGTCCCAACTCTTTAAACTGTTTGGCAGTGACAAGCCGCGAGTTATTATTTCCACCTGTATTATGAACACGAGTCTCCCTCGTCTGGTTTTGCATGAACTGCAAAAAACTTCTGAACATCCCGTCATTTATCATTTCTTCGGTAGGGTTGTTTACAGGAGAATTGTTGCCTTCCTATTGCACGTTTTCTTGGTTGGTGATTAAAGGTGTCTCAACGGTCTCATTCACTCCATTGTTTAAATTTTCAGCTGCCATTATCAAGTACTGCCACAAAACAAGGGTTAATCAAACAAATTAACATATCACATATTAACCCTATATTCCAACTGACCAATTAAATAACAATTAAGCTTAGGTAGGACACACACTAGCGAAGGATTTACTCGTCTCTCCCCTCCTACTTCCATTCCCAGATCTCCGCCAGAGATCATATCCCTAAGCTCTGATACCAACTGTGACGCCCCCAGAATTGGTCCAATCAACCCAACCCATTCTGAGTTGCCAAATACATGGTACAGAAATCAAATACAATCTTTTCTATCAAACAGTCGTGCAAAATACGACCACACAACTGTGAGTGTCCATACAGACATGTAGAAAATATTAATATTCAAACTAAGTCCTCATTACATTTATTATCACACTATTTAAAAAAATTATAGTGAGGACTTCTACAGCTCTAACTCTGACCATCACTCCATTTCCCGACTAGTACCCGCAATATTCTCATTTCCTGAAGAGAACAATGGAAGAAAAGGGTGGGTTCAACTAGCCCAGTAAAGAATATTATGACTAAGATAATGAAGAATAAATTATCGTTAGTCTTCAACAAATCATATAAAATATTATGGACAACAAGTTTTAGATCAACAATTGCAGCGGAAATAACAATTCATTAGAAGAGTTAAGTAGAGAATGATGTCTACTATCTTCTATGATTTAAAGTCCATCATCAATATTTTATCCCTATAACATCAATCAATATATATCTCGAATTAAATATTCATCTTTGCACTACGGGCTAAAGATATTCATTTGTATCACCAGTGGTCATGTTCATCTCAACACCTGTCCATCTTTGCACTACGGGCCAAAGATATTCATTAGGTAATCATCTTTGCACTACAGGCCAAAGATATTCATCAAATAATCATTCATCTTTGCACTACAGGCCAAAGATATTCATTTGTATCATCATTTAAGACTGAGGATGATGAAAAATAATATAAAAACGAATCCAGTGAGATAAAGGACAAAATTAGGGATTCGTAATTTAATTTATCCAAGTTCATGAATACTCCGTAATAATCAATTGTGGAGCAAAATTCAAGAATGAAGTTCAAAACTTGGATTCAATCAAAGATAAAAAAAATATTTTTTTACTGTGAATACTAACTCGTGAATAGTAACTTGTCATAAAAAGATGAAAATTTCATAACAAGTTTAGACCAATATTCCAGTGAAATAATATTTCGTACGAGTATGAATGAATATACGAAACTGTAATTGGATTTTCACCCGTCATGCGGTAATCCGCGTAGATAGATCATTTTCACAATTTAATAGAAATGAATACGAAGGGTGATTCACCACGCATGCAGTAATCCACGTAGACAGGTTATTCCCACAGATTATTAAGGAATTGAATGAATACAAAAGGTTTTCACCAGGCATGCGGTAATCCGCGTAGACAGGTTACTTCCACAGATCAATAAAGAATGAATACAAAGGGTTATTCACCATGCATGCGGTAATCCGCGTAGACATGTTACTCCCACAGATCAATAAAGAATAGAGTAACAATCCTTACGTGTATTGAAAGAAAATAGCATTCTTTATGAATATAAAAGAAATAATATCCCTTACCTCAGTAGAAGATTGGATACTGGAATAGTGTAGTAGCAGAATACTCTTCTTCTTTTTCTCTCTATAATTTTTCTCACTATTATAACTTTGCTCTTCAAGAATGGTGAGAAATGAGCTTGCTATTTATAGGCTAGAAAAAGGTTGGTTAATTACACTTTAGTACCTTCATTTTTGCCTAAATTTTAATTTAGTCCCTTAAGTTTATAAATCTTGCACCTCCACCCCTGCAACTACCCACCAACTATTTATTATCCACCAATAAGTGGGTCCCACATGTTAACCACCCATTAATTGCTCATTTATCCTATT
Source organism: Panax stipuleanatus (assembly GCA_020205555.1). Taxonomy (NCBI): domain Eukaryota; kingdom Viridiplantae; phylum Streptophyta; class Magnoliopsida; order Apiales; family Araliaceae; genus Panax; species Panax stipuleanatus. The sequence goes on from CM035116.1 coordinate 3,426,103, forward strand.
AATTCTCCGTTTGGTCAATTTAACATCCGAAAATAAACTATTATCGAAATAAATGTCGATTTCTTCTAACATTAATATTTCCAACACAATGAAAATATTTTTATCAATCATTCATCAATTATTATTTAAATTAATATTACAGAATCACAATAATGACAACCAGGTCGTTCCTAGGAAAGAGGGGGCCTTCCGATAAAGATTTCTTCTTACTGGCGCGCAATTAACTAACCCCTTTCCTAGACAGAACTTTCTAGACATTGTCAATAATGCTATCTAATAATATCATTTAAATAATATAACTGACCATTATTGATTTAATAATGTAAAATATTATGCAGATGATACTGTGACAATAATTGAATCAATAATATGATATACTGTGCAACAACTACTGTAGCAATTATTGAATACTGAGTGACTTCTTACGTAAGCATCAATAATCAAAGATATTGTGCAATACCGTGTGCTACTTTGCAACAACGTGTATTACTGTATTTTTATCACCGAATATTTTAACAGTTTAACGGTAAAAGTTTTGCCGTAAAAATGTTATTTCTGTCGCTTTCTATATCCGATAATTATTCTGTTGTGGGGTCCACCAATGACTGCGCCGTCGTACGAATATTCTCCGACAAAAGAATATTCCCCGACACAACGAATATGTTATGACCACTTGCTTACTTTGTAAAATTTGCACATTTCACCCATAACTTACCACATTTATCAAATCAACACCTTACTATTTCAAAATAATATATAGAGGAAATTAAATCTTTATTCATAAAAGTTGGGGTCTTACACGTAATTACTTTGGGAACCTATATGAACTTGACAAATGAATTATAGGTTTAGACCTAGTTATGATATCATGCGAAAGTTAGAGATTCTTGCGGGTAATCTATGAGATTATGTGACGTGTGTCTCATTCATTGTCCTAAAGAGTTGATAATTTGTTAGTGTTTAGGATAGAAATATACCTAAATGCCGCATGCGGCCAAATTGAGAATCTAGTCTTAATGACTTCCTATGTGAAAGTTGGTAATTGAAGGAGTAGTTAACGAGATTTTCCCGTGACATGTATCTTGTTAATTGTTCTGGATATTAGTTGCTTGATAGTGTGTAGGATAGACATATACCTACATGCCGCATTAGGAAGATTCATAGTTGTCCATCGAAAGAGGCTATTATGTAATCGTGATTTCTCGGTTGTCAATTCTAGGTGCTTATTATTCTAAGTGAGAGAGTTAAGAGATTCGAACGAAGTGTTGGGGGAAATTGTAATCCCATGCCTTCATTATCTGAATTTACCATAGGATTAGTTATTGTATGTTTTAATTCTTGCCTAGTTTAACTTAGCTTTAATAATTCATTCTCCTTCTCGCCCGTTTAAATAAGATTGAGATGATTATGAGTTAGTGCTTTGGCGACTGTTTATCTATTAATTCCTTGTGGGAACGATATCTGTACTTACTCTTTATTACTCGTTGGCCGCGTATACTTGCGCGTTAATTGTGTCATCTAAATCGGAGCAACAAGTTTTTGGCGCCGTTGTCGGGGACTTAATTGAATAACTGTTTGCCAACATTAGTTTAAATCAAATTAGTCTTAATTTAAACATTTTATTTTTATTTTATTTCTCTTCCCATATTCTCTTTTCAGGTGCAATAGACTTAAATTTCTATCCATGGAATGGTAGAAGGCAAGAGCAGCCAAGGGAAGCATACAATGATGGCGTCAACCCAATTGCAACACTTTCAGCACAACTAGAGGTTCTCTCGAGGAAGTTGGATACTATTTCAGCCCAACAGAGTCGAGAGCCAGTTACGTTGCATGACTATGGTGCTGGAAGCTACACGAGCCATCAGGAGCCTATCAGTTTTGGGCAGGAGCATTATGGGGGTGGTTATTCCTACACCGAACCTTATCCCACTTATCAACAAGATTGGAGGTATCACCCAAACCCTTCATCAGACTACTATCAAGACCAACACTGGGATCCAAATCCCGCATACGCCCCAGAATGCACCTTCCAGACTCCAGTTTACGAGCCTCAACATAATTTTGAGGGTGACACAAAAAATGCAAGCTTGGAGGAAGGAAGTGGCATAGAATCACTAAAGGACATCTTGAATGAGCAACAGAAGTCATTCAAGAGTATTCAGAACTGTGCAGAGCAGATTAGCAAGGCCTTGATGATAGAGGATGAAAAAGGGATGCAAAACCATACTGTGAGCTATCAAGAACAATATGAGCCAAGTCCAACTTATGCACCAGAACCCCCATATCAATCCCCATGTTTACAAGGAGAACAGTCTCCAATGGAATTCATGTATAGGGGCTTAGAAAGCCAAGAGGAGAGGCTTAGGAGCCAAGAGCAATCAAGCCAGAACTTCCAGAATTAGATGGCCCTAATCCACAACACTCCTACCAATGAGCATCAGTACATGGAGCCCGAGGCTGAAACAGAAAAGGAAGGATTGGAAATTATGTGGGGGAATTCCATAGCATCGACAGAGGAGACCTTGATTGCGCAAGAGCAATCGATTGAGGATCTTCAGATTTGGGTGGAGCAGATTAGCACGACATTAAGGAAGGAGGAGGTATGTGAACAAGAGACAACAGTGCAAGATTTTGTGCCTCCAATGACTGAAGCCGTGAGTTATGACCCTTAAAAAGATTGGTACTATGAGATGGATGCATATACTGATGAAGAGCCTGAGGTGCACTTGGAACTGGATGAGTGAAAGGTAATGGATAGCGAGGAGCTAATTGGGGCTGTGGAGTATGAATGTGAACCAACAGTGACAATCCCCCAAGAGCCTCCTCCGCCTGAATGGAACAAGCCAGTCAAGTTTGCACACCTTTGTCCCCTTGTTAGCCACATTACAGATACGGATCTCTATGACATGAGAGAGTCCGTGAGCTTCAAACCATGGTGGTCAGAAGAGAATAGAATAGAAGAAGAGTCCGTTGTGTGGTCTATACCTCCATGCCCCGATCATTGCACCTACACAACGGAACCCGTGCCTAGCTCCCCGACCTTTTGTCCGGGGAATTCATATACATATCCAATGCTAGGTAGTTTAAATCCGAGTCCTCCTCTATTGGGAAGCCTCCAAAAGCATATAACAATTCTGATGGATGGAGGGGTTCTCCAATATCGTCGGGGAGTCGGATAGCAGTGGTCAGACACAGTCCAGCTAGAGGACTATAAATCAAGCGCTCGATGGGAGGCACCCCATCATTTCTCTTTCTCCCTCCTTGTTTAATTCTCCATTTCTTACTTTCTATCATACTTCCCTCCCCCTTGTTTAATTCTTATTAGTTTAGTATTTAGTTTAAAATTTTTGAATGCTGGTAGATTTAGGAGTTCAATGCCTACATTTTTGGGTTTAGGTTTTTTTGCGTAAATTTTTGGGTCTATAAGTGTTGGACAGATTTTTGATGCTCTTGCATTGCTTACGCACCTTTAGAGAATTTTTGGGAATTTAATGCATATATCTTTCCATGGTTGATTCTCTTGATGTAAATAGATTTAATATACTTTTGATAGCGTAGAGAGCTTAATAAAGATTTTATTTTTTCGCTCAGGTCAATGAGGCTTCTTGGAAGGCAAAGTTTATTGCCTACATTTTTAGTTTTAGGCATTGATGCATGCATTTTTGGGACTACGAAACTTATTGAACAAGCGTTTTCACGAGCATTGCATTTATGTACTTATAGGAGTTTTTGGGAATTCATTCATACTTTTAGTATCCTATTAGGTTATTCTCCTAATTGTAAATAGCTAATAATAAGTTTGGTAGTTTTAGAGGGTTTAATAAGTTTTATACCTGTGTTTCAGGTGGAAAGCCATGCTAAATGAATCAAGAGTGCCATAGCTACTGCATGAAACCAAGTCAATTGCCCCAGCAGCTCCCTGAAGCAAAAAGCTGCAGAATTTGAAAACAACAGGGCGCGCGGCCGCGCCTGTTTTGGCCTGCAAGGGCGCGCGGCCGCGAGACGGACAGAAAGTGCCAGACTTAAGTATTTTGCGATAGATTTTAAGCCATTTCATGTCATTCCAAACCATTCCGAACTTCAAGCCATCCCTCTCTCTCTCAAATTCAAAAAATTCCTAACCCTTCAACCTCTGAATACTTCAATCTATAATCTTCCTCTCCACATCTCTAAGCCCTAAATTCAGTCACTATCTTCCATCTCCCTCATTCTCATCTCCTTCACAACCTTCACCTTATCCAAGCCCTAGTTCTAAGTCAGAATCAAAACTCGCCTACCTTCTCAGTCGAATTCTCCAACAAAACCTATCCCTTCCATCATCTCAACCTGATCAATTGGGATAGTGAATTGGGGTCCGAGGGCATAGCAATATCATTGATTGGGTTGATTAGTGGAGAGCAGTATTGGATTTTGTTCATCAAATTTTAGTTCATATGGCATCCAAACACAGCAGGAGGGAGTCTACATCAAGGGGCAATGATTCCGAGCAAGAGGGCGGTGGCATCGACTATGATGACCACAAGTTTATCAGTCTCAAGGCCCAAAAATTCTATCATAGTGTACTGATGGGTAGAACTTTTGTGCCTGAGTGGGGGTTATCACCTGATGAGAACCTGGATGGGTGTATGGCTTCTATGATCCGAGGGAGGGGATGGAATGCATTCTGTGATGAGCCTTTGGCTGCCCCAATCTCTGTGGTGCAGGAATTTTATGCCAACGCAAAATTCACCACGTCCAATAAGGTATTTGTGTGGGGATATGAGGTGTCCTATGCAAAGGAGCGTATCAATGAGCTATTTGATTTACCCAACATTGCACTGAACGCACCTGATTCTTTGTATGCTAGGGGGTGGGAGTCGGAGATGGATGCCATTAGTGCTTATCTGTGCAAGCCGGGCACAGTTTGGAAGCTAAAGCAGGGGACTAATCAGAAGCTGCATTTCCCCCAGTCCGCCTTGAGTAGATACGGGAAGGTGTGGTACAGCTTTATCTGTGCGAATCTGATGCCTACACAGCATCAAAATAAGGTCACGAAGGACCGATCTATTTTGTTGTATGGGAACGTCAAAGGCAAAAGAATCGACGTGGGGTACGTGATTAGTAGTTCTATCTGCAGATTTTTGAGAGGCAGAAATTCAGCAAGTATCCCCCATGCAGCAGTGATCACTAGGCTATGCATTGCCAATGGAGTGACGTGGTTAGATGCTGAGCCGATGCAGATGCCGATGAATACCTTTGACCACCCGGCCATTGAATCCTTCAAAGTGTGGAAAGGGGGAAGATCTCATTCCTTGGGAGCAGGGTTTATTCTACCTGATCAGGTAGAGGCTGAGGAGATTACAGAGAGAGTGCCACCACCAGAGCAGTCCGAGTCCTCACAGTCAGTGCATGAGCTGATAGTAGTGTGCATACAAGCCAATCATGTATGATGATAAAGCACGTACTTTGTAAACAATCTTATTTATTTATTAATAAAATATTCATTTATTAAAGGCATTTAATTATCTACATAGTGCTATTTTTATAATATGTAAATAACCCATAGTTTTAAGCAATGCTTTTAGAATCATGATGATGATCATACTAATAAGATCTAAATTCTTAGAAAGCTCTAAAACTAAAATAATTCCCAATCGTGGGATTACTAAAAAGGGGATTAGTAAATCCGGATAGATTGGTACATATGTTGCTTGTTCATTGGATGAGGATGATTGATCTCATGATCATTTGTGTGGAGAAACTAAAGCAAGTATGTAGGTGCTTATTGGAGAATAAGTTCACTGAACGTGACTCGCTATGGAATACCTAATGGAGTTTTACTCCCCTGTCAATAGGAATTCCTAATGTGATAGTCGTACAAGTGATCCTTGGACTTGAGATCATCATAGTATCTTGTATGTAATGAATTATACTTTGACTTATTCCTTAAAGTCCTTTAGGGTATATAAAAGGGTATGCTTGGGTATAATGAGTTACATATGGAGATAATGAATGATCAATAAAGAATCTACCACCTCTAGTAAAAGAGGAGATATATCCTATGTGATTCGTTAAATGACAACCCAGGAATCCTTGACCAAGGTAAAATGAAATTAGAAAGGAGTTTCTAATTTGCATTATTTGGAGTTGTGCATTTTCTAATCGAAATACATATAATTAAATAAAATAAGACTTGACAGTAAATTCATGTCTTATATTTAATTGGGACATTATATGGTGGAAGGATTGAATTGTATGGTAACTATTTACTCACAGGTTCTTTTATGATTAATGTTGAAATCTATATTATCTGGAAAGTCGTTGATCGCTAGGGAGGCTTATCCCTATTGTAGAATAAATATTATTTATTTAAATAGATTATTAGTTTAATTTATTTATTTAAATAAGATTAGAATTGTTCTAATTGATTTATTCACAACCGGTCTAATATAGAGAACCTAAAGGGTCATACCATAAAAGGAAGAATAATTATTTAAGAAGGTAATGACATAATCGTAATAATGCATTAAGTGTAATTAATTTAATCTATAGTGATAGAATAAATTAAATAGCTTAATGTTTATTATTTAATATTTTGGAACTATTAAACATAAATTAATAAGAGGAGTCTTATTAATATTATTACAATTATTATTATTTTAAATTCTAAAGGAGTTTAGTAATTAATTTAATATTAGTACTCTCATTTATTCCTAATAAGATTAGGAGATAATATTAATTAAATGAATTTAATTAATTATCCCCCATGTGGTGGGAAGCCTAAATTAATTAAAGGAGTTTAATTAATTAAAAGAAATCCCATGTCTAATAGGATTAGAAGGGTTGACCAATATCTATATAAGAGGTGTCTTATAATAGATATCAGTTGAGGTAATTCCAATTGTTGGAGAGTACTCCTTTTCTATAGAGGATAGAAAACTAAGCCAACCACCCTCCTTCTTGATAATTCATCTTCCTTGGTGGATCACCTCTAGAGGCCAAACACTTGGGTGGCTAACGTTGATCAAAGGAAGGAATCTAACCCAAAAATTCAAGAAGATCACGAAAAACAAGGAGTTGAACTCGTACCTGTGGAAGCTTCGTTTTACAAGGGTATGATTCCATAACTTCTTATTTATCGTTTTAAATTAATAATTTGCATAAAGGATGATCCGGGTAATGGTTTTGTAGAAATTTTTTAAACTCTGATATACCATGCTTCCGCTAATTTTTGCAATTTGATTGCATCACGATTTCGTACAAACCCAATAGTGGCATCAGAGTCAAACCTTTATGCAATTATTAATTTATTTTTGATTTCATATACATATGGGTATGTATTTAAAATAATTTATTGGGCATAATTTTATTGTATAAAATTATTTTTTTTATTTAAAAAATGACGTTTTTTTTGGGACGAATCACAATTTTTTTTTTGGGTGCTAATCTAGAATTCTGCAAAGAAAAGGTGTTGTCTCTTTCTTACTCCAAAAAGAAGGTGACCCATCAGGAAATGACTCTTTTAATAAACCTGCAGGACTCTTTTAATAAAAGAAGGTGACTTCTTTTTAAAAAATAAATGTGAATTTATATTATATATATATATATATATATATATAACCTGATTCATTATATAAATATATATAATATATACGGTAATATCAAATATATATATATGATATATATATATATATATATATAATATTTATATATTATATTCTAAATAATTTTATAATTAAAATAAAGAGTTTATTTTAATCTTGAAATTGGATTTCATACAATTTAAAATTGCCCATTAAATGATACTTATATATATATGGAATGTTTTAATTCATGAGATGAATATTTATTTATTGATATATATGGTGATATGTATGATAATAAATGGGGATTGATTATGGACTATTTGACCAATGTGATTGGATTTTATTTTAGTTGAATGCTTGAATGAATGGGTTTTATTAAATGGGGTCTGTGTACCTCGTCTTCTCTAATTTTTTTTTCTTGATATAAAATTCTATCTCCCGCCTATGTACTTCCCCTTGACTGCTGATCAAGGTTTCTATTTAAATTAAATAGTTTAATGTAATAGAAATAGTTAGAATTATCTTGAAGAAATTGGAGATTAAGGAGCAAAGAGCGCGTGAAGACCCGTTTGTATGGAGCCCGGGTTTAAATGTAATAGTTATATTTAAATTTAAATTCTTGCACTCCTAGGTTTGACCTTTTGGTTCACTTGGTGGCTCTAGTGAACCAAACTAGAATAAAAGTCTATAATCAATCCGGGTAAAATCTAGTATTCTATATTGCATGCTACATATTATATATATTATATTTTATGCAAACATGCTTCGCATGTTTAATAAATGACGCGTATTTTATATATATATATATATATATATATATATATATATATATATGTGCATGCGCGCTAAACAAGATGAGACAAATAATAACAAACCCCTCAAAGAAATAATATTAAGTCCAAAGCGTTCAAATGATATTTGAAATATCGAACGTCGCCTTCTAGCATGATAAATTAATAGAGTATTAAATATTTAATATGAGCTTGTTGTGCTATCCACAAGGCGAGTATTGCATATTTAAGATGTTAATTAATCACATTTAATGCTTATCAAGAAAATTGAACGATCTCGTCTTGTTGTGCTATCCACAAGGACGAATATTTTTCTTTTTTGAATTTATGGAAGTGCTAGGCTGGACTTAACTTAAATCATTTTTGTTCGGATGTGCACACACTTGACCATTATGATTTAAGAGAAAAAATAAAAGGAGTTATATAGTGATGTAATTGACAAGAGTTGTCTACCTATTTAGTTGTATATCGCTTGTTATGCTATCCATAAGGTTATATATATTTGAAATGGGATCCTTATTCTCACTAGCAAATCTTTAATTAGATGTTGCCGAATTATATAAGTGAGGGTAATATAGTTTGATAAAAATAGTGGGAGATACCAATTTAAAATAAAGACCTAAATTTATTTTGGTATGCAAAATTAATAAAATGAATATTTGCTAAAATGTTGTTTTTCACATGCAGAATTTTAAAAATGTCAAAATCACTAATTTCACTGTGAAGCATACTTGATGCTAATAAGCTTACCGAGCCGAATAATACAGACTGGCTAAGAAATCTGAGAATAGTTTTCACCGCTGAAAAGATTTCTTATGTCCTAAACTCACCTGTCCCTAGAACTGTTCCAGAAACAGCCTCTGAGGAAGAGATTGCCACCATTGTAAAGTGGCAAGATGATGCATCTGTGGCTCAATGCATCATGCTCGCATCCATGAATAACGAGCTTCAGCGTCAGCACGAAAACATGGATGCTCCTACTATGTTGATTCACCTCAAGGAGTTGTATGGCGAACAAAGTAGGACTGCTAGATATGAGATATCTAAGAAGCTCTTCCGATCTCGGATGACCAAGGGCAAAGTGAACATAAAGGAACAAAAGAAATCTGATCCAGCTAGCAAAGGAATGTGCTTCCATTGCAACGAGTCGGGTCATTGGAAGAGGAACTGCAAGATGTTTTTGGCAAAGAAGAAGCTTGGAGAAGCTTCAACTTCCAATCAAGGTTTGTTTATGATTGAAATTAATTTTTCAGAAAGTCAAAATTCTACTTGGATATTGGATACCGGCTATGGTTCTCACATATGTAATAATGTGAAGGGACTGGTCAGAAGTAAAAAGCTGAACAATGATGAGGTGATCCTACGAGTGGGGAATGGAGCAAAGGTTGCTGCATTAGCTGTAGGAACTTATTATTTAGCAATGCCTTCAGGCAAGTCCATTTATCTTAATAATTGTTATTATGTTCCGAATATTATTGAAAACATTATTTCAATTTCTGTATTGGATATGGAAGGATTTAACGTTGTTATAAAGAACAATAGTTGTTCTATTTATAAAGACGATGCTTTATATGGTGTTGGAAATTTGTAAAATGGACTTTATACACTTGACTTACAAGAAAATATTTTTTAAATTGAACAAACTAAGAAAAGGAAAAGAGATGATATTAATTATACCTACATGTGGCACTGTGGACTCGGTCATATCAATGAAACAAGATTATCCAGGTTGCAAAAAGATGGGCTCCTTGATTTATCTGATTATGAATCATATCCAACTTGTGAATCTTGTCTCATGGGTAAAATGACTAAATCTCCTTTTAGTGGAAAAGGAGAAAGAGTTACAGAGTTGTTGGCATTGATTCACACAGATGTTTGTGGACCTATGACAACAAGTGCACGGGGTGGGTATTCTTATTTTATTACTTTCACTGATGATCACTTAAGATTTGGATATGTGTATTTAATGAAATACAAGTCAGAATCATTTGAAAAGTTCAAAGAGTTTAGAAGTGAAGTAGAGAAACAAACGAGCAAGAGTATAAAGATACTTCGATCAGATTGAGGTGGAGAATACTTAAGTAGTGAGTTTCTCAATTGTCTCAAAGAAAATGGTATAATCTCACAATGAACTCCTCCAGGTACACCACAGTTAAATGGAGTATCTGAAAGGAGAAATCGAACACTGTTGGACATGGTTCGATCCATGATGAGTTTTACCGACCTTCCAATTTCTTTTTGGGGATATGCCCTAGAAACGGCTGCATACCTACTTAACAAGGTACCTATCAAATCCGCCCCAAAGACTCCATATGAGATGTGGAACGGGAGGAAACCAAATCTTAAGCATGTTAAGACTTGGGGTTGCCCAGCTTATGTCAAAAAGTTTGAAAATGATAAGCTACAGACTAAATCCGATAAGTGTAGATTTGTGGGAAACCCTAAAGAAACTTTAGGGTATTATTTCCATCATCCAACTGATCAAAAGGTGTTTGTTGCGAAACATGCTACCTTCTTGGAAAAGGAGTTTTTCCATGAAGGGGTCAGTGGGAGTAAGATATATCTTGAAGAAGTTCAAGAACCACAAATTACCACGGAACAAAGTCAGGTACCTGACCAAGTAGAAGAACCTACTATACCACACCCTGTTCGTAAATCTGGAAGAGTACCGAAGATACCTGAGAGGTATGGATTCGTTATAGAGGATGACGATGAGGTACACATCATGAATGATGATGATCCATTGAATTACGAATAGGCTATGAGTAATAAAAACTCAGGAAAATGGCTTGAAGCTACGAAATCCGAAATGGACTCCATGTATGAAAACAAAGTATGGACTTTGGTTTCACCACCTGAAGGCATTAAGCCTATTGGGTGTAAATGGGTATTTAAAAAAAAGACTGGAGCGGACGGCAAGGTAGAGACCTATAAGGCCCGACTGGTTGCAAAAGGTTTCAAACAAAGACAAGGAGTTGACTATGATGAAACCTTTGCACCAGTAGCTATGCTCAAGTCCATTCGGATTTTGCTTGCGATTGCAGCTTATAACGACTATGAGATCTGGCAAATGGACGTGAAAACGGCCTTCCTCAATGGGAAACTTGAGGAGGATGTGTATATGACACAGCTAGAGGGATTTGTTTCAAAGGTTGGAACAAATCAAGTCTGTAAGCTACAACGATCCATTTATGGATTGAAGCAAGCTTCTCGTAGATGGAACATTCATTTTGATGAGACAATCAAAGAGTTTGATTTTATCAAAAACGACCATGAACCATGTGTGTACAAGAAGGTTAGTGGGAGTGCAGTTTCATTCCTTGTATTATATATTGATGATATATTACTGATAGGGAATGACATTCCTATGCTACAATCGATTAAAATCTGGTTATCTAAACACTTCTTCATGAAGGACTTGGGAGTAGCATCCTATATTTTGGGGATAAAGATCTATAGAGATAGATCTAAAAGGATGCTTGGTTTCTCCCAAGGAACGTACATTGATGCAATGCTAAAGAGATTTAGCATGGAAGATTCCAAAAGAGGTCTCATGTCGATGAGCCATGGAATACATCTCTCCAAGAAACAGGCCCCAAAGACACCTGAGGAGAGAGCCCGTATGAGTAAGATCCCTTATGCTTCTGCAATAGGATCTATCATGTACAGTATGATATGTACTAGACCGGATGTTGCTCATGCACTTAGTGTAACGAGTAGATACCAGTCGAATCCAGGCGAAGAGCAATGGAAGTTAGTGAAAAATATCCTAAAATACTTGAGAAGGACTAAGGTATTTTTCTTGTCTACGGTGGGTCTGAATTAAAACTCGAGGGCTTCACAGACTCAAGTTTTCAAACGGACCAAGATAACAGTAAATCTGTTTCGGGGTATGTTTTTACCTTGAACGGAGGCGCAGTGAGTTGGAAGAGTTCCAAGCAGCAAACAGTTGCTGATTCAGTGACAGTGGCAGAGTATATAGCTGCAAAGGAAGCTGTTTGGATGAAGAAGTTCATAACTGAACTTGGTGTGGTTCCTAGCATTGGAGAAGCAGTTCCCGTTTACTGTGACAACACAGGAGAAGTTGCACAGGCTAAGGAACCAAGGTCTCATCAAAAATCTAAACACGTGTTGCGGCGATTTCACTTGATCAGGGAGATCATTGAAAGAGGAGACACCTTAGAGCGTGTAGACTCTCAAGACAACATTGCAGATCCATTTACTAAAGCTTTAACACAACAGCAGTTTGATCGTCACTTAGAGAAGATGGGTATGAGATACCATGGCGATTGGCTTTAGTGCAAGTGGGAGATTGATAGTAGTGTGCATACAAGCCAATCATGTATGATGATAAAGCACGTAGTTTGTAAACAATCTTATTTATTTATTAATAAAATATTCATTTATTAAAGGCATTTAATTATCTACATGGTGCTGTTTTTATAATATGTAAATAACCCATAGTTTTAAGTAATGCTTTTAGAATCATGATGATGATCATGCTAATGAGATCTAAATTCTTAGAAAGCTCTACAACTAAAATAGTTCCCAATCGTGAGATTACTAAAAAGGGGATTAGTAAATCCGGATAGATTGGTACATATGTTGCTTGCTCATTGGATGAGGATGATTGATCTCATGATTATTTGTGTGGAGACACTAAAGCAAGTATGTAGGTGCTTATTGGAGAATAAGTTCACTGAACGTGACTCGCTATGGAATACCTAATGGAGTTTTACTCGCCTGTCAATAGGAATTCCTAATGTGATAGTCGTACAAGTGATCCTTGGACTTGAGATCATCATAGTATCTTGTATGTAATGAATTATACTTTGACTTATTCCTTAAAGTCCTTTAGGGTATATAAAAGGGTATGCTTGGGTATAATGAGTTACCTATGGAGATAATGAATGATTAATAAAGAATCTACCACCTCTAGTAAAAGAGGAGATATATCCTATGTGATTCGTTAAATGACAACCCAGGAATCCTTGGCCAAGGTAAAATGAAATTAGAAAGGAGTTTCTAATTTGCATTATTTGGAGTTGTGCATTTTCTAATCGAAATACATATAATTAAATAAAATAAGACTTGACAGTAAATTCATGTCTTATATTTAATTGGGACATTGTATGGTGGAAGGATTGAATTGTATGGTAACTATTTACTCACAGGTTCTTTTATGATTAATGTTGAAATCTATATTATCTAGAAAGTCGTTGATCGCTAGGGAGGCTTATCCCTATTGTAGAATAAATATTATTTATTTAAATAGATTATTAGTTTAATTTATTTATTTAAATAAGATTAGAATTGTTCTAATTGATTTATTCACAACCGGTCTAATATAGAGAACCTAAAGGGTCATACCATAAAAGGAAGAATAATTATTTAAGAAGGTAATGGCATAATCGTAATAATGCATTAAGTGTAATTAATTTAATCTATAGTGATAGAATAAATTAAATAGCTTAATGTTTATTATTTAATATTTTGGAACTATTAAACATAAATTAATAAGAGGAGTCTTATTAATATTATTACAATTATTATTATTTTAATTTCTAAAGGAGTTTAGTAATTAATTTAATACTAGTACTCTCATTTATTCCTAATAAGATTAGGAGATAATATTAATTAAATGAATTTAATTAATTATCCCCCATGTGGTGGGAAGCCTAAATTAATTAAAGGAGTTTAATTAATTAAAAGAAATCCCATGTCTAATAGGATTAGAAGGGTTGACCAATATCTATATAAGAGGTGTCTTATAATAGATATCAGTTGAGGCAATTTCAATTGTTGGAGAGTACTCCTTTTCTACAGAGGATAGAAAACTAAACCAACCACCCTCCTTCTTGATAATTCATCTTCCTTGGTGGATCACCTCTAGAGGCCAAACACTTGGGTGGCTAACGTTGATCAAAGGAAGGAATCTAACCCAAAAATTCAAGGAGATCACGAAGAACAAGGAGTTGAACTCGTACCTGTGGAAGCTTCGTTTTACAAGGGTATGATTCCATAACTTCTTATTTATCGTTTTAAATTAATAATTTGCATAAAGGATGATCCGGGTAATGGTTTGGTAGAAATTTTTTAAACTCTGATATACCATGCTTCCGCTAATTTTTGCAATTTGATTGCATCACGATTTCGTTCAAACCCAACATGAGCGTATAGACAGGATGGAGAGGAGACTACATCGCAGGATAGACGCGATGAGGACCAACTTCCAGGCCTTCACCAAAGAATTTAGTGGGGCACTGTCCTACGCATTCGACCAGATGGGAGTTGAGGTGCAGTTTCCTACATATGGGTCCATCGCTGTTTATCCACCTCCAGACACACCACCTCCTGAGGAGGACGCTGAGGACGACATCGACAACAATGAATAGGGGAGTCCTTTCTTTTCACCTTTACCTTCAATAAGGGAATTAAATTATTCAAGTTTGGGGGTATTGGTTTTATTTTGCATATAGGGTAGTTGCATTCATATTGTATATTGTGTTTGTTCATTTAGTGCATGTAGCTTGTAATTTTTTGCATTCTGTTTGTGCATTCTGTGTAGGACATTTTGCATGAATCCAGTTTCAGTTGGTGAGTTACGTATTTGGCCTATGAAGAATCTGAAATCACTTAATTGTTGAGTTGATTTGAGACCTAAGCTTGATTGTATGGTCATATATGTAGATCCTTATCTGTTAGATACTGTGTAACCAGTAAGCACGATAGAGTAAACACCATGATATGCTAAGTTTAAATGTTTACATACTTGTCTTCTGGTGGAAAAACTATGTTTTAATAAAAGAGTTTCAGTTCGCATATAATAATAACTAAGACTGTTAAAAGCTTAAGTTTGGGGGAAACAAGGGACATGCATGATTTATGCGGGGAGATGGAGCGTAAGACGCACTCCCTTGCAGAAAAAAAAAGAAAGAAAAAGAAAAAAAATAGAATATACACTTCGGCTATGTCGAGTTCTGTGGCCTTTGATATTCAAGCAAGTAAGCCCTAGGGGTGTCTCTACACCCAGCGCCCTAAGGCCGTCTGGTCTGGGAGTTGTTGGTCGAAAGCTCGCTACATGGATATCATTGAAAAGCCTAAGAGAACTAGGCATTGCACAGTCGAATGTGTACACGGGAAAGTGCGAATACACCCTTGTGAGTAATAAAAGCTTAGTGAAAACCCCCTGTTGACTCTTAACTCTAGTAATATATGGTCTTAGTTAGAACTTATATGATTTACTATTTTTCTTAAGTTAAAGCTTGTTTTTCTCCTAAGAAGCATAGTATGTGAGTTATTTATCTGAATGCTTATCTAATGGTTTCTAGGCACACAACGCACAATACATCAGTGCTGACAGTTTTGGATTTGCAAGAATATGCCTTATGGCCTTGTCTTGGGTTGATTATCTATTTGATTATCTAGCGGTTTTCTGAGGCATTGCTATGATAGTTCAATACTGACTGGGATCTGGATTTGCATTCATAGTAGAGTAGTTTGCATACATTATATATAGTGCATTGCATATGTCATTTAGATTTGTTTTGATTGCTTGAGGGCAAGCAACGTTTAAGTTTGCGGGTATTTGATAAGTGGTTTTAGGACCACTTATTCAGATACTTTCCAACTCATTCGGTTGCTTAAACTCAAGTAATCTTATGAGTTTAATGTGTTTTTCCCTTATTTTATATTTTTCAGGTTGAGGAACTCTCTTAGCAGTACTTGCGCGTTAAAGGATCAAAGATCGCTTAAATGGGGCAAAGCACTGGAAGTGGTTTAAAGCTTAAGGAAGGCATGATGGCATGGCAAAGGAACAAGGAAATCTGATGCCACAGTGCTGTAAGAAAGCAAGAAGGAAAGCACGAAGTTGGCAGCCAAGTGCAGCAGCTGAAGCAAACCAGCAACAAAAGCTGCAGGGCGGCGCGGCCGCTCCTGGATTAAACTTGAGGCGCGCGCGGCCGCGCCAGTCTAATTTTTTGCCAGACTTTGACTTTCACTTGGCCAGACGAGAGAAGGCAGGATATAAGGGTTTTTAGCCCCATTTGGTCGAGTATCTCCATTAGGGAGTAATATTTGGCCCTAAGCCCTAGTTTCTCTTTTCCTTCTCTTTTAATTCCTTGTCTAGATTAGGAGTAGATTAATATAGATTAGTGTTAGACTAGTGTAGTTAGTAGATTCTAGGGTTTCTTTTGGACTTGAAGATTAAATCAGGGGATAAACAACAAAGATCCACACTTGGAGAAAGACTCAAGATTTGCAATTTCTATCTCTTAATTCTCCTTGTATTCATTGTATATTTGGATGATGTTTATGAACCTTGTGGATGATTTATTTGAGTTATTTATGACTTGAATCTATTTTGGGATTTCAATGGAACCCAACACATAGTTTGTATTGATTGCTCTCTCTTTGCTATTATTGCGATTTGGTTATCATAGCGTGTGCTTATCGATTAATTGCTTGACTCGTAATTACTTTGGGAACCTATATGAACTTGACAAATGGATTATAGGTTTAGACCTAGTTATGATATCATGCAAAAGTTAGAGATTCTTGCTGGTTATCTATGAGATTATGTGACGTGTGTCTCATTCATTGTCCTAAAGAGTTGATAATTTGTTAGTGTTTAGGATAGAAATATACCTAAATGCCGCATGCGGCCAAATTTAGAATCTAGTCTTAATGACTTCCTATGTGAAAGTTGGTAATTGAAGGAGTAGTTAGCGAGATTTTCCCGTGACATGTGTCTTGTTAATTGTTCTGGATATTAGTTGCTTGATAGTGTGTAGGATAGACATATACCTACATGCCACATTAGGAAGATTCATAGTTGTCCATCGAAAGAGGCTATTATGTAATCGTGATTTCTCGGTTGTTAATTCTAGGTGCTTATTATTCTAAGTGAGAGAGTTAAGAGATTCGAGCGAAGTGTTGGGGGAAATTGTAATCCCATGCCTTCATTATCTGAATTTACCCTAGGATTAGTTATTGTATGTTTTAATTCTTACCTAGTTTAACTTAGCTTTAATAAGTCATTCTCCTTCTCGCCCGTTTAAATAAGATTGAGATGATTATGAGTTAGTGCTTTGGCGACTCTTTATCTATTAATTCCTTGTGGGAACGATATCTGTACTTACTCTTTACTACTCGTTGGCCGCGTATACTTGCACATTAATTGTGTCATCTAAATCGAACCAACAAACTCTGTAACTCTTTCTCCTTTTCCACTAAAAGGATATTTAGCCATTTTACCCATAAGATAAGATTCACAAGTTGGATACGATTCATAATCAGATAGCTCTAAGAGCCCATCCTTATGCAACTTGGATAATCTTGTTTCATTGATATGACCGAGTCTACAATGCCACATATATGTATAGTTAACATAATCTCTTTTTCTTTTCTTAGTTTGTTCAATTTGAAATATATTTTCATGCAAGTCAAGTATATAAAGTCCATTTCGCAAGTTACCAACACCATATAAAATATTGTTATTATAAATAGAACAACTGTTATTCTTTATTATAATGTCAAATCCATCCATATCTAATACGAAAATAGAAATAATGTTTCTAATGATATTCGGAATAAAATAACAATTATTCAAATTAATGGACTTGCCCGTAGGCAGTGCTAAATAATAAGTGCCTACAGCTAATGTAGTAACCTTTGCTCCATTTCCCACTCTTAGGACAACCTCATCCTTGTTCAGCTTTCTACTTCTGACCAGTCCCTGCATAGTATTACATATGTGAGAAACACAGCCGGTATCCAATAACCAAGTAGAATTTTGACTTTCTGAAAAATTAATTTCAATCATAAACAAACCTTGATTAGGATTTGAAGCTTCTCTAAACTTCTTCTGCTTTTGTTTTACAAGGAAATCATTACAGTTCCTCTTCCAGTGACCTGACTTATTGCAATGGAAGCACATTCATTTGCTATCTGGATAAGGTTTCTTTTGTTCCTTCCTATTCACCTTGCCCTTTGCCTTCTTAGATTTCTTCCTTTCAGAAGATACCGTGGGCCTCTTCCTTTTATTGGAAGAATCATCCACCATTAAGACATGGTTCTTCTTGAATGGGAAGTGACCTTCAACAGTTTTCAACATGTTAAGTAATTCAAGCAAGCTGACATCCAACTTATTTATGTGAAAATTTACAATAATTTATGGAAAAGTCTCAGGAAGTGACTGCAAGACTAAGTCTTGACTCAACTCCCTATCCATAACGAAACCAAGCTGTCCAAGGCGTTCAATCAGATTGATCACCCTTAGAACATGAGTCTCAACGGCAGTGTCATCGGTCATTCGAGATCGGAAGAGCTCCTTAGATATCTCATATCTAGCAGTCTTACTTTGTTCACCATATAACTCCTTGAGGTGAAGCAATATAGTAGAAGCATCCATGTTTTCATGCTGACGTTAAAGCTCGATATTCATGGATGAGAGCATGATGCATTGAGCCACAAATGCATCATCTTGCCACTTTACAATAGTGACAATCTCTTCCTCAGAGGCTATTTCTAGAACTGTTCCAGGGATAGGTGAATTTAGGACATAAGAAATCTTTTTAGCAGTGAGAACTATTCTCAGATTCCTTAACCAGTCCATGTAATTCGGTCCGGTCAGTTTGTTTGCATCAAGTATGCTACGCAGTGAAATTAGTGATTTCTGCATGTGAAAAGACAACATTTTAGCCAACATTCATTTAATTAATTTTACATACCAAAATAAATTAGGTCTTATTTTAAATTGGTATCTCCCACTATTTTCTTCAAACTATATTGCCCTCACTTATATAGTTCGACAACATCTAATTAAAGATTTGCTAGTGAGGATAAGGATCCTATTTCAAATGTATATAGCCTTGTGGATAGCAAAACAAACCATATATAAATAAATAGGTAGACAACTCTTTGTCAATTACATCAACATGTAACTCCTTTTTATTTTGCCTCTTAGATCATAATGGTCAAGTGTGTGCATATCCGAACTAAAATGATTTAAGTTAAGTCCAACCTAGAACTTTTATATATTCAAAAAAGAAAAATATTGTCCTTGTGGATAGCACAACAAAATAATATTGTTCAATTTTCTTTATAAACATCAAATGTGATTAAATTAACATCTTAAATACTTAATATTTGCCTTGTGGATAGCACAACAAACTCATATTAAATATTTAATAATCTATTAATTTTATTATGCTCGAAGGAGACGTTCGATATTCCAAATATCTTTATAACATGTAGCTTTTATTAAGGCTAAACGTATAACAATTAACATCATTTACATTATCATAGGTTAAATATAAATTTCTACGAAATAATACTAAAATGCAATAAAATAATAATAAAAACACTTAAGAATAAGCAATATAATTAAGTTAAGACTACCACATTAATTAGTAAATATAAAATCTACTCATCAAATACCCCCAAACTTAACCTTTTGCTTGCCCTCAAGCAAAACTAAAAAAAATCAATCCTAAAAATTTCTAAAATGCAACTACTATGAAATAAGAATAAATCTTAATATAGCCTCCAAGATCATACATACATACATTTTAGCAACAGTTAAATCATGCATAGACTCATCAATCAATTTTGTTATCAATTCACAATAATTATGATCTCACTATGTGTGTGTGTAATCTCCACCTCAACCAATCATACCTTAGAAAGATTATAGAATGAACACTTAGTACAAGAAATCATCAATCCCTAGGGACATATCGCAATAATAATCTCAGCTACAGTAAACATTATTCAAGTTAAGCGAAACACAATTTCTTTGTAACTAAGCTATTCTTCCTAGGTGTATTTTCAACATTTATATATTTTTCGATCTTGACTTGTGCAATGTCTAATTCCCTTAGGCTTTTTAGAGTTATCCATGTAACGAGCGCTTGACCAATGACTCTCAAACTAGTTGGCTTTAGGGCACTAAGTGTATAGATGTAAGAACCCGAATTTTATGAAATAAAAGTTTAATTTTCTTTATGATTATTATTTTAAATTGTAATACCCCGACTTTCATGAAAAGGTCAATTTTTTTTACAAGTCAAAATGGTTAAGTTGACAATTAAATGGATTATAAGTGAGTATATAAAAGAGGAAATATTAAAACTTCTAGAATTGTGGGCCATGGGGGAGGCGGCTGATTGCATCAACATGTGGGAAAAATGCTAAACTTATTTTCCCTAATGGTCCAAACCATTTCTTATTTTCCTTACCTACCTATCTTGTGATTGGCTAATTGAATGTGTATGGGGCCTGAAGAGATTGATTAACTAACATGCCTAAGTAGGCAATGATCAGATTTCTTTCTCCCTCTCACTCACTCCCGTACTTCCCCAAATATTTAGAAGATAGAAAAAGAGAAAAAGAAAGAAGAAGAAGGAAGGAAGGAAGAAAATCTTTAAAGATAATGAATAAAACTTTGGTTAATATTTGATTTTCATATATGGATGTTAAGTTTTTATGAATTGTATATGGATATAACATATTTTTTTGATGGATTAAACTTGTATAAACAAGAATCAAACGAGAGAAATCAAGAAATCAAATAAGAAAAACGAAGAACAAAATCTGTAGAAATGAGTAACCTATATTGATTTTGTAAAAGGCACAACTCTTTGTGTATAATGAGTTGGGAGATGAGTCTTATATCAAAAGAAAGCTCTAAAAGTAAGCTAAAGACAAAAACATGAATTACCCAAAAATTCCTAGTAGATTTTTCGTGGTGACTGATTGAATGAAACTGGTCCGAATGACTTACAGTAAGCTAGAATATGAAAAATCAGTTTTCTTTAGCTCTATTGCGTGAGTTATAATTCTTAATCCGACCGTTGGATCGTTACAATTTTTGGATATGTTATACATACATCAAATGAGAATATGGTCACCAATTTTGAACCGTTAAAGATTAACTTACGATTTGTTATGAATTTTAAGAGGTGACTGATTCAGAATTTTTGTAGCAGAATTTTCAGCAACATGCTTTAATGATTAAAAAGGAATAACTTAATGATTTTAAATCTGATTTGGGTGTTTCTTGAGGCTAAATTGGATTATTTGAAGTCTAGTTACTGTTAAAATTAATTATTTTGATAAATAAGTTTTAGTTAATGGTGGTAATACCATAATAGCGGACTGACGTTTTAAAAATAAATTGTCATATATGAGTTTATTAGTTCCCAGAGGCACAATAGTTATCTAGAAGGGGGGTTGAATAGGTATTTTAAAACTTTTTTCTTTTCAAAATTCTTTATCAGACTTATTAAGCACAATAGAATATATGATTTGTTTGCTTTCCTTTTAGATAACCCAAGTTTAAGGGTGATAAGCAGTTATAGCAGTTTATAACAGATATAGTAGTTATAGCAGATATCAAACACAGTGATTTTAAGTGGTTCAGAGCATACAAGGCTCCTAGTCCACTCTTCTACTCCACGAGTAGGAAATCCACTAAGGATGTCTTTACATTTCTTTGAATCACTTAGATTCCTTCAAGACCAACAGTCTTGGAACTTCTTAGTTCACTTAGAATTCTTCAAGTCCAGCAGACTTGTTATACACTTGATTGACAGTTAAGTTCTTGGGCTGTGCTACTTAGTTGGTATTAAACATACGTTCTAAAGAACTGAGTAGCTGTGCAAGCTTTTCTTCAGATCGTAGAGTTTGGACGTTGAGTGTTCTTGAGCTTCTTAGTTCTTGCTTGCTTGCTACCGAATCTCTGTCTGATTTGCTTATGAAGGAGCCTTTGAAATGTTTCCGTTGAAGGCATCCATTGCAACATTAAATGCTTCAGATATTTCTAAGCACTGATGTTGACTTCCTGGAAATCTATTGTTCTGCCGTCTGGCCCACTGACATAGCAGACTGCTTTCTCACCTAACACCTGAAAAGGTGTTTTCAGCAGGCATGCAGTCCTTTTCTTAGCTTCTTCAATACGCTTCTTCGATGCATACTAAGGATGAATGTTGGATCATTGGGACTACCAAATTGTCAACGTCTATAAGCCTTTCATCATTTGATACTCTTCCTCCTTCATCAGATAGACAAACATTGATGCTGACTGGAGGGTCACCACGATCGTGGTCTTTGTACCATGATCGTTGTGTGTTGGCTTGCTCATGCTTGATTCAGCTTAGATCGTAGAGAACACTACGATTTCTCTTAAACTCTGATAGACTATAATCTTCACTTGCTTGCCTTGTAGACTCCATGTTTCTAAGAGCTGACTGCTATTCTTGACTTGGCTCAGCAGACGCTCGGATCATCTCCATAATTCTGAGTGTGGCTGCCAAGACAGACTACGATTCTGGAACAACTTCTTCGATACTCCACGATTCTGCCTTGGCTTCTGCAAAGATCTTACTGGCTCGACAGACTACGAATCTGTTGAGGCCTAATAATTACATTTCAAAATAGATCAACCTAACAGCTTTGATCTTTCTTCTATACATTCATTTACAGAATGATAAACATTAAAGCACAGATCAACCTAATAATTTTGATCTATCATCTAAGTCCTTGTACATTAATTCTCTTAAGGACTTTACACATAAGCATATCTATTTACTTTCAACATCAAATTTGAATATGCAATTCCCAACAATCTCCCACTATTTGATGTTGACATAACCAAGGAGATTTGTATCATATCATCAATTTCTAAATGCAAGATACTAGAAAGTAAATATGACTTAGTATTTTCAGTGAGCAAATGAAATTTCTAGATAATAAGCATGAATTTATTGATGTTTAAAAAAGATATTACATTCTAGCACAGATACATTATTACAAAACAAATTTTAATTTATCTCTATTTTCTCTGCCTCTTTCTCTTCGGAGGGTTGACATACTCTACAGCTCTCCTTCTTCTGGTTTGCTCATCTCTCCATGCCATGTCGTTTAGCTCACTCTAGCTCAACCTTTCTGAATGATCATATCTGTTCATAAATATAGGATCTCCAATGGGCATGCTGAGGCCAGTAGAGGATACTCCTTGAGAGTTAGGAGCTGGACCTTGACTTCCTCTATAGGGTTCAGCCATGAGAGGTGGACAGTTCTGCTGTAGTTGATCAATTCGTGGAGGCTAATAGCTAGGACTTCTGGGGTTGCTCCTCGATGATTGACCAATTTGTTTTCCTTTTCCTTTGCCTCTGCCTTTCTCCCCTTCCTCTTTATTCTCCCCCTTTATGTCAGCATCCAGGGTTCGAATATCTTCAGAGAGGCGGTTCACTCCTTGCACTAGTTCATGCATCTGAGAGCGATTTTGGGCAATGTCACTACGATTTTCCTCAACTATTGCTTCAGTATTTCATCTCTGCTGTTGTAGCAGTTCCAGGGCAGTAGCAGTTTGTTGAACTTGAGTCATGGCATAGTTCTGAAATTCTCGTAGTGTGAGACGCAGTTCATGGATCTGATTGGTCATGAGAGTATTTTGAGCTGCTTGGGTTTTCTGAAAAAACTCCACAGCTTCCTTATGCTTGTTAGCAGCTTGAAAATGAATAGCATCCCTTTGACTGAGACTATCACACATTTCTCGAATGATCACTCTTAGTTTCTTTGACAGCTCAGTTGCCAAATTTCCTGGCAGAGTCTTGGCAGAGTCGATTATGTGATTAAATCATTGATGCAGTACCAGAGAGTTAGCGTCAAGATTCTCCTCTGTCTCCAGAGCCATATGGCTTGTCAAATCAGCAAGCTCCTCTTTGGTAGGAAGCAGAGACAGGTGATCAAAAATCCTCTGTACATCAGGAGGAGAGGTAGTAGTGTACTCCCTTGTCCTTGACATGCTTGTGAGCACAAGAGTCATGTCAAAGTATTTATTTTTTGAGAATGAGGGAATATCTGACTAGGTAAGAGGTGTGGCAATTTGGTGTATGGGAGAAGTGTTTGGCTCAGGTTGGGGTGACTCGACAATTTGGTCTGGTTGTTGTTCTACTAGTATGAAGCGTAGTTCGTCGTCCAAATTTGGTGACTCGATGGTTGAGGTCTCAAGCAGTTGTTCGATAATTCTGGTTATTTGCTCGACAACCATAGGATTATTGATAGTTGGCTCTATAAGAGCAAGTTGGTTATTTGGTTCATCGATTACAGAGTTTTGGGACTATGTAACTGGAAACTGGTTCAGTGGGTGAAGAACCACTTCCAACCATCTTGGCAGTTCATAGAACTGATGAAAGTGTGATGGAGGACAGTGGTTGACAATGAAAGAGATAGGAGTAAAGTATACCTCAGGCTCCGTCTCTGAAGATGAATCATTTGTGATCAGCTTTCGAGCAAATTTGAGGTTCCTTGGGAAACCATAGGCTAGTACTGAAATTGCTGGATAAGCCTTGAAAGTCCAAAACATATGATCCTAGGAGTTGAGAATCATGGCTCTATGATAGGGCATCATAGGCAAGTAGTTGAACAACTTATTGTAGTTAGCTGTCCTTTCTCTATCCCTACACACAGCCAGAATCTCAAGTTCATCATCTTCTTCTTTATCACTAGCTTCATCATTTTCATCAGAAATTTCCACCACATCTACTATCTCATCATCAACAATATCCACCAGTTCTGCATCAGCTGACACTACGAACTCTTCAGGGGATGAGGGAACTTCATGATCATCTACTGGTAGCTCCCCCTCAACTCCTGCATTCTCTTGTTCTTCTAACAGTTCCCCTTCAGCTGTAGCACTTTCTTAAATAGGAACTTCTGGAGACTCCTCAACATTATCAGTGCTCATCTCAATTGCTTCTGGCATCACTTCTTCAGAATGAGCCATTACTTCTACCAGCACTTCCTCAGTATGAACAACTTCAGGTAGCTTCCCCTCAACATGGTCTACAGCTTGATTAGATGCATTAGGATCTTTTGCACCCTTGAGGTAGGCTTCTACATCAACAATAACTTTGATCTCTTCTAAAGTCGGACCAGATGCTTGAGGCTCAGTGCTTTGTTCATCCTTCTCAGCAGCGCTCCTTCTATCATCTTCCTTCAACACTTCCTCATTTGCCAGGATATACTTCTTGACAAGCTTCTTCGTTATTTTCTTTGGCTTGGACACAGCCTTAGCACTTTCTTCAGCTTCAGCCCTTACAGTTTGTTCAGGTTGAGAGACTGTTGCAGCTTCCTTCTCCTGAGAGGTGGCAAGTTTGGACTCCACGATTGGTAAGGACTCCACAATCATAGTGAGTGAAGACTTCTTTGATTTATGGCTGCGTTTCTTCTTCTTAGGCTCAGAACTACCTTTAGCCTTATCCTCACTTTTCTCTTTCTTCTTCTTCTTTTCCTTTAGAACCTTTTCTGGTGATTCGTTTACCTCAAGAGTGAGTTCCCTGTTAGTGGCAAGACCCCGAATCTCAATACCAGAACCAGAACCCCTTTGGGGTGCATCAGAGGTTGAGCTTTGAGGCTCCTCAGCTATCTGAACACCTTCATTCAATTTCCGCTTCCTCTTGCTCTTTCTGACCAGAGCCAAGGGTTCTTCTTGGTTGACTTCCTCTTTTTTTTTAGTTTCCCTTACAGCGGACGTATTTCCAAACATCATCTTTACATTCTCTGTTGGATTCCTCTTCCAATTCTGAAACAGCTGCTGTGTCATCTTTTTGTTGGGATTGATGGGAGCACCTTCTTTATCCCCAATTTTGTCACCCAGGGCAGATTACAGGATTATGCTGATGAATCTCCCATAGAGCATCTTGGCAGAGCTCTTTGTCTTTTTTGGACTGAGCATCCATTTCCCAAACTATTCCATCAACAGAGCCCCATAGTTGAGTTGAATTCTGAAGCAGATAGCTGTTATGAGCTTCGGTTGTTTCTCATTTACAGAGTCGTGACTAGAGCTCTTGTAGAATATGCATTTTCCAATAATGTCAGCCAGAAATTCATACTTCTGGGGAAACTCTTTCTTTTTGTAGCCCTTGATTCCTTCAAACTTCGTGTGGTGCATCTTCTGTAGGCCTTCATGGAAGTTGATGACATCCATAGATGGAAGACCTTTTGATTTAAAACCTAGGGCTAGGTTTATGCTTTCAGCATTAAGTCGAATCTGCACGCCCTTGACTTTAGTGGTTAAGACGTCGCCTTCGAAGACCCTATTGCAGTAGAACTCCTTCTCCAGCTTCGGGTAAATCCTCGTACCAGTGCTCAGAGCTTCTTCAAGACCAACTTTCTTTAAAAGTGACAAAATCTTGTGGAACTGAGGGTCAGCAGTTTTGAACTCGTCGAAGCACAACTGGTATCTAGAAACAACGTTGGAAGAAGCCATTGATTTTGTTGATTATCTTGTGACGAACAAACTTGGCTTAACTTTCTGAAGCTTAGGGTTTCTTTTGAGAGAGAGATATATATAAACTTTTGAAATTTAAAGGTAAACTGACAAATGATAATTCAAAATAAATTTATAACTTCCATCCATATGATCTGCAGAGTGGGTTACGTGTCGAGTTCTGCAGGACTCCACGATTTTAAGTCATATGAAAAGTACGGTTCTGTCCTTAGCTCCCCCTGAGCTAGTGAGTCCTTTTGAGAGGACTACGATTGCCGAGAACCACTCCACGATTATTGTGTTCATTGCTGAACCTGCTTCATGATCGTTGACTCTACGGTTTCCTATGATGCATCCTGAATTAGCATCCCTTCTAGGTTAAGGTTTCTCAGGAAGGGCCAACCTCTTAATCTGACAGTCAGGGTCAGGTTTATCCCTGAGGCGCATATCAGAAGGGTTGCTTAGACTTTGAAATGCTGTCATCACAATGAGCTTTTCTGCCATGTCGAGGTCACTCCACGATCGTGGTTTCTCTTAGTCATCTCTACGATTTTGACATAACCTTTCTATCTGCATGGTTAGCACCAACTAGAATATAGAATTCATGGTTGTAGATTTAACATACCTAACTCACTTATTAACTTATTAAATCTGGATTCATCTAAGGGCTTTGTAAAAACATCAGCAAGTTAATTTTTAGTAGGGATGTATTGCAAAGATATAGTTCCATTTTGAACATAATCCCTAATAAAATGATATCTTATCTCTATATGCTTAGTCCTAGAATGCATGATAGGATTATGTGTTATTGCTATGGCACTTTTGTTATTATAGTGAATAGGTATAGATTTGAAATCAAACCCATAATCTGCTAGCTGGTTCTTCATCCATAGGATTTGAGCACATCAGCTGCCTGGAGCAATGTATTCACCTTCTGCTATTAAAGTTGATACTGAGTTTTGCTTCTTGCTAAACCAAGACACCAGTCTATTTCCTAACAGTTGATAAGTGCCACTGGTACTTTTTCTATTAATTTTGCATCCTGCAAAATCAGCATCTGAATATCCTGTCAGTTCAAAGGAGGACTCCTTGGGATACCAAAGTCCCAAGTAAGGTGTGCCTTTGAGATACCTGAAAAATTCTTTTTACAGCAGTTTAGTGTGATTCCTTAGGATTAGCTTGAAATCTAGCACATATATATGTTGCAAACATTATATCTGGTCTACTAGAAGTTAAGTAGAGAAGGGAGCCTATCATACCTCTGTATTGAGTAATGTCAATACATTTACCTTTCTCATCTTTGTCAAGCTTAGTTACTGGAGCAATTGGTGTTTTCATGGGAGAGGCTGATTCCATGCCATACTTCTTAAGTAAGTCTTTGATGTACTTGGCTTGGCTAATGAAGATACCTTCATCAGTCTGCTTTACTTGCAGTCCAAGGATGAAATTTAGCTCACCCATCATGCTCATTTCGAACTTGCTCTGTATAAGCTTGGAAAATCTCTTACACAGATTTTCATCAGTAGAACCAAAGATAATATCATCTACATATATTTGAACTAGTAAAACTTTATCTTTGTGCTTCCTAAAAAATAATGTGGTGTCTACTCTACCTTTAGTGAATCCTTTTTCAATAAGAAAGTTAGTTAGTGTTTCATACCATGCTCTAGGTGCTTGTTTAAGTCCATATATGGCTTTGTCTAATCTATATACATGATTAGAGAGAGTTGGATTGATGAAACCTGATGGTTGCTCCATATATACTTCTTCTTGAAGTTCTCCATTCAGAAATGCACTCTTGATATCCAGCTGGAAGACTTTAAACTTCATGTGAGCAGTAAAGGCAAAGAATATTCTGATAGCCTCTAGTCTGGCAATTAGTGCAAATGTCTCGTTGTAGTCAATGCCTTCTTCTTGAGAATACCCTTTGGCCACTAGTCTTTCCTTGTTCCTTGTGATCACCCCTTCTTCATCCATCTTATTTTTGAAGACCCATTTGGTGCCAATGACTGGGTGATTCCTTGGTCTAGGGACTAATCTCCAGACTTTGCTTCTTTCAAACTGATTCAGCTCCTCTTGCATGGCTTCTATCCAACACGAGTCTTCTATTGCATCTTCTATCTTTTTGGGTTCCATTTGGGACAGAAAGCTCAGATAGAAACACTCATTCTGAGTTGCAGACCTTGTCCTGATCCTTGCAGTTGGATCTCTAATGATCAGGTCTTGATTGTGATCTCTTGCCCATCTGTTCCCTATTGGAACATCTGTTCTGGTGCCTTCTTATCTGAACTCTTCAAGGTTAACTTCTGTTTCTTGTTGTGGAGGATCGTTGTCTGGTGTAGCTCTTTCCATGATTTCTTCTTCAGCCTCGACGATTCCACCTTCTGGAACTGTGATCGTGGTGTTGGGCTCAACCACCTCAATCGTGGTGCTTGGATCGTCGGTCACAGTGTCTTATGGTACAGACTTGTCTGAGTCTATTTCATCAAAGATGATGTGAATCGAAACTTCAACATTGAGGGACTTCTTGTTGAACACTCTATAGGCTTTGCTATCTGTGGCATATCCAAGAAAGATTCCTTCGTCTGACTTGGGTTGGAACTTAGTCAGATATTGTTTTCCATTATTTAGAATGTAGCATGCACAGCCAAACACATGGAAATAGCTGACGTTGGGCTTTCTTCCTCTCCACAGCTCGTAGGGAGTTTTCTTCAGTGTAGAGTGAACAAGAGACCTGTTCTGAGTGTAGCATGCAGTGTTGATGGCTTCTGCCCAGAAGTATTTAGGCAGATGAGCTGCTGCTAGTAGAGTCCTTCCTACTTCGATCAACGTTCTGTTCTTCCTTTCAGCTACTCCATTTTGCTGTGGAGTTCGTGGAGTTGAGAAGTTATGGCTGATGCCATTGTCTGCACAGAATTGATCCATTTTTGAGAATTCGAACTCTCTACCAAGATCACTCCTTATGGCCTTGATCTTTTCTCCTTTTTTGTTCATCACCAGCTTGAACATCTTGATCAGTTGGGAGCTTGTTTCATCTTTAGAATTAAGAAAGAACACCTATGTGAATCTGGTGTAGTCATCCACTATGACTAGTGAGTATTTTTTCCCTCCAAGACTTACAGTCGATCCATGTGCAGTAACTGTAGGGGCTTATCAATTGAGTTGACTACTGATAAGTGGTCTTTATGATCACTTATTCGGATAGTAACCAGCTCATTCTGTTGCTTAAACTCAAGTAATCATGTGCGTTTAATATGTTTTTCCTTTGTTTTGCAGTGTTTATGTTTAGGAACTCTCCGGGTAAAAATTGAGCATAAAAGGACCTAAGATGGCCTAAAAGGGGCATCGCACTGAAATAGGCTAAAAGAGATGATGGCATGATTGGGCAAAGCATGAAGTCAAACGGCTAAATGGGGATGAGATGTTGCAAAGAGGCTAAAAAGGAGTTCACTTGCCAATCATGGGAGTGGCAAAGCCAAGTGCTGCAAAAAGCAGCAGAAAAACCAGCATCAGAGGCCAGTGCGGCCTTGCCGGGTCAAGGTAGCAGGCACGCGGGCCGGCGTTAATCTCCAGAGCCAGAGGCCCAACTTTCCTGCCCCCGCGGCCGCGCCCCATCCAAGCCTAATCCTCGCGCGGCCGCGTCAGTCTAATTTTTGGCCAGGCTTTGACTTTCACTTAGCAGATCGACAGAGGCATATGATATAAGGGTTTTAAGTCCCATTTGTTCGGCATCTCCACTAGGGAGCATTGAATAGGCCTTAAGCCCTAGTTTCTCTATTCCTTTATCTTTTCCTTTTCTTGTATAGATTAGGGGTAGTTTAGTGTTAGATTAGGGTTAGTTAGTTAGTTTTCTAGGGTTTTGTTAGTGTTTGAAGATTGAAGCAAGTGTGTACACCAAGATCCAAGCTCGGAGAAACGAACGAAGATTTGCATTTCTCTATCTCTTACTCTCCTTGCTATCATTTGTATTTGGATAATGTATACTAAACTTGTGGATAATATATTTGGGTTGTCTATGCCTTAAATTATATTTTGAGGTTCCAATGGAACCTAACAAGTAGTTAATTTTTGGTTTTCCTTCCATAATGGTCTTATTTGATTGCTATGTGCTTGTCTATTGTTATGTATGCTTTAATTGCTTAATTGATGAGCTACCAATTACTGTGATAGCCTATGTGGGATCGGAAGACAAAATATAGGTTTAGATCGAATCGCGATAGCGGGCGATTGTAGGTTCACATGGCGTTGGACATATGATTTGTGCTTAGGATAGAAATATACCGAAGCGCCGCTCGTAGTTGATAGAGGGCTTGACCTTAAACCCTATTTATTTATAAATCACATAGGAATATAGTGGTTTAGGTAATGTGGGTGTCCACGTGCGTCTATCACCTGTGGATTGCACGTGGTATGGTTTAGGTACATCGGAAGATGGCCTTCTCTTACTCTCGTGTTCTCGGCTAACACATATAATGATTAATTTGACATAATTAGAAGTGAATCAACTTAGACGAATCATTAGGGGAAATTGGAATCTCTTGTCTTCATTATCTGATTTTAACTCTAGAATTAATTAGTTTAAGTTAATTGCTTGCCTAGTTTAACTTAGTTTTAATTCATCCTCTTTACCATCTGTTTAAATAAGACTGAGATGATTATGTGCTAGTGGTTTGGTGTCTTTTATCCATTAATTCTCTGTGGGTTGATATCTATACTTACACTTTATTACTCGTTGGCCGCGTATACTTGCGCGTTAGTTGTGTCATCTAATCGGACCAACAAATGCTTTGCCTTTGAATGAGCTTCTTGTTTGCTTTCCAAGCTGACAGGCGTTGCATGGCCTTTCTTTGACGAAGCTGAACTTGGGTAGGCCTGCTACTAGATCTTTGGAGGCCAGTTTTGACATACTCTTGAAGTTGAGATGAGACAACCTTCTATGCCATAGCCAGCTCATTTCTTCAGAGGCTTTAGCAAGAAAGCAGATTGTATCATCAGAAATCATTTGAGCAAGATCAACAGTGTACACGTTGCCTTCTCTTTCACCAGTCATCTTTATAGAAGAGGTCTTCAGATCTCTGACTTGACATTGATTGTTGTGGAAAGTGACTTGATGACCCATGTCGCAAAGTTGGATGATGCTCAGAAGATTATGCTTTAATCCTTCCACATAGGCTACTTTGCTGAAGGACACTGCACCATTCCCAGCTGAGCCGTATCCTCTTGTCTTGCCAGAGCTGTTGTCTCCAAAGATGACTATTAGACCCTTCTTCTTTGTGAAGTTAGACAGAAGGGCTTTGTTCTCGATCATGTACCTTGAGTATCCACTGTCCAGATACCATGTTGTGGCCGTGGAGCTCAGTTCCTGCAGACAAGTTAAGCTTTCATTTTGGTACCCAGACTTGCATTGGTCCTACTTTGTTAGTACCCTTGAGAACCCAGATTTGCTTGATCTTGGGTCTATTATGCAGAGAATTATAATAGCATACTGTAGCCTTGTGACCATATCTACCACATGCAAAGAATCTAAATCATGCATGCTTATGTGTGTGTGTGGATTCTTTCTCCATTTGGACTTGTGTGGATACTTGGTGACCTTCTCCTTATGCTGGTTCTTCTTTTTCCACGCAGCCTTGTGATTCAGGGCTTGTGATGAGTGATTCTTAACTCCACGATTCCTTCCTGGTTGGTTCGTGGAGTCAGTTTTTCTTGACTCCACGACCCTTCGAGGTTGGAGAGTGGTGACTGAGTTACTCTTCTCTTTTCTGAATCCCAGGCTTGCATGGGATCCGTTATATCGTGGGACATGACTTGGATCAGAAGAGCAGGGTTGCACTGGTTCTTCCTTCTGTGTGGATTTCAAAAATGTAATGCTTTTATTGAAATTTTAAGTACTGCTGATGTTAATTTCCTTGAGCTTTTCCACACATGGTTTTGAGGTAGACTCCCTAAAACCTAAGCCTGTTCTATCAGAAGAATTTCTCTAACTTGAAATCAACGTGTCCATGGATGAAGATGACCTATTCCACATTGAAATTGTCTTTTCTAGCTCCTCAATCTTAGAGGTTAGTTTTGACTCTCTTTGAGTGCTCAGTTCATTGGTCTGTCTTAAGAGGTTATTCTCAGCTTCAAGTTTAGAGAGAGAGATAGAACTGAGTAGAGCTGTTTCTAGTTCTTTTTGAACTTTCTCTTTCTCTTTTTGAAGACCAGAATAATCTTTAGACAAAACTCTGAACCATTTCATATATTGATGCATATCAGATGTTATGTCATGTAGTGCAATTCTTAAATCGACAATGTCTACATCAGGAGAGTTAAAGTTAAATACCTTATCTATGCTTACCTCATGATGGTCAGTGCTTTTCTTGTTGTTTGCATCTTTGGCCATCAGACACAGGTTGGCTACTTGAGGTTCTTCATCATCTTCAAACTCAACATTGGTGTCATTGTCTGAGTCACTCCACGAACCTCCAGCTACAAGACCTTTGTCTTTCTTCTAATGCTTTTTGTAGCCTTTGAACTCCTTCTTTGGATTCGTCTTTCTTTTCAGCTCTTCTCTGATAGGTTTGTTGCAGTTTGGAATGAAGTGGCCAGGCTTCTTGCAGTTGTAACATAGGTCATTGATCTGCTCTTGGCTGTTGTTGTTGTTGAATCTCTTAGGTTTGCCACTTTTTCCTTTGATCATGAACCTTTTGAGTCTTCTCACCAGCATTGCAATGTCCTCATCATCATCTTCCTTAGAGGCAGATTCATTTTCATCATGAGCTTTGGAGGTGTCTTCTGTTGCCTTGAGAGAAACTCCTTTATCCTTATTTCTTCCTTCAGATAGAGTCTCTGCTCGTTGAGTTAGCTCTAGTTTGTAGGTAAGAATGTTGCCATAAAATTATTGGACAGTCATTTCATACAGGTTCTTTGATTCTCTTATTGTAGTGGTTTTGGCATCTCACTTGCTTGGTAAGGACCTCATGAACTTGATGATAAGATCTTTGTTGGGATAGACCTTTCCAAATGCTCGAAGAGAGTTGAGCAGCATGTTGAATCTTTCATAGGTGGAAGTGACGTTTTCTCCTGGAACATGGGTAAACATTTCATATTGTTGAGTCAGAAGAGATTGCTTGTTTTCTCTGACTTCTTCTGTTCCTTCGTGCATGATGAGCAGTGCTTCCTAAACTTCCTTGGCAGACTTGCAGTTGACCACATTTTCGAACAGATTATCCTCTAAAGACAAGAACAAATTGTTCTTGGCCTTTTTGTCTAGCTGGACATCTTTCTTTTCATTATCGGTCCATTCTGCTTTGACCTTGATCAGAACTCTGTTAAGATCGTCTGGATAAGGTGCAAGATTTGTTGGAACATAGGGCCCATTTAGAACGTTTTCAAATAGATCATCATCTATTGAATCCATGTAGGCTTGCATACGAACTTTCCAGTTGGCAAAATTGTCTTTGTTGCACATTGGTGGCTTGCTGCCTCCACCGGTCTTTGATTTGCTTATCAGATGTGCCATCAGATCTACTCAAGCTTTATAGGCTAGTTGAGAGAACCTGTTTTGATACCAATTGTTAGTTCCCTGAGGCACAATAGTTATCTAGAAGGGGGGTTGAATAGATATTTTAAAACTTTTTCCTTTTCAAAATACTTTATTAGACTTATTAAACACAGCGTAATATATGATTTGTTTGCTTTCCTTTTAGATAACCCAAGTTTAAGGGTGATAAGTAGTTATAGCAGTTTATAACAAATATAGCAGTTATAGCAGATATCAGACACAGTGATTTTAGGTGGTTCAGAGCACACAAGGCTCCTAGTCCACTCTTCTACTCCACGAGTAGGAAATCCACTGAGGATGTCTTTACACTTCTTTGAATCACTTAGATTCCTTCAAGACCAACAGTCTTGGAACTTCTTATTTCACTTAGAACTCTTCAAGTCCAGCAGACTTGGTATACACTTATTGACAGTTAAGTTCTTGGGTTGTGCTACTCAGTTGCTATTAAGCATAAGTTCTAAAGAACTGAGTAGCTGTGCAAGCTTTCCTTCAGATCGTAGTGTTTGGACGTTGAGTGTTCTTGAGCTTCTTACTTCTTGCTTGCTTGCTACTGAATCTCTATCTGATTTGCTTATGAAGGAGCCTTTGAAATGTTTCCATTGAAGGCATCCGTTGCAGCATTAAATGCTTCAGACATTTCTGAGCACTGATGTTGACTTCCTGGAAATCTGCTGTTCTGCCGTCTGGTCCACAGACACAGCAGACTGCTTTCTCACCTAACACCTGAAAAGGTGTTTTCAGCAGGCATGCAGTCCTTTCCTTGGCTTCTTTACTACGCTTCTTTGATGCATACTAAGGATGAATGTTGGATCATTGGGACTATCAAATTGTCAACGTCTATAAGCCTTTCTTCATTTAATACTCTTCCTCCTTCATCAGATAGACGAACTTTGATGCTGACTGGAGGGTCACCATGATCGTGGTCTTTGTACCATGATCGCTGTGTGTTAGCTTGCTCATGCTTGATTCAGCTTAGATCGTAGAGAACACTACGATTTCTTTTAAACTCTGATAGATTACAATCTTCACTTGCTTGACTTGCAGACTCCATGTTTCTGAGAGCTGACTGCGATTCTTGACTTGGCTCAGCAGACGCTCGGATCTTCTCCACGATTCTGAGTGTGGCTGCCAAGACAGACTACGATTTTGGAACAACTTCTTCGATACTCCACGATTCTGCCTTGGCTTCTGCAAAGATCTTGCTGGCTCGAGAGACTACGAATCTGTTGAGGCCTAACAATTACATCTCAAAATAGATCAACCTAACAACTTTGATCTTTCTTCTATACATTCATTTACAGAATGATAAACATTAAAGCATAGATCAACCTAACAATTTTGATCTATCATCTAAGTCCTTGTACATTAATTCTCTTAAGGACTTTACACAAAAACATATATATATTTACTTTCAACATCAAATTTGAATATGCAATTCCCAACAGAGTTTCTTAAGTTTTGTTATTCACTTATAAGTTTTGGAATATAAATTATGATTCAATGCGATAAATAAAGGCACCTTGAATGAATAATGAATTATTAGTTGGTTTATATTTTAATTGAGGTAAATATGTTTTGGTGTTAACCTCGACTTTTAATAGATTTAAATTGTTTATAATAAGGTGTTGATTTAATAAATGTTATAGTTATGAGTGTTATGTGCAACTTATATGAAGCAAACAGTCTGTTAGGAAATATTCGTTTTATCGGGAAATATTCGTACGACGGTGCCGAAATAACCAATCAATAGTGGGACCTATAATAGAATAACTGTCGGATAGGGAAAGCGACAGAAATAACCTTTTTTAAAAAAAATTGACTGCAAAACTTTTACCTTTATCTGTTTAAATACCCGGTGATAAAAGTACAGTAATACGCGTTATTCCATAATAACACGCGATATTCTACAGTATCACACAATATTACACAGTATTTAATAATTTGTTATTCAATAATTGTTACAGTAGTAACTGTATAATATTTTATATTATTGACTCAATAATTGTCATAGTAGCAACTGCACAGTCGGTAGCCTTGCCCTTGCCCTTATCGACTCCCGAAGGTCCACCCTGCTCTAGCCTTAACTGAAAATGTTTTTAGGGAAAGAAAGAATGAGCAATAAGGTTGCTCAGCAAGTAATATCACAATAAGGGTGTGTAATATAGTTCTCAAACCTCAAAAGGTATAATAGGATATGATAGTTTAAGGATAACAAGAATATCAACAGTTCTCAATAACAGTCGCTAAGGACAAAAAAATATCAATATGATTCAATGCTAAATCAATTCAAGATTTCAAGATAATTAAATACTGAGTAGTCACTTAGGACTATGAACTTCTACTAGAATTAACAGTAATATACCGATAATCCAACAAAATCAAGTACAACAGGTGATCAGCCTAAAGTACCCTACGTTATGCATAATATTTAATCGTACTCATGTGCGCACGTCGTTCTCCTGATAAATTATATTTTCCCTTCAAAGAAGGTTGTTCATCTCAATCAATATAAGACTCCTCACCAATTAATTGGTTTGGATAGCTTTCTAATCATGATATAAGTCTAGCTGAATCAAATGGCATAGACCACTCTTTATAAGTTCAATACTTGACATTAAAGTTCGAAGAATATAATCGACTTTATCGTAACTATGATGCAATAAGTCATAATTTGAATAACTCATTTGCACAACAATAAACTTAATACGTATTCAATAAGAATAGAGTTCAAGTACTTGCTTACAATATCCGTTGAATAAAGTAATGCAAGGGTTTAGGATACTTGCCATATGTGTAGTCTATCCACGTAAAGCTAATCAACACTTTCAAATCCTATTTATAATATATTACATGTATAGGATGTTCATTAACTAAAACATTCATTACACAAGCTCAATATGAGAGTTAACTATACGTAAGGTTCTCCTTTAGTCATATAATCTCTTATACGTTTGTCATTACGTACTGGTACATAATACTTACATAAAATCAGTATATAAGTTGCTACGAAATCAAGTAACACAAATTACATTATGTATGGCGATATAGCAATTCATAACATTATATTGATTATGTCTTTCTTTGTTCGTGGAGTTCCGTTTATA
This sequence comes from Panax stipuleanatus, assembly GCA_020205555.1. Taxonomy (NCBI): domain Eukaryota; kingdom Viridiplantae; phylum Streptophyta; class Magnoliopsida; order Apiales; family Araliaceae; genus Panax; species Panax stipuleanatus. The sequence continues at coordinate 3,463,383 of CM035116.1, forward strand.
ATTGAAGTATCATCATACTTCACTACCCATACTTGTAAACATATATTAGTAGAGATCTGACCAAGTTTTAATAGCTTAGGCATCAAATAGGTTAACTGTCAAAATTATATTAAAAAACTGCATGAATTCTGATTCCAGACTGGCGCAGCTGTGCCATGGCTAAGCCTAGGGGCGACGCAGCTGCGCTGCCTCTTGGCCAGGCCAAGGTTAGGCTGCTGCCTGCAGATTCTGCTCGGCTCACCATCAAACCATGTCGTATGTTATAATAACATGTTAAAGGTCCTTTCACGCTTCCCAAGTCAATCCAAGTTTCTTCTTTCATGATATGGTTCTAAGTTTGACATCTTAATTATTTTAAGGCCATTCAAGGTCATGAAATCACTTTAACTAGCCTGCTCGTCTTTTAAACACATAAGGTAGTCATATAACTCGTGTTAGGCATGCTCATGAGTATCTATATCACATACATGTAACTAGCATCGTTATTGGTCTGAAAACATGCTTCATTTGTGCTTAACTAGTTTTCATGGTGTCTATCATGATATGTATACATGTGTGGTATATTTAGTGAGGTTAAGAGCACTATCAAACATGTCTATAAATATCAGAATATGAACACGTCAAGGTTCGTTTTCAAAACTTGTATTTTCATTAAAAATGTTCACTAGTGAGGTTCGTATGTTCATGTTACATTACGAAACATATATACACAAATTAACATGCTTTTCAGGCATTCACAAACCATATACTCATGTTCACCAAGTCAGAATATCAACATGGCATGCATATATCAAGGTCCGTTTATAAATTCTAAGTTCATTTCAAACTATAAGTTTTTGTTAATCATGCATACTAACATAGTTAAACATGTTCATGCTACGTTAAAGTACTCATCTATGTGTGTTACTCATGCTAGCATGCTTGTCTAAGCTATATTAGTTAAACTAACATCTACCTGTTTGCAGCAGAAGTCAAAAATTGGAACCAGGGACTGGCGCAGCTGTGCTGCGCCGTAGTTCAAAACTGGCACTGCTGCGCTGGGTCTCGGCCAGCAGTAGACAGGCTTCTGCTTTAGCAGAATACAGAGCCAAATCCCAAATTTCTTAACGAATTCACTGGTGGACCATCTACATTGCATTATTAACATATGTACTAGCTTATATATCAACTAACCAACATTACTCGATCACATAATCATGAATTTCATACTCAATTCAAGAATTAGAACTTTGACAGAAAACATAAATGAAGAACAAGAAGGAAATTTATACCTCTGTAATGCAAATTGGGCTTGCTGCTATATGAATTCCCAACTCTTAGAATGCTTATATGCTCTCAATTCAACTCTTAGAAAAATCTCAGCAAATAGAAATGAGAAGGAATGGGCTATATTTATAGAGAAAACAATATCCAGACAATGAAATCTCCCAATGAATCAAACTAATGGATTGATGAATTATATGTTGGTTAAGGGGAAGTTGGTGATTGGTTGTTAGAATCCATCATGATTCCCACTCCCCATTGATCATTGCTACGTTTTGCTGAAATTGAGAGAGATAGTAGGCTTAGGCTTATAGCTTTTCACGTGAAGGAGGAAATGGGCTCTTGATTTGGGACAAGGCAATATATCTCAGCATTCTAGCAAGTGTTGTGCAATACTAACGTTATAACATAAATGCCTACCATATATTATATACACTTAGGTATTAATTAGGGTCACAATGTAAGTTTGATAAATAATATGACAATGTATCACACATATAATCCATGTACATTTTGTTAGCACCGAATATAATTCAATTAGATATTATCACATTATATTAATTCTATTATGTCAATCACATTAAATATTGGAATATCTTCAATTAGCAATTGTTTATTATATATTCAAGAGATACTAATTTGATGTCCACACACTTATACATAACCTCATGAAACACTCATATCATTTATTTAGTCATAACATATACTTTCTATATATGGTATAGTCACACATAAGTGTTACATTACATTATATAATATACGTTTAATTGTCTCCTTCATTGCACATAACAATTACTCGAGCAAATTATATTAATAATCTACTCGTTTACGTTTTATTAATATCCATAATAATTAATCAATATTAATTAATTACTCATCTATCAATTAATTAATCCTCCTCTCGTTAATTTACCTTTAACAACAATTATTATTATATGATAAATTATCACATTCCTTAACGATTTAATAAATCTCAGTCTTATCATATATATAAACAATTTACTTATTATTATACCATCACTTGCAATAATAATGAATCAACATACTATTATTATATTTCTCATAATAACAATTAACAATTAATATAGATTAATTGTTCACTTAATAATTCCTTCGTCCATGAATTAATTAACTCATCATCGTTTCTATTCTCGTGCCACACAAGGCATTCCAATGAGCTCATCATAAACTCTAAATTTTCCTCAATTATTATGTTCAATTCGAAACAATCGAGTTAACTCAACGCATAACACATAATCATATATATTCTAATAAATATTCATTTTTATTAATATATTCATTTAATAATATTCAAAAATTCTCGAGTATTACAAACAAGATGAGACTAATAATAACAAACCCCTCAAAGAAATTATTTTAAGTCTAAAGCATTCAAATATATTTGGAATATCGAACATCGTCTTCTAGCATGATAAAATTAATAGAGTATTAAATATTTAATATGAGTTTGTTGTGCTATCCACAAGGCAAATATTGAGTATTTAAGATGTTAATTTAATCACATTTGATGCTTATAAAAAAATTGAACAATATTATTTTGTTATGTTTCCACAAGGACAATATTTTTCTTTTTTGAATATATAGAAGTGCTAGGTTAGACTTAACTCAAATAATTTTGATTCGAATGTGCTACCACTTGATCAAAATAATATGAGAGGCAAAATAAAAGGAGTTACATGTTGATGTAATTGACAAAGAGTTGTCTACCTATTTATTTATATATGGTTTGTTTTGCTATCCACAAAGCTATATACATTTGAAATAGGATCCTTATTCTCACTACCAAATCTTTAATTATATATGGACAGCTTGGGTTTGTCATAGATGGGGAGTTGAGTCAAGACTTAGTCTTGCAGTCACTCCCTGAGAACTTCTCATAATTTGTTGTGAATTTTCACATGATTAAGTTGGATGTCAGCTTGCCTAAATTACTTAACATGTTGAAAACTGCTGAAGGCCACTTCCCATCCAAGAAGAACCATGTCTTAATGGTGGATGATTCTTCTAAGAAAAGAAAGTGGCCCAAGGTATCTTTTAAAAATAAGAAATCTAAGAAGGCTAAGGGCAAGGTGAATAGGAACGAACAAAAGAAACCTGATCCAGATAGCAAAGAAATGTACTTCCATTGCAATAAGTCGGGTCACTGCAAGAGGAACTTCAAGGATTTCTTTGTATAACAAAAGCAGAAGAAGCTTGAAGAAGCTTCAAATCCTAATCAAGGTTTGTTTATAATTAAAATTAATTTTTCAGAAAGTTAAAATTCTACTTGGGTATTGGATACCGGCTGTGGTTCTCACATATGTAATACTGTGCAGGGACTGATCAGAAGTAGAAAGCTGAACAAGGATGAGGTTGTTCTACGAGTGGAAAATAGAGCAAAGGTTGCTGCATTAGCTGTAGGCACTTATTGTTTAGCACTGCCTACGGGCAAGACCAATATTTTAAATTATTGTTATTTTGTTCCGAATATCATTACAAATATTATTTCTATTTCCATATTAGATATGGATGGATTTGATATTATAATAAAGAACAACAATTGTTCTATTTATAATAACAATATTTTATATGGTGTTCGTAATTTGCGAAATCGACTTTATATACTTAACTTGCATGAAAATATATTTTAAATTGAACAAACTAAGAGAAGAAAAAGAGATGATGTTAATGATACCTATATGTAGCACTGTAGACTCGGTCATATCAATGAAACAAGATTATCAAGTTACATAAGGATGGGCTCTTAGTGTTATCTGATTATGAATAATATCCAACTTATGAATCTTATATCATGGGTAAAATGACTAAATCTCCTTTTAGTGGAAAATGAGAGAGAGTTACAGAGTTGTTAGCGTTGGTTCACATAGACGTTTGTGGACCTATGACAACGAATGCAAGGGGAAAGTATTCTTAATTTATTACTTTCACTGATGATCACTCAAGATTTGGATATGTGTATTTAATGAAATACAAATCTGTATCATTTGAAAAGTTCAAAGAGTTCAGAAGTAAAGTAGAGAAATAAACTAGAAAAAGTATTAATATTCTTCGATCAGATCAAGGTGGATAATACTTAAGCGGTGAGTTTCTTAATTGTCTCAAAGATAATAGTATAATCTCACAATGGACTCCACCAGGTGCACCACAGTTAAATGGAGTATCTTAAAGTAGAAATCAAACATTATTGGACATGATTCGTTCCATGACGAGTTTTACCGATCTTTCAATTTTCTTCTGGGGTTATGCCCTAGAAACGGCTGTATACCTATTTAACAAGGTGCCTACCAAATCCACCCCAAAGACTCCATATGAGATGTCAAAAGGGAGGAAACCAAATCTTAAGCATGTTAAGACTTGGGGTTGTCCAACTTATGTCAAAATATTTGAAAATGATAAGCTACAGACTAAATTCGACTAGTGTAGATTTGTGGGATACCCTAAAGAAACTTTTGGGTATTATTTCTATCATCCAACTGATCAAAAGGTGTTTGTTGAGAAACATGCTGCCTTCTTGGAAAAAGATTTTATCCATGAAGGGGTCAGTGGGAGTAAGATATATCTTGAAGAAGTTCAAGACCCACAAATTACGACGAATCAAAGTCAGGTACCTGATCAAGTGGAAGAACCTACTGTACAACGCCCTATTCGTAAATCAGGAAGAGTATCGAAGATACCTGATAGGTATGGATTCGTCATAGAGGATGATGATGAGGTACACGTCATGGATGATGATGATCCAATGAATTACGAACATGCTATGAGTAATAAAGACTCAGAGAAATGGCTTGAAGCCATGAAATCCGAGATGGACTCTATAATATCCGAGAATTATTGTGTAATTTAATAATTTTCAATAGACGAATTTATTTGAAACTCTTGTGTGATTTCTATTATTAGGGGTGCTAATCATATATGTTATGTGATGAGATGTATTTAAATAGTTGGTTTAATTTAATTTAACTATTTAAATTAGTTAAGTAGATAATTAATTGATTAATTTCGTGGGATGGTATTAAAACATGAGTTGGAGTTCAGAGTGGAATTTAGAGACGCGAACTGCGTATTTGAGTCCTGAACGTCGAAATTAGTCAAGATAGACTGTAATCGCAAAAATGTGTCACGGTTGACTTTTTGGTCAAAGTCAATCGGTTGACTTTTTTGGGGAAAAAGTCAAACATTAATTTCAGAGATGAATTTGACGAAATGGATAGTCCCATGATGTCCGGAACGTCGACTTTAGTAGGAATCGATATAAGTATCGAAATGTTTGGCTACGGGGGCAAAATGGTCAAAATAATTTATTAAGTGATTAAATTGATTATAATAATATTTTTGTAATGGATCAGCAGCTGGAGGGGGCCCACGTGACCAACATATTGGGACAAGGGAGGGAGTATATACGTATGTAATAATATAGAAGGAGGAGGGAGTTGGTTTTATTCCTTAAACCCAAAATCTTTTTATTTTCTCAACTCCCACATTATTTTCATTCATTAACACAATTGGTCATGGGATACACCAAGGGCCTCTCAACTGATGAATTCATATTCACATTACATGAGAATTCAAGCTCTATAAGAGCATCTCTCTCCCATAGTATTTTTCTTTTTCTTAGAAACTTCACCAAAATAAACTTGAGAGAATGAGAGTGTGAGAGCTCTTGAGAATTCTCGAGATTTGGAGAGTCTAAACAAGCTAGGAGGAAGGAATATCAGAATCAAAACAAGGAGAAATTCGCACCAAGAGGTAATTCATGACCCATTTCGCATGTTCTTAAAAAAATAGTAAGAAAAAGCATGTATAGCCATGGTAAATGATTTGTTTTAATTTTGTGAGGCTATGTTCGTGTTGGTTACTGATATGTGGGTGTAGAGAACGAAAGTTCTGGTTTTAACATGCTCCTTATGTACTAAATTTAGTTAATTTATGCCATGCATGCTAAGTGTTTGATAATATGCTTCTTAAATGTCAAGTTGATCAAATCATGGAAATTTAGTGGAGTTAAAGGTTGTGTTATGTGTATATATGTTAGATTAGATGATCTGGATAGTAGGAGTCTTTCAATTGCATGCTAGAATCGAAAACATGGATTTTTGTCAAATTTGGTTAAACATGAAATCTATGACTTTTTGGGTTTTTCGGAGCCTTAGAATCATGGTTTCTGTGACCCGTTTATGGTAGGTAATAATTTTGTAAAATACTATGTAGCATGATGTATAACCTGACCAAATTTCATAAGAAATGGAGTTAATATGAGCAAGATATGAATTTCGGTAGCAACCATGTTCGTAGGGGAAAATGTTGGGTTTGTACGAAATCGTGATGCAATCAAATTGCAAAAATTAGCGGAAGCATGGTATATCAGAGTTTTAAAAAAATTTCAACAAAACCATTACCCGGATCATCCTTTATGCAAATTATTAATTTAAAACGATAAATAAGAAGTTATGGAATCATACACTTGTAAAACGAAGCTTCCACAAGTACGAGTTCAACTCCTTGTTCTTCGTGATCTCCTTGAATTTTCGGGTTAGATTCCTTCCTTTGATCAACGTTAGCCACCCAAGTGTTTGGCCTCTAGAGGTGATCCACCAAAGAAGATGAATTATCAAGAAGGAGGGTAGTTGACTTAGTTTTCTATCCTCTATAGAAAAGGAGTACTCTCCAACAATTGGAATTGCCTCAACTGATATCTATTATAAGACTCCTCTTATCTAGATATTGGTCAACCCTTCTAATCCTATTAGACATGGAATTTCTTTTAATTAATTAAACTCCTTTAATTAATTTAGGCTTCCCACCACATGGGGAATAATTAATTAAATTCATTTAATTAATTTGTCTCCTAATCTTATTAGGAATAAATGAGAGTATTAATATTAAATTAATTACTAAACTCCTTTAGAAATTAAAATAATAATAATTGTAATAATATTAATAAGACTCCTCTTATTAATTTATATTTAATATTTCTAAAATATTAAATAATAAACATTAAGCTATTTAATTTATTCTATCACTATAGATTAAATTAATTACACTTAATGCATTATTATGATTATGCCATTACCTTCTTAAATAATTATTCTTCCTTTTATGGTGTGACCCTTTAGGTTCTCTATATTAAACCGGTTGTGAATAAATCAATTAGAACAATTCTAATCTTATTTAAATAAATAAATTAAACTAATAATCTATTTAAATAAATAATATTTATTCTACAATAGGGATAAGCCTCCCTAGCGATTAACGACTTTTCAGATAATATAGATTTCAACATTAATCATAAAAGAACCTGTGAGTAAATAGTTACCATACAATTCAATCCTTCCACCATACAATGTCCCAATTAAATATAAGACATGAATTTACTGTCAAGTCTTATTTTATTTAATTATATGTATTTCGATTAGAAAATGCACAACTCCAAATAATGCAAATTAGAAACTCCTTTCTAATTTCATTTTACCTTGGCCAAGGATTCCTGGGTTGTCATTTAACGAATCACATAGGACATATCTCCTCTTTTACTAGAGGTGGTAGATTCTTTATTGATCATTCATTATCTCCATATGTAACTCATTATACCCAAGCATACCCTTTTATATACCCTAAAGGACTTTAAGGAATAAGTCAAAGTATAATTCATTATATACAAGATACTATGATGATCTCAAGTCCAAGGATCACTTGTACTACTATCACATTAGAAATTCCTATTGACAGGCGAGTAAAACTCCATTAGGTATTCCATAGCGAGTCACGTTCAGTGAACTTATTCTCCAATAAGCACCTACATACTTGCTTTAGTGTCTCCACACAAATGATCATGAGATCAATCATCCTCATCCAATGAGCAAGCAACATTTGTACCAATCTATTCGGATTTACTAATCCCCTTTTTAGTAATCCCACGATTGGGAACTATTTTAGTTTTAGAGCTTTCTAAGAATTTAGATCTCATTAACATGATCATCATCATGATTCTTAAAGCATTGCTTAAAACTATGGGTTATTTACATATTATAAAAACAGCACCATGTAGATAATTAAATGCCTTTAATAAATGAATATTTTATTAATAAATAAATAAGATTGTTTACAAAGTACGTGCTTTATCATCATACATGATTGGCTTGTATGCACACTACTATCATTCTCCCACTTGCACTAAAGCCAATCGCCATGGTATCTCATACCCATCTTCTCTAAATGACGATCAAACTGCTGTTGTATTAAAGCTTTAGTAAATGGATCTGCAATGTTGTCTTGAGAGTCTACACGCTCCAAGGTGACGTCTCCTCTTTCAATGATCTCCCTGATCAAGTGAAATCGCCGCAACACGTGTTTAGATTTTTGATGAGACCTTGGTTCCTTAGCCTGTGCAACTGCTCCTGTGTTGTCACAGTAAATGGGAACTGCTTCTCCAATGCTAGGAACCATACCAAGTTCAGTTATGAACTTTTTCATCCAAACAGCTTCCTTTGCAGCTTCACTTGCAGCTATATACGCTGCCTCTGTCACTGAATCAGCAACTGTTTGCTGCTTGGAACTCTTCCAACTCACTGCGCCTCCGTTCAAGGTAAAAACATACCCCGAAATAGATTTACTGTCATCTTGGTCCGTTTGAAAACTTGAGTCTGTGAAGCCCTCGAGTTTTAATTCAGACCCATCGTAGACAAGAAAAATATCCTTAGTCCTTCTCAAGTATTTTAGGATATTCTTCACTGCCTTCCAGTGCTCTTCTCCTGGATTCGACTGGTATCTGCTCGTTACACTAAGTGCATGAGCAACATCCGGTCTAGTACATATCATACCGTACATGATAGATCCTATTGCAGAAGCATAAGGGATCTTACTCATACGGGCTCTCTCCTCAGGTGTCTTTGAGGCCTGTTTCTTGGAGAGATGTATTCCATAGCTCATCGACTTGAGACCTCTTTTAGAATCTTCCATGCTAAATCTCTTTAGCATTGCATCAATGTACGTTCCTTGGGATAAACCAAGCATCCTTTTAGATCTATCTCTATAGATCTTTATCCCCAAAATATAGGATGTTTCTCCCAAGTCCTTCATGGAGAAGTGTTTAGATAACTAGATTTTAATCGATTGTAGCATAGGAATGTCATTCCCTATCAGTAATATATCATCAACATATAATACAAGGAATGAAACTGCGCTCCCACTAACCTTCTTGTACACACATGGTTCATCGTCGTTTTTGATAAAATCAAACTCTTTGATTGTCTCATCAAAATGAATGTTCCATTTACGAGAAGCTTTCTTCAATCCATAAATGAATCGTTGCAGCTTACAGACTTGATTTGTTCCAACCTTTGAAACAAATCCCTCTGGCTGTGTCATATACACATCCTCCTCAAGTTTCCCATTGAGGAAGGACCGTTTTCACGTCCATCTGCCAGATCTCATAGTCGTTATAAGCTGCAATTGCAAGCAAAATCCAAATGGACTTGAGCATAGCTACTGGTGAAAAGTTTCATCATAGTCAACTCCTTATCTTTGTTTGAAACCTTTTGCAACCAGTCGGGCCTTATAGGTCTCTACCTTGTCGTCCGCTCCAGTCTTTCTTTTAAAGACCCATTTACACCCAATAGGCTTAATGCCTTCAGGTGGTGAAACCAAAGTCCATACTTTGTTTTCATACATGGAGTCCATTTCGGATTTCATAGCTTCAAGCCATTTTCCTGAGTCTTTATTACTCATAGCTTGTTCGTAATTCAATGGATCATCATCATTCATGATGTGTACCTCATCGTCATCCTCTATAACGAATCCATACCTCTCAGGTATCTTCGGTACTCTTCCAGATTTACGAACAGGGTGTGGTATAGTAGGTTCTTCTACTTGGTCAGGTACCTGACTTTGATCCGTGGTAATTTGTGGTTCTTGAAATTCTTCAAGATATATCTTACTCCCACTAACCCTTTCATGGATAAACTCCTTTTCCAAGAAGCCAGCATGTTTCGTAACAAACACTTTTTGATCAGTTGGATGATAGAAATAATACCCTAAAGTTTCTTTAGGGTATCCCACAAATCTACACTTATCGGATTTAGTCTGTAGCTTATCATTTTTAAACTTTTTGACATAAGCTGGGCAACCCCAAGTCTTAACATGCTTAAGATTTGGTTTCCTCCCCTTCCACATCTCATATGGAGTCTTTGGGGCGAATTTGGTAGGTACCTTGTTAAGTAGGTATGCAGCCGTTTCTAAGGCATATCCCCAGAAAGAAATTGGAAGGTCGGTAAAACTCATCATGGATCGAACCATGTCCAACAGTGTTCGATTTCTCCTTTCAGATACTCCATTTAACTGTGGTGTACCTGGAGGAGTCCATTGTGAGATTATACCATTTTCTTTGAGACAATTGAGAAACTCACCGCTTAAGTATTCTCTACCTTGATCTGATCGAAGTATCTTTATACTCTTGCCCGTTTGTTTCTCTACTTCACTTTTGAACTCTTTGAACTTTTCAAATGATTCTGACTTGTATTTCATTACATACACATATCCAAATCTTGAGTGATCATCAGTGAAAGTAATAAAATAAGAATACCCACCCCGTGCACTTGTTGTCATAGGTCCACAAACGTCTGTGTGAATCAATGCCAACAACTCTGTAACTCTTTCTCCTTTTCCACTAAAAGGAGATTTAGTCATTTTACCCATGAGACAAGATTCACAAGTTGGATATGATTCATAATCAGATAACTCAAGGAGCCCATCTTTAGGCAACTTGGATAATCTTGTTTCATTGATATGACCGAGTCTACAGTGCTACATGTAGGTATAATTAATATCATCTCTTTTCCTTTTCTTAGTTTGTTCAATTTAAAAAATATTTTCTTGTAAGTCAAGTGTATAAAGTCCATTTCGCAAATTTCTAACACCATATAAAACATCGTCTTTATAAATAGAACAACTATTATTCTTTATAATAACGTTAAATCCTTCCATATCCAATACAGAAATTAAAATAATGTTTTTAATAATATTCGGAACATAATAACAATTATTAAGATAAATGGACTTGCCCAAAGGCATTGCTAAATAATAAGTTCCTACAGCTAATGCAGCAACCTTTGCTCCATTCCCCACTCGTAGGATCACCTCATCATTGTTCAGCTTTCTACTTCTGACCAGTCCCTTCACATTATTACATATGTGAGAATCACAGCCGGTATCCAATACCCAAGTAGAATTTTGACTTTCTAAAAAATTAATTTCAATCATGAACAAACCTTGATTGGAAGTCGAAGCTTCTCCAAGCTTCTTCTTTGCCAGAAACTTCTTGCTGTTCCTCTACCAATGACCCGGCTCGTTGCAATGGAAGCACATTCTTTTGCTAGCTAGATCAGATTTCTTTTGTTCCTTTATGTTCACTTTGCCCTTGGTCATCCGAGATCGGAAGAGCTCCTTAGATATCTCATATCTAGCAGTCCTACTTTGTTCACCATACAACTCCTTGAGGTGAATCAACATAGTAGGAGCATCCATGTTTCCGTGCTGACGCTGAAGCTCATTATTCATGGATGCGAGCATGATGCATTGAGCCACAGATGCATCACCTTGCCACTTTACAATGGTGGCAATCTCTTCCTCAGAGGCTGTTTCTGGAACAGTTCCAGGGACAGGTGAGTTTAGGACATAAGAAATCTTTTCAGCAGTGAGAACTATTCTCAGATTTCTTAGCCAGTCCGTATAATTCGGCCCGGTAAGCTTATTAGCATCAAGTAGGCTTCGCAGTGAAATTAGTGATTTTGACATTTTTAAAATTCTGCATGTGAAAAACTATATTTTAGTAAACATTCATTTTATTAATTTTGCATACCAAAATAAATTTAGGTCTTTATTTTAAATTGGTATCTCCCACTATTTTTATCAAACTATATTACCCTCACTTATATAGTTCGGCAACATCTAATTAAAGATTTGCTAGTGAGAATAAGGATCCCATTTCAAATGTATATAACCTTGTGGATAGCGCAACAAGCGATATACAAATAAATAGGTAGACAACTCTTGTCAATTACTTCACTATATAACTCTTTTTATTTTGCCTCTTAAATCATAATGGTCAAGTGTGTGCACATCCGAACTAAAATAATATAAGTTAAGTCCAGCCTAAAAAAAAATGTTCGTCCTTGTGGATAGCACAACAAGACTAGATCGTTCAATTTTCTTGATAAGCATCAAATGTGATTAATTAACATCTTAAATATGCAATACTCGCCTTGTGGATGGCACAACAAGCTCATATTAAATATTTAATACTCTATTAATTTATCATGCTAAAAGGCGACGTTCGATATTTCAAATATCATTTGAACGCTTCAGACTTAATATTATTTCTTTGAGGGGTTTGTTATTATTTGTCTTATCTTGTTTAGCGCGCATGCACACACACACACACACACACACACACATACATATATATATATATATATATATATATATATATATAAAATACGCATCATTTTATTAAACATGCGAAGCATGTTTGCATAAAATATAATATATATAATATTTAGCATGCAATATAGAATACTATATTCTACCCGGATTGATTATGAACTTTTATTCTAGTTTGGTTCACTAGAGCCACCAAGTGAACCAAAAGGTCAAACCTAGGAGTGCAAGAATTTAAATTTAAATATAACTATTACATTTAAACCCGGGCTCCATACAAACGGGTCTTCACGCGCTCCTTGCTCCTTGGTCTCCAATTTATTCAAGATAATTCTAACTATTTCTATTACATTAAACTATTTAATTTAAATAGAAACCTTGATCAGCATTCAAGGAGAAGTACATAGGAGGGAGATAGAATTTTACATCAAGAAAAAAAATATTAGAGAAGACGAGGTACACAGACCCCATTTAATAAAACCCATTCATTCAAGCATTCAACTAAAATAAAATCCAATCACATTGGTCAAATAGTCCATAATCAATCCCTATTTATTATCATACATATCACCATATATATTAATAAATAAATATTCATCTCATGAATTAAAATATTTCATATATATATGAGTATCATTTAATGGGCAATTTTAAATTGTATGAAATCTAATTTCAAGATTAAAATAAACTCTTTATTTTAATTATAAAATTATTTAGAATATAATATATAAATATATCATATATATATATATATATTTGATATTACCGTATATATTATATATATTTATATAACGAATCAGGTTATATATATATATATATACAATATAAATTCATATTTATTTTTTAAAAAGAAGTCACCTTTTATTAAAAGAGTCCTTCAGGTTTATTAAAAGAGTCCTTTCCTAATGGGTCACCTTCTTTTTAGCGTAAGAAAGAGACAACACCTTTTCTTTGCAGAATTCAAGATTAGCACCCAAAAAAAAAAATTGTGATTCGTCCCAAAAAAAAAAACGTCATTTTTTTTTCTTAAAAAAAAAAATTTTATACAATAAAATTATGCCCAATAAATTATTTTAAATACATACCCATATGTATATGAAATCAAAAATAAATTAATAATTGCATAAAGGTTTGGCTCTGATGCTACTGTTGGGTTTGTACGAAATCGTGATGCAATCAAATTGCAAAAATTAGCGGAAGCATGGTATATCAGAGTTTTAAAAAAATTTCAACAAAACCATTACCCGGATCATCCTTTATGCAAATTATTAATTTAAAACGATAAATAAGAAGTTATGGAATCATACCCTTGTAAAACGAAGCTTCCACAAGTACGAGTTCAACTCCTTGTTCTTCGTGATCTCCTTGAATTTCCGGGTTAGACTCCTTCCTTTGATCAACGTTAGCCACCCAAGTGTTTGGCCTCTAGAGGTGATTCACCAAAGAAAATGAATTATCAAGAAGGAGGGTGGTTGGCTTAGTTTTCTATCCTCTATAGAAAAGGAGTACTCTCCAACAATTGGAATTGCCTCAACTGATATCTATTATAAGACTCCTCTTATATAGATATTGGTCAACCCTTCTAATCCTATTAGACATGGGATTTCATTTAATTAATTAAACTCCTTTAATTAATTTAGGCTTCCCACCTACATTGGAATAATTAATTAAATTCATTTAATTAATTTGTCCTCCTAATCTTATTAGGAATAAATGAGAGTACTAATATTAAATTAATTACTAAACCCCTTTAGAAATTAAAATAATAATAATTAAATAATATTAATAAGATCTCCTCTTATTAATTTATATTTAATATTTCCAAAATATTAAATAATAAATATTAATCTATTTAATTTATTCTATCACCATAGATTAAATTAATTACACTTAATGTATTATTACGATTATGCCATTACCTTCTTAAATAATTATTCTTTCTTTTATGGTGTGACTCTTTAGGTTCTCCGTATTAAACCGGTTGTGAATAAATCAATTAGAACAATTCTAATCTTATTTAAATAAATAAATTAAACTAATAATCTATTTAAATAAATAATATTTATTCTACAATAGGGATAAGCCTCCCTAGCGATCAACGACTTTCTAGATAATATAGATTTCAACATTAATCATAAAAGAACCTGTGAGTAAATAGTTACCATACAATTCAATCCTTCCACCATACAATGTCCCAATTAAATATAAGACATGAATTTACTGTCAAGTCTTATTTTATTTAATTATATGTATTTCGATTAGAAAATGCACAACTCCAAATAATGCAAATTAGAAACTCCTTTCTAATTTCATTTTACCTTGGCCAAGGATTCCTGGGTTGTCATTTAACGAATCACATAGGACATATCTCCTCTTTTACTAGAGGTGGTAGATTCTTTATTGATCATTCATTATCTCCATATGTAACTCATTATACCCAAGCATACCCTTTTATATACCCTAAAGGGCTTTAAGGAATAAGTCAAAGTATAATTCATTATATACAAGATACTATGATGATCTCAAGTCCAAGGATCACTTGTACTACTATCACATTAGGAATTCCTATTAACAGGCGAGTAAAACTCCATTAGGTATTCCATAGCGAGTCACGTTCAGTGAACTTATTCTCCAATAAGCACCTACATACTTGCTTTAGTGTCTCCACACAAATGATCATGAGATCAATCATCCTCATCCAATGAGCAAGCAACATTTGTACCAATCTATTCGGATTTACTAATCCCCTTTTTAGTAATCCCACGATTGGAAACTATTTTAGTTTTAGAGCTTTCTAAGAATTTAGATCTCATTAACATGATCATCATCATGATTCTAAAAGCATTGCTTAAAACTATGGGTTATTTACATATTATAAAAACAGCACCATGTAGATAATTAAATGCCTTTAATAAATGAATATTTTATTAATAAATAAATAAGATTGTTTACAAAGTACGTGCTTTATCATCATACATGATTGGCTTGTATGCACACTACTATCAGAAAATCTGCAGATTCTGGGTTTTCCAGAATTTTTCTAAGTATGGAACCAGTTCGTGCACGCTTTTCTAGGTCTTAACATGTTAGTTTCATGTATGTTGTATTTTTGTAAAATACTGTGATGTATGGAGTGTATGATGTCCAAATATCATGGTCATACAACCTGTAAACAAGTGAGAATTAAATATGGAAGAAAGCTGCTTGGCAAGAAAAAAAAATCTGGGCATGAAGAGCAGCGCAGCTGCGCCGTTCATATGGCTTAACACTGCGCAGCTGCGCCACTCAAAGATGGGTTCCGGGTTTGCCAGGCAGCGCAGCTGCGCCGGTAACACGGCTTGAGGCTGCGCAGCTGCGCCGAGTCAGGTCGGGTCGGGTCAGAATGCAAAATTTTTCTTTTCTTTCAGATTCTAATATTGAACCCATTTACTTATAGGATGCATCATGTTGTGTGGTTGTAATATATTGGTGATATAATACGAGTTAGTTTAATAACCTAAATTGTATAATAGGAAACAATTATATTTTAAATTAGAGTTGGAATACTTAGTTGCTTAACGTGACGTTTGTGATTAGGTTACGTGAAGGACTAGTTGATAGCTTAAACTGTAAAAGACGTATCAGGCAAGTTTCTTACCCTCTTTTTCATTGATAAACTATTCAAGCCCTACTTCTTTTACTGCGGTAAGGGTAAGTACCGAGCTCGTGTTTATTCGTTGACACGTACAAGTTCCTTTGACGTAAAGTTCTACAACTTCAATTATCTTGCAAATTTTATTGTTGATTACTCAATTATTGCTTCAACTGCTATGATTTAAAGTTCTATTTATTTAAAGAATTGTTTCTAAGTACGTTTCCTGGCCTTTGTTTCGGCTAGTTATTCTTGATGAAAAATGATTTAATTCAAATCTTTCGAAGCTATTTAATGTTTACCAATCCAAATTGCTTTGGTGCGGTCTCGTATAAATACTAAGATGAACAACCCGAATAAACGGGCGAACAGATGTCGGGCATATAGTCCTATTTATGCTTATGCATTTTAAACTTCATACTTGTGCACAATGTAGGGTACGATAGGCTGATCACCTGGAGTACTTGCAGAGGCCGTTTACAATCTGATTGATTGTTAAACCATCTGATGGTTTTTGATGAAACAAAGTAATGTTCAGGGTATCTAACACCCCTTAGTATGATATTGAGAATTCTTAAACTCTTATCTTCAAAATTCTTGTTTAACACTTGATAATTCTTTCAACTGTTGAGATATAGCCATACAGATGCTTTTACTCCTAATGTATGTTTTCAAACTACTTTATATACTTGCTGGGCAATTTGTGCTCATTCTTGCTTAAACCTTTCAGTTAAGGCTGAGAACGCTGAAGGCTCAGGCAAGGACAAGAGGAAGTCTAAGATGAAATGATGAGAGTTATTTATGTAATAAGTTATATTTCCGCATATGATGTAATGTAGCGATAAACGCTAAGTTTGAGTTTCAGTTTATTTAAGGTTGTAAAGACTTGGGATTTTATTTGAATAAGTATGTAATAGTTATTATTATTATTATTTCCGGAGTTTATGTTGTTAGATGATGATGTATGTTGTACCGTGAGCACCATGTCCTGTAATCGATGTTACACGGATTTGGGGGCGTCACAGGTTGGTATCAGAGCTGTAGGTTATAAACCTTAGGTGAGGAACCTTAGACTATAACCTTAGGGAAGTTAGGATATAAGGAGATGAACTCACGTAGAGTTCTAAGGGTTGTGTCAAATCTATTTTTCTAAAAACAAAATCAATATCTATTTTAAAATACTAATAGAGTTGTTTGTCTTGATTGTAGGATGTCAGGAGAAGATGAGGTTAGAGATATTCACGTTGTGAGTGAGCAGTTGGTGACAGCTGTACCTGAGCCTATAGCTGAGGCAGCAGCTGACTCAAACCTAGAGGAGTATCTTGAAGAAGAAGAGGAGACCGAGGAGGAACTCCGAAGAAGCACCTGAGGATACTATGTTGGATGAGTTGATGAATAGGATTACTGAATTGGATGACAAGGTCCATAAGCTGGAGGAGCTGTATCAAGGGGAGCAGCAAGCTGCAGCATTGCTGGAGGCATTGGTGCACCACCTGATAATTAGGAACGGGGATCTGGCTGACAAACTGCGAACAGCAGGTCAGAAGGCGGACAGGCTGAAGGATGAGAAAGAAGCTATCAGGACCCACTTGGGGCATACCATTAATGGGTTGGAGTCGAGGATACAGAGTCTCCAAACTGACAAGCAGATCATTACCACTTTCTGGGGAGATGAGATGAGAGGCCGTGTTCAGGCCGAAAAGCTAACAGGCGAGTTAGAAGGAGATGTAAGAGATAAGAAGGTTAGGATGGATAGAATAAAGTACACGTTTAAGTAAGCATATGGGAGGTTCCAGCATAGGGTGTGTCACTTTTCACGTGAGGAGTACCGGTTAAAGAGATCTAAATGGCGTAATGCCATAAGATGATGAGATACTTTGTGATTATGTTTTTAAATAAATATGCTTTTATTTAAATATGTGATGTGATGATTAAGTTTTATATGAAATATATATGATGTAGGAATAAGTTATGAGATGATAACATTAAGTTTATTTAAACATATAGATGGCTAGAGGAAGACATCGTCAAGTACCAGAAGGGTCAGGCGGTAATGCTGGGGGTCCACCGAACCCCATGCAACAATTCGTAGACATGTTAGTTGGGGCACTTCAGAATCAAACCCCGAATACCAATAACCCTCTAGCGGGCCAGGTGGAACACTTTAAGGACTTCAAGAGCGCGAGACCCCCAGAATTTAAAGGAACCACCGAACCCATTGAAGCCCAAACTTGGGTTAAGGAAATCAAAAAAGCGTTCGCTATTGCCCGAGTAGGAGATGATCAGAAAACAATCTTTGCCACTTATATGCTGAAGGGTGAAGCCAACTACTGGTGGGAGGAAAACCAGACCAGGGCTGGAGAAGGTGTGATACGTTGGGAAGGGTTTAAGAAGATATTTTTCGAGAATTACTTTCCTATGAGTATGCAGAGTCGCATGGAGATGCGATTCCTGGAGCTGAAGCAAGACGACATGACGGTACCCCAGTATGCCGTAAAGTTCAACGAACTGGAGAGGTTCGCACCTCATCAGGTCGACACTGAGGAGAGGAAAACGAGGACATTTGAGCAGGGTCTCAAACCATAGTTATACAGTAGACTTTCGGTGTTGCAGGCGAACAGCTTCGCGACTCTCTTGGAGAAGGCTATAATTGCTGAGGGCGGAAGTGAAGCCCTAATGAAGTTTAGTAAGGAGAAAAAGAAGAAGAATGAAGGAGGGAATTGCGGGGAAGGTAGCAGCAGCAGTGGTGCAAACAAGAGGAAGTGGAACAACAACAACAACAGCAACAACAATTTCAACTCGAGAAACTCTGGGGAAAACCAGGGGAAACAAAGAAGAGGATTGAGGCATGCAAGGAGTGTGGGAGGAATCACTCGGGTGCATGTCTAAAGGGGAAGAATGTCTGTTTTAATTGCGGGCAAGAGGGGCACATCTCTCCCAATTGCTCTGCACCAAAGAGGAATGGATGCTTCAACTGTAGAGCATTGGATCATCAGGCAAGGAATTGCCCAAAGAAGAATTCAGCAGGAGGAAATGGAGGAAGGGGACCAAGCGATGGAAATCTCACAATTACTGGACCACCAACTCAGAATCGACCAACAACAAGGACTTTCAACATGACAGTTCAGGATGCCGTCGCATCCAAGGATGTGGTTTCAGGTAGCATTCCGATCAATGATATATCTGCTTATGTATTATTCGATTCGGGTGCTACTTGTTCCTTCGTGTCACATGAATTCTCCCAACGATTAAACTTACCCCAAGAAGAATTAGAATATCCGATGAACATAGAAGTTGCTAATAAGGAAAGAATTCTCGTTAGCCATGTCCATAGGAATTGTGTTGTAGATATCAGGGGATATAAGTTACCTGTGGATTTAATTCTGATTCAATTAGGGGAATTTTATGTAATTCTAGGAATGGATTGTTATTTTACCATGGAGCGATGATAGATTGCCAGAAGAAGTGTATAAACCTTAAGACTCCGGATCAGTCTAAGGTAGTGTTTTACGGGAGTAAGTCGCCGAGACACTCAAATTGTCTGACGATGATGCAAGCGAGGAAGTTGCTAAGGAAGGGATGTATAGGTTATTTGGCCCATATCGTCGATACGCAGAAAGTAGGGGTAGGGATGGGACAAATACCAGTAGTGAATGAATTTCTGGATGTATTTTCGGAGGAATTACCATGTAGTCCACCGGATAGGGAGGTCAAATTTGTTATAGATTTAGTACCGGGAATGGCCCCGATTTCAAAAGCCCTATACAGAATGGCACCGACAGAGATGAAGGAGCTGATGGTACAGTTGCAGGAATTATTGGATTGGAAGTATATTCAACCGAGTGTGTCTCCTTGGGGAGCACCAGTTTTATTTGTGAAGAAGAAGGACTGGTCGATGAGACTTTGCATCGACTATCAAGAGTTGAACAAGGTGACGATCAAGAACAAGTATCCGTTACCTAGGATAGATGATCTGTTTGATCAATTGAACGCAGCAAAATATTTTTCTAAGATAGACTTGAGGACGGGATATCACCAGCTGAAGGTGAGGAAGGAAGATGTACCTAAGACAGCATTCAGGACTCATTACGGACATTACGAGTTTCTGGTGATGTCATTTGGGTTAACGAATGCACCGGCGGCGTTTATGGACATGATGAACCGGATATTCAAGCAATACTTAGATAAATTCGTAGTCGTGTTCATAGATGATATCTTGATCTATTCCAAGACTCAGGAGGATCATGCTGAACACTTAAGGTTGGTATTGGAGGCATTGAGGAAGGATAAGTTATATGCAAAATTTTTAAAGTGCAAGTTTTGGTTGGAGAAAGTTCAATTTCTGTGTCACGTGATCGACAAGGACGGAATCTCCATGGATCTAGCAAAGGTGGAAGTGGTACAAAATTGGGAACAACCAAAGACGCCGACTGAAGTAGGAAGTTTCTTAGGACTGGCAAGCTATTACAGACGGTTCATTCAAGATTTTTCGAAGATAGCAGGAACGTTGACGAATTTAACAAAGAAGTTTGTAAAATTTGTCTGGACAGAGAAGTGTGAAGAAAGTTTTCGGGAGCTTAAGAAAAGATTAAGTGAGGCACCGGTGTTGTCTTTACCAGACGATACTGGTGATTTCATAATTTTTAGTGATGCGTCGCACAAAGGACTTGGCTGTGTGCTTATGCAATATGGTAAAGTTATTGCGTACACATCGCGTCAGTTGAAGGATTATGAGAAGGGATATCCTACCCATGACCTGGAATTGGCAGCGGTAGTATTTGCCCTAAAGATTTGGAGGCACTATTTATATGGTGTAAAGTGTGAAATATATACGGACCATAAAAGTCTAAAGTATATCTTCACGTAGGAGTTGAATATGAGACAGAGAAGATGGTTGGAACTAATAAAGGATTACGATTGCGACATCTTATATCATCCGGGGAAAGCTAACGTAGTAGTTGATGCGCTAAGCAGAAAGTGCAGTGGTCGGTTGGGAATGCTAACAGCTCAAGAGGAGTTAATGAAGGAGATGGTGAGATTGGAACTCGAGATAAAAAGTCTGAGGGATCCAGATGGGAAATTATTCGCAATGGAGGCTCATCCGACTCTATTGGACAAAATCAAGGAAGCGCAAGGCAGCGATGAAGAATGTGAGAAGGTGAGGAAAAGAATTTTAGATGGAGAAGAGCTTAAATTCAGCGAGGGCGGCGATGGACTGTTAAGATTTGAGAAGAGAATTTAGGGTGCCAGCGGTATCTGAATTAAAGGAAGAAATCTTACAGGAAGCTCATAGCTCAAGTTACTCAATCCATCCGGGAAGCACAAAGATATTACTGGTGGCCTAATATGAAAAGAGAAGTCGCAGGGTGCGTCAGCAAGTGTTTAACATGCCAGCGAGTCAAGGCGGAACATCAAAAACCGAGCGGGTTACTTCAACCTCTAGAAATTCCAAAATGGAAATGGGAGCATATCACGATGGACTTCGTGGTAGGACTTCCAAATACACAGAAGGGTTACGATGCAGTTTGGGTGATCGTTGATCGATTGACCAAGTCAGCGCATTTCTTGCCAATCAAGATCAGATATACCTTGGATCAGTTGGCAAAGCTTTATATCAAGGAGATCGTTTCCAGGCACGGTGTGCCTGTATCAATTGTGTCAGATCGCGATCCGTGGTTCATAGCTAATTTCTGGAAAAGCTTTCAAGAACGCATGGGAACGCAACTGAGGTTGAGCACCTCGTATCATCCTCAAACAGACGGGCAGAGCGAAAGAACTATCCAAATGTTAGAGGACATGCTGAGAGCATGTGTTATGGACTTCAAAGAAAGCTGGGATGACCACCTACCGTTGGTGGAATTTGCATACAACAACAGTTACCACGCGAGCATCAGGATGCCACCTTATGAAGCTTTATATGGAAGGAAATGTAGAACGCCATTGTGCTGGGATGAAGTAGGAGAATGTAAATTGCTAGGGCCAGAATTGGTGCAGCAAACTGCGCATGTGATCAAAATAATACGAGCGAGATTAGTGACAGCTCAGGATCGACAGAAGAAATATGCTGATCAACATCGGCAACAACGAGACTTCGATGTCGGCGCTTATGTGTTTCTAAAGGTGTCACCTTGGAAAGGAAAAATGAGGTTTGGGAAGAAGGGAAAACTTAGTCCCAGATTTATAGGACCCTTTGAGACGTTAAGGCGAGTCGGTGAGGTAGCTTATGAAATAACTTTACCTCCGGAGTTAGAACATATACACAACGTGTTCCACGTATCGGTTCTACGACCCTATAAACAGGATTACAAGCATGTCATAGAGTATGAACCCATCCAGTTTGAGAAGGACCTAACTTATGAAGAGGTTCCTGTACAGATAATTGATAGAAAAGAGCAAGTGTTGAGGAATAAGATAATACCTTCGGTTAACGTAGTATGGAGGAACCACAACGCCGAAGAGGCTACGTGGGAACTCGAGGAGAAAATGATGAAAAATTACCCTAGTCTTTTTGTTTAACTTTGTAATGATTCCGGGGACGGAATCCTTATAAGGGAGGGTGAATGTAATATCCGTGAATTATTGTGTAATTTAATAATTTCCAATAGACGAATTTATGTGAAACTCTTGTGTGATTTCTATTATTAGGGGTATATGTGCTATTCATATATGTTATGTGATGAGATGTATTTAAATAGTTGGTTTAATTTAATTTCACTATTTAAATTAGTCAAGTAGATAATTAATTGATTAATTTTGTGGGACTGGTATTAAAACATGAGTTGGAGTTCGGAGCGGAATTTAGAGACGCGGACTGCGTATTTGAGTTCGGAACGTCAAAATTAGTCAAGATAGACTGTAACCGCAAAAAATGTGTCACAGTTGACTTTTTGGTCAAAGTCAACCGGTTGACTTTTTTGGGAAAAAGTCAAACACGAATTTCGGAGATGAATTTAACGAAACGGATAGTCCCATGACGTCCGGAACGTCGACTTTAGTAGGAATCGATATAAGTATCAAAACGTTTGGCTACGATGAGCAAAATGGTCAAAATAATTTATTAAGTGATTAAATTGATTATAATAATATTTTTGTAATGGATCAGCAGCTGGAGGGGGCCCACGTGACCAACATTTTGGGACAAGGGAGGGAGTATATACGTATGTAGTAATATAGAAGGAGGAGGGAGTTGGTTTTATTCCTTAAACCCAAAATCTTTTGATTTTCTCAACTCCGACATTATTTTCATTCATTAACACAATTGGTCATGGGATACACCAAGGGCCTCTCAACTGATGAATTCATATTCACGTTACATGAGAATTCAAGCTCTATAAGAGCATCTCTCTCCCATAGTATTTTTCTTTTTCTTTGAAACTTCACCAAAATAAACTTGAGAGAATGAGAGTGTGAGAGCTCTTGAGAATTCTCGAGATTTGGAGAGTCTAAACAAGCAAGGAGGAAGGAATATCAGAATCAAAACAAGTAGAAATTCGCACCAAGAGATAATTCATGTCCCATTTCATATGTTCTTAAGAAAATAGTAAGAAAAAGCATGTATAGCCATGGTAAATGATTTGTTTTAATTTTGTGAGGCTATGTTCGTGTTGGTTACTGATATGTGGGTGTAGAGAACGAAAGTTCTGGTTTTAACATTCTCCTTATGTACTAAATTTAGTTAATTTATGCCATGCATGCTAAGTGTTTGATATTATGCTTCTTAGATGTCAAGTTGATCAAATCATGGAAATTTAATGGAGTTAAAGGTTGTGTTATGTGTATATATGTTAGATTAGATGATCTGGATAGTAGGAGTCTTTCAATTGCATGCTAGAATCGAAAATATGGATTTTTATCAAAGTTGGTTAAACTTGAAATCTGTGACTTTTTTGGGTTTTTCGGAGCCTTAGAATCATGGTTTCTGTGACCCGTTTATGGTAGGTAATAATTTTGTAAAATACTATGTAGCATGATGTATAACTTGACCAAATTTCATAAGAAACAGATTTAATATGAGCAAGATATGAAATTCGGTAGCAACCATGTTCATAGGGGAAAATCTGCAGATTCTGGGTTTTCCAGAATTTTTCTAAGTATGGAACCAGTTCGTGCACGGTTTTGTAGGCTGCTGGTTTATGGTCTTAACATGTTAGTTTCATGTATGTTGTATTTTTGTAAAATACTGTGATGTATGGAGTGTATGGTGTCCAAATATCATGGTCATACAACCTATAAACAAGTGGGAATTAAATCGGGAAGTAAGCTGCTCGGCAAGAAAAAAATATAAAAATCTGGGCATGAAGAGCAGCGTAGCTGCACCGTTCATACGGCTTAATGCTGCGCAGCTGCGCCACTCAAAGATGGGTTCCGGGTTTGCCAGGCAGCGCAGCTGCGCCGGTAACACGGCTTGAGGCTGCGCAGCTGCGCCGGGTTGGGTCGGGTCGGATCTGGGTCGGATCCGGGTCGGGTCGGGTCAGAATGCAAAATTTTTCTTTTCTTTCAGATTCTAATATTGAACCCATTTACTTATAAGATGCATCATGTTGTGTGGTTGTATTATATTGGTGATATAATACGAGTTAGTTTAATAACCTAAATAGTATAAAAAGAAACAATTATATTTCAAATTAGAGTTGGAATACTTAGTTGCTTAACGTGACGTTTGTGATTAGGTTACGTGAAGGACTAGTTGATGGCTTAAACTATAAAAGACGTATCAGGCAAGTTTCTTACCCTATTTTTCATTGATAAATTATTCAAGCCTTACTTCTTTTATTGCGGTAAGGGTAAGTACCGAGCTCGTGTTTATTCGTTGACACGTACAAGTTCCTTTGACGTAAAGTTCTACAACTTCAATTATCTTGCAAATTTTATTGTTGATTACTCAATTATTGCTTCAACTGCTATGATTTAAAGTTCTATTTTTTTAAAGAATTGTTTCTAAGTATGTTTCCTGGCCTTTGTTTTTGGCTAGTTATTATTGATGAAAAATGATTTAATTCAAATCTTTCGAATCTATTTAATGTTTACCAATCCAAATTGCTTTGGTGCGGTCTCGCATAAATACTAAGATGAACAACCCGAATAAACGGGCGAACAGATGTCGGGCATATAGTCCCATTTATGCTTATGCATTTTAAACTTTATACTTGTGCACAATATAGGGTATGATAGGCTGATCACCTGGAGTACTTGCAGAGGCCGTTTACAATCTGATTGATTGTTAAACCATCTGATGGTTTTTGATGAAACAAAGTAATGTTCAGGGTATCTAACACCCCTTAGTATGATATTGAGAATTCTTAAACTCTTATCTTTGAAATTCTTGTTTAACACTTGATAATTCTTTCAACTGTTGAGATATAGCCATACAGATGCTTTTACTCCTGATGTATGTTTTCAAACTACTTTATATACTTGCTGGGCAATTTGTGCTCATTCTTGCTTAAACCTTTCAGTTAAGGCCGAGAACGCTGAGGGCTCGGGCAAGGACAAGGGGAAGTCTAAGATGAAATTATGAGAGTTATTTATGTAATAAGTTATATTTCCGCATATGATGTAATGTAGCGATAAACGCTAAGTATGAGTTTCAGTTTATTTAAGGTTGTAAAGACTTGGGATTTTATTTGAATAAGTATGTAATAGTTATTATTATTATTATTTCTGGAGTTTATGTAGTTAGATGATGATGTATGTTGTACCGTGAGCACCATGTCCTGTAATCAATGTTACACGGATTTGGGGGCGTCACAGACTCCATGGATGAGAACAAAGTATAGACTTTGGTTTCACCACTTGAAGGCATTAAGCCTATTGGGTGTAAATGGGCTTTTAAAAGAAAGAATGGAGCGGACGACAAGGTAGAGACCTATAAGGCCCGACTGGTTGCAAAAGCTTTCAAACAAAGACAAGGAGTTTACTATGATGAAACCTTTTTACTAGTAGCTATGCTCAAGTCCATTCTGATTTTTCTTGCGATTGTAGCATATTACGACTATGAGATCTGGCAGATGAACTTGAAAACGACCTTCCTCAATGGGAAACTAGAGGAGGATGTGTATATGACACTGCCAGAGGGATTTATTTTAAAGCTTGGAACAAATCAAGTCTGTAAGTTGCAACGATCCATTTATGGATTGAAGCAAGCTTCTCATAGATGGAACATCCGTTTTGATGAGACAATCAAAGAGTTTGATTTTATCAAAAATGAGGATGAACCATGCATGTACAAGAAGGTTAGTGGGAGCGCTATTTAATTCCTTGTATTATATGTTGATGATATATTACTGATAGGGAATAACATTCCTATGCTACAATCGATTAAAATCTGGTTATCTAAATACTTCTCCATGAAATACTTGGGAGAAGCATCCTATATTTTGAGGATAAAGATCTATAGAGATAGATCTAAAAGGATGCTTGGCTTATCCCAAGGAACGTACATTGACTCGATGCTAAAGAGGTCAAGCATGGAAAATTTCAAAAGAGGTCTCATGCCGATGCGCCATGTAATACATCTCTGCAAGAAACAGGCCCCAAAAACACCTGAGGAGAGAGACCGTATGAGTAAGATCCCTTATGCTTCAGCAATAAGATCTATCATGTACAATATGATATGTACTAGACCGGATGTCGCTCATGCATTTAGTGTAATAAGCAGATATCAGTCGAATCCAGGAGAAGAGCACTGGAAGGCAGTGAAAAATATCCTTAAGTACTTACGAAGGACTAAGGATGTATTTCTTGTTTATGGTGGGTCTGAATTAAAACTCGAGGGCTACACAGACTCAAGTTTTCAAATGGACCAAGATAACAGTAAATCTGTGTTCGAGGTATGTGTTTTGTAACGACCCCAAAATTCATACAATATATTCTCATCCTCGATCATTAGCAATACATCTTTAATCTATCTTTACATTATTATTCGATATTAAAATCACTAAAAATGCGGAATATTTAAAACTTTTATAAACTTTCTTTCTATATTTCCCTGAATCGCAACCTTAACATTACAAATATTTGATTCAATTCTATTACATGAATCGCTACAACGAAAGGATTATATAAAGTCTTACATCACTAAGCAATATCCATTACACGTCGGATAGCTCAACTTACAACTTAACAACTAAGTTACAATGAAAACATCAACTATAATTTGAAATTTAACAAAATTAATATTCTTTAACATTGATCTCTATAAATCACTTAACACGTATCTTTACCTTGCATCCTTGACCTGCAAAAATGGTTATTTGCAAGAGTGAGCTCGACAGCTCAGCAAGTTCTAACAGTTTTCATGCATCACATAGCACATAATAACATGCTCAAGATACATCTCATAATAATGAAATTAACATGGCATACATGCTTCAATATACATAGCAAATATAAAGATTGAGTTCCTTACTCAATCAACATTATTTAATCAATCAATGTAGTCATAAATTGACTTTAACATTCATGTTTACAACATATATAACATATCATGCTCTTTACAAAACAATTTAAAACAGTTCATAATATCATCAAGTTCACATAGAAACTAGAAACCGAAAGACTTGCCTGACTCGTAGATTACCAATTACCGAAAAATAGCTTAATATAATCTGCTTCATGATCCTACATAACGTATTACCATACGCATCAATTATTAGTCACCTAGCAATGCTTATCAAACGTCTAAGTAAATAATACTTTATACTTTCTAATTCTTTTCTATTTACTCATTTGACACTCGCTGTCAAATCATATGTATAATTAACAATATCAGTTAATTATCACATAGCTAATCCTCATCGTTAGTTAACCAATTTAAGTTAACTCATTCCTCTTTAACTCATAAGTTAATAATTAATTACCACATAATTAATCACATCACATAATCATTTTACATTTCTCATGATTAATCAACTAATAATTGCATACTCATTTTAAATTATAATTAAACAAATTATGATTTGAACATCCACTTTAATCAAACTACAATTAAACAATCATAATTTATAATGAATCAACTATATCATGCATTAAATCATAATTTAAGCATACTTAACTTAACCCATTACTTAGATTATAAATACTCAATTTCTATTCATGCCCTCATTAAATTATAAGTATATAAATTATAATTTAAATTACACTTTTACCTTGATTATAATTATTCTAAATTATAATCACATATTAAGTTATAATTAAACAAATTATAACTTATAATCAATTAAACTATATCATGCATTATAATTACACAAATTATAATTAATCATGTAATTATCAATTTATAATCCATAATTAAACATGCATTTATTAAATTATAATTACATAAATTATAATTTAAATTAACATCTAATTGATTAAAATAAATCAACTAATATTCATTATAATTTAACAAAAATTATAATTTAATTTAAACATTTACTCTTGATTATAATTATACAAATTATAATTAACTAATTCACCATTAAACAATAATTCAATTAATACTTTAAGGTTTTCAAAACCTCTTTTCTTTTACAATTACCAAATTGTCAAATTCATATTATCAACATGCTATTGCAACTTAAATATATGATCATTATTCTAGCAACAATGTAACTTAGTCATAAAAATAAACTGCACACTTAAATAAAATTCACTGCCTCTGCCCAGGAGACGGCGCAGCTGCGCAGCCATAAGCCTTGGCACCGGCGCAGCTGCGCAGGTGACCAGCCTGAGAAAACCCAGTGGCGCAGCTGCGCTGCTTCTGGCTGTGCTCCCGGCGCAGCTGCGCAGGTACGCAGACAGAAGCAGGCAGTGCAGCCTCCCTATTTCACCGATTAAACCCAACATGCCATCAAACGACAATAACAAGCTACTAGAACAATGTATAGCATATACTTGATACAATACACTCATATAACATATCTCCAAACACAAAAACATTTAAACAACAATAATCAAAAGTTTTAGAAATCAAATTTGATATTTTCATAAAATTTATATATTTTATAAAACCATTCACTGTAAATCACTTTCTCAAGTAATTTAACTCTATATACATGCATTATATACGTAATTGAAGATAGCATCAAACAAATTCTTAATAAACATATTAACATATATCAATTTCATCAATTTCTTCAAACTAAAATCAACCATAATACCTAAAACTCATATGAACTCATATGAACATAACTTTTCTATTAAAACATGTTTCTACAATCAATTTGATTTCTGAAAATCATTGTTTATGGTATCTAATTAAATTTATAAACAGTATATTAACAAAATTCCAACATATATTCAACAAAATTACTAACTTTCATGAAAAACGTTTTTACAGAGAAGTTTCACAACATAAAACACCTTATTAAAACTAAATTTAGAAGTTATACCCTTTGATTAGGCTTAGGAGAAGAAGATAATGGCTTAGCGAGAATTCTTTCAAGGTCTCTCTCCCCTTTCTTTCTCTTCTTCTTCCCTTCTTCTCTTTTCACTCCATCTTTCTCTGTGTTTTCTCTCTAACACAGACTAACCTTTGTTTTGTTCTTTTAACTAACGTATATACAAAATATACATACAACATATATACATAATATGTAACTTACAATATTAATTTATATAATAAATCCTATACTAATTACAATTAAAATAGAGGTTACACCTTTGAATTTTTTAGAAGCCCTAAGGCTTGTTTGGCAAAACAAGTTATTTTAAAAACAGATTTTTAGTAGTTAAGGTCATGTTTGGGTAAAACAGTTTTAAAACAAAAGTAAGGGCCTTGTTTGGAAAAAAAAATCATTTAAAAACTCTTTTCTTTATTTTAATAAATCCTTTTAACACATACTTTAATGTTACTCTTTAATTAATTAAATCTTAACATTCTAATTTAATTAATTAAAAGTCTAACATCAATTAAGCACATAAAATTATCACATAATTATAATTAATTGCTAATTATAATTGCATGTAACACTCATCACATTACTCATCTAATTTAATTATCTCAATTAAATTAGAACTATAACATAAAATCATTATATCAATTAAATTAAATACTAAATATTCATTTAATTAATATACTACACTTAATTACATTACTCCATAATAATCATATAATTATTTATTTAACTCAATAAATAATTCAATTAAAATATTTATTTACTCCAATAAATATTAACATAACATTCAAATTATCTTCACATAAATTCACATATTTCACCATATATGACACGTATTCGCATACTCAAACTCAAAACATCAGATAATAAGAATTTTATTTATTAAATTCTCATTTATAAATTCTAAAAATCTGGGATGTCACATGTTTAACTTAAACGGTGGCGCAGTGAGTTGGAAGAGTTCCAAACAGCAAACAGTTGTTGATTCAGTGATAGAAGCAGAGTACATAGCTACAAGAGAAGCTACAAAAGAGGCTGTTTGAATGAGGTAGTTCATAACCAAACTTGGTGTGGTTCCTAGCATTGGAGGAGCAGTCCCCTTATATTGTGACAACACCGGAGCTGTTGCACATGATAAGGAACCCAAGTCTCAGTAGAAATCCAAACACGTGTTGCGGCGATTTCACTTGATCAGGGAGAACATTGAAAGAGGATAGGTCACCTTGGAGCGTGTAGACTCTCAAGACAACATTGCATATCCATTTACTAAAGCTTTAACACAACAACAGTTTGATCGTCACTTAGAGAAGATGGGTATGAGATATAATGGTGATTGGCTTTAGTGCAAGTGGGAGATTGAAAGTAGTATGCATACAAGTCAATCATGTATGATGATAAAGCATATACTTTGTAAACGATCTTATTTATTTATTAATAAAACTATTCATTTATTAAAGATATTTAATTATCTACATGATGCTGTTTTTATAATATGTAAATAACCCATAGTTTTAAGCAATGCTTTTAGAATCATGATGTTGATCATGCTAATGAGATCTAAATTCCTAGAGAGCTTAAAACTAAAATAGTTCCCAATCGTTGGAATACTAAAAAGGGGGATTAGTAAATCCAGATAGATTGATACATATGTTGCTTGCTCATTGGATGAGGATGGTTGATCTCATGATCATTTGTGTGAAGACACTAAAGCAAGTATGTATGTGCTTATTGGAGAATAAGTACACTGAATGTGACTCGCTAAGGAATACCTAATGGAGTTTTACTCGCCTGTCAATAGAAATTCCTAATGTGATAGTTGTACAAGTGATCCTCAGACTTGAGATCATTATAGTATCTTGTGTGTAATGAATTATACTTTGACGTATTCCTTAAGACCCTTAAGGTATTTCAAAGGGTATGCTTGGGTGTAATAAGTTATATATGGAGATAATGAATAATCAATAAAGAATCTACCACTTCTAGTAAAAGAAGAGATATGTCCTATGTGATTCGTTAAATGACAACCCAGTAGTCCTTGGCCAAAGCAGAATGAAATTAGAAAGGAGTTTCTAATTTGCATTATTTGGAGTTGTGCATTTTCTGATCGAAATACATATAATTAAATAAAATAAGACTTGACAATAATTTCATGTCTTATATTTAATTGGGACATTGTATGGTGGAAGGATTGAATTGTACAATAACTATTAACTCAAAGGTTCTTCTATGATTAATGTTGAAATCTATATTATTTGTAAAGTCGTTGATCGCTAGAGAGGCTTATCCCTACTGTATAATAAATATTTTTTATTTAAATAAATTATTAGTTTAATTTATTTATTTAAATAAGATTAGAATTATTCTAATTTATTTATTCAGAATCGGTTTAATATGGAGAACCTAAAGGGTCACACCATAAAAGAAAGAATAATTATTTAAGAAGTTAATGGCATAATCGTAATAATATGTTAAGAGTAATTAATTTAATCAATGGTGATAAAATAAATTAAATAGCTTAATATTTATTATTTAATATTTTTGAAATATTAAATATAAATTAATAAGAGGAGTCTTATTAATATTATTATAATTATAATTATTTTAATTTATAAAGGAGTTTAGGAATTAATTTAATAAATGTACTCTCATTTATTCATAATAAGATTAGGGGGCAAATTAATTAAAGGAGTTTAATTAATTATTCCCAATGTGTTGGGAAGCCTAATTAATTAAATGAAACCCAATTTCTAATTGGATTAGAAGGGTTGACCAATATCTATATAAGAGGAGTCTTATGTTAGATATCAGTTGATGCAATTTTAATTGTTGAAGAATACTCTTTTTTTATAGATAATAGAAAACTCAGGTTTAGTCAACCACCCTCCTTCTTGAACAATTCCTCTTCCTTGGTGGATCACCTCTAGAGGCCAAACACTTGGGTGGCTAACGTTGATCAAAGGAAGGAATCAATCCTGGAGATTCAAGGAGATCACGAAGAACAAGGAGTTGAACTCATACCTGTGGAAGCTTAGTTCTACAAGAGTATGAATCTAATCTCCTTCTATTTTGTTTTAATTAATAACTGTGCATAATGGATGATCCGGGTAATTGGTTTGTAGAAAATTTTAAACTCTGATTTTACCATGCTTCTGCTATTTTCGCAATTTGATTGCGCCCATGATTTCTTACAAACCTAACAGTCCCAATTATAAGCTTAAGGGAAACTTAAGTATTAAACAAAGAGATTCAAAGAAATTAACCTTCTTATCTTACTTTGATTCACCCATGATTCTAGTTCCCCTGCACCTCTCTCTCTCTCAAAAGTCAAGATGCATACCTTTAAATTTACTCTCAAAAGTCAAAATTCATACCTTTAAATTTACTTAAAGCTTGTGCTGCAATGGGATATTTGGCTCCCGAATACACAACCATTGGTTGGTTAACTAAAAAAAGCGATGTATATGCATATGGCATGATCATACTTCAGATCCTTTTTGGGAAACGTAAAACCACCCAGTTAATTTGTCAGGGAGTCGAGTAAGGCAGATTTGAAGATTTTATAGATGTTAATCTTGAGAGGAACTATGCAGAATCTGAGGCAACATAATATCAGAAGAATGATCAACTAATGAGAATACTGAATAGTTCAGGTAACATAACCACAATATATTGGAAGCACAAATTGCAGATACATTGATTCATAATATTAAACCATTTGCAACCATAAAACCAACCTGATGGATTCCCCTTTCATGAGCAAAAGCATTAGCTCCAACAATAGCCTTGTATGGTTGCACAAGAAGCCCGCTATATTCTTCCACCTAGATAAATAACAAATAAATTGAATTAGAGAAATCAATTATTTTTAAGGGGGAAGAAGACACAAAATAAGTATATCATTTTGCTAGCCATAACAATGTGTTTAGTATCGATCCCAGACCAATTGGCATGGAAGAAAATAGACCCCGACCAAAAGCCTAGTCATTATGTAAAGACCACCTATGCAAAATCAGGCCCAACCACAGAGCAGCAACAAAAATTCAGAGCAAGACAGTCCAAACAATAGAAAATATAGACAAAACCAACCGACAAAAGGAAAAATATACAAAAGGCTATACTTGAATTTGTGGATTGTATCCCAATAGATTGAATACTAGAAGGATTCCTTCTGTTGTGGAGAAGATGTTGTATTTGACGTTGTATCCTTTGCCTTTCAAATACAGTGAACGCTCTTGATATAGAGGTTGGAGATGCAGAGGTTAAAAGAGTTATTTGCCCAACTAGTATTTAGCCTAAAACAAGTTAAGGACTGTAACAATAGCAAACCACCAAGTACAACAATAGATTAACTAAATTTTAACTTTCCATCATATTTAACCAAAATTGGAAAATCAAAATCCAAATATCATCCATTATACTATAAATTAATGATTTACCAAGTCTAACATAAAGTTCAACATTAATATCCAAGATTTGTAGTGTCCACAACAAAAGTTCAACAGTTTTGAATGTAACAATTGAGATTTTATATGATAATTTTTAATATTTATGGAGTTAAATAAATATTTTATGTGATTTATTTATTGAGTTAAATAAATAAATTATGTAATTTATGGAAGTGATTTAATTAAGTGTTATATATTAGTTAAATGAATATTTAATAATTTATTTAAGTGATGTATATTAATTTATAGTATAGTTTTAATTTAATTAAGATAATTAAATTAGATGAATTATGTGATGAGTGTTACATAATTATAATTAGCGAGTAATTATAATTATGTGACAAATTTTATGTGGTTAATTGATGTTAGTTTTAATTGATTAAATTAGAATGTTAGAGATTTAATTAATTAAAGTGTGACATTTAAAGTATGTGTTAAAATGATTTATTAAAATAAAGAAAATAATTTTTAAATTTATTTTACCAAACAAGGCCCTTGCACCTGTTTTAAATATGTTTTGCCAAACAGGGCCTTAACTATTTAAAAAGCTAATTTTGAAAATAATCTATTTTTACCAAACAAAGCCTTAAGGCTCTTGGTTTTCAAAATTTGTAACTTACGTAATTTGTATAGGATTTATAGCTACATTAATATTGTAAGTTACATATATTGTATATATGTTATATGTATATTATATTTATAATATACGTTAGTTTAGAAAAGTTAGTCTGTTAGAGAAACAAAGAATAAAACAGATAAAATATAGAGAGAAAAGGGAAGAAGAGAGACTAAGAAGAAAGGGAAGAAGTTTGAAAAACTAGAGGAAAGCATCATCATCTTTATATTCTTCTTCATCAAAGCATTAAGGGTATTTCTCAATTCTCTTATATTTTATATGTATTATGTTCTTCATGAAAAATTATTCTCTGTAAGTTTAGTTCCTTATAAACATGGTGATTTTTATGTATGTAGATGATATGATGTATATATATATCTTATGTTTATAATGGTTATTATATGAATTGTATGTTATAATCAAGGATTTTCATAATTCAATTCGTTGTATAAAGCATGTTTTAATGGAAAATATGTGTTCATATGAAGTTCATGTATTTGGTTAAGTTTTAGAATAAAAATTATTATTTAATTGGTTATTAGTATACCTAATTAGAATTTATTATGATGCTATCTTAAATTATGAAGATATTGCATGTGTTGTGAATTGAATTGGTAGAGAATTTTATTTACAGTGAAATATTTTGTAAAAACTATGAGTTTTTGGAAAATATCAAAATTAGAGTTTTTTTAAACATGGATTCTTGTTGTTTAAGATGATTTTGTGTCTAGGAGCATGTTTTATGTATGTTGGAATCATGTTAGAACTTTAAGTTTATGTTTTTCATGAATTGATATGAATTGCATGAACTGAAATTAGAATTTGGTGTGGAGAAATAGGGTGGCTGGGAAAAAAAAGGAAACTTGTTTTCTTTTGTATTTTGTAAAGCTAATTTTATATAATAACTTTTATAACATGACTAAGCATACATTAAAATGCTAAATGAATATTAATAAATTATAATTTGTGATTATAACTTTGAATAATTATCATTAGAGTAAAGGTTTAATTTAAATTATAATTTTGTTAAATTATAATGATTATAGTTGATTAATTTTAATCAAGTGAATGCTAATTTTAAATTATAATTTATGTAATGCATGATTAATTATATATTATAATCTTGTGTATTATAATTCAATATTTGCATGATTACTTATAAATTATAATTTGTGTAATTATAATTTAGTAAATGCATGATGTAGTTAATTAATTATAAATTATAATTTCTTTATAATTTAATTAAATAAGATGTGATTATAATTTGAGTAATTATAATTAGATTAAGTGTTTAAATTATAATTTAATTAATGTGAAATACATAATTATTATTTGATTTAATTATGTGAGCATGCCTATGTGATGTAATTAAATTATGTGGTTATTAATTATTAACTTAATAATTAAACTAGAATGGGATAACCTAGATGGGTTAACTAATTATGTGAATTAGTTACATGTTAACTAATTTAGATTATTGTGATTAAATATATATATATGTGTAGGAATTGTTAGAACGTGATTTTATTAGTAGCTTGCGCTTGAGGCAAGTCTTCTAAACCCTAAACTCATTAATTTGTCTCAGTTCAATTATTCATTGATTGAGATTGTTCTTTTATTGGACAAATAATTATTAAAAGTTCATGATATAATTAAAGTAACCTTTGCTTATTGTTCAAGCAAGGTTTGAATATTCTTTTGAGGTGCTTTAAATTCATTTGTAAAGCATATGATAGTTCGTAGTTCTTTCACTTACGAATTATTCCAAGTTATTGAAAGTCGATTCAACTAATCCTTAGTTGATGAACGTGAATTCTAAATTACCCTTGTAAGCTTATCCAAACCAAACTTTCTTTGGTGCGGACTTGAATTCAAATTACTGAGTTGAACAACCCTATTATTAGGCGAGGTTACTACGCGTAAGCGTTAAGATGTTTGTGCACAATACATGGTACGAAAGGCTGATCCCCTTAAGTACGAGTTAAGGTCCATAGTCTTATTGACTGTTAAAGGTTTAAATGGAAATGTTTATAACCTATGACAAAAGTTCAAAGGTCTTATGACCCTCAGATAAATTCTATATTCAAATTTTAATGTTGATAGAGAATTATTATTCAATTCTTTATTGTTGAAGTAAGCTAAGTTATTCAAAAAAAAGTTTAAAGATATCCTTTCATGTATTTATTATTCTTAAACTCCAGTGAGGTGTTGTTTGCTCACTCTTGCATTATATAACAATTGCAGCTAAGGTTGATAATGTTGACGCCCCATTTACGAGTAAAGGCAAGGGAAAACAAAACAAGTGAAGACTTATTTTTATTATTTGAAATGATCGTAATAGACTTTAATGTTATATTTTTATTTTCGCACATTATTATTATGTCAAGGTTAGAATAACCCTGGGATTAATTTTAAGAAGGTTGTAACCCTTATTTTAAGGGAGATTTTATTATTTTGAATAAAGGTTGTATTTTATTTTGAAGTTGTATTGGGTAGATGTATATTATATTAGAAAGTGAACACCAAATCATGTGAAAACGAAGTACCCGGATTTGGGGGTGTCACATTAAATGTCCATAAATAATGATCAAGAGTTATTTTCAGCTCTTTATGTCCCTAAGCTGATGTTGCCTTGAACCAACTGTAGAAATTGTGGATTGTCGGCTAACTTGTTCAGTATATTCTCAAGATTGTCCATCCCTTTGACTTGTGCCTGAATGGTTGCTTCAAGCACTTCATTCTTTTTGTGAGACGCTTCTAACTCTGCTGCCAATGTAACTTTTTCTTTCTTAATAAACGAAGACTTCTTTGCTCGAGGACCAAATCCAAAACCAACCAATCTCCCTGCCTTCTTACCCAACACTCGAGACATAATCTCTCTTTTGTCATTATTGTCAACATTTCCAGATTCTTCGTTCATCTCAGAGGTGCATTCAGTCTCAAGTGATTTCATTTCATTATGTGAAATTAACAACAAATGCAACTAATTCATTACATAATCTCAAATTTAAAAACAAGATAAGGTTTGTATAACTTAAGTATGCAGATTCATTTTCAGGTAGTATATAGTCGTTTATTTCCTTTTTCTGATATGTGCTTTTATAACCTTTTGGATCTCCCTAAAAATCAAATTAGAATAATTAATAACGAGAGAATTATTTTATTATTTTTTGTAGTAAATTTGTTTGTATATAAAATTGCAAAAAAACAGATATTACAATACAGCTCATAGCATAATTCCATATCCCGAGGGTACTAGAACACCTAGATAAACTAGGAAACCAATTAATTGCATTAGACCTCACAACCCGAGACTAGGTAAAAGGAGAACTTAAGTAAAACACTAACAAAGCTAATGAGATAAAAAGTTACAATAAACTTGGGCCACAAAGCTAAGAATATGGCTGGCATACACCCACTGTTCAAATCTGGGAGACCAAGCATTGTTAATATCCAATCTTGACTACCCAAAGCAGACCCACAAGGGATCATGTCATGCGCAGTAGAAGGAATCCTGCTAATAACAACTTAATTTGTTTGAACTGAGTGGATAATTCAACAGGGTTGCTGCTTCTGCAACCCAAACTTACTATGATATATACATATACTATATATTTTCATTTGTAATATAAACCTTGTACGTATAAAGAATTTGAAAACTAATTATGTTCCATCCTTGAAACTTGTTTATGTACTCATTAACAATTTATAACAATTTGTGTTTAAGCAGAAAAACAAGGCTATGTCATTTTGTAAGTCTAGGGTGCAACGACTGATGGATGAAGCAAAGAGTTCTACAGCATCAGTTGCTGTTGAATCAAACCAGAATGTCCAACTCTCTTCTAGTACATTGGTTGATTCTGCAGCAGTTAAAGACGAGATTGAAACACTCAATGGCCTATTAGGCGATCTTGAAATAGCGCTTGTTTTTTGGACCATTATCAAAATTTCATGTGTATTTACATCTTATAAGACACACAGGCCAATATAAACTACCAACTTATGATGAGTTGGTTTTATACCTTCGAATTGACTACCTTTCTAGCTTGATTCTTGGCTACTTCAAGTAGATTTAGTGTTATTTTACTCGGTTTCTGTGTTTGTGTTGCAGGAATTAGATTGGATGGAAATTAAGACTTAAAGGCAAAAGAATGCACATTTCAGCAAGCACACCAGCCAGGGCGGGCTTTCACATGCAAAATCACCCGCCAGGGCGGGGGTCACAGTCTCAGAGTTATTGAACACCCGCCGGGGCGGCCATTCTCAGTACAAATCACCCGCCGGGGCAGGGTGCACGGTAGTTAGAGGAGGTTTCCATCTTGGAGAAGGATTCTGAGAATCTTTTGGGCGTGATTTCAGACGAGAATTAGGGAGGAATAAAGAGGCAAATAGAATGAAAATGACATTCATTTCTTGATCATTAACAGAACCCTAACTAGAGGATCACGATTGGAGGAATGAACCAAGGATTTTAAGCACGAAGAACGCGAAGGAGATTAAAGAAGAGAAGTATTTCTACTTATAGTTTTTACTCTCTATCTTCACCTTTGTATTCAGAATGCTAGTATCAATGTGGATTTCAGTTTCTTATTCATCTATCATGAACTACAGTACTTTTTAAGTTTACGATGGATCTTTATGTGTAATAAAGTTTGACATGCTTTTATATTCATTCAGGGAGACTATATCCAACCTTGTCTACTATTGTTTATGCTTAATTTATAAATTGTTTGATCACCTATTTCTTGAGAACCCATATGAACTCGAGAGGAGAATTATGGGTTTAGACCTAATCATAGTGGCGTGTGATTGTGATTTCTGCATGGCGTTGGAAGCTATAATTTATGATTAGTATAGAGATATACTTATGCATCGCACATAATCTTATGAGAATTTGTGATTAAATCTTTTTTAATTATAATTCACATAGAGATATAGTGGATTAGTTAACTAAGGTGTTCTATTTAATTCTATTAATTGTGGAATTACGTAGATATAGGTATAATTCATTGAGAGATGGTTATATCTACTATTGTGTTCTTGATTTACAAGGTGGGGTAGTTGATTTGAATGAAAAGGAAGTTTGTCATTCTAAGTGGAGCATAAAGTGAAGTTGTAGACTTAATTCTCCAATATCTGATTAAAAGCAAGGGTAGTTAGTTGATCTTGAAGTCATTAGTAGTTTTCATAAGTTTCATAGAATTGATTATTAGTTTAATAAAATTGAGATAATATAAAGTTGGTAATTGTTAGGATAAAATTCAGTTATTTTCTCCGTGGGAACGATATTCGACTCATCAATTCATTACTTGTGGACCACGTATACTTGTGTGTTGTGCGTAGTAGATTTTACCTAACAAGTTTTTGGCGCTGTTGCCAGGGACTATAACTGTGTTTATTACTTTCAATATCAGTTTAATTAATCAGTTTTAGTTAAACATTTTTTTATTATTCTTATTTTTGTTTTATTTATTATTTCAGGTACTCTGGAGTAGTGCATGAAAACTTGATCAAAGAAGCCTGAATTGTTGCCTTACGAGGACGACATCGACAAACGATTTCAGAGGTTGAGTAAGTGGATTGAGAAAGCTCGAGAATCACTTGAAACACCGGACAACATGGCTGAAGAAGAACAGAAAGCACAGCGGGACTATGCTACGCCGCGGATAACGGATATTTAGTCGAGTATTACCAAGCCTGCTATTAATGCTAACAATTTCGAGATCAAGCATGGTACTATACAAATGGTGCAGAATACTTGTTATTTTGGGAGTCTACCGAATGACGACCCTAACGATCATATCGTCATCTTTATAGAAATTTGTGATACATTCAAGTGCAATGGTGTGTCTGAAAGTAGTATGCATACAAGCCAATCATGTATGATGATAAAGCATATACTTTAGAGACGATCTTATTTATTTATTAATAAAAGTATTAACTTATTAAAGGCATTTAATTATCTACATGGTTCTATTTTTATAATATGTAAATAACCCATAGTTTTAAGTAATGCTTTTAGAATCATGATGTTGATCATGCTAATGACATTTAAATTCTTAGAAAGCTTAAAACTAAAATAGTTCTCAATCGTGGAATTACTAAAAAGGGGATTAGTATATCCGGATAGATTGGTACATATGTTACTTTCTCATTGGATGAGGATGATTGATCTCATGATCATTTGTGTGGAGACACTAAAGCAAGTATGTAGGTGCTTATTGGAGAATAAGTTCACTGAACGTGACTAGTTATGGAATACCTAATGGAGTTTTACTCGTCTGTCAATAGGAATTCCTAATGTGATAGTAGTACAAGTGATCCTTGGCCTTGAGATCATCATAGTATCTTGTATGTAATGAATTATACTTTAACTTATTCTTTAAAGCCTTTTAGGGTATATAAAAGGGTATGCTTGGGTATAATGAGTTACATATGGAGATAATGAATGATCAATAAAGAATCTACCACCTCTAGTAAAAGAGGAGATATGTCCTATGTGATTCGGTAAATGACAACCCAAGAATCCTTGGCCAAGGTGGAATGAAATTAGAAAGTAGTTTCTAATTTGCATTAAATGGGGTTGTGCATTTTTGAATCGAAATACATATAATTAAATAAAATAAGACTTGACAATAATTGTGACACCCCCAAATTCGGGTACTTCGTTTTCACATGATTTGATGTTCACTTTCTAATTAAAACATATATCTACCCAATAATAAAGAATTGCAAACTAATTACAACCTTCATAAAACCTTAAATAAAATCTTCCTTTAGAAAGGATTACAACTTGTCCAATAAAATCTCAGGGTTAACTAAACCTTAACATCAATCAAATAAATGCAGAAATAAAATATAACATAATCAACCAAGTCTTATTACAATAGAAACTTGACATAACAAGCCTTCACTTGTTCATCTTTCCTTTTCCTTTACTTGTTGAAGGTATGTCAATATTCTTGTTCTCAGCTGCAAACGTGTTCAGCTGGAACATAGAGACCTTGCTGTAGAGCCAGGGTTTCAGTCCCCGCTCAAACCTCCTTGCCTGCCTAGCGTCCGTAGTGACCTGGTATGTAGCTAACCTGGCCAGTTCGTTGAACTTCGCGGCGTATTCTGACACTGTCATTCCTCCCTATTTCAGTTCTAAGAATTGGACCTCCATCTGGTCTTGCGAACTCACTGGGAAGTACATTTCGTAGAACATTTTCTTGAAATGTTCCCACGTTATGACTTCTTCTCCCTCTCGGGTCTTATTCGCCTGCCACCAGAAACTAGCATCCGCCTTCAACAGGAAAGTCGCAAATGCTATCTTCTGGTCTTCACCGACCTTAGCCAAGTCAAAGACGTTCTCCATTTCCATCACCCATGTCTGAGCATCTATCGAGTTAGTCGATCCCTTAAATTTAGGCGGTCCTACTGCCTTAAACTCTTTGAACGTCGTGGCCTGCACTTGCTGCTGATTCGCCAACGCTTCTGTCAGTAGGTTCATCAACTGTTGAACCGAGTTGGGATTTGTTCCATCATTATTGTTGTAATTCGTCGAACCCTCGGGGTTTTAACGTGTTGGTCTTTTTCTAGGAGGCATTTTCTGTTAAGAAAAATTACTATAAGCTCCTTTATTCAATTCTTAAGTATTCAAGTTAAACTTTAAACATTTAAATAACTCAGTTCATATATGAACACATAGCACATCAATAAACTTCTTTTATTCCTTACTTGTAGTTTTAAAAACATCGGATAGATAGTATTTCTGCTATTTACATCATCTTTCCTGAACTAGAACAAGTTACAGGACTACATCATCACTCTATCCCATTATTATCTCAAATTATGGGATTTACATTTATTAATATAAAAAGCAACACGTAAATAAAAACTCTACTACAGCCTAGGCATATTAATATGTCGCACAGCC
Source organism: Panax stipuleanatus (assembly GCA_020205555.1). Lineage (NCBI taxonomy): Eukaryota > Viridiplantae > Streptophyta > Magnoliopsida > Apiales > Araliaceae > Panax > Panax stipuleanatus. The sequence continues at coordinate 3,506,083 of CM035116.1, forward strand.
TCTCTGCGTTCTTCCTCCAGCACCCGAAACACTGTCCTTTGGTCCACCACATACCATGGTAACCCTTGGAACTGAGTTAGGTAATAAAAGATAGGGTCCTGAGCCCTATCTATGACCGTATGGAAAGCGTATTCTGTTTCTCTTAGCTTGGCTCTCTTGGTTTCGACCTCGTACTCAGCTCGATCGGCTAGTTGAGTAGCCCTCAAGCTTGTTTCCTCAGCTCTGGCATGCTTCGTCGACTCCTCTTGGATGTCTTACTTCAGCTTTGCCAGCTCGGCTCGTGCCTCGTCTCGATCATTCTCTTCGTAAATTAAATTCCACTGTGCTTCTCTTAGGTCGCTAGCCATATCCTCTATAGTCTCGTCTTGCTGCTGGATGGTGTCTTCGAGCTCTCCGACTCGTCCATGAAGCTCCACATTACTGTCGTAACCTGCCTTGTATATCTCAGCACTAACAGAGTGAAGTGGAAATTCCTCTTCGGGATCCTCTTCCTCCTCTTCCTTCTCTTCAGACTCGTCCTCGTCCTCTTCCTCTAGAATAGGTGTCAGCTCACGCTCCCGACCAGCTACGATGATCATTGGAGATGACTCTCTCCTAACCAGCTGCTCCCAGACAACATAGATGTCTCGGGGCTCTTCCTCTCTAGGTACCTGAGGTATATCCTCCCTAGCCTGACTGGATTCTCCAACGTTTGTCATCTTGACAAAAGAATTTTAAAGTTTATTATTACGTTATATCGAATCGGCACTCTTCGAATACCTAAACGTAAACACATAGCACATAAGGTAGTTTATTATCTTTACCTATCACCACTACCTTTTCGATCTTCCTATAAGGCTACTACCTAAGGTTTTTCCCCTACCTAAGGTTCATAACCTATAGCTTTGATACCAACCTGTGACACCTCCAAATCCGGGTACTTCGTTTCCACATGATTTGGTGTTCACTTTCTAATTAAAACATACATCTACCCAATAATAAATAATTGCAAACTAATTACAACCTTCATAAAACCTTAAATAAAATCTTCCTTTAGAAAGGATTACAACTTGTCCAAGAAACTAAACCTTAACATCAATCAAATAAATGCGGAAATAAAACATAACATAATCAACCAAGTCTTATTACAATAGAAACTTGATATAACAAGCCTTCACTTGTTCATCTTTCCTTTTTCTTTACTTGTTGACGGTATGTCAACATTCTTGTTCTCAACTGCAAGTGGTGGTAAAACATGCAAGAGTGAGCAAACAAAAGCTCACTTGAAATACAACAGTGATATGACATAATGAATCGTTTCAAAAGAGTTTGAATAACTTTACTTTCATCAAAATAAGAATTGAATAATAATTCTTTCATCAATATGTAGAATTCGAATATAAAATCATCTGAGGGTCATAAGACCTTGAACTATTGTCCTAGGTTATAAATATTTCTATTTAAACCTTTAACAGTCAATAAGACTATGGACCTTTAACTCGTACTCAGGGGGATCAACCCTTTGTACCATGAATTGTGCACAACTATCTTAACACTTTCGCATAAAATATCCCCTAATTAATAGGGTTGTTCATTCTCAGAAATTGAATACAAGTCCGCACCAAAGAAAGTTTGGTTTGGATAGATAAGGGAACTTTAGAGTTTCAACTATCATCAACTAGGAGTAGTTGAATCGACTCACAGTACTTTAACAGTTCAATAATATAATAATCATGAACCAATTACAAGATATGACAATAAACTTAGGCATGCTTTGGAAATAACTCAAAGCAATTGAAAGAATAAGTAAATCTTACTTGAACAGCTAAGTCAAGATTGCAATATCTCAATAATACTTCAATATATGAGCATTAGGAATAATAGAATACAACAAAGCTCGAACAAAGTAATCAACAAGTTCGAAATGGAAACTTGCTTCATTAGAAAACTTGCACAATGATAAGTTTAGAGATAGGAAACTTGCTTAACGTTAACGAGTTTTGGGTTTAGAAGACTTGCCTTAAGCGCAAGCTACACTTGAAACACAATTACAATCACTTCACAAACACCCTACACATTTATATTACATTCAAACCATCTATTAGTATCCAACTACAACATTTAAACCATCGAACTTCATATCCAAGTTCAACTCACAATGTACTTTATCACATTGGTTGCTAACTAGTCAAGTACGTGAGTCTATACTCACGACATACATTCATAAGCTTATAACTCAATGAACTGTGTTGTGTACCTTAGGAAAGTAACAAACACACACACACACACATGTAACATACTCACATAACACTTCAATCAAACTTAAACACATCAAAAACATGTTAACTTATTATATATTTCACTTTCCAAGTCATAGAAGTAAGTTAGCTAAACAAACTGGGTTTGAAAACTCAACAAGCAAAAACCAACATTCCTGAACAGCAGGATAACCAGCTGGGGCGGGTCCTATAGGCCTAGGAACCCCGCTGGGGCGGGTCACCCCCTGGTGAGGGTTCTGGCTCGCGAACTGGTGGAGAAATAAGCCAATTTGGCTCATTCCTTCACACCGAATTCGATTTTTCCGAACATGATTAATCTAAAACTTGATACTAACAATATTTTAAACCCATTAACATGATCATAACATATAAAATCCATATAACACATAATCAACATCAAGATTTCTTGATTTTCGAAGAAAAACACAATTTTAAGCGTTCTTGACAAAAATTGCTACTACGAACTCGTTTTTCAATCAATTCAAGTAATTTCAATTGTAATAACTTCTATTCTTAACATACTAACATAATACATGATCAATTTCAACAATAAACCATAATCAAACCTCAATTTGATAGTTTCAAAAGCCATTTTTCATAAATTAATTTAAAGAAAATCATTATGAACACAATTCCTATTGTTTATCAAAAATTCATGGTTTGAATTGCTAACACAACCATATAACTCATATATAATCATGTTGTATCACATATTACACATATCTCATGCTCACATCAAGGATTTAAAAACAATTTTCAACACAACTTCATAAAAAGAGTATTATGAACATGATTCATAGTGTTCATCATATATTTGTGAATTGAAACTATTAAATAACTATAAAAATAATATGTAAACATATATATATATACCTATATATGTACACACCTCATACATATATCAAACTCAAGAACTTTCTCAAAGAGACTTCCACATAGAACTCTAAAACCATGAGAACATAGAAGAACATGCTTTGAAAACTTGTTTTTTTTACAACAATTGAAATATGAAAATCATTTCATGGCACACAATTTCATATGAAGAACATATGAATACCATATATACATATAAACTCATGATTATGAAAACCTAATTTGATGAAAAATAAATTCAACACATAAGAATTAATTCTAGGGTTAAGATTATAACCTTACTAGTTGGACTAAGAGAAGAGATGATGAAGATGATGATCCTCTTTTACCTTCTCAAGCTTTTCTTCCTTTTCTCCCTTCTTCTTCTCTGACAATTCTCTCTAACCCACTTCTTCTTTCTTTCTTTGTTTTGTAAAACTAATGTAACTTTTAACTTAGCATATATTATATAATATACATATATATATATAATATATAGGTGTAACCTATAAGTATAAGTATAATACTAATTAGCATAAGAAATATCACTAATTACATAGGTTATGAAATTTGAAAAGCCCAAGGCCATGTTTGGCAATCTTAGATAAACAAACTCTTTATTAGCTAAGTCATGTTTGGTAAAACAAATTTAAAAGAGAAGTAAGGCCTTGTTTGGAAAATCAATTTAAAACCCTTTCCTTTATTAAACATAATTCATGTAACAAATTATTATCACTTAGCACATAACATTAAATCTAATTGACTTATTATCAATTAAATTAAAATTATGTTACACCATTGCTAACATATCAATGTAATTAAACACATAGCACTTAATTAAATTATCCATAACAACCACACAATTTATTTATTTACCCCAACAAATAAATTCGATAAAATATTTATTTAATTCAATAAATATTTATAATTAATATATAAAATTCTCAATCATTACAATAATTCCATGTCTTATATTTAATTGGGACATTGTATAGTGGAAGGATTGAATTGTACGGTAACTATTTACTCACAGGTTCTTTTATGATTAATGTTGAAATCTATATTATCTGGAAAGTCGTTGATCGCTAGGGAGGCTTATCCCTATTGTAGAATAAATATTATTTATTTAAATAGATTATTAGTTTAATTTATTTATTTAAATAAGATTAAAATTATTCTAATTGATTTATTCACAACCGGTTTAATATGGAGAACCTAAAGGGTCACACCATAAAATGAAGAATAATTATTTAAGAAGGTAATGGCATAATTGTAATAATACATTAAGTGTAATTAATTTAATCTATGGTAATAGAATAAATTAAATAGCTTAATGTTTATTATTTAATATTTTGGAAATATTAAATATAAATTAATAAGAGGAGACTTATTAAAATTATTATTATTTTAATTTCTAAAGGAGTTTAGTAATTAATTTAATATTAGTACTCTCATTTATTCCTAATAAGATTAGGAGGCAAATTAATTAAATGAATTTAATTAATTATTCCCAATGTGGTGGGAAGCCTAAATTAATTAAAAGAGATTAATTAATTAAATGAAATCCCATGTCTAATAGGATTAGAAGGGTTGACCAATATCTATATAAAAGGAGTTTTATAATAGATATCAGTTGATGAAATTCCAATTGTTGGATAGTACTCCTTTTCTATAGAGGATAAAAAACTAAGCCAACCACCCTCCTTCTTGATAATTCATCTTCCTTGGTGGATCTCCTCTAGAAGCCAAACACTTGGGTGGCTAACGTTGATCAAATGAAGGAATCTAAATCGGAAATTCAAGGAGATCACGAAGAACAAGGAGTTGAACTCGTACATGTGGAAGTTTCGTTCTACAAGGGTATAATTCTATAACTTCTTATTTATCGTTTTAAATTAATAATTTGCATAAAGGATGATCCGGGTAGTGGTTTTGTAGAAATTTTTTAAACTCTGATATATACCATGCTTCCGCTAATTTTTGCAATTTGATTGCGTCACGATTTCGTACAAACCCAACAGTGGCATCAGAGCCAAACCTTTATGCAATTATTAATTATTTTGATTTCATATACATATGGGTATGTATTTAGAATAATTTATTGGGCATAATTTTAGTTGTATAAAATAATTTTTTATGAAAAAAAGACGAAAACTGTTGCATACAATTTATTTTTTTTAAGGCTTCGTGGGTTACTGTTTGTTTGCTTGGAAAAATTTTATACAAGGGAAGAAGTCCCACAGATTTTTTTTAAAAAAAGGTTCGCAGCATTCGTGTTTTGTTGATACAAAAGGGTGATCAGATCATGAAAGGATTTCAAAAGGATACTTATGTAAAACAAGTGACTTCCCAGGAAAGTTAACAGATTTCTAAAAAAAAAGGTGATCTAATTACCTAATGATGTTTTCAAAAAGGTATGTGATTAGTATTATAATATATATATATATAGGGAGCATTTCAAGAGTATAACTCTTAAAAGAAATAACAAGCATAACACCTTTAGCGACGGACCAAACTATCGCGTGTCCGTCGCCATAGGTCCGTCGACGCCATAGGTCTTATCCGACGGACAATATATAGCGGCGGACGGACCTATGGTGACGGACGGACCTATGATGACACATTTAGCGACGGTTTGGTCCGTCACTAAAGGGGAGTTACGTTTTTTAAGGAGTTATGCTCTTTAAGAGTTATGCTCTTGATCCTTGCTCTATATATATATATATACATATAATCAGGTTAGATATATAATATAAGGTTAACTTTATATATATATTATATATATATACGGTTATATTATATATTTAAGATATTATATATATATATATATATAATATTGTTAATAATTTTATAATTAAAATAAAGAGTTTATTTTAATCTTGAAATTGGATTTCATGCAAATTAAAATTGCCCATTAAATGATACTAATATATATATATATATATATATATATATATATATAGAATATTTTAATTCATGAGATGGATATTTAATTATTGATACATACGGTGATATGTATGATAATAAATGGGGATTGATTATGGACTATTTGACCAATGTGATTGAATTTTATTTTAGTTGAATGCTTGAATGAATGGGTTTTATTAAATGGGGTCTGCGTACCTCGCCTTCTCTGGTTTATTTCTCGATGTAAATTCTATCTTCCTCCTATGTTCTTCCCCTTGACTGCTGATCAAGGTTTCTATTTAATTTAAAATAGTTTATGTAATAGTATTAGTTAGAATTATCTTGAAGAAATTAGAGACCAAGGAGCAAGGAGTGCGTGAAGACCCATTTGTATGGAGCCCGGGTTTAAATGTAATAGTTACGTTTAAATTTAAATTCTTGCACTCCTAGGTTTGACCTTTTGGTTCACTTGGTGGCTCTAGTGAACTAAACTAGTATAAAAGTCCATAATCAATCTGGGTAGAATATAATATTCTATATGTGCATGCTAAAATATTATATATATTATATTTTAAGCAAACATACTTTGTATGTTTAATAAAATAACGCGTATTTTATATATATATATATATATATATATATGTATGTGTATATGTGGATGCACGCTAAATAAGATGAGACAAATAATAACAAACCTCTCAAAGAAATAATATTAAGTCCGAAGCGTTCAATGATATTTGGAATATCGAACGTCGCCTTCTAGCATGATAAATTAATAGAGTATTAAATATTTAATATGAGCTTGTTGTGCTATCCACAAGGCGAGTATTGCGTATTTAAGATATTAATTAATCACATTTGATGCTTATCAAGAAAATTGAACTATATAGTCTTGTTGTGCTATCCACAAGGACGAACATTTTTCTTTTTTGAATTTATGGAAATGCTAGGCTGGACTTAACTTAAATCATTTTAGTTCGGATGTGCACACACTTTACCATTATGATTTAAGTGGCAAAATAAAAGGAGTTACATGTTAATGTAATTGACAAGAGTTGTCTACCTATTTATTTATATATCATTTGTTGTGCTATCTACAAGGCTATATACATTTAAAATGGGATCCTTAATCTCACTAGCAAATCTTTAATTAGATGTTGCTGAACTATATAAGTGAGGGTAATATATTTTGATGAAAATAGTGGGAGATACCAATTTAAAATAAAGACCTAAATTTATTTTGGTATGCAAAATTAATTAAATGAATGTTTGATAAAATGTTGTCTTTTCACATACAAAAATTTAAAAAATGTCAAAATCACTAATTTCACTGCGTAGCATACTTGATGTTAATAAACTAACCGGGCCAAATTTTACGGACTGGTTAAGGAATCTGAGAATAGTTCTCACTGCTGAAAAGATTTCTTATATTCTAAATTCACCTGCCTTTAGAACTGTTCTAGAATCAGCATCTGAGGAAGAAATTGCCACCATTGTAAAGTGGCAAAATGACGCATCTGTGGCAAAATGCATTATGCTCGCATCCATGAATAACTAGCTTCAACGTCAGCATAAGCATAAAAACATGGATGCTTCTACTATGTTGCTTCACCTCAAGAAGTTGTATAGTGAACAAAGTAGGACTGCTAGATATGAGATATCTAAGGACCTCTTCCAATCTCGGATGACCAAGGGAAAGGTGAACATAAAGGAACAAAAGAAACCTGATCCAGCTAGCAAAGGAATGTGCTTCTATTGCAACGAGCCGGGTCATGGGAAAAGGAACTGCAAGAAGTTTTTGGCAGAGAAGAAGCTTGAAGAAGCTTCTACTTCCAATCAAGGTTTGTTCATGATTGAAATTAATTTTTCAGAAAGTCAAAATTCTACTTGGGTATTGGACACCAGCTGTGGTTCTCACATATATAATAATGTGAAGGGATTGGTCAGAAGTAGAAAGCTGAACAAGGATGAGGTTGTCCTACGAGTGGAAAATGGAGCATAGGTTGCTGCATTAGCTGTAGGCCCTTATTGTTTAGCACTGCCTACGGGCAAGTCCATTTATTTAAATAATTGTTATTTTGTTCCGAATATCATTAGAAACATTATTTCTATTTCTGTATTAGATATGGATGGATTTGACATTATAATAAAGAACAACAGTTGTTCTATTTATAAAAGCAATGTTTTATACGGTGTTGGTAATTTGCAAAATGGACTTTATATACTTGACTTGTATGAAAATATACTTCAAATAGAACAAACTAAGAAAAGGAAAAGAGATGATATTAATTATACCTATATGTGGCACTATAGACTCGGTCATATTAATGAAACAAAATTATCCAAGTTGCATAAAGATAGGCTCTTAGAGCTATCCGATTATGAATCATATCCAACTTGTGAATCTTGTCTCATGGGTAAAATGACTAAATCTCCTTTCAGTGGAAAAGGAGAAAAAGTTATAGAGTTGTTAGCGTTGGTTCACACAGACGTTTGTGGACCTATGACAACGAATGCGCAGGGTGGGTATTCTTATTTTATTACTTTCACTGATGATCACTCAAGATTTGGATATGTGTATTTAATGAAATACAAATCAGAATCATTTGAAAAGTTCAAAGAGTTCAGAAGTGAAGTAGAGAAACTAACGGGCAAGAGTATTAAGATACTTCGATCAGATCGAGGTGGAGAATACTTAAGAGGTGAGTTTCTCAATTGTCTCAAAGAAAATGGTATAATCTCACAATGGACTCCTCCAGGTACACCACAGTTAAATGGAGTGTCTGAAAGGAGAAATCGAACATTGTTGGACATGGTTCAATCCATGATCAGTTTTACCGACTTTCCAATTTCCTTCTGGGGTCATGCCCTAGAAACGGCTACATATCTACTAAATAAGGTCTCCACCAAATTCGTCCCCAAGACTCTATATGAGATGTGGACAGGGAGGAAACCTAGTCTTAAGCATGTTAAGATTTGGGGATATCCAGCTTATGTGAAAAGGTTTCAAAATGATAAGCTTGGGACAAGATTTGATAAGTGCACATTTGTAGATATCCTAAAGAATGTTTGGGATACTATTTCTACAATCCTACTGAACAAAAGGTGTTTCTTGCGAAACATGTTACCTTCTTGGAAAATAAGTTTATCCTTGAAGGGCCTAGTGGGAGAAAATAGATCTTGAAGAAATTCAAGAACCACAAACCACTACAGATCAAGTGGATGAACCTGTCCAAGTAGAGGCACCTACTGTACAACACCCTATTCGTAAATCTGGAAAGGTACCGAAGATACCTGAAAGGTATGGATTCGTTATAGAGGATGACGATGAGGTACACATCATGGATGATAATGATCTATTGAATTACGAACAGACTATGAGTAATAAAGACTCAGAGAAATGGTATATGACCATAAAATCTAAAATGGATTTTGAAGCTATGCTCAAGTCTATTTGGATTTTTCTTGCGATTGCAGCTTATTTTTACTTAATCTGGCAAAATGGACATGGAGACGCCCTTCCTCAAATATACATTATTAGAGAAGAATGTATGTATGATATAGCCAGATGGTTTTTTGTTTCAATGGTTGAAGCAAATCATATATGTGAGCTACAACAATCCATTTATGGATTGAAGTAAGATTCTCATAGATGGAACATTCGTTTTGATGAGATAATTAAAGAGTTTGATTTTATCAAAAATGAGGATGAACCATGAGTGTACAAGAAGGTTAGTGGGAACGCTGTTTCATTCCATGTATTATATGTTGGTGGTATAATACTAATAGGGAATGAAAATTCCTATGCTAAAATCGATCCAAATAAAGTTGTCTAAACATTCCTCCATGAATGATTTGGGTAGAACATCCCGCATTTGGGATATAAATCTGTATTAATAGATTTAAAAGGATGTTTGACTTAACCCAAGGAAATGTATATTCATTAGATGCTAAAGGCGTTTAGCATGGCAAACTCCAAAAGGTGCCTCATGATGATGAGCTATGGAATGTATCTCTCTAAAATTGTCCTCAATAAAAGAGAGATCGCATGAGTTACTATCATGTATGCAATGAAATATATGAAATTTGATGTTGATCAGTCATATTCTGGAGAAGATCACTGTGAGACAGTGATATACATCTTAAAGTACTTAACTTACACTAAGGATGTCATCATGACACATGATGGGTCTGAATTAAACTAGAGGACTAAACAGACTCAAGTTTTCAGACTGACCAAGGCGATAACACAATCTACTTTAGGGTAAGTCGTTACCTAAAAAGATGGTGCAGTGAATTGGAAAGTTTCCAAACAGCAAAAAGTTGCTGGGTTAGTGACAAAGACAAAGTATATAACTGTAAGTGAAGCTGCAAGTTAATGTTTCGAATGAAAAAGTTCATTACAAAACTAGGAATAGTTCCTAAGTCTCATCTTGAAACTAAACATGTGTTGCGGCACTTTAATTAATGAAATCATTAAAAGAGGAGAGTGTAAACTCTCAAGATAACATTGCAGATCCATTTACTAAAGCTTTAACATAACAGCAGTTTGATCGTCACTTAGAGAAGAAGGGTATGACATACTATGGCAATTGACTTTAGTGCAAGTAGGAGATTAAAAGTAATATGCATACAAGCCAATCATGTATGATGATAAAGCATATACTTTGGAGATGATCTTATTTATTTATTAATAAAAGTATTAACTTATTAAAGGCATTTAATTATCTACGTGGTGCTAATTTTTATAATATGTAAATAACCCATAGTTTTAAGCAATGCTTTTAGAATCATGATGTTGATCATGCTAATGAGATTTAAATTCTTAAAAAGCTTAAAAATAAAATAGTTCTCAATCGTGGGATTACTAAAAAGGGGATTAGTATATCCGGATAGATTGGTACATATGTTGCTTGCTCATTGGATGAGGATGATTGATCTCATGATCATTTATGTGGAGACACTAAAGCAAGTATGTAGGTGCTTAGTGGAGAATAAGTTCACTGAACGTGACTCGTTATGGAATACCTAATGGAGTTTTACTCGCCTGTCAATAGGAATTCCTAATATGATAGTAGTACAAGTGATCCTTGGACTTGAAATCATCATAGTATCTTCTATGTAATGAATTATACTTTGACTTATTCCTTAAATCCCTTTAGGGTATATAAAAGGGTATGCTTGGGTATAATGAGTTACATATGGAGATAATAAATGATCAATAAAGAATCTACCACCTCTAGTAAAAGAGGAGATATGTCCTATGTGATTCGGTAAATGACAACCTAGGAATCCTTGGCCAATGTGGAATGAAATTAAAAAGTAGTTTCTAATTTGTATTAAATGGGGTTGTGCATTTTTTAATCTAAATACATATAATTAAATAAAATAAGACTTGACAGTAATTCCATGTCTTATATTTAATTGGGACATTGAATGGTGGAAGGATTGAATTATACGATAACTATTTACTCATAGGTTCTTTTATGATTAATGCTGAAATCTATATTATCTGGAAAGTCGTTGATCGCTAGGGAGGCTTATCCCTATTGTAGAATAAATATTATTTATTTAAATATATTATTAATTTAATTTATTTATTTAAATAAGATTAGAATTGTTCTAATTGATTTATTCACAATCGGTTTAATATGGAAAACCTAAAGGGTCACACCATAAAAGGAAGAATAATTATTTAAGAAGGTAATGGCATAATCGTAATAATGTATTAAGTATAATTAATTTAATCTATGGTGATAGAATAAATTAAATAGCTTAATGTTTATTATTTAATATTTTGGAAATATTAAATATAAATTAATAAGAGGAGACTTATTAATATTATTATTATTATTATTATTTTAATTTCTAAAGGAGTTTAGCAATTAATTTAATATTAGTACTCTCATTTATTCCTAATAAGATTAGGAGGCAAATTAATTAAATGAATTTAATTAATTATTCCCAATGTGGTGGGAAGCCTAAATTAATTAAAAGAGTTTAATTAATTAAATAAAATCACATGTCTAATAGGATTAGAAGGGTTGACCAATATCTATATAAGATGAGTTTTATAATAGATATCAGTTGATGAATTTCCAATTGTTGGAGAGTACTCCTTTTCTATATAGGATAAAAAACTAAGCCAACCACCCTCTTTCTTGATAATTCATCTTCCTTGGTGGATCACCTCTAGAGGCCAAACACTTGGGTGGCTAACGTTGATCAAAGGAAGGAATCTAATTCAGAAATTCAAGGAGATCATGAAGAACAAGGAGTTGAACTCGTACCTGTGGAAGCTTCGTTCTACAAGGGTATGATTCTACAACTTCCTATTTATCGTTTTAAATTAATAATTTGCATAAAGGATGATCCGGGTAATGGTTTTGTAGAAATTTTTTAAACTCTGATATACCATGATTCCGTAAATTTTTGCAATTTGATTGCGTCATGATTTCATACAAACCCAACAATGTTAGATGATGCTATTAGGCTAAGGTTATTTCCGTTCACTCTCAAGGATAAGGCAAAGGGTTGGCTCCAATATCTACCACCTGGGTCAATTACCACATGGAATGATTTGGCACAGAAATTTCTAGCTAAATTCTTCCCACCAGCAAAAACAGATAGACTGAGAACTAAAATTTCTACATTTGCACAGCAGCAGGGCTTACCTTTATACGAAGCATGGGAAAGATATAAAGAGTTGTTGAGAAAATGTCCACACCATGGACTACCTCAGTGGATGCAGATAAATACCTTCTACAATGAGTTAGGAGGTCATACCCGGACTAGCATTGATGCAGCTTCAGGGGGAGCTTTTATGGAAAATAAATTTGAGGAAGCTTATGACTTGATAGAAACAATGGCAGCAAACAACTATCAGTGGCCGACTGATAGAATGACACAATCCAAGGTAGCGGTGATTCTGGAAGTTGATCCAGTAACAGTTCTGTCAGCTCAAATCTCAGCCCTATCAAAGAAGATGGATGGCATGTCGGGCGGGAACATGCAACAGGTAGCAGTTGTGTGTGAGCTATGTGCAGGGGAGTGATAAGTAGGTTTTATACCTACTTATTGGATATCAACTTGCAAGGATTATGGCTTAAACTCAAGCGTTTTATTGTCTTTTAAAGCGTTTTATCTTTGTTTTGCATTTCTTAGTCAGGAAACTCAAAAGAGCAGGAAATGTCATGATTAAGGCATGGAATGGCATGAAAAGGGACCCAATGGCATGAAGTTGGCAAAAGCAAGGTGGAGAGCTTATGTGGAACAAAGGAAGGCTTGGCATGAAGATGACATAAGGCAAAAGGCATGTGATGATGGCATCATAGCAGCAAATGAGAAGGAAAAGGAAGAAAGAAAGAAAGAAGAAAAGAAGCACCAAGCAACCAGCATTGAAAGTGAAGTCACCAGCTGAGAAAGAAGGCACGCGCGGCCGCGCCAGGGAAACAAGGCTAAGCCGCGCCGGATCAAAATTTTTACTGACTTTTATTTTGGCTGTGTGTATGCTTATAAGGCTTGTGTTTTATTAAACGGGAACTTATCACATCTTAGAACTCAGACTTCATTTATTTCTCAAGTATTGTCTTACATTTCTAGGGTTTAGGAGCTAAGGAGAGCTTGAGAGCTTAACTCTTCTTCTCTTCTAGTTCAAGTAGCTTTCATTTCTAGGGCTCATCTTGGAGCTTATTTGTCATCTAAACTCAAGCTTGCTAGCTTCTATTGAAAAGGGGAACCACAAGATTTGCACTCTCTATCTCTCTTTTCTCTACTTTCATAGTTGTTCAATGCTTGGTTTAAATCCCATAATGGTTGGTGGTTCAGTGATGAACTAACTTCCATTATGGGATTCTAATGGATTCTATTTGCTTATTATAGGGTTTTATGCCTCTTTAAAATGTATGGATGAGAATGTATGGTTTGCCTAGCATGGTTGTGTTTTATGTTTAGATGCTTGATCAACATCTACTGTAATAGTTTATATGGAATCGAAAGAGGATATGTAAACTTAGATTTTGCCATGCTAGCATGTGTTTGTGAAACTTGCATTTGATGAGTTTTGTGATTCGTCATCCGGATAGAAATATACCGTATTGCCATGTGTAGTCAATAGGGAGTTTGCACTTAAATCGGTTTAGCTTGTAAATTGCATAGACATATAGCAATTTAGGTTTTATCTATGTTCATGTGATTTCTATCTCTTTTGTGGATATTATATGATATGGACTTGGTTAATTGAAAGATAGCTCTGTCTCACATTCGTGCTCCTGGCTAGCATTCCTATATGATTATTCATACATGACTTGAGGTGTTGTTAACCTAGATGATGCAATAGATGAAGTTAGGATCCCATATTTCTCTAATTTGAACCCTTTGCTTGTTAATTAGTTAAGTTTATTCTAAAACCAGTCTAGTTAATTAAAGAACACTTTGACACACATTTGAGCAGATGAAAATAACCATAGGACTGTTGCATGATAGTTTAAGCCTGACTCCTTTCTCCGTGGGAACGATCTCGACTTATTGAATTTATTACTTGTCGACCTTGTATACTTGCACGTGTTTTGTGCCCGTTTTTGTGAACACGAAAACAGCGCAACAAGTTTTTGGCGCCGTTGCCTAGGATACGGTGTTAGTTTATTATTATTGACATCAGTTTGTGTTAGATTTGACTGACTTGAACAAATCTCTTCTTATCTCATTTCTAACTTTATTTTTATTTGTGTTTCAGGTACTTGTGGTTAGTTTATGCACACGTGAGCCTCCAATCCCGAGTTGGTGCCTCATCAAGAGCACATTAATGGTAGAGCGTGTAGAGCAAATATCAGAAACACTAACCCACAAGGGGGACCTGAACAACCTCATCAAATGGTTGAAGAGCAGAGGGCCAATAATAGAGCCTTACAGGACTACTCCATGCCAAAAATCATCGATCTGCAGTCCAGTATAGTGCTGCCAGCAATCGCTGCAAATACTTTCAAGATAAAACCAGGGACACTGCAGATGATTCAGAACAATCTCCAGTTTGGGGGTACACCTTTAGAAGATCCAAATGAGCATATCCTGAGTTTCATAGAGATATGCGACACATTTAAGTTCAACAACGTTTCAGATGAGGCGATGAAACTTTGATTATTCCCTTTCACCTTAAGGGATAAGGCGAAGAGTTGGTTGCACTCATTACCCTCCGGATCAATCTCCACGTGGAAAGACTGTGCTCAAAAATTTCTAACCAAATTCTTCCCTATAGCTAAGACTGCTTCCATGAGGAGTGCTTTGAGTCAGTTTACACAGCTCCAAGGGGAAATGTTGTATGAAGCATGGGAACGCTACAAAGAAATGCTCAGGAAGTGCCTGCACCATGGAATGCCTGAATAGATGGTGATAAATTCATTCTATAATGGATTGGGGTGGCAGTCAAGGCCAATCATTAATGCCGCATCGGGAGGAGCTCTATAGACTAAAGACTTCCCGACAGCTTATGAGCTTATTAAAACAGTGGCGGCTATTGAGTATCAGAATCCAACAGCAAGAATGGTTCAACCTAAGGTGGCCAGAGTATTGGATGTTGATGCAATCACATCATTGTCAACACAATTGGCAGCAATGAACAAGAAGATAGATTCTATGGCTGAGAATAGAATTCAGCAAGTTGCATTCTTATGTGAGTTGTGTGCCGGTGCACACCCGACAGAGCAGTGTGCCATCACTACCGAGTCGGTATAGTTTGTCAGCAACTACCAAAAGCCACATAATCAATTCCCAAACTCCTACCATCCCAACAATCGGAACCATCCTAACTTCAATTGGAGCAACAACCATAATGCTCAACAGCCCCATCCCTACCAAAATACTCAATCATCCCAGCCTCAAACATCCCAGCAAACTCAATAGCATGCACAACCATAACAAAATCAATACCAACCTCCTCAACAACAACAAATATATCAACATGCCCAACCATCACAATATCAACCCTACCAACCAAAGTCTCTGCCACAGTAATCCCAGCAGCAATATGCACCGAGACAGTCACACCCACACGGATTTCATCAACCACAACATCACCATGCTCTAGCAACTAGTCATCAGTCAGAGGAAAGAGCGGAGATCAAAGAGCTTAAGTTGTTGGTTAAGAGTCAAGGGGTATCTCTCAAGACTTTAGAGACACAAATTGGCCAAATTGCCAATGCAGTCCTCAATAGACCGCAAGGGACTCTACTTAGCAGTACGAAGGCGAATCCAGGGAAAAGGGATGGTAAAGAGCAGTGCCAACAATCACATTAAGGTCTGGAAAGATAACTGTTGAGCCAGAGGCCTGCCCGGCCGCGCCCCATGAAGAGCCAAACATAGCGCGGGCGCGCCAAGGGGCCGAAAATCCTGAGACAGTTTTGGAAGATGTGAATGATGGGGGCAAAGTAGTTGAGGCAGATAAGGAGGTATCTACAGAGAAAATCCATGTTCCACCACAAGTAATCTACCCTCCCGCACCTTATCCACAGAGGGTTCAGAAGTAGAAACTGGATAAGCAGTTTGCCAAAATTTTAAAGGTATTCAAGAAACTGCAAATCAATATTCCCTTTGCTGAGGCGTTGGAACAAATGCCGAGCTACGCAAAGTTTATGAAGGGGATACTGTCAAGAAAGAAGAGGGTAGAAGATTATGAAACCATAGCCTTGACAGAGGAGTGCAGTGCCGTCTTACAGAGAAAGTTTCCTCCGAAGCTTAAGGACCCAGGGAGCTTTACAATCCAACGTTCTATTGGGGAGTTGTCCTTCAACAAGTGCCTATGCGACTTGGGGGCAAGCATAAATTTGATGCCGCTATCGGTGTTCACTCAATTGGGTTTGCAGGCTCCTAAGCCGACAAGCATACCTTTACAACTAGCCGATAGATCCATCACTTACCCCCGAGGCATTGTTGAAGACGTATTGGTCAAGGCGGATTAGTTCATATTCCCTGCAGACTTTATAATTCTGAACTTTGAGGAAGACAAGAACATTCCAATTATTCTGGGGAGACCGTTTCTAGCCACCGGTAGAACACTCATAGATGTACAAAAGGGAGAATTAACTATGACGGTTCAAGACCAAGAGGTGACATTCAACGTCTTCAAGGCTATGAAGTTTTCGACGGATGAGGAAGAATGTTTTAGAATTGATACTGTCGATCTGATACTGCAGGAGGAGAGTGAACACTTGCTGGGAATGGATCCCTTAGAGAGTGCTCTTATGGGAGATTCTGATATGGAATCGACAGATGTGGTGGAGTGCATCCAAATTTTGAATACGGTGCCTCAATTGCGCAAGTTTAAAATTCCCATCGAACCACTTGGACAAATGGGGGAGCCCTCAGTGCGATTAAAGCCTTCTCTAGAGGTGGCTCCCACACTTGACTTGAAACCGCTTCTGGATCACTTGAGATATTCTTATCTGGGAGAATCTTCTACGCTGCCGGTTATCATCGCTTTTGCCTTATCATCCGACCAAGAGACTAAATTGCTGAGGGTTCTTAGAGAGTTTAAATCAGCTATTGGGTGGACCATAGCTGATATCAAGGGGATCAGCCTCTCTTATTGTATGTATAAAATACTCTTAGAGGATGGAAGCAAGCCATCAATAGAGTAGCGAAGAAGATTGAACCCGATCATGAAGGAAGTTATCAAAAAGGAGATCCTTAAGTGGTTAGATGCGGGGATAATCTATCCGATATCAGATAGCTCCTGGGTGAGCCCAATGCAGTGCATCCCAAAAAGGGGGGCATGACGGTCACGACGAATGAAAAAAACGAGCTTATTCCTACTAGAATAGTGACGGGATGGAGAGTTTGCATGGAATATTTCAAACTGAATAAAGCGACAAGGAAAGATCATTTCCCTCTCCTGTTTATTGATCAAATGCTAGATAGACTAGTCGGCCACGATTATTATTGACTCCTGGATGGTTACTCGGGGTATAATCAAATTGTTATAGCCCCCGAGGACCAAGAAAAGACCACCTTCACGTGCCCCTATGGCACTTTTGCTTTTCGAAGGATGTCTTTCGGGCTCTGCAATGCACCGGCCACATTTCAGCGATGCATGATGGCTATATTCTCGGGCATGGTCGAACACAACGTAGAAGTCTTCATGGATGATTTTTCTATCTTTGGGGACTCCTTCGACATTTGTCTAGAAAATCTGGTATTGGTGTTGAAAAGATGAGTGGAGCCTAACCTCGTTCTAAACTGGGAGAAATGCCATTTTATGGTAAAGGAGGGTACTATTCTGGGCCATAAGGTTTCTGAGAAAGGTCTAGAGGTGGATAGAGCCAAACTAGAAACCATAGAAAGCCTACCGCCGACATCATCTGTAAAAGGAGTTCGTAGTTTTCTCAGCCATGTAGGCTTCTACCGGCTTTTTATTAAAGACTTCTCGAAGATTACTAACCTTTGTGTAATCTACTCGAGAAGGACGTCCTGTTCAACTTCAACAAGGAATGCTTGGTAGCTTTTGAACACTTGAAAAAGAAATTAACTACGGCTCATGTCATTACAGCACCAAACTGGTCTCTCCCCTTCGAACTGATGTGTGACACAAGTGAATTCGCAGTGGGGCTAGTATTGGGACAGCGCAGGGACAAGATCTTTCATGTGATATATTTAGCAAGTAAAACCCTGACAGATGCCCAGTTAAACTACACTACCACTGAGAAGGAGCTTCTTGTAGTGGTCTATGCTTTTGACAAATTCAGGTCATATTTGATTGGCACTAAGGTAATTGTATACACAGATCATGTTGCGATCAGATACCTAATTTCAAAAAAGGATGCTAAACCTAGACTCATACGGTGGATCCTTCTTCTCCAAGAGTTCGACTTAGAAATTAAGGACAGAAAAGGGAAGGAGAACCAAGTGGCTGACCACTTGTCTCGATTGGAAAATTCGGGGATGGATAGAAATGATAAAGTATTGATTAACGAGTCCTTCCTGGACGAGCAGTTGTTTGTGGTGAAAGGAGAGATGCCCTGGTTCGCGGATTTTGTAAACTTTTTAGTGAGCAACATTATCCCGTCTGACTTCAATAGAGCACAAAAGAAGAAGTTTCTACACGATGTGAGATGGTACAAGTGGGATG